>CM035117.1:139426753-140626753 GCA_020205555.1 Panax stipuleanatus
TAAGATTTAATCTTCCTCTATATATTATTTTAAAATAGTAAGGGGTTGATTTGATAAATGTGGTAAGTTATGGGTGGAATGTGTTAATTTTACAAAGTAAGCAAATGGTTATAAAATATTCATTGTGTAGGGAAATATTCGTTTGGTCGAGGAATATTCTTTTTGACAGAGAATATTCGTACGAAGGCGTAGTCATTGGTGGACCCCACAACAGAATGAATGTCGGATATAGAAAGCGACATAAGTAATTTTTTTATAAAAATAACGGTAAAACTGTTACCGTTAAACTGTTGAAATATACGGTGATAAAAATACAGTAATACGCTTTGTTGCACAGTAGTACACAGTATTTTAAATTATTGATTCTTACGTAAGAAGTCACTTACTCAATAATTGTTACAGTAATTACTGTTCAATATTTTATATTATTGATTCAATAATTACTACGATGATATTTTATATTATTGATTCAGTAATTACTACCGTTGATATTTTATATTATTGATTCAATAATTGTCACAGTAACCACTGCACCGTATTTCACATTATCAAATCAATAATTTATAGTATTTGAATAATATTATTAGACAACATTATTGACAATGTCTAGGAAGTTCTGTCTAGGAAAGGGGTTAGTTAATCTAATTGCGCACCAGTAAGGAGAAATCCTTATCGGAAAGTCCCCTCTTTCCTGGGAACGACCTGGTTGTCATTATTGTGATTCTGTAATATTATTTGTGAATAATAATTAATTATTGATAAAATGATAAGTAAATATTTATTCAATTTTGATATAAAGGGAAGAATTTTTAGTGTGAGACATTTGTTGAAAGTTGGCATTTTATCTTTTTCGATAAAATATTTATTCAAATTTATTATTATAATAATACATTTTAATAGTATAATGTGATAATATAATAATATATTTTATATTTTAAATGATGACATTATTTTTATGATATAAAAATAAAATGAGGTGGAAGAGAAAAAAAATAGAATTGGAATTTTTTTAATAATTATAAATGTTTTAATATATATATATATATATATATATATATATATAATATAAACATGTGGTGGAATTCATTATTTCAAAAGTGGAGGATTTGAAATTTTGTGTGCTCGAGATTTTCAAGAATGGTGACTTAACGAAAAAATCATCCGTAGGTATAAAAAGTCAACATTGGTGTTCTGGCATTTTTTTATAAATAGGGTGCTTAATTAGAAATGAAAATCACACCAGAATCAAAAAAATTTCTCTCTATAATATTGAGTGTATTTCTTGTGAGTATTTAGATACTTTGAGTGTTGATAACAGTGCAAGTTTTTCTCATCATAATATCCAATATTCCAGTCAGATCGAGTATTATACTGAGGTAAAATATATTATTTTTCTCTTAAATGATGTTATATCCTTTCAATATTCATAAAGAATATTATTTTCTTTCATATTCCATATTATGAAAGTGATAATATTTTATTTCATATTCCTAAATTTAAACTTACTACGGTAAGTATTGCTTCTATAATTCCTGAAATGATAAAAAATTCTTGAGTTTTGTGCTTCATCTAATATCATTTCACTGAAATATTGGTCTGAACTTTTTATGAAATTTTTATCTTTTCATGACGAGTTACTATTCACGAGAGAAAAAAAATTATATTTTTTCTGTCCAAATTATCTTTGATTGTATCCATGTTTTGATCTTCATTCTTGAATTTTGCTCCACAATTGATTATTATGGAGTATTTTTGAACTTGGATAAACTAAATTACGAATCCCTAATCTTTGTCCTTTATCTCACAAGATTTGTTCTTTAAAATATTTTTCGTCATCCTCAGTCTTAAATGATGATACAAATGAATATCTTTGGCCTGTAGTGCAAAGATGAATGATTACTTGATGAATATCTTTGGCCTATAGTGCAAAGATGAATGATTACCTGATGAATATCTTTGGCCCGTAGTGCAAATATGGATATGTATTGAGATGAACATGACCACTGGTGATATAAATGAATATCATTGGCCCGTAGTGCAAAGAGGAATATTTGATTTGAGATATATATTGATTGATGTTAGAGGGATAAAATATTGATGATGAACTTTTAAATCATAGAAGGTAGTAGACATCAATCTCTACGTAACTCTTCTAATGAATTATTAATTTCGCTGCAATTGTTGATCTAATACTTGTTGTCCATAATATTTTATCTAATTTATTGAAGACTAACGATAAATAATTTTTCATTATCTTAGTCATAATATTTTTTACTGGGCTAGTTGAGCTCACCCTTTTCTTCTATTGTTCTTTTCAGGAAATAAGAATATCGCGGGTACTAGTCGGGGAATGGAGTGATGGTCCAAGTTAGAACTGTAGAAGTCCTCACTATTTTTTTTGTAAAATAGTGTGATAATAAATGTAATGAGGACTTAGTTTGAGTGTTTATATTGTCAACATATCTGTATTGACACTCACAGTTGTGTGGTCTTATTTTGCACGACCGTTTGACATAAAAGATTGTATTTGGATTCTGTACCATGTATTTGGCGACTCAGAATGGGTTGAGTATTGAACCTATTTTGGGGGCGTCACAGTTGGCATCAGAGCTTAGGGATATGATCTCTGGTGGAGATCTAGGAATAGAACTAGGAGGGAAGAGACGAGTAAATCATTCTCTAGTGTATGTCCTACCTAAGCTTATTTGGTATTTAATTGGTCGGTTGGAACATAGGGTTAATATGTGATATGCTAATTTGTTTGATTAACTTTTGTTTTGTGGAAATATTTGAGAATGGCAGCTGAAAATCTAAACAATGGAGTGAATGAGACCGTTGAGACACCTTTAATCACTAACTAGGAGAACGTGCAACAGGAAGGCGATATTCCTCTTGTAAACGACATCACAGATTAAACGATGAACGATGGGATGTTTAGAAACTTTTTGCATTTCATGCAAAACCAGAAGAGGGAGAGTCGTGTTCATAATACAGGTGGAAATAATAACAACTCGTGGCTTGTCACTGCCAAGCAGTTCAAAGAGTTGGGACCACCAGAGTTTCAGGAAAAGCCAGATGCAATCAATGCAGAGACGTGGGTTAAGCAAATTACCAAGATATTTGATGTCTTGAGATGCACGGAGGAATAGAAGGTTTTATTCGCCACGTTTATGTTCCATGGAGAGGCAGATTACTAGTGAAAATCTGTGAAGCGTACCCAACCTGCCGTACTCAAGATATCTTGGGAGGAGTTCCAGAAACTGTTCAATGACAAGTACTTTCTAGAAAGTATTCGTCATATGAAGGAGGTAGAGTTTATCAAACTGGAACAGAATAACATGGTTGTGTCCCAGTACGAGGCTAAGTTCCCGGAGTTATCCCGGTTTGCATCTCATTTAGTGAATAATGAGGAACGTATGGCGCTGATGTTTCTGAGAGGTTTGAAACCCAAAATTCGTCAATACCTCATTTCTCACAAACTTTCTTTATATTCAGATGTTGTGAACAGGGCTCAATTATTAGAACGAGATAATGAGTCTGTTCAACCAAGGGAGAACAACCTGGGTCGTACCGATGGCAGCATTCATCGAAACAATGACAACTAGCGGGGAGAAAAGTATCATGACAGAAGCGGTAACCACTCCGGTGGTAATCGTGGCTATGATAATAGAAGAAGTGAGTCGGGGGGAGATTTTAAGAAGAGAAGGTACAATAATGATAACGTGAAGACGTCGACAGCAACACCAACATCTACTGTTTCTAGGGGAGGAGAACGACCACCGGTCGTATGCTATAAATGCTGACAAGGGGGACACATCAGTCCCAACTGCACACAGCAATCCAAGGTATGCTATAACTGTGGAAAAGAAGGTCACATAGCTCGAGTGTGTCCTGTAGCGAAACCAAGTCCTGCAGGGATGGTTACTCCAAAGGCTGTCCCGGTGAAGTCAAAGTCGGTGGTTCTTGGAAGAGTGTTTGTTGTGACTACCCAAAAAGTGAGGAACCCAAACGAAGTTATCACGGGTAAGTTAATCATAGACACTTGCGAAGTCTATACCTTATTAGATACCGGTTCTACCCATTCTTTTATTTCACCCACGTGTGCTCAACGTTTGAACTTGACCTCTAAGAAATTAGACTTTGACTCATCTGTTTAAACTCCATTGGGAGCAACCTAAGTCAGTAACCGAACTACGTAGCTTTCTGGGCTTAGATGGTTATTATCGGAGATTCATGGAAGGATTTTCTTGAATCGCTACTCCATTAACTCAGCTGACTCGGAAAGATACAAAATTCGTATGGAACGAGGAATGCCAGATGTGTTTCAAGGAACTCAAGGGGAGACTCATTTCAGCACCTGTTCTGACAATACCATCTGGTTCAGATGGATTTGTCTTCTACAGCGATGCTTCAGGCAAAGGGTTAGGATGTGTTCTCGTGCAACATGTGAATGTCATAACCTATGCCTCGCGACAACTCAAAGAATATGAGAGGAATTATCCTACTCATGACCTAGAGTTGGCAGCTGTTGTTTTCGTGTTGAAGATCTGGAGACACTACCTGTATGGGGAGAAAGTGGAGATCTATACGGATTATAAGAGTTTTAAATATTTTTTCACCCAGAACAAACTCAATATGCCACAACGACGTTGGTTGGAGCTGTTGAAAGATTACGAAAAGCGAACATGGTAGCTGACGCGTTGAGTAGAAGATCACATGCGAGAACGAGTGCGATGCTGTTAACACAAAGGCCCATTTTGTATAATT
Source organism: Panax stipuleanatus (assembly GCA_020205555.1). NCBI lineage: Eukaryota > Viridiplantae > Streptophyta > Magnoliopsida > Apiales > Araliaceae > Panax > Panax stipuleanatus. Next base: position 139,431,521 of record CM035117.1, read on the forward strand.
TACAAAGGATGGAGATAGAGTTCAAGACTCCGGGGACCCACGTGATGATGTCAAGTATACGCATAGAACCAACTTTGATTGATAAAGTTAAAGCTGCTCAAGCTATAGACCCGAAACTGATAAAGATGAAGAAGAAGGTGCAAGCAGATGCTATTCCAGAAGCAAGAATCGATGTAGAGGGAATACTTCGAGTCAAATCCAGTCATTGTGTTCTTAACGACTCTGATTTAAAGTATATAATCATGATGGAAGGACACAGCACAACGTTCGCAATCCATCCTGGAAGTACCAAAATGTATTGTGATCTTCGACATACATTTTGGTGGAGCAATATGAAGAGAGAGATCGCGGAGTTTATCTCGAGGTGTTTAACGTGTAAACGGATCAAGGCGGAGCATCAAGTGTCAAAGGATCAGCTTACAGAAAGCTATGGGCACCGATTTACGATTTATTGGTCCATTTAAAATCCTTGACCGAGTAGGAACTGTGGCCTATAGACTCGCCTTACCTCCAAGCATGTCTCTTGTTCATAACATTTTTCACATATCCGTGCTTCGTAAATATGTGAAAGACCCAAACCACATTATTGAGATAGAACTAGATGAGATAGTCGAAGATTTAACGTACGAGGAGTTACCTGTCAAGATCTTGGATAAGAAGGAACATGTCTTACGCTCAAAGATTATACCTCAAGTTAAAGTTTTGTGGAGGAACCATGATATCAAGGAAATGACCTAGGAGTTAGAATCAAAAATGAAAGCAAGGTATCCTCACCTTTTAGACATACCAGGTACGTACGTCAATTTCAAGGACGAAATTTCATAAGGAGGAGAGGTTGTAAGACCCCAACTTTTTATGAATAAGATATAATTTTCCTCTATATATTATTTCGAAATAGTAAGGTGTTGATTTGATAAATGTGGTAAGTTATGGGTGGAATGTGCAAATTTTACAAAGTAAGCAAGTGGTTATAAAATATTAGTTGTGTCGGGGAATATTCGTTTGGTCGAGGAATATTCTTTTTGTCAAAGAATATTCGTACGATAGCGCAGTCATTGGTGGACCCCATAACAGAATGAATGTTGTATATATAAAGCGGCATAAGTAATTTTTTTATAAAAATAACGATAAAATTATTACCGTTAAACTGTTGAAATACCCGGTGATAAAATACAGTAATATGCGTTGTTGCATAGTAGTACACGGTATTGCACAGTATTTTAAATTATTGGTTCTTACGTAAGAAGTCACTTACTCAATAATTGTTATAGTAATTACTATTCAATATTTTATATTATTGATTCAATAATTACTACGTTGATATTTTATATTATTGATTCAATAATTGCTACCGTTGATATTTTATATTATTGATTCAATAATTGTCACAGTGACCACTGCATAGTATTTCACATTATCAAATCAATAATTTATAGTATTTGAATAATATTATTAGACAACATTATTAGCAATGTCTAGAAAGTTCAGTCTAGGAAAGGGGTTAGTTAATCTAATTGCGCGCCAGTAAGGAGAAATTCTTATCGGAAAGCCCCCTCTTTCCTAGAAACGACCTGGTTGTCATTATTGTGATTCTGTAATATTATTTGTGATAAATAATTAATTATTGATAAAATGATAAGTAAATATTTTTTTAATTTTGATATAAAGGGAAGAATTTTTAGTATGGGACATTTGTTGAAAGTTGGCATTTTATCTTCCCCGATAAAATATTTATTCAAATATATTATTATAATATTACATTATAATAGTATAATGTAATAATATAATAATATATTTTATATTTTAAATGATGACATTATTTTTATGGTATAAAAATAAAATGAGGTGGAAGAGAAAATAGACTTTTAAATCATAGAAGATAGTAGACTTTATTCTCTACGTAACTCTTCTAATGAATTGTTAATTCCGCTGTAGTTGTTGATGTAAAACTTGTTGTCCATAATATTTTATCTGATTTGTTGAAGACTAACGATAAATTATTTTTCATTATCTTAGTCATAATATTCTTTACTGGGTTAGTTGAGCTCACCCTTTTCTTTCATTGTTCTCTTTAGGAAATGAGAATTTCGCGGGTACTTGTCGGGGGATGGAGTGATGGTCCAAGTTAGAACTGTAGAAGTCCTCACTATTTTTTTTGTAAAATAGTGTGATAATAAATGTAATGAGAACTTAGTTTGAGTGTTTATATTTTCTACATGTATGTATTGACACTCACAGTTGTGTGGTCGTATTTTGCACAACCGTTTAATATAAAAAATTGAATTTGGATTCTGTACCATGTATTTGGCAACTCAGAATGGGTTGAGTATTGAACCTATTGTGGGGGTGTCACACCCTGGCTCTACAACAAGATCTTTATGTTCTAGCTGAATACGTTTGCAGTTGTGCTAGAGAAGGTCCTTCTCGTTGAAGGAGGAAGCGACGCGGTAACCAAGTTCAATCAGGAAAAGAAGAAGAAGAATGAGACGGAAACCAAGGCTGGTGGTAGCGGGGTTATCAACCAGAAAAGGAAGTGGAATGACAACACCTCTGCTGGAAGTCAACAGGGAAACCAGCAAAAGAAGAATGTGTGACGTGCGAAAAGAATCACACTGGAGTGTGCATAAAGGGGAGAAGGTTGTGCTTCAACTGTGGTCAGGAAGGCCACATTGCGCCTAATTGCTCGAACCCAAAGAAAGGAGCTTGTTACACATGTGGATCCAAGGATTACATGGCTTGTAACTGCCCGAAGAAGCCAACAACAGGGTCAACAGGGAATGGAGGAAATGGCAGCGGCAACACTCTGACTATTGCTGGACCACTGGAGGCTGTTTGACCCACTGCCCGCACATTCAACATAAAGGTACTGGATGCTGTACAATGAAAAGATGTGGTGTAAGGTATTATTCCGGTCAATAGTATAAATACATATGTATTATTTGATTCGGGTGCTACTTGCTCATTCTGAGGATTTTTCTAAGACCCTAAACTTACCTAAAGAGGATTTTAGTTTATCCCTCGAACATAGATATTGCGAATAGGGAGGTTATTCCTGTTAGGTTTGTATACAAGAACTGTAGATTGGACATTAAGGGTCAGGAATTGAGGGTAGATTTGATTTCGATAAAACTTGGGGAATTCGATGTGATTTTGGGTATGGATTGGTTGTTCAACCATGGGGCGATAATCGACTGTCAGAAGAAGTCGGTAAATCTTACGACTTCGTCAAAGTTAGTCTTCTATGGTAGTAAATCCCCTAGACAAGCGAGTTGTCTAACGATCATGCAAGCCAAGAAACTTTTGATGCAAGGCTGTGCAGGATATCTAGCCTACACAGTAGCCACTCGTAAGGAGAGCCCGAAGATAGAAGAGACATTCGTGGTTAGGGAGTTTGTGGACGTATTTTTGAGCGACTTTTTAGGACTTCCACCAGATAGGGAGATAGAATTCGTAATCGACTTGGCGCCAAGAACCGTTCTAATTTTGAAAGCTCTGTAACAGAATCGCTCCAGTCAAGATGAAGGAGTTGATGGTTCATCTGCAGGAACTGCTGGACAAGAAGTATATTCAACTGAGAGCCAGTTTTAGTCGGGAAGAAGGATGGATCAATGCGGCTTTGCATTGATTATAGGGAATTGAATAAAGTTACAATCAAGAATAGGTATCCTTTACCTAGGATCGATGACTTGTTCGATCAACTGAAGGGTGCTAGATATTTCTCAAAAGTTGGTTTGAGAAGTGGGTATCATCAGTTAAAGGTGAGAAAAGAAGATATACCGAAGATGACTTTTAGAACTCGGTATGGACATTACGAGTTCTTGGTGATGTCATTTGGTCTAACGAATGCCCCATCTGTATTTATGGACTTAATGAATAGAGTTTTTAAGCCATTCCTGGATAAGTTCGTAGTGGTGTTCATAGATGACATCCTAGTTAATTCCAAGACTGATGAGGAACACACTAAACACTTATGCTCACCTTAGAATCGCTGAGACGAGAGAAGCTTTACGCGAAATTCTCAAAGTGCAAATTCTGGTTAGAACGTGTGTAATTTCTTGGCCACGTGATTGACAAAGATGGGATTTCGGTAGATTCATCAAAGGTTGAAGCCGTGATTAATTGGGATGAGCCGAAGACACCATCTGAAATGAGGAGTTTTTGGGATTGGGAGGTTATTACCAAAGATTTATCCAAGATTTTTCTAAAATCGCAACTCCGTTGACAAATTTTACTCGTAAAATAGTTAAATTTGTTTGGACGAAAAAGTGTGAGAAAAGTTTCCAAGAACTGAAGAAGAGGTTGAGTATTGTGCCTGTGTTGTCTTTACCGGATAGTACGGGAAATTTCGTAGTATACAGCGATGCCTCACATAAGGGATTAGGCTACGTGTTGATGTAGAGCAGCAAAGTTTTTGCCTACGCATCACGTCAGCTGAAGGATTACGAGAAAGGGTATTCGACCCATGACTTTGAATTGGCAGCAGTAGTGCTTGCTCTTAAGATTTGGAGGCACTACTTATATGGAGAAAAGTGTTAGATATACACGGATCATAAGAGTTTGAAGTATATCTTCAACCAGAAGGATTTGGACATGCGCCAAAGGAGATGGTTGGAACTGATCAAGGACTATGACTGCGAGATACTTTACCATCCAGGAAAAGCTAACGTCGTCGCTGACGCTTTAAGCAGGAAGGGTCGGGAGAATTGAACATGTTAACTGAACAGGATCAGTTAATAGTAGAGATGTATAAGTTAGAGCTGGAAGTGAAGTATCTGAAGGAATCGGATGAGAAGCTGTTTCAAGTAACTACTGGTTCTACTCTGGTAGACAAAGTGAAAGAGGCACAACTTCACGACGAAGAATGCGAGAAGTTCCGGAAGAGAATAGCCGATGGTGAAGAAATCAAGTTCAACCTCGATAACGAAGGACTGTTATGATTTTAAGGAAGAATATGGGTACGGCCAGTACCAAAAGTTAAAGAGAAGGTTTTAAACAAAGCTCACAGTTCGAGGTATTCGATTAACCCTGGGAGTACGAAGATGTACCAGGATCTCAGACACCATTTCTGGTGGCCGAATATGAAGAGGGACGTGGCTGAATGAGTTGCGAAATGCTTAACGTGCCAAAAAGTTAAAGAAGAACACCAGAGACCAAGTGGATTGCTGCAACCGTTGGAAATTCCAGAATAGAAGTGGGAACATATCACGATGGATTTCATGGTTGGTCTTCCAGGAACTCAGAAGGGTTTTGATGCGATATGGGTAATAGTGGATCGACTGACGAAGTCAACACATTTCCTACCTATCAAGATTAGATACAACTTCAACCAGTTAGCGAAGTTGTACATGAAGGAGATTATATCTCGACACAGTGTTCTGGTGTCGATTGTGTACGACATAGATCCGCGTTTTACGTCGAATTTCTGGAAGCGTTTACAAGAATATCTGGGAACGCAATTACGAATGAGTACGGCGTACCATCCTCAGGCTGGTGGCCAAAGCGAGAGAACGATTCAGACGCTAGAGGACATGCTGAGAGCTTGTGTGATGGACTTCAAAGGAAGCTGGGATAATCATCTACCATTGGTGGAGTTCGCCTACAATAATAGTTACCACGCGAGTATTGGCATGCCACCTTTCAAAGCGTTATACGACAGGAAATGCAAAACTCCATTGTGCTGGGATGAGGTCGGTGAACGTCAACTGTTGGGACCGGAACTGGTACAACAAACTGCTGAAATTGTGAAGCTAATCAGAACGAGATTGTTGCTGCTCAAGACAGACAAAAGAAGTATGCCGATCAACATCGTCAGAATCGAGAATTTTTACCAGGAAGTTTCGTTTTCTTGAAGGTATCTCCCTGGAAGGGGAAGATTCGATTTGGCAAGAAAGGGAAGCTGAGTCCCTGATTTATTGGACCTTTCGAGGTACTGCGAAAGGTTGGCGAAGTGGCTTACGAGGTTGCGTTACCTCCAGAGCAAGATAACATATATAACGTTTTCCATATTTTCGTGTTACGACCTTACAAACACGACTACAAGCATGTAATAGAATACGAACCTTTACAATTTGATAAAGACTTAACATATGAAGAAGTGCCTGTTTAAATAGTTGATAGAAAGGAACAAGTACTTAGAAATAAAATGATACCTTCTGTTAAGGTAATCTGGAGGAACCACAGTGCTGAAGAAGCCCTGTGGGAACCCGAAGATGTAATGAAGAGACATATCCCCAAATATTTGCTTAATTGTTTGTGTAAATTCTTGTACACCGATTCTGGGGACAGAATTTTTGTAAGGGAGGAAAAATATAACAGATGATATATATATATATATATATATATATATATATATTTGTGATTCTGGGGACAGAATCCTTTTAAGGAGGGAAGATTGTAACGAATGAGAATTTTATATTAATTTTAAATATTTATAAAATCAAATAAATATTTTAATTGATTTATTTATTGAGTTAAATAAATAATGTGATTGTTGTGGAGTATTTTAATTAAGTGTAATATATTAATTAAATGAATATTTAATATTTAATTTAATTAATGTATATTGATTTTATGATTCTAATTTAATTGAGATAATTAAATTAGATGAAGTTTATGTGATAATTGTTACATGAAATTATAATTAACGAGTAATTATAATTGTTATGTGGCAATTTTTATGTGGTTAATTGATGTGAGCTTTTATTTAATTAAATTAGAATGTTAAGATTTAATTAAATAAAGTGTAACATTTAATCTATGTGTTAAAGGATTTATTAAAAGAATAAAAAGGATTTTAAATTAGTTTTACCCAAACAAGGCCCTTAAAACTATTTTAATCTCGTTTTGCCAAACAAGGCCTTAGCTACTGATAATCTGTTTTTAAAATAAAGTTGTCTTGGCCAAACAAGCCTAAGGGCTTTTTAAATTTCAAATTTGTAACTCGTGTATTAATTATAATTATTATAATTATTATGTGGTTTAATACTTAACAGTTATATTATATAATTATACGTTTAACATATATATGTATATCAGTTATACAAATAGTTTTACGTTAGTTAAAAGAACAAAACAAAGAAGAAAGAGAGAATAGAGAAAAAGCAGAGACGAGAAGAAGAGAGAAAGAAGAAGGGGGAAGGTTTTGAGAAATCAAAGAGATAATCATCACCATCGTCTTCTTCTCTAAAATAATCTAAGGGTATAATCTAAACTCTTGAAAATTTTAAAGTTATGTTCTTCAAGTTTTTGCTTCTCTGTAATTAGTTTTCTTTAAAAATCATATGATTTAGATTATTACATGTTGTAGCATACATATATACTATTATACAAGTGTTATGTGATAATCTAGATGGTTCAATTCACGTAAATACGATGAACATGAAAAAATTATGTTTATAATAATTTACAGTGAACATATTTTGAAAATAGTCTTTTAAATTATCAAAATTGAGGTTTGATTGTTAATTTTGTTTAATTTGATCATGGATTATGATAATATGGTAAGGAATAGAGTTAATACAATTGGAATTACATGATTTGGTTTAAAAACGAACTCACAGTAGCAATTTTCGTCAAGAACGCTTAAGAATGTTGTGTCTTCAAAAATCATGAAAATTATGTTTTGATTACGTGTTATAGTGTTTATCAATGTTATAATAATGTTAAAACTTTAAGATTTTGTTTTCATAAAGTTTTATATACATTATGTTGATAAAAATCGGATTTGGATGCGAAGAAATAAGCCAAATTGGCTTATTTCCCTGCACGATCGCGAGCTGGGGGAACCCACCAGAAGTGGGTCCCGCCCCAGTGGGGCTGTAAGCCTAGGGAACCCTGCCCCAGCGGGGGTAGGGGTTGTCCAGGATTTTTAGTTTGAGTTTCGTGAAGATTTTGTGCGTTACATGTTAGCTAACTTAATGTGATGACATGTTAAGTGTATTAGACAATGAGATAACATATTTTTAATATGTTTTAAATATTTTGAAGTCTCATTTTGATATATTAAATGTGTACATGGATATTACTTTCATAAGGTACAATATGATAGTTTAAAATGTTATGTGCGTATGTTGTGCATGTTGTGAGTTGAACCTAAGCAAGAAGTTCAACGGTTTAAACATCATGATGATATACTAATTGATGTTATAAATATAATATAAAATGTAGGATAATTGTGGAAGTGGTTTGTAATTATAAAGTGTAGCTTGCGCTTGAGGTAAGTTTCCTAAACCTTTATTTTACGTTTATGCAAGTTATCGAATCCTTACTCTTTATATCTTGAAAGTTTGTTCCGATTCTTATGACCCTCAGATGATTTAATATTCAAAATTCTAAGTATTGATGAAAGAATTATTATTCAATTCTTTATTGTTGATGAAAGTAAAGTTATTCAAATAATTTGAAGTTATTCAGTTATGTTATATTGTTATTGTATTCTGAGTGAGCTTTTGTTTGCTCACTCTTGCATATTTCATAATTACTTGCAGTTAAAGCCGAGAACGTTGACGTACCATCAACAAGTAAAGGGAAAGACAAGATGAACAAGTGAAGACTTGTTGTCTTTGTTTGTGATTGTAATAAGACTTGTTTATAATATTTTATTTCCGCACTTATTTGTTTATGTTAAGGTTAGCAAACCTGGAATATTTTTGGATTAAGGTTGTAATCCTTTTTCATAAGGAAGATTTTATTTAATGGTGAGGTTGTAAATCTTTTTGCATTCCTTATTATTGGGTAGATATATATTTTATTTAGATAGTAAACACCAAATCATGTGAAAACGTGGTACCCGGATTTGGGGGTGTCACATATTGTTTCTCTAATCGTTATCTCTATCACTTTATCATTAATATAGTACTTCATTATCATTCTATGAGTAATTCTCTTAATCATAATTAGGGATATTCATATTAATGTCTCATTGGTTCACAATTAAATAATCTTTGAAAGTATTTAATTGTTTGTTAATTATTATTCACAATTATAATGTTTGTTAATGTCACTTTAATTTTTCACATTTATACAATTAGAAATAATCTTCAGTATTACCAATTGGTCTAAGTCTTATTGTTTTACAATTAAGTATTATCTTAATTGTTTATTCGTTTCACAATTAAAATCTTATTTAATTTCAATTGCTTATAACTTAGGAACTTTAAAGAAATTCCTTATAAATATTAGAATAATTATCAATTATTGATTTATAAGTAAAATTATTTTAATTATTTAATATACTTTAAGTTAATAAGTCTTAAACTATTAAATTTTAAATTGTATTTAATTAACCCACAATTAAATTACTTTAATTGTTTAATTATCTTTGATTAATAAAATCTCTTAATATTAATCAAATTAAGTATTATTATTATTTAATTAATTATTATTTGATTTAAGAAAAATTTAGTTTTTGACCCGGTTTGACCCGAATCCGGGTAAACAATTAAATAGGTCTGGCGCGACAGCACCGGTTTAGTATTGCAGATGGCGCGGCAGCGCCGACCTTGCAGAGACCTCACCCGAATGTGGCGTTGCGGCGCTGGGGTTAGTGCTGAGGATGGGCAGTTTTGTAAAGCTATTGGCGCTGCAGCTCCAATTATAGATTCCTGGGAGGTATGACAGCGCCAACCCAGCAGATTACTTAGGCAAAAACATTTCTCAACTTGTTCTTTAACATCTTTTGATTCAAACTTCCATAACTTATTCATTTTATATCCAAATGAGTTGAAACCACTTCCATTATCTCATAAACTTACATATCTTCAATATATGATATCTTGAAGAATTTTTTAAAATATTTACTTAATTAGATTTATTGCTTTTCCAAGCTAGGGTTCACATATTAACATATTTTACAAAAACTTCCATTACAGGTTCGTTTTATATCTGATTACTATGATTCCACTTGGGTTATGTCCGTATTTCATAGAGGTTAAGCATAACATTGTTGACACCGGGCGGAAAAAGAGATCAGGTCCTTCTTTAATGCCCCTTTCCCTTTTGTTGAAGGAGGGGGTTCTTTTTCTCTTTTGAAGTTGTTTGCTATCGTCTCTTATCGATGGGACGAGAGAGGAGTGCCTCGATTTCCTGATTTTATTCTTTTCCCTTTCGCTTTCGCTTTGTCTTTGGGGTTCCGTTTTAAAGGGTGAATTTATAGGAAATTGGTACCCACATATATGTCGACGATTTTGAAAAGTTTGATTTTATTAATTGGACAGATTGAGACAGAGTCGCCAGTTGGTATTTTGGAAATGGATGTACCAACTCATCCGAGTTTTAATAGTTTTTCGCAAGATGGTCCAATGCGTGACTCTTTGATTGGTCTTGAAATCCGAGATTCGTGGAATCCGGGGGCTAGCCTAAGCGGGGGGAAGGTGTTAGGCACCGCCCGACTCCCGTGTAAGCACGATACCGCATCTTATTGATTTTCTATGCAAAAAGTGTGTAAGTGTGTGTGTGTGTTTGATTTTAAGAGCTTTATTAGTTAGTTTCTAAGTCTTTTTGGTGACTTGAAAGTAGTGTTGTACCTCTTTTGCGCCTAGGTACGAAGGATTTGAGTTAATTAAAAGTTCATTTTTAATAAGATATGCAAATTGAAATGAGGTTTTAGAAAGTAAGGTTTTCAAATCCTTTGCCCGACTAGGAATCAAGGACTTTGATACTTCCTTTTATTCTTTACGTTGATTACGTGATCTACCCCAAATCGCTTTATTTCATCAAAAGCTCTTTGTGGTATTTATTTGAGAAATCATTTTTATGATATGCTTGCTAAAGCGTTAAGAAGGTTCGGATCATCATCAGGCATGAAAGCCATCTTGATGAACCGAGCTCTGGTAATTAAAGTTTTCACTATCACGGGATCTTGAATCTGAGCTCTCGAGACTAACCCCTCGAGTATGTTTTCAAGATCCAAATATTACATGTACATCGATATTTACATTATTTAAAGCATTTACATCATAAAAATCGGTCCATCGTGGGAATCAAGTCGGATCCATTTGGGGATCTCGACATCTGGATTCCTAGGCTCACATGCTTTGAACAATATTATGTATACATAACGTCCACGGCCTCGATACTAAGCGATTTCATCGTTTGAAATCACCGTTTACGCCGATTCGGCCCCCCTTTCACCTCTAAATATAGATTTAGGGCTATACGGGTTAACTGAGGCAATTCAAAAGTGATAAATCCATAGATATACCACAGATCTTAGCCATTATAGCTGCCGGGTTAAAGCTTCATGTTTAATAACCTCTTGGGAGCTAGATTAGGCTTAGCTTGAGGTATATCTAGCCTCTTAAGTCAATATAAAACGTATTAAGCACAAAATAACTGATAGAAATGTAAAAACAACCAACTATTACACGATATGCTTAAAATACAACAAATATAGCTAGATTCAAATAAGATATTTCATTAATCTATCATTTGAACATAGTTTACAAAGAAACCGAAGCTAAAAGTGCGTTATTTCACCTTGGGTGAAGCGTGAACAAGCGTTTTGACTCTCGAGATGAACTAAGAACACTAAGATGGCTTCAAGTAGATGCTAGATGGAAGATTTGAGCTTTAAATGGCTTAGTTGATGTTCAACCCGAGCCTCTTTCTGTGACACCCCCAAATTCGGGTACTTCAATTCCACGGGACTTGGTGTTCACTGTACGAATATCATCTATCTATCTACCTATAGTAAATGCAAACCATGCAATAAATAGAATTAAATCCTCCCCTTATGGGGTTACAACATCTGAGTAATAAATAAAATAAATCCCAGGTCATACTAACCTTAAACATCTGTGCAGAACATAAACAAATAAATAAGTCTTACACAACTCTAATATAAGTCTGAAACATAACAATTAAAATAAACAACAAGTCTTCATCACTTGTTGACTTTGCCTTTGCCTTTACTAGTAGAAGGCTCGTCGGACCTTTCGTTCTTAACTGCAATGTTATTATTACGCAAGAGTGAGCACGATTGCCCACAAGTATAATAATATGACAACAATATAATAACATGCAAGTAAATCAAAGACATCTGAATAAAGAAACTCAACTTCTGACTCGAGGATAAATAATAGGAATCAAAAGAACATCTGAGGGTCATAAGACCTTGAACTATGTCCTAGGTTGTAAAGTGTTTATGCTTTAAACCTTTAACAGTCATAAGACTATGGACTCTACTTCTCGTACTTAGGGGGATCAGCCCTTAGTACCATACTGTGCACAATATCTCAACGCTAAAGCGTAAATAATCCCCTATTAAAGGGTTGTTCATCTCAGTTTTGACATCAGAGTCCGCACCAAAGGAAGTTTGGTTTGGATAAGCTCAATAAGTATTCTAGAATTTAGAACGTACATCAACTATGGACTAGTCGAATAAATAAGGGTTCACTAGTCCTATAAGTTCAACAATATCATCGATATTCAACTTGAATGGTAAATCTCGAGAGTATACAATCGAATAAGTATTGTATAGCTGAATCATGCTTAAAAAAATAGTAATATCTCATATGAAAATCTCAACTTGAATAAACAAGGATAAGAACTTGCTCAATGTAAAAGTAAGATTTGAGTTTAGGAAACTTGCAAAATATTAAACAAGTTTAAGGATAGGAAACTTGCCTCTTGCACAAGCTACAATTTATAATTCACGTTCTTTATTAAATCCTACATATCAATACGTTCACAATACACATTAATCAATAACTCGATATACGTATCGAATCACACACATCGGTCTTGAGCACGTTATTGGACTATACAATTAACGATTCAAGTCATGTAATTAACTTATTAATTACTCACGTAATATAAGTTATTAACCTCTTATTATATGTTTAATCATGTCTTCATGTTTATTACATAGGTTCCAATTACATTTTCTGAACTTGAATAATTAAAATCTCATTTTTGGAAAAAATTACCAAGTGGCGCTGCAGCTCCACCATTTGAACTAAAAATGGCGCTGCAGCTCCACTGGCGCTGCAGCTCGGACTTTAAGCTTAAGTCTGGCGCTGCAGCTCCACTGGCGCTGCAGCCCCACTCTTAGGCTTACAGTTGGCGCTGCAGCTCCACTAGCGCTGCAGCCCCACTCTTAGGCTTAAAGTTGGCGCTGCAGCTCCAAACGCCATTTTCAGAATCTGCAGTTCACGAATAACAGAGAACCAGGCCCAGAATAAAAGCTACCACAACAATTTAATTGCTACCCATGAAATATGGACTTCACATAAACACTATACAACATTTCTAGCATGATCTTAGCATTCTAAATCATGTAATCACACAATCCAAGGCATCTAATTTCACTGTTTTCATACTTTATCATGTTTTGAAGGAAAATCACGAAATTTAACTTTACGGATTCGTTATAACACCGAATCCGTTCGTTTAACTTCTGTTTTGTTCGTATAAACGTGTACAATTATATGCAAGTGCTAATTCAAAGTTAAATCATCGATTTATAGTATAAAAATTGTACATAAGGGTCGTATGGCCATATATACAACTTTTCTACTCTGTGACTTTTATAAAATCACATCAAGCATAATTGTATGAAATTTATTACTTTAAATCATGCATACATGATATAAAACATGTTATGATCATATAATAACACATATAAAACCATATCATGCATTAATCATCAAATTAGTCATTCACAGAGAACTTTTTAAGAATACGTTAATGAAAACTGTAAGAACTTGAATTTAAAAACGTAGGAGAAAGAATTACCCTTGCTAGTTAGTGATGATGATGCAACTAAATTCTTCAATCTCTTCTCTAACTAATTCTCAAGTCTTTTCTCTCAATTTCTCTCTTTTTCTCTCTGTGTTTTCTCTTTACTTTCTTAACTGATGAATGTAATATATGATATATGATATACCACTAATATGATATACGTATATAATAGTGGAGTTATGGGTCGTCCGTTAATCCCATAATGGGTTAACTGACCCCAACCCCCAATAAGGCTTTGTTTGCTTGCCCCTTTTATTCTTCCTTTCCCATTAATTTAATTAACTTACTATAATATAGTTTAATAATGTCACACTTTTAATTAATCAATAATCCTATTTAAATCAATTAAATAAAATTGCATAATTCCACAATAATTCACATAGTCACATAATTAAAATTCTTATTTATTAATTATGTCAAATCATTAAATCTCTAATTAATTATTAAATTAATTAGAATAACATTATGCTTATTAATTAATATATTAATCAAATAAGCTCAACTAAATACATACTTTGAATATAAAATTCACCACATTAATTTAACTAACGTGACACATATAATTAAATTAATCTACCATAATTTCATCAATTAATTATTTAAGTCAATAATTAAATCATTGATATTTTTTTAATTCAATAAATATTCACATTAACTTACAAAAATCTTGTTCGTCACACTTTCTCTCTAGAAATCTCTTTCTCTCTCTAATTGTCTCTCTTTTTTTTAAATGAACTAAGTGGGGGGATTTAAGCTATGCCGGGTAGCCGCATACATGTGTGCGGCTGGCCGCATACATGTGTGAGGCTACCTAAGTCGGATCCCCTGGCTTGGTTATTGGTCCTTCGGTCTCGGTTCAACAGAAGTTGACGTCCGCCGCTTGATCTTTCAGATCATCTTTGACGAACGCAGTGAGATAAGATCGAGTCTGACTGAATTAGGGTTCAGGAAATCAATACTCGTAGCCGAGATATCTTCCCAATGCAGATATCAGTCCATAGGCTTATCTCTTGATGGCACGTCGTTCGAGGTTTGCTGAGGTGGTTTTCGATGATCACTGTCTCAGCTCATCGATCTTTGATCAGGTCACCCTATATTCGGACTTCATTGGTCCTCTTCATTAGTCTCAGGGTTGTCTCCGAGATGAACGAGATCTTTTACCCTACTTCGGGGTTATCTCTGAAGTAAAATGACGCTTTTACCCACTTGCAGGGTTAGTACGACAAAAGAAAAAATTCGAGTGTCTACAACATTAATGGATCATATATAAGGCTGACATCTTCATCATTATCTTCTTGATGATCTTGTTAGCCGCTTCCACCGCGCCATTCATCTTTGGACGATAAATAACTGAATTGAGGTGTTTGATATTGAACTTACTGCGCAGTTCCCTCATCATCTCGTTATTCAGATTATTCGCGTTGTCTGATATGATAACCTCGGGTTGTCCATACCGATAGATAACGTTGTTTCTAATGAAACCAATGATGACCTCTTTGGTGACCTTAGGGAAAGAAGCTGCTTCCACCCACTTGGTAAAGTAGTCAATCATAGTGAAGATGAATCGATGCCCGTTGCTGGCTTTAGGCTCAACTGGTCCTATCACATCTATTCCCCATATGGAGAAAGGCCATGGTGATGTCATGCAATGCAATTGGTTCGGAGGCACGTGAATATTGTTAGCGTGAATCTGGCATTGATAGCAACGCTTGACATGATCATCGCAATCCTCTTTGAGGGATATCCAGTATTGTCCTGTCCTCAGAATCTTTTTGGCAAGCAGAGGTCCACTCATACGTGCTCCGCATACTTCCACCATATACTTCATTCATAAGTCGCTGGGCTTGCTCCCGATCTAGACATCTCAGAAGTCCTACACCTGGATTTCTCTTGTAGAGAGCATCTCCACTTAGGTAGAAATTTATGGCCATATTCTGTATTCGCTTCTTCGCCGCTTGACTCATCCCTTCCAGGGTTGATTGATCTCGCAGGTATTCTTTGATATGGCGGTACCAAGGTGGTCCCGCAGGTGGTATCTAATTTGATATCTCCCCTACATTGTTTCCATATGACGGTGTATTTTGCACTGTAAAAGTGATGACAGGCATTCCCTTTCTTACTGACAGGCTTATCAGTGAGGCTAATGTGGCTAACGCATCAAAAAAATCATTCTAGTTCAGGGGAATATGCATGAAGGCAATGTCTTCAAACTCCCCTGCCAGTCTAAGAACATGTCGATGATACGGTAGTAGATACAGTTCTTTGGTGGTGTATGCTCCGGTAGACTATCTGATGACTAGCTCCGAATCTCCAAACAACGCTAAACGTTTCACTCCCATGGACTGAGCCAGCTTCAACCCCACAATGCACCCTTCATATTCTGTGGTATTGTTGGAGTTGTTGAAATGCAACTTGGTTACCACGGGGTATTGATCTCTCGTGATAGATACCAGGACTGCCCCGGCTCCGGCACCTTCAGCGTTTGATGCGCCGTCAAAATACATTTTCCAGAATTGACCTTGATCCTCCTCATCAATCAAGAGAACAGTCAACACCTCCTCCTCGGGGAAATACATTTCCAGAGGTTCAAAACCCCCTGTTGGTGCAGCCGACAGGTGATTTGCAATCCCTTGCCCTTTGATGGACTTTTGGGTGACATAAATGATGTCGAACTGTTGAAGGATTAACTGCAACTTGGATAACCGGCAGTTCAAAATTGGCTTGCCAAAGATGTACTTCAAAGGATCCATCCTCGATATGAGATAAGTGGTATGGCCATGTAGATAATGCTGTAACCTGGTGGCTGCCCAAGCTAATGCACAACAGGTTCTTTCTATCCAAGTATATTTCTGTTCTCCGCTGCTGAAGCGCTTACTGAGATAATAGATAGCTCTTTCTTTCCCCATATCATCCTTCTGCCCTAGTAGGCAACCCATAGCATTGGAGTTGACCAAGATATACATGAACAACAGAATCCCATCCTTTGGGGGAACCAAAATAGGTTCTTCAATTAACCTCTTCTAGATGATGTGGAAGGCTTTCCGGCAGTCTTCATTCAATTTTCCTGAAGAGTTCTCCCTTAACAGTTTAAAAATAGGTTCACAGGTTGCTGTCAATTGCGATATGAATCGACTGATGAAGTTGATTCTTCCCAAAAAACCTCTGATTTCCTTCTCAGTCATTGGCTCAGGCATTTCCGTGATGGCTTTGATTTTGGCAGGATCCAATTCAATGCCCCGGTTGCTCACGAGAAATCCCAGTAGTTTACCGGATTTCACCCCAAAAACACACTTTGCTGGGTTTAACATCAGATTAAATTTGCGGAGTCATTCAAACAACTTTCGAAGATGGGTGCAATGATCATCAGCCTGTCGGGACTTTACGATGATGTCATCTACATACACCTCGATTTCTTTGTGCATCATATCATGGAACAAGGTCATCATGGCTCTTTGATAAGTAGCCCCAGCACTGGTAAGGCCAAAAGCTAGTCTTCGATAACAAAAGGTTCCCCAAGGGGTAATGAAGGTGGTCTTTTCCCTGTCTTCTTCAGCAACCATGATCTGGTGATATCAAGCAAAGCAATCAGTGAAAGAATACATCTCGAACTATGAAGTGTTGTCGATTAATACGTGGATGAACGGCACTGGGAAGTCATCCTTAAGCCTAGCTTTATTGAGATCTCGATAATCTACACAAACTCGCACCTTTCCTCCAGATTTCAGCACTGGGACTACATTGGACAACTATTCAAGGTACGTTGACACCATAATGATTCCCGCTTTGAACTGTTTGATAATATCCTCTATGACCTTTAGGCACCATTCTGGTTTTAACCGTCTTAGTTTCTGCTTGACTGGTTTGAACCCTTCTTTAATTGGTAGTCGATGGACGACGATATCGGTGGATAGACCTATCATGTCTTCATGAGACCAGGCAAAAACATCCTTGAATTGGGTTAAGAGTTGGATTAGTTCTTTTTCTTGGTTTGAGGGAAGGTTGGTTCCTATCTGTATCTCTTTAGGATCATCAAGGGTTCCAATATTTATGGTGGTGGTTTGATCGAGGTTAGGTTTAGGTTTATCTTCAACCCATGCTTTGATTTCCTCGGGCACCTCGTCATCATCCTCTTCCGCCTGCTCGATTCCCATCAAGTCAAAGTCCAATTCTATGTCAAAATCGTAATCATTACTCAAATTCGGCAAACCATGGACGTGGCTAGAAACATGCAAATTTGGAAACCTAATACAAAAACTTAATTGCTAAATATATACAAGTAGTTGTCAATTATAAAAGGATTCATCAGTTAATATGACAACTAGCAATAACAAGCTACAGATGAAATAAAATAGACATAAATATAAATAAAGGTAGAGCTCCCTGTCAGCGATTGCTTCTTGGTTTTTACCCTTTACGGACGATCTGTGGAGTGATCGTCCAATTGCTGGTCTTCAACTCCTGGGGAGTCATTGAGATAGACGCGCTACTAGAGTCACAGTCTTCCAAGACGGCCATAAATGGTTTGGAACTGGTCCCTGGACCACCGTTTGGGATGTTGACATTTCCTCAGTTAAGTGTCGGGAAAATAGGTTGATCACTTGACAGATCTGCCTCGTCGAACTTCTTTAGGTCCTCTTCAGAGTGGCAAAAACTGCCCAGGAACTACAACTGGATCTCTTCCAGAAACTTCTTGTCTTTGGCCCTTAAGGCCGCATCTTGGATAGGCTTTTCATCCCCGTCCGTCTGACGTCCTCCCTGATCGACTTTAGGAATCAGAAGGTTGGAAATAATGAGGGGAATCTTCTTGAGTGGTTCCTTAAACCCCACTTCACCAAGGTTTGGCTTGAGGTGAATTAGCTAATTAACTAGTTGACGCCTGTGAGGATTCTTATGTTTAGATCCACCATGGTACCCAAGTCCAGCCTTTCCCAACTGCGTGGGTATACAGATTGGGTTCCTGATTCCTTGGCCATTCTTTCCTAATCCCCGACCTAGTCTATGTCCTCGGGATAGCATTTCTTGGCCAACCACCAATATTTTTAGAGAAATTCAGAGAATTAATACTGGTGCCCCCCCCCCCAGAGTTATATCACGGATTGCTAATTTCAAAGGCTTAAAAATTGGCAAAGTCGACACCTTCATTCACGCCGATTAGGGGTATATCTCCCAGGTCATGAACATGATAATAAGGTTCTGCACTGATAGTCACCAGATTGCCGTTGACGATATATTTCAGTTGTTGATGAAGAGTTGAAGGAACGGTGCCAGCAACATGGATCTATGGTTGTCCTAACAACAGATTATACCCGGTAGTGATCATCAGGATCTGTAAAGGTATGTTGA
The DNA here is from genome assembly GCA_020205555.1 of Panax stipuleanatus. Lineage (NCBI taxonomy): Eukaryota > Viridiplantae > Streptophyta > Magnoliopsida > Apiales > Araliaceae > Panax > Panax stipuleanatus. Next base: position 139,450,604 of record CM035117.1, read on the forward strand.
AAGTGAAAGGGCCAATCTCCACAGGAAGTTCAATCTCCCCCACGGTATCCCTTCTTGATCCGTCGAAAGCCTGTACAACGACATGGCTGTCCTGAATTTGATTTGGGTTGATCTTTATCTTCTCCAGAGTATCCTCTGGACAGATGTTCAAGGACGACCCTCCGTAGATTAGCACGCCACCTACCACATATCCTGATGAAACGACAGCGATATGCAATGGTTTGTAATGCCCAGTTCCTTCGGCTGGTATATCATCGTCAGTGAAGGATATCACATTACTGCCCAGTACATGGCCGATCAAGTGCTGGAATTTCTCAGTATCGATAGTCTTGGGTAAGTGTGCTTCCTCCAATACTTGGATTAGGATTTGACGATGGTCGTCAGATTCTAATACCAAATCCAGGATAGAAATTTGATGGGGTTCAGCCTTCAATTGCTTCACCGTCCTGGCCTCACCGTGCCCCATCTTGTGGAGGAACTCTGTGATCTTTCCAGTAGATACCTTCCCCAATACCTTGGTTGTCGGTTTCGTCAAACGCCCTGGGAGGTAACATATATTCTACCTAGGTATGATGGCAGTACAGTCAAGTGCCAACTTTATACCTTCTCCGTAATTCCACGGTACCTTCTTCAGGCTGAGAATTGGGAGTCGCGGCCAAGGGGCCAACATTAGTGGTTTAGGCCCTGATATCTCGAGAGTGGCTTTGTTTCTCTGCTCAGATACTCCTTGTATGGTTATGGGTCTGCCAGATATTCCTTCCATGCAAAGGATAACGGCTATCATACCTTCTATATTCCTCGGTCCTCGAGGGTAGTATATTTCTTCTTCAAAGAAAATCTCAACTTTGTTTATTGAGTCCAGTTCTCCGGATTCAATCAAGTTCTGGATTAGATGCCGCAGGGCCCAACATTCTTCTGTGGCATGTCCCGGAGCATTCGAATGGTAAAGGCAGGATCTGGAAGGATTGAAACATTTTGATCTCATATCTGGGGGTGGCAGAAATTATGTAATCTCCCCCTCCTCGATCAAGGTACAGAGAATCTCCTCCTTGGATTGCCTCAACGGGGTGAATTTCCGTTTGGTGGCAAAATCTCGACGGCTCTACAATCTGGCTTCTCGAGCCATCTTTTTAGTCCATTTGTTCTGCTTTGGGCAACGGATCTGATCCCTTCTAGAGGTGGAAACATCTTGGACAGATATGGGGTCATTTGGCTTTGATAAGACCTGTTCTATTAGCTGTCGGGTCAACTGGTGTTGGTATACCACCAATTTAGCTACCTGATCCACCTGCGCTCTGATTGAAGCCAATTCTTGCTCTACCCCAGACTTTTCCTCAGGGTATCCCCAAATTGCAGGGTCATGTACAGAGGGTAACTCTCCCATCCTCCGCAAGTATTTACGATTTTTCCTGCTTCCAGCACTGATCATGTTGACTCCTTCCTCCGCAAGCTGAGGCAGAGGGTTGTTATTGACATTCAGTTACTCAGGGGCTTTGACTATAATCTCCCCGCTGTCAATCAAGTTTTGAATTTTGTGCTTCAGAGTCCAACACTCCTGAGTATCATGCCCCGGTGAGTTGGAATGGTAGGCGTACTTCTTGCTGGAATCGAATTGCCTTCCGTTTTGGATCGGAAGGTGGAGCAAGCTTAACGATCTTCTTCTGGGCGATTAGTAGGGCTAATATGTTCTCCAAGGAGTCTCCCAAAGGGGTGAATATCCTTCTTCGCTTATTTTCCCCAACTTTCATTGCTTTAGGATTCTGAAAATTTGCTGGATGAGGGTTCTGCCTCTGGATAGGTGAGTTAGGGCTTTTGTTAGCGGATTATCCTTGCAATACTAACGAGACATCTTCCTTCCTCTTTGATCCTCTCTTGGGAGCGCTTGCATAATTTCTCGACTATATGTGCTCGGCTACGGCTTCTAAAGCAGCGAGGTCTTTCATTTTTCCAGACTTCAAACCCATTTCTGCCATTTCCCCGTGTTTGATCATTTCGGAGAAGGATTTTCCTAACCCAGCGAGGACTCTCTCATAGAAAGGTGCTTCTTGTATATCAATGAAGGTGGTTACCATCTCACCCTCATCCATTGGTGGGTTGACTTAGGCTGCAATTTGCCTCCAACGCTGCGTGTATTCTCTGAAACGATTCATTGCCCAGCTTTCTGACTTTGGTAAATTGGGGGCGATCAGGTGCCACCTGGGATTGAAAATTATAATTGTTGAGGAAAGCATGGGCCAAATCTTCCCAACCTCTGACTTTGTAATTGTCTATCCGTGCGTACCACGTGTGGGCTTCACCGTGTTGGGTTTGTACGAAATCGTGACGCAATCAAATTGCAAAAATTAGCGGAAGCATGGTATATCAGAGTTTAAAAAATTTCTACAAAACCATTACCCGGATCATCCTTTATGCAAATTATTAATTTAAAACGATAAATAAGAAGTTATGGAATCATACCCTTGTAGAACGAAGCTTCCACAGGTACTAGTTCAACTCCTTGTTCTTCGTGATCTCCTTGAATTTCCGGGTTAGATTCCTTCCTTTGATCAACGTTAGCCACCCAAGTGTTTGGCCTCTAGAGGTGATCCACCAAGGAAGATGAATTATCAAGAAAGAGGGTGTTTGGCTTAACCTTAGTTTTCTATCCTCTATAGAAAAGGAGTACTCTCCAACAATTGGAATTACATCAATCTAATATCTATTATAAGACTTCTCTTATATAGACATTGGTCAACCCTTCTAATCCTATTAGACATGGGATTTCTTTTAATTAATTAAACTCCTTTAATTAATTTAGGCTTCCCACCACATGGGAATAATTAATTAAATTCATTTAATTAATTTGTCTCCTAATCTTATTAGGAATAAATGAGAGTACTAAATATTAAATTAATTACTAAACTCCTTTAGAAATTAAAATAATAATAATTGTAATAATATTAATAAGACTCCTCTTATTAATTTATATTTAATATTTCCAAAATATTAAATAATAAACATTAAGCTATTTAATTTATTCTATCACCATAGATTAAATTAATTATACTTAATGCATTATTACGATTATGCCATTACCTTCTTAAATAATTATTCTTCCTTTTATGGTGTGACCCTTTAGGTTCTCCATATTAAACCGGTTGTGAATAAATCAATTAAAACAATTTTAATCTTATTTAAATAAATAAATTAAACTAATAATTTATTTAAATAAATAATATTTATTCTACAATAGGGATAAGCCTCCCTAGCGATCAACGACTTTCCAGATAATATAGATTTCAACATTAATCATAAAAGAACCTGTGAGTTAATAGTTACCATACAATTCAATCCTTCCACCATACAATGTCCCAATTAAATATAAGACATGGATTTACTGTCAAGTCTTATTTTATTTAATTATATGTATTTCGATTAGAAAATGCACAACTCCAAATAATGCAAATTAAAAACTCCTTTCTAATTTCATTTCACCTTGGCCAAGGATTCCTGGGTTGTCATTTAACGAATCACATGGGACATATCTCCTCTTTTACTAGAGGTGGTAGATTCTTTATTGATCATTCATTATCTCTATATGTAACTCATTATACCCAAGCATACCCTATATATGCCTTAAAAGGTCTTAAGGAATAAGTCAAAGTATAATTTGTTACATACAAGATACTATGATGATCTCAAGTCCAAGGATCACTTGTACTACTATCACATTAGGAATTCCTATTGACATGCGAGTAAAACTCCATTAGGTATTCCATAGCGAATCACGTTCAGTGAACTTATTCTCCAATAAGCACCTACATACTTGCTTTAGTGTCTCCACACAAATGATCATGAGATCAATCATCCTCATCCAATGAGCAAGCAACATATGTACCAATCTATCCGGATTTACTAATCCCCTTTTTAGTAATCCCACGATTGGGAACTATTTTAGTTTTAAAACTTTCTAAGAATTTAGATCTCATTAGCATGATCATCATCATGATTCTAAAAGCATTGCTTAAAACTATGGGTTATTTACATATTATAAAAACAGCAACATGTAGATAATTAAATGCCTTTAATAAATGAATATTTTATTAATAAATAAATAAGATTGTTTACAAAGTACGTGCTTTATCATCATACATGATTGGCTTGTATGCACACTACTATCAATCTCCCACTTGCACTAAAGCCAATCGCCATGGTATCTCATACCCAACTTCTCTAAGTGACGATCAAACTGCTGTTGTGTTGAAGCTTTAGTTAATGGATCTGCAATGTTGTCTTGAGAGTCTACACTCTCCTCTTTCAATGATTTCTTTAATCAAAGTGCCGCAACACATGTTTAGATTCAAGATGAGACTTAGGAACTATTCCTAGTTCTGTAATGAACTTTTCATCTAAAACATCAACTTGCAGCTTCACTTACAGTTATATACTCTGCCTCTGTCACTGAATCAGCAACTGTTTGCTGCTTGGAACTCTTCCAACTCACTACGCCTCCGTTCAAGGTAAAAACATACCCCGAAACAGATTTACTGTCATCTTGGTCCGTTTGAAAACTTGAGTCTGTGAAGCCCTCGAGTTTTAATTCAGACCCACCGTAGACAAGAAAAATATCTTTAGTCCTTCTCAAGTACTTTAGGATATTCTTCACTGCCTTCCAGTGCTCTTCTCCAGGATTCGACTGGTATCTGCTCGTTACACTAAGTGCATGAGCAACATCCGGTCTAGTACATATCATACCGTACATGATAGATCCTATTGCAGAAGCATAAGGGATCTTACTCATACGGTCTCTCTCCTCAGGTGTCTTTGGGGCCTGTTTCTTGGAGAGATGTATTCCATGGCTCATCGGCATGAGACCTCTTTTGGAATCTTCCATGCTAAATCTCTTTAGCATTGCATCAATGTACGTTTCTTGGGATAAACCAAGCATCCTTTTAGATCTATCTCTATAGATCTTTATCCCCAAAATATAGGATGCTTCTCCCAAGTCCTTCATGGAGAAGTGTTTAGATAACCAGATTTTAATCGATTGTAGCATAGGAATGTCATTCCCTATCAGTAATATATCATCAACATATAATACAAGGAATGAAATTGCGCTCCCACTAACATTCTTGTACACACATGGTTCACCGTCATTTTTGATAAAATCAAACTCTTTGATTATCAAAACGAATGTTCCATCTACGAGAAGCTTGCTTCAATCCATAAATGGATCGTTGCAGCTTACATACTTGATTTATTCCAACCTTTGAAACAAATCCCTCTGGCTGTGTCATATACACATCCTCCTCAAGTTTCCCATTGAGGAAGGCCGTTTTCACGTCCATCTGCCAGATCTCATAATCGTTATAAGCTGCAATCGCAAGCAAAATCCGAATGGACTTGAGCATAGCTACTGGTGAAAAGGTTTCATCATAATCAACTCCTTGTCTTTGTTTGAAACCTTTTGCAACCAGTCGGGCCTTATAGGTCTCCACCTTGCCGTCCGCTCCAGTCTTTCTTTTAAAGACCCATTTACACCCAATAGGCTTAATGCCTTCAGGTGGTGAAACCAAAGTCCATACTTTGTTTTCATACATGGAGTCCATTTCGGATTTCATGGCTTCAAGCCATTTCCCTGAGTGTTTATTACTCATGGCCTGTTCGTAATTCAATGGATCATCATTATTCATGATGTGTACCTCATCGTCATCCCCTAAAACGAATCCATACCTCTCAGGTATCTTCGGTACTCTTCCAGATTTACGAACAGGGTGTGGTATAGTAGGTTCTTCTACTTGGTCAGGTACCTGACTTTGATCCGTGGTAATTTGTGGTTCTTGAACTTCTTCAAGATATATCTTACTCCCACTGACCCCTTCATGGATAAACTCCTTTTCCAAGAAGGCAGCATGTTTCGCAACAAACACCTTTTGATCAGTTGGATGATAGAAATAATACCCTACAGTTTCTTTAGGGTATCCCACAAATCTACACTTTTCGGATTTAGTTTGTAGCTTATCATGTTCAAACTTTTGACATAAGCTGGACAACCCCAAGTCTTAACATGCTTAAGATTTGGTTTCCTCCCCTTCCACATCTCATATGGAGTCTTTGGGGCGGATTTGGTAGGTACCTTGTTAAGTAGGTATGCAGCCGTTTCTAGGGCATATCCCCAGAAGGAAATTGGAAGGTCGGTAAAACTCATCATGGATCGAACCATGTCTAACAGTGTTCGATTTCTCCTTTCAGATACTCCATTTAACTGTGGTGTACCTGGAGGAGTCCATTGTGAGATTATACCATTTTCTTTGAGACAATTGAGAAACTCACCGCTTAAGTATTCTCCGCCTCGATCTGATCGAAGTATCTTTATACTCTTGCCCGTTTGTTTCTCTACTTCACTTCTGAATTCTTTGAACTTTTCAAATGATTCTGACTTGTATTTCATTAAATACACATATCCAAATCTTGAGTGATCATCAGTGAAAGTAATAAAATAAGAATACCCACCCCGTGCACTTGTTGTCATAGGCCCACAAACGTCTGTGTGAATCAATGTCAACAACTCTGTAACTCTTTCTCCTCTTCCACTAAAAGGAGATTTAGTCATTTTACCCATGAGACAAGATTCACAAGTTGGATATGATTCATAATCGGATAGCTCGAGGAGCCCATCTTTATGCAACTTGGATAATCTTGTTTCATTGATATGACCGAGTCTACAGTGCCACATGTAGGTATAATTAATATCATCTCTTTTCCTTTTCTTAGTTTGTTCAATTTGAAATATATTTTCTTGTAAGTCAGGTGTATAAAGTCCATTTCGCAAATTTCCAATACCATATAAAACATCGTCTTTATAAATAGAACAACTATTGTTCTTTATAACAACGTTAAATCCTTCCATATCCAATACAGAAATTGAAATAATGTTTTTAATAATATTCGGAACATAATAACAATTATTAAGATAAATGGACTTGCCCGAAGGCATTGCTAAATAATAAGTTCCTACAGCTAATGCAGCAACCTTTGCTCCATTCCCTACTCGTAGGATCACCTCATCATTGTTCAGCTTTCTACTTCTGACCAGTCCCTTCACATTATTACATATGTGAGAACCACAGCCGGTATCCAACACCCAAGTAGAATTTTGACTTTCTGAAAAATTAATTTCAATCATGAACAAACCTTGATTGGAAGTCAAAGCTTCTCCAAGCTTCTTGTCTGCCAGAAACTTCTTGCAGTTTTTCTTCCAATGACCCGGCTCGTTGCAATGGAAGCACATTACTTTGCTAGCTGGATCAGATTTCTTTTGTTCCTTTATGTTCACCTTGCCCATGGTCATCCGAGATCGGAAGAGCTCCTTAGATATCTCATATCTAGCAGTCCTACTTTGTTCACCATACAACTCCTTGAGGTGAATCAACATAGTAGGAGCATCCATGTTTTCTTGCTGACGCTGAAGCTCGTTATTCATGGATGCGAGCATGATGTATTGAGCTACAGATGCATCATCTTGCCACTTTACAATGGTGGCAATCTCTTCCTCAGAGGTTGTTTCTGGAACAGTTCCAGGGACATGTGAGTTTAGGACATAAGAAATCTTTTCAGCAGTGAGAACTATTCTCAGATTTCTTAGCCAGTCCGTATAATTCGGCCCGGTAAGCTTATTAGCATCAAGTATGCTTCGCAGTGAAATTAGTGATTTTGACATTTATAAAATTCTGCATGTGAAAAACAACATTTTAGCAAACATTCATTTTATTAATTTTGCATACCAAAATAAATTTAGGTCTTTATTTTAAATTGGTATCTCCCACTATTTTTATTAAACTATATTACCCTCACTTATATAGTTCGGCAACATCTAATTAAAAATTTGCTAGTGAGAATAAGGATCCCATTTCAAATGTATATAACCTTGTGGATAGCACAACAAGCGATATACAAATAAATAGGTAGACAACTCTTGTTAATTACATCACCATGTAATTCCTTTTATTTTGCCTCTTAAATCATAATGGTCAAGTGTGTGCACATCCGAACTAAAATAATTTAAGTTAAGTCCAGCCTAGCACTTTCATAAATTCAAAAAAGAAAAATGTTCGTCCTTGTGGATAGCACAACAAGACTAGATCGTTCAATTTTCTTGATAAGCATCAAATGTGATTAATTAACATCTTAAATACGCAATACTCGCCTTGTGGATAGCACAACAAGCTCATATTAAATATCTAATACTCTATTAATTTATCATGCTAGAAGGCGACGTTCGATATTCCAAATATCATTTGAACACTTCGGACTTAATATTATTTCTTTGAGGGGTTTGTTATTATTTGTCTCATCTTGTTTAGCGCGCATGCACATATATATATAAAATACGCGTCATTTTATTAAACATGCGAAGCATGTTTGCATAAAATATAATATATATAATATTTAGCATGCAATATAGAATATTATATCCTACCCGGATTGATTATGGACTTTTATTCTAATTTGGTTCACTAGAGCCACCAAGTGAACCAAAAGGTCAAACCTAGGAGTGCAAGAATTTAAATTTAAATATAACTATTACATTTAAACACGGGCTCCATACAAACGGGTCTTCACGCGCTCCTTGCTCCTTGGTCTCCAATTTCTTCAAGATAATTCTAACTATTCTTATTACATTAAACTATTTAATTTAAATAGAAACCTTGATCAACAGTCAAGGGGAAGTACATAGGAGGGAGATAGAATTTTACATCAAGAAAAAAAAAATTAGAGATGACGAGGTACGCAGACCCCATTTAATAAAACCCATTCATTCAAGCATTCAACTAAAATAAAATCCAATCACATTGGTCAAATAGTCCATAATCAATCCCCATTTATTTTCATACATATCACCATATATATCAATAAATAAATATTCATCTCATGAATTAAAACATTCCATATATATATGAGTATCATTTAATGGGCAATTTTAAATTGCATGAAATCCAATTTCAAGATTAAAATAAACTCTTTATTTTAATTATAAAATTATTTAGAATATAATATATAAATATATCATATTTATTTTTTTAAAAAAAATCACCTTCTTTTATTAAAAGAGTCCTGCAGGTTTATTAAAAAAGTCCTTTCCTGATGGGTCACCTTCTTTTTGGAGTAAGAAAGAGACAACACCTTTTCTTTGCAGAATTCAAGATTAGCACCAAAAAAAAATTGTGATTCGTCCCAAAAAAAGTCTTTTCTTTTTCTTTTTTTTCTTTTTTTTTAAATATAATTTTATACAATAAAATTATGCCCAATAAATTATTTTAAATACATACCCATATGTATATGAAATCAAAAATAAATTAATAATTGCATAAAGATTTGGCTCTGATGCCACTGTTGGGTTTGTACGAAATCGTGACGCAATCAAATTGCAAAAATTAGCGGAAGCATGGTATATCAGAGTTTAAAAAATTTCTACAAAACCATTACCCGGATCATCCTTTATGCAAATTATTAATTTAAAACGATAAATAAGAAGTTATGGAATCATACCCTTGTAGAACGAAACTTCCACAGGTACTAGTTCAACTCCTTGTTCTTCGTGATCTCCTTGAATTTCCGGGTTAGATTCCTTCCTTTGATCAACGTTAGCCACCCAAGTGTTTGGCCTCTAGAGGTGATCCACCAAGGAAGATGAATTATCAAGAAGGAGGGTGTTTGGCTTAACCTTAGTTTTCTATCCTCTATAGAAAAGGAGTACTCTCCAACAATTGGAATTACATCAATCTAATATCTATTATAAGACTTCTCTTATATAGACATTGGTCAACCCTTCTAATCCTATTAGACATGGGATTTCTTTTAATTAATTAAACTCCTTTAATTAATTTAGGCTTCTCACCACATGGGAATAATTAATTAAATTCATTTAATTAATTTGTCTCCTAATCTTATTAGGAATAAATGAGAGTACTAAATATTAAATTAATTACTAAACTCCTTTAGAAATTAAAATAATAATAATTGTAATAATATTAATAAGACTCCTCTTATTAATTTATATTTAATATTTCCAAAATATTAAATAATAAACATTAAGCTATTTAATTTATTCTATCACCATAGATTAAATTAATTATACTTAATGCATTATTACGATTATGCCATTACCTTCTTAAATAATTATTCTTCCTTTTATGGTGTGACCCTTTAGGTTCTCCATATTAAACCGGTTGTGAATAAATCAATTAAAACAATTTTAATCTTATTTAAATAAATAAATTAAACTAATAATTTATTTAAATAAATAATATTTATTCTACAATAGGGATAAGCCTCCCTAGCGATCAACGACTTTCCAGATAATATAGATTTCAACATTAATCATAAAAGAACCTGTGAGTTAATAGTTACCATACAATTCAATCCTTCCACCATACAATGTCCCAATTAAATATAAGACATAGATTTACTGTCAAGTCTTATTTTATTTAATTATATGTATTTCGATTAGAAAATGCACAACTCCAAATAATGCAAATTAAAAACTCCTTTCTAATTTCATTTCACCTTGGCCAAGGATTCCTGGGTTGTCATTTAACGAATCACATGGGACATATCTCCTCTTTTACTAGAGGGGGTAGATTCTTTATTAATCATTCATTATCTCTATATGTAACTCATTATACCCAAGCATACCCTATATATGCCTTAAAAGGTCTTAAGGAATAAGTCAAAGTATAATTTGTTACATACAAGATACTATGATGATCTCAAGTCCAAGGATCACTTGTACTACTATCACATTAGGAATTCCTATTGACATGCGAGTAAAACTCCATTAGGTATTCCATAGCGAATCACGTTCAGTGAACTTATTCTCCAATAAGCACCTACATACTTGCTTTAGTGTCTCCACACAAATGATCATGAGATCAATCATCCTCATCCAATGAGCAAGCAACATATGTACCAATCTATCCGGATTTACTAATCCCCTTTTTAGTAATCCCACGATTGGGAACTATTTTAGTTTTAAAACTTTCTAAGAATTTAGATCTCATTAGCATGATCATCATCATGATTCTAAAAGCATTGCTTAAAACTATGGGTTATTTACATATTATAAAAACAGCAACATGTAGATAATTAAATGCCTTTAATAAATGAATATTTTATTAATAAATAAATAAGATTGTTTACAAAGTACGTGCTTTATCATCATACATGATTGGCTTGTATGCACACTACTATCACACCGGTAAGTTTCTTCTGAAACAGTTGCATCCGGAGGTTTTCATCCTCGACATATGTTCCAAGTTCTCCTATGTAGACTTTCAAGTGAGTGTATGGGTTTCCCAGTCCATTGTATTTCTCAAACTCAGGGACTTGAAACTTATTCGGGTATATCGCCTTTGGGAAAATAGATCTGAGTAATTCACGCTCCTGTGGGATCCTGTCCTCTTCATAGACCGGATTGCATCTTCCATCTGTGTAACTTTCTTCCTAATGTCTCCAGTGTCTTTGTCCTCCCGGAGGTTTGTGAAGTCTCGTGTCATCTTCTGGATCGGGGCCTCCTTGGGTACTTCAACATCGAGGGGATATATAGGTGTGGACGTGTGTATCACCTTCCTTCTCTGGTACTTTCATGTCTCCTTGCATAGAGGATTCAGTCGAACTCTTGTGCTTAGATTCCTGAGATACTTTGCACTGTTCTTTTAACAGGGTCGTCATCTCTGCCATTTGCTTCTTAAACTCCTCAAATTCATCTCGAGATACTGGGATGGGTTCTGATGAACTTCATTCAGCCATTTGGACTGGTGAAAGGGCCTTTTTGGCTCGAGATCGGGTTCTAGGACCAATCTGCACAATAACCGATATCTAGTTTAGACTGGATACTAGTGGAACGGGATGCATGATATGCTATGCATCACTTTAATAGTTTTTTAATCTTTTCCTGCAACACAATGGGTTAGTCGAATTGGTGACAGGATGTGAAAGATATAACAACCAATATCTAGTTTAAACCGGATATGGTGGATAGGGATGCATGATATGTTATGCATCGGTTTAATGATATTTTCTTTTCCTGCAACACAACGGGTTAGTCGAATTGATGACAGGATGTGAAAGATGGGTGTATGACAGTTCAAGATAATGGTAATTTATATACACGAAAGATTAAATAGGGTATGAAGAATCACACCGCACATTTGGTTAATCAGAGGCTAACTTATCTTAGGGTTACTCTCACGGGCTGTTTGAAATTGGTTCCCAGATCTTCGCAATCTACTTGATGAAAACATCCATGTTTCGATTGGAGCGGATCTGAGTGGTGCCTTTCTTGAGCCTCACAATGGAAACATCCATAGGAGTCCAGTAATAAACAACCGAAGAGATTTCCCCCTGATGGAGATTCCACACAACATACATTCACATACATTCATGTCCTCACCACATGTAATATGATGACATTGTGCTAAGCACTAATATATTGTGCGAGGCACTTATACAAAAGGCTAAAAGATTGACACACACAAAGATCATTCACATAAAATACATATGCAGAATGAAAATCAAAAAGTTTGATCGCAGCTCAAGCCCTCTTTGGTCCCCAGCAGAGTCTCCACATGTCGACGCCGGGCGAAAAAAGAGATCAGGTCATTCTTTAATGCCCCTTTCCCTTTTGTTGAAGGAGGGGGTTCTTTTTCTCTTTTGGAGTTGTTTGCCATCGTCTCTTATCCGTGGGACGAGAGAGGAGTGCCCCGATTTCCTGATTTTATTCTTTTCCCTTTCGCTTTCGCTTTGTCTTTGGGGTTCCGTTTTAAAGGGTGAATTTGTAGGAAATTGGTACCGACATATGTGTCGACGATTTTGAAAAGTTTGATTTTATTGATTGGACCGATTGAGACAGAGTCGCCAGTTGGTATTTTGGAAATGGATGTACCAACTCATCCAGGTTTTAATAGTTTTTTGCAAGATGGTCCAATGCGTGACTCTTCGATTGGTCTTGAAATTCGAGATTCGTGGAATCCGGGGACTAGGTTAAGCGGGGGGAAGGTGTTAGGCACCCCTCGATTCCCATGCCAGCACGGTACCATATCTTATTAATTTTCTATACAAAAAGTGTGTAAGTGTGTGTGTGTTTGTGTGTTTTTGATTTTAAAAGCTTTATTAGTTAGTTTCTAAGTCTTTTTGGTGACTTGAAAGTAGTGCTGTACCTCTTTTGCGCCTAGGTACGAAAGATTTGATTTAATCAAAAGTTCATTTTTAACAAGATATGCAAATTGAAATGAGGTTTTAGAAAGTAAGGTTTTCAAATCCTTTGCCCGACTAAGAATTGAGGACTTCGATCTTCCTTTTATTCTTTACGTCGATTACGTGATCTACCCCAAATCGCTTTATTTCATCAAAAGCTCTTTGTGGTTTTTCTTTGAGAAATCATTTTGATGATATGCTTGCTAAAGCGTTAAGAAGGTTCGGATCATCATCGGGCATGAAAGCCATCTAGATGAACCGAGCTCCCGTAATTAAAGTTTTCACTATCATAGGATCTTGAATCCTAGCTCTCGAGACTAACCCATCGAGTTTATTTTCAAGATCCAAATATTACATGTACATCGATATTTAGGTTATTTAAAGCATTTACAACATAAAAACCGGTCCATCGTGGAAATCAAGTCGGATCCATTCAGGGATCTCGACATCGTGATTCCTAAGCTCACATGCTTTGAATAATATTATGTATACATATCGTCCACGGCCTCGATACTAAGCGATTTCATCCTTTAAAATCACCGTTCACTCCGATTCGACCCCCTTTCACCTCTAAATATAGATTTAGGGCTAAACGGGTTAACCGAGACGATTCAAAAGTGATAAATCCATAGATATACCACGGATCTAAGCCATTATAGCTCCTGGGTTAAAGCTTCATGCTTAATAACCTCTCGGGAGCTAGATTAGGCTTAGCTTGAGGTATATCTTGTTGGGTTTGTACGTAACGCAATCATGCAATCAAATCACATAAATAGGGCGAAAGCGTAAAAAACTAGGTTTTCAAAAATTTATACAAACCCATTACCATGATCATTCTTGTGCATCAATTATTAGTGAATGAAGAAGGAGAAAAACAGAATTATACCTTTGAAGATCCAAGCTTCCTCAGGTACAAGTTCTACTCCTTTGATTCCTTTGATTCCTCTGTAGTGGCTCCATCCCTTGATCAATGTCAGCCACCCAAATGTTTGGCCTCTAACGGTGATCCACCAAGGAAGATGAAGAACTCAGTAAGATGGGTTATTGGCTTAACCCTCGTTTCTATCTCTATAGAATATGTGTACTCCCAACTCTTGAAAAATTCACGTACCTTATTTCTGATATAAGACTCTCTTATATAGATATTAGGTTAACCCTCCTAATCCAATTAGAATAGGGTTTTATTTAATTAATTAATTAAATACTTTTAATTAATTTATATCCTAATCATTATTAGGATTGAGAGAGGGTACTGATATTATATTAATTCCTAAACTCCTTTAGAATTAAAATAATAATAATAATAATAATATTAATAAGACTCCTCTTATTAATTTATATTTAATATTTCTAAAATATTAAATAATAAACATTAAGCTATTTAATTTATTCTATCATCATAGATTAAATTAATTATACTTAATGCATTATTACTATCATGCCATTTTCTTCTTAAATAATTCTTCTTCCTTTTATGGTGTGACCCTTTAGGTTCTCTATATTAAACCGGTTGTGAATAAATCAATTAGAACAATTCTAATCTTATTTAAATAAACAAATTAAACTAATAATCTATTTAAATAAATAACATTTATTCTACAATAGGGATAAGCCTCCCTAGCGATCAACGACTTTCTAGATAATATAGATTTCAACATTAATCATAAAAGAACCTGTGAGTTAATAGTTACCGTACAATTCAATCCTTCCACCATACAATGTCCCAATTAAATATAAGACATGGATTTACTGTCAAGTCTTAATTTATTTAATCATATGTATTTCGATTAGAAAATGCACAACTCCAAATAATGCAAATTAGAAACCTCTTTCTAATTTTATTCTACCTTGGCCAAGGATTCCTGGGTTGTCATTTAACGAATCACATAGGACATATCTCCTCTTTTACTAGAGGTGGTAGATTCTTTATTGATCATTCATTATCTCCATATGTAACTCATTACACCCAAGCATACCCTATATATGCCTTAAAAGGCCTTAAGGAATTAGTCAAAGTATAATTTGTTACATACAAGATACTATGATGATCTCAAGTCCAAGGATCACATGTACTACTATCACATTAGGAATTCCTATTGACAGGCGAGTAAAACTCCATTAGGTATTCCATAGCGAGTCACGTTCAGTGAACTTATTCTCCAATAAGCACCTACATACTTGCTTTAGTGTCTCCACACAAACGACCATGAGATCAGTCATCCTCATCCAATGAGCAAGCAACATATGTACCAATCTATTCGGATTTACTAATCCCCATTTTAGTAATCCCACAATTGGGAATTATTTTAGTTTTTAAGCTTTCTAAGAATTTAGATCTCATTATCATGATCTCATCATGATTCTAAAAGCATTGCTTAAAACTATAGGTTATTTACATATTATAAAAACAGCACTATGTAGATAATTATATGGCTTAAATGAATATTTTATTAATAAATAAATAAGATTGTTTACAAAGTATGTGCTTTATCATCATACATGATTGGCTTGTATGCACACTACTATCATATCTAGCCTCCGAAGTCAATATACAACGTATTAAGCACAAAATAACCGATAGAAACGCAAAAACTACCAACTATTACACGATATGCTTAAAATACAACAAATATAGCTAGATTCAAACAAGATATTTCATTAATCTATCATTTGAACATAGTTTACAAAGAAACCGAAGCTAAAAGTGCGTCATTTCAACTTGGGGGACGCGTGAACAATCGTTTTGACTCCCGGGATGAACTAAGAACACTAAGATGGCTTCAAGTAGATGCTAGATGGAAGATTTGAGCTTCAAATGGCTTATTTGATGTTCAACCCTTGCCTCCTTCTCTCTAGAAATCTATTTCCCTCTCTAAATGTCTCTCTTTTTTTTAAATGAACTAAGTGGGGGGATGTAAGCTGTCCCGGGTAGCTTCATACATGTGTGCGGCTGGCCGCAAACATGTGTGACGCTACCCAAGTGGGACCCCCCCAGCTTGGTTATTGGTCCTTCGGTCTCGGTTCGGCAGAAGTTGACGTCCGCCGCTTGATCTTTCGGACCGTCTTTGATGAACGTAGTGAGATAAGATCGAGTCTGACTGAACTAGGGTTCGGGAAATCGATACTCATATCCTAGATATCTTCCCGGTCCAGATATCAGTCCATAAGCTTATCTCTTGATGGCACGTCGTTCGAGGTTTGCTGAGGTGGTTTTCGATGATCACTGTCTCAGCTCGTCGATCTTTGATCGGGTCGCCATACGTTCGGGCTTCATTGGTCCTCTTCATCAGTCCCGGGGTTGTCTCCTAGATGAATGAGAGCTTTTGTCCTACTTCGGGGTTGTCTCCTAGATGAATGAGAGCTTTTGTCCTACTTCGGGGTTGTCTCCGAAGTAAAATAACGCTTTTACCCTCATACAGGATTAGTACGACAAAAGTAAAATTTTGAGTGTCTACAACATTATTGGATCATATATAAGGCTTAAAAATTTTATGGCTCTTAAAAACATATCTCATGCTTACAAGTGTTTTAACTAGGTTTCAAGTTTAACATGCATTTCTACTTAACTATCATACACTAACTCATTGGTAGCTGTCGTTTACCTCCTATAGTCAATACACACTCTCCAACATGTTTGCATCCGTGTGGGCACTAACTTATTATTATCATTTTTGACAACCATGATTCCGAATTTCTTTGGAACTACCAGTACCGGACTTGCCCATTGACTGTCGAAAATGGGATAGATGATTCCTAAATCGAGCAATTATATTACCTCTTTCTTTACTACATCCATCATATGTGGGTTTAATCGTCTTTGTGCATCCCTCGTAGGTTTAGCTCCGTCTTCCAACAAAATCCGATGCATGCACATTGCGGGACTAATACCTTTGGTGTCTGCTATGGTCCATCCAAACACTGTGATATGGTCCCTAAGGACTCTCAACAATTTTTCTTCCTGCACTTTGGTTAGATTCATAGGTAAAGTCTCATTAGTTCCTAAATACGCATATTTCAAGTGTGCAGGTAATTGTTTTAATTCAAGTGTTGGAGCTTGCTCAACAGATGGTAATAGGTTTTGGTGAGACACATGTAATTGAATTAACTAGACTGCATGCTTATCTGAGAGTTTAGGTAATGAATGTAGTGCAGCCACAGTTTCCTTCAATTCCTGATTTTGCTCAAGATCATTGTAAGAACACGAATTTTCAGAAATTATTAAAATAAGAATTTAATAAATAAAATTCTTAAAGCATGAGATGGGTTCGAATAAGAATATATATGTGATACGAGGTATGTAGTAATGTGTTACATAGGGTAATATGAGCTACGTAAAAAGTAATTTTGTGTTTAATAAATATATATCATTATTATATATTGTAGAGATGAATTAGTAAGAAGATGGATAAGATTTGTCTATCAACATTAGATAATTTATAGAATTATTTTATCATAGTAAGTTGGTGACATTAAATATCTTTGATGAATAATCACAATTTTCTTGAATATATATACTAGTGACTAGTATGATTGTGATATAGGTTATTATTAATGCTTAAGTTATCCATGAATGGATTAGGATAGTGAAGCATGAGTTAGTTAAGGGAATTAACTAATAAGTATAAATATTGGTTAATTTATATTAAATTGAAAGTTATATTATGGAATAATATAATTTGAATATTAAAGCCTTAATTAACTATGGTGATATAGTAAGGGGTTTAAGATCACTTAAGTAAATAGTGAGTTAATACATGTGTGGAGTATGTGATTATAGTAAGTACCTTTATATATTACTTGGCATGGTATTAGGTGAATGTGCGAACGACGTTAATAAAATATATATATATATATATATATATATATATATATACGTTGTTAAACCAATATATCTTCAAATAAATATTGATTAGAGAGTTAATTAATATTTGAGATATGGTTAAATGTATAGATTAAAGAAATTGTGTGTGGGACAGTTTTTAGAAAGGAAAGAGAAATAATTATTATAAAGGATATTAAAATAATTTTTAATATTGAATTATTTTAATAAAAGGGAGATTGTTATTTTAAATAATAATAATAATATTATTTTATATGTCTTTGTATGAAGTAATAGGTTTGGTTAATTATTATGGTAAATATATTAAAACATATTTGCTATATGTAATAAATTGATGGAAATAATTTATTATAATAGAAAATAAACTTATAGTCTATTTTCTATATAAAAGTTGTACATGTGTCATACATGTAACTATTTTAATAATACTTAGATATTATATTAAAATAATATCTTGAGAAAATGAGTAAATCATTTTATTATAATTAATGCCTATAGTGGGAGAAAACATGATAAAAACATTTCTATGTCATGTTATGGTAAAATACATAATTTTTAATGAGAGTTAATTAATAAAAGAAAGCTAAGTTATATTAATGTACTAAATAACTTAAGTTATTATTTTACCGTAGATTCTATTATTTAAATAATTAATAGAGCAAATATTAATTGTTCTAAGCGTAAAGGTTATACATATTATAAGTGTATAATTATTTGAGGTAGCTTAGCATTAGAGTGCATGTGTCACACAAACCTTATATTAAAGGAATATAAAAGTGTGGTGAAAGTGATGATAAGCTTAATATTGAGCTTGTGAGATATGCCTCGTGCGGCTAAATGGTAGAAAGAGAAATTCATTAAATAAATTAATGAAGGAACGATTAAACGGAATTAATTTATCGTTGTGTGCAAAAGGTATGATAATTAATCATATAATATATAGTACCTACATTCTATTAACAAGAAAGTGTAGTGTGACTTTTCAATGTGGCCTTATATATATAAGAACCATATAATGAATAATGTAAGTTACATAATTAATGCTTATGTGGCAGTATGTGGGTTTGAGGACATTAAATGTGTACATAAGGGTATGTGACAATGTGTGTGACGGAATATTAAATAAGTACCTCATGAATATTATAATAATTAAACAATTATTAATTGATAATGATTTCAATAATTTAATATAATTGAAATGATAGAGATGAGATAATGTAATATGATAATACCCGATTAAAATATATTCGGTATTATCAAATGCACATGGATTATATGTTGTATAATATAAGTTGATGGATACATGTATGCATACATGTATAGGTATATATGTATATAGATGTATAAGAGAGGTATTTAAATACATATGTGTGTATAAAGACTTGTATGCTAGCTTTGTGTGCAAGGTGGGAATTAAAAATGTGACATGGTGCAATAGACCACTCCCATGACCAAAAGAATGCTGATTTTTATAACTAAAAGAGGCTCACAAGTTAGCCATGTGATGGCAATGATGATATAGCTCATTGGCTAAGTGTACCTTGAATAGTGTTAGATGGTGGAGTTAGCCACCAACTCTTCCTGACCCTTGGGTATTGTCCATAGGAAGGTAATAGATTAACTATAATTAGAGAACATGTAAATAAGTATTGTAATGATAATACTTTATGACCATATTATAAGATCTAATATTAATTGAATTATATACATGAAGTACATTATTATATATGTGGGTATACTTTTTATGTGTAAGTATACATTACATAACCTATATTACTGTGGCAACATTAAGTTATTAAGGTGGGACTTATGTTGTCCAAATGAAATTTAAAACCTAAGTGTATATAAGGTGTATATATTATATAACCTAAGTATGCATAGTAGACATAAAATAAATAGCTTAAGTGTTGGCATACATTTTTGCAAGTTGATAAAATTTTAGCATTGTCCCTAATTGAGTGACTCAATTCTTCTTCACGTGATAACCCAATGGCTAGCTACTCTATACCTATTTCTCTCAAACTCAACAATTGTAGCTAATCATGCAAGAGGGAGTGGGTTTCAACATGGGTTTCAACAACTCTCCCATAACCATCAAATTCTAATTCTGTCCCTTGGTTTGAATTGGGGGATAAGAACATTGTCTGTGTAAATGATTCTCTATAAATGAAGCTTCACTGCTTCTCTTTCCATTTGCTGAAATATTGTTAAGTGTTAGGGAGTGATGAGAAGGTGAGTATATATCAGTTTAGCATTCTGAGAATTAAGGAGGTTTGATATAGCAGATTACAAAGGTATAATTCCTTGTATTCCCAATTCATGTTCTTTAATTCTAAAATTCCTAAGTTGTTGATTATGTGAATTAGATGTCATTTAGTTGGAATATGATTATTATTTAGTATACAAGTTCACATGTATGTTAGAACTGTGATATAACATGTCTGGAATTAATTTCGTAGAGAAAATTTTGAGTTGGGTTTGCAATTTGCCGATGTAGAGGGCATTCTGATTCTGGCCGAAAGTGGCGCAGCTACGCCCAATTTGTTCTTAGGTGTAGCGCAGCTGCGCCAGACCCTGCCTTTGTATTTGCTGGCCGAGACCCAGTGCAGCTGTGCTAATTTTGTGCTAGGGGGCAGTGCAGCTGCGCCATGCCCTTAACTTTGATTTCTGCTTCTGTTAATTTTTGATATGTGATAACATGTGGTATCACTTTAGGCAAACATGAGGACATGATTAACATGAGTATATGAGTACGTTGACGTAACATGAGCATGTATAACTATGTTAGTACACACTATTGATGAAAAGATTTATGGCTTATAAATGAACTTATAATCGTTAAAGTGAACTTTGTCATGTACGTATCATGTGTGTATTCTGACTTTGTGAGCATGATCGTATGGTCTATATAGACATAAGAAGTTAGTTTAAAGTGTTGAGCACACACTAGCATACATGATCGAATGTTAAGATGTTTTCAAAAGATAAACTTGGACGTTTTGGAAAGCCAAAGTTGCATGAGCATGGTAGGATAACATTCTGATATTTCTGGACGTACATGATAGTGTCTTTAACATCACTTAGTTGGTTTACATGTATACATACTATGTTAGAAACCATGAGAAATAGTTAAGCATGAATAAGACATGATTTAAAAGTAATAAACGATGATTAGCTATGTGTAAATGATATGAACACAAGTAAGCATGACTGTCGACTGATTATAATCATCTCGCATGTTTACATAACAAACATAGTAGCCTTGCATGATAGTTAAGCATGGCATTGATTTTAGAAAATAAAACTTAGGAAGTTTTGAAAGTGAGGTGGACGAACATGGAGTTACTTGCATTTTGATTATTTTAAATGTAATCCGAACCTTGTAGTAGGCTTACATTGTTATCATGAGTTATAAAACAGAGTTTAAATCATGCCTTGGGTTGTTCATTAAGGTAATGGTGATATAAAACCTGAACTTGATAAATTTTCATAAGGTTTGAAAAATGTGCAAACAATGTGGAACACGTATCTATGAGTTTTAAATATGTGTCGATCACATAGTGAATCAAGTGTGTGATAAGGTTTATGAATGTTGTTATTAAATATGTATAGTAAGAGTATACCTATACATACCTAGCTATTATAAGAGTATGATAAGAAAGTGAAACGAAAGTTCTAAGAACAAAGTTATAAAATAATGTAACAATTTTTAGTATGTTGAGGATGTATGGATGTGTATAACTGACAAGTGTGAATCCACGATTATATAACTATGTAGGATTTACACGAAGTGCAGATATCTATAAGCAGTTAAGTCATAGTTGTTAAACTACGAACCATGCAAGTCTTTCAGTTCCTATTTGATATAGGAATTCGATAATTATTAGTTGAGCTATATTATGCTATGAGAATGTTGATGCATATATATGAAATGCATATGAGATATGTATGAAATTTGAAAGTTTATCTTTGATGATATGCTTGCGAAGTTAATCTCTATGCCTGTTATGTGAGAAGTAACATGCGTAGTAAATATTAATTGATTATGAATGCATGAACTGAGCATGTTATTATATGCTATATGATGCATGAAAACTGTTAGAATTGCTGAGCTGTCGAGCTCACTCTTGTAAATAACCATTTTTGCAGGTTACGGACTCACGGTAAAGATTACGTGCTTCTTGATTGATAAAGTTAAATAGTATCACAACGAAGATTACTATTTAGATTATTTCTTGAACCATGTTTAGGTTCTAGGAGTTGTATATAATAGTAATTACGATGTTTAATACTTGTCGTGTTGTAAAGATGTACAAGTTGATACATAGAAGATATCGAATTAAAATGTAAACATTTATACAGTACTTCGAATAGTATGAATCATAATATATTTGATTTAAGGATATGTAATTGATTCAAGTTATGAAAATCAATAAAAGACTTTATTCAAAGGATATTGAAATGTTTAAATTATTCCGCATTTTTATAACATCGAATATGATGTAAGACAGGAATGGTAAATGACCAAGATTGAATAGTCCTAAAAGTTCGAGGTCATTACACAGATCCTAGAAACGAAAGGAAATTATATTCTAATTTGTAATAAAGCGAAGTTATATTCTTTATGGAATGAATAAAAGATGTAATAGTTTGACGATAGTAGTATCGTGACTGCACCGGATTCGAGGTAATAAAAGGGACCCAGATTTGGGGGCGTCATAGGTTGGTATCAGGGCTGTAGGTTATAAACCTTAGGTAAGAGTACCTTAGACTATAAACTGAGAGAGGGAAAGATAAAGATTAAAATATATACGTAAAGATTCAAAGAAAAATTTTGAAGTATCTAGAGAATGAGAATCAGGAGTTTCCTAACTCCTATAAGAAAAATGATAAGACAATGTCTATAAGACGAATATGATGAAGATAATAAGAATGAACTCGAATAGAGTTTGGTTGATAATAGGGAAAGAACCCTAAGGCAAACCGATGATCACGACGTAATCAGTTTAAACTATGAAACGATAAATAGTTTGTAACAACTAAGTGGTTATAGCTTGATCCTATGAGAGAAGGTACTATGAAATAGTATAAGATGAACTCATGAGGAGTTATATGTGATGAAACATAGAAAGTTCTTAATGAGCAAAGAGCAAGTTAAGAGTAAGATAGAGTTAAGTGTTGGATTTTCATTGAGGACTCATGTGATGGCTTAGTTGTACAAAATTTTGTATGGACAGAGGTATTGTGCTTACGCTGAGTGCATCACATTGATAATCATTGGAATGTTGTTGTCGCGCTATCATTATACATATGGCAAAAAGGTGATTCTTTTCTCATGTTTATTCTGATAGATAGAGATTTTTAAGATTAAATTAGATAATATTAAGATTAGGTGCGAGTTTTTAAGACTCATGCCTATGACAAGTTTGTGACTCATAATCATAAGAATTTTTGAGCCCCTCTGCGTATGGACAGTCCCTGATTGGTTCTTGGACTACATATTGCTAGGACAAGTTCCTAAAATAGTATTATTGTGGTAAGTTCCTGAACTTCCATGGTGTGGTAAGTTTGATGAACTATACTGGGAATAGATATATTATATATCAAGAATTAAGAGTTTTGGGATAGTGAGCATTGATAGTAGTAAGAGATTGAAGTGATGGAGAAATTTGGATTTTTCTAAATCTTCTAGCTATGCTAGATTTTCAAAATTTATTGACTTCGTGCTAGTGTTTGCACTTCTGTTTTCTTGAGAAAACATTGGGTCAAATGACTGAACCAATAAGTTTTAAAAACAACACCGCTATTCGTATGTCTAAGCTATTTGTTTCGGCTAAGACAAAAATATTTTAAAAATATTTCAAAATGTATTTTGACCATATGCATCATTTGATATGGTGTAGAATGGTAAACGACGGAGTCAACAACGCAATCGAAACTAGTGTCGGAAGTGATCGTAAGATCGCCAGCCCACTATGGTATGATGTAATATGAAAAAGTCACAAATAGACGGAATCTTCAGCGTACTACTAAGTTGGTGCGGCATTTTGACGTCATAAAATGATTTTTGGTTTTCTTTTCGAATTATGAAAAGTTAACTAAATTATTTCGATTGATGTCCGAATTGTTGATAAGAGTCTAAGCTATTTGATTCGGTTAGGCGACTGTTGAAAAGTGATTATAGAATTCAAGCATTCTTATATATTTATGCCAAACTAGATTGCTCTGGTGCGAATTGTGATGCCCCCAAATTCGGACCGCCACTTGGTCAATCGAATTCTGTTTATCACGTTCTAAAATCTAACACCACAATAAATATTACGACTAAATGTCGCATCTCACAGCGGAATAATACACAACTATTACCGAATAGATTACATTTAATTAATATAATTTATTCACGTCCTAAGGTCTCGAAACTTAAACATTGATTACATAGCTTAGTCATAACTTAAGCGTACATAACCATAACTAATACATAATAGAATAAGTCTTAATACAATCATAAGTTCTACATAATATTAAGCTACTCAGTAGCCTTTCCCTTGCCCTTGTCGGTGCTCGAGGGTCCGCACTGCTCTGCCTGAACTGACATGTTTTAGGGAAAGCAAGAATGAGCAACAAGTTTGCTCAGCAAGTAATATAACAACAAGGGTGAGTAATATAGTTCTTGAATCTCAAAAAGGGTATAACAAGGTATGATAGTTCAAGGAAAGCAAGAATATCAACAGTTCTCAATAAAAGTCGCTAAAGACAAAATAATATCAATATGATTCAATATTAAATCAATTTAAGATTTCAAGATAACTGAATACTGAGCAGTCACTAAGGACTATGAACTTTTACTAGAATTAACAGTAATATACTAAAAATCCAATAAAACAAGTACAACAGGTGATCAGCCTAAAGTACCCTACAGTATGCATATCATTCAATCGTACTAAAGTGCGCACGTCGGTCTCCCGACAATATAATTTCCCTTCAACGAAGGTTGTTCATCTCAGTCAAATACAAGATCCCGCACTAATCAATTAGTTTGGGTCGCCTTTTAACAATATAAGTCTAGCCGAATCAAATAGCATAGATCACAACAATTATAAGTTCAATCTCAAGATTTAAAGCTCGAAGCATATAATTCAACTTTTATTTTATTTATGATGTATATGATTTATAATATCTGAATTTCAATCTCGAAAGCTTACTTGTACGACAATAATAGCACAAGTTAAATGAATGCTTCAATAAAGAGTAGGGTTAGGAACTTTCTTACAACGTTCCTTGAATAAAGTAAACACAAGGATAGGGTACTTGCCTTTTGCGTTGATTATCAACTTATAGCTTACTAGCACCCAACGAACTTATTTTATCCTATTCATGTATACACATTAGTCATATAAGTTCAATATGTACACCTATTATCTTGAGTATCTATGATACATAAGTGTAATTCATCAATACCAAACATATAATGTTAGTCTTCTCTTAGTCATATGATCTCCTATGTATATCATCACATAGCACAAAAATCAGTTTCTCATACACTATAACATTAAAGAACATAGTTTGTCATCATATTTTGACTTCAAGGTTATAAACACTTATCGAATTCATGGTTCTATGTTAGCATATTCATTTTCGTTCAATCAAGGCTTTAAGTGTTCAATTAACAATGTCTCTTACGTTTAATTGCTATACATATGTCTTGAGGTCACTAAGTATTATATACACATGTTCAGGTTACTTTAGTCATGCAGTTCATGTTCTTTGTTTCACTTCCTTGAAACTTATTCTTACTCATGCTCAACTATTGTACAATGCATCAGACTAACTAGTCGTTCATGTTAATCCTGTCTATAGGCATGGCACACCTAACCATGAAGTCACATTCTAGAATACTTACGACGTAGTTATTGATAAAACTAGTTTCCAAGATTTCTTTTGAAAACTCATGTTAAGCCACCAAGCATGCAAAGCTACTTCACTTACTATTCCTCATACTTTCATATATGCATAGCTAGAACACATAAGCATACTCAGAAGTTTCAAACTCAAAGTGTAAATTGCTCATTAAGTTCGCCTTTGAATTCTATGCTAATAAAATTAAGCATATAAGGTAAGTTCACTCATATCATGCTTTTATGCTTTCACGCTTTTTTGTGCATGTATATATATATATATAATTAAATCATGATACCAAGTTTGGAATTCGAGTTTACATAGCTTATTGTACACATAGCAAGTATAGACTTTTACTTGAAAACTTATATCTAATCATGATTGGATAATCTATACAATCTCTAACATATTGTTAACATGTCAAGACATATCGGACCTTGATATGTTGATGCTTAAGGTCAGAATATACATTACACAACTATTATTAAAACTAGTTTTCAAATCTTTAACTTTCTTTGAAATATTCAAGCTAAACACCTAATATGACTTACTATATATATAGCAACCTTATTGCACATGTCATGGTGATTTATATGCATATTCTAGCTAATATAACATGCTTAATACAATAGTAAGACATAACAAAACTGTCA
The DNA here is from genome assembly GCA_020205555.1 of Panax stipuleanatus. Taxonomy (NCBI): domain Eukaryota; kingdom Viridiplantae; phylum Streptophyta; class Magnoliopsida; order Apiales; family Araliaceae; genus Panax; species Panax stipuleanatus. The sequence goes on from CM035117.1 coordinate 139,477,226, forward strand.
ACAGAAACTGCAGAGGGGCTCGGTCGCGCGCTACTTGTACTAGGGAGTGGCGCGGCCGCGCCACTCTAGTTCCAGGCCAGACAATGTTCTGCTTCAGCAAAACTTCAGCAATTCCTAACATATAGGTATACTTAACAACTTATGCTAGCACCTTATCACACATCAATTCCAACAATATCATGCAATTTCTATGAATTGAATTTCAAATGGGTTTAAAGGTTATACCTCTTGAGCTCAAACTTGCACACGACTTGCTCTCAAATTCAGATTATAAACTCACAATACTCTCTCTATATCAACTTAGCACAAAATTTAGCAACATAGAAAATGAAGAGAGGCTTGGTATTTATAGGAGAATTCAATATCCATACAAAGCAATTGCCCCAAGGTTTGAAACAATGGGGGAAATGAAGAACTAGAGGATTGAGTGGAGTTGATGGAATAGTGTCCAACCATCACCTCAACCCACACCCCTTGTTATTATCACCCTCAATGCTAGCTAGGAAGAGAAATGACTAAGGAGTAGCTTAGACCATTGGCTATTCACGTGAGAGAAGAGATGGGGCAATTTGGACACTCAATATAGGACAACGAAACTCAGCATTAGCAAGTTGGGGGAAATGAAACACTATATTCTATATACTTAGTACATATATATGCTTAGGTCTAAGTTCACTTAGAAGTATACATGGATTTAGGATGTCACAACAACATTACATGGTAGCACATTGGGTTACATGTATATACACATCATATAGTACATTTTAATAATATCATATTATGAGTTAATTGAATAGTGACATACTACATTATCACAAATCTCATTATTATTATTATTTCAATTATGTACTTATTGAAATAATTATTGTTATTCCTTATTCACATGCTTTAATATACCATATAGTATATATATTACATGGTCATACTAAAGTGTCACACTACACTTTATATAGCTTGGTCTCATATGGTATAATGTACATACAACATGTATTCCTATAAGTCCACCCATGTGGCTTACTTTCTTTTATAATATAGTTTATATATATTACATAGTTTTGCCAAAATATCACATTATACATTATATTATATTGTTGCAGTTAATATACAATATACGATTACATAACTTTACACTACACAATTAATAGAATAAATATTAACCTCAAACATTAATTACCCATTAATATGCTATCACCCTTAATTAATAATATATTATTAATTAATCATCCACTTATTAATTTTTTTTTAATGAATTAAATTACATACTTTTCATCACTGTGCCACACAAGGCATTCCTCGAGCTTATAATAAACTCCACATTCTCTTCTCAATTATCATCATTTTAATTTGAAGTAATTAAGTTAACTCATCTCATATCACATAAATATTTATATTCAAATAAATATTCAACTTTCATTAATATATTCCTTTAAAAATATTTGGAAATTCTCGAATATTACATCCTCCCCCTTATAAAAATTCCATCCCGGAATTGCTACAAAGTTACACAAATAGATGGGGATAATCTCTCATTATCCTATCTTCTAACTCCTATGTAGCCTCCTCGACCTCGTGGTTACGCCAAAGTACTTTTAAAGATGAAATAACTTTATTTCTTAAGGTTTGCTCTTTCCTATCTAATAGCTGGACAGGAATTTCTTCGTACGCCAAGTTCTTCTCCACTTGAATGGGCTCATAAGAACTCACGTGCTTGTAGCCGGCCTTGTACGGTCGTAACATAGAAATATGAACGTTGTGGATGTGTCCCAACTCGGGTGGTAATGCAACTTTGTATGACACTTCGCCCACTCACTTTAGTATCTCGAACGGTCCTATGAACCTTGGACTCAACTTTCCTTTCTTGCCGAATCGGATTTTTCCCTTCCATGGAGATACCTTCAAGAATACGAAACTGCCAACTTTGAAGTCTCGGTCCTGCCGATGCAAATCTGCATACTTCTTCTAGCGATCTTGAGCTACTACTAGTCTGGCTCTTATCACTGTCACCATGTCTGCGGTTTGTTGTACTAACTCTGGTCCGAGTATTCGTCGTTCTCCGACTTCGTCCCAACATAATGGCGTTCTACATTTTCTTCCGTAAAGAGCTTCATACGGTGGCATGCCGATACTCGCATGATAACTATTATTATACGCAAATTCAACTAAGGGTAGATAGTCGTCCCAATTTCCCTTGAAGTCCATCACGCAAGTCCTAAGCATGTCCGTCTGTCTGAGGATGATAAGCGGTACTCAACCTCAACTGCGTTCCCATCCTCTCTTGTAAGCTTTTCCAAAAATTTGAAGTGAAGCGCGGATCCCGATCAGAGATAATTAACACCGGCACTCCATGTCGTGAAACAATCTCCTTTAAGTAAAGATTCGCTAACTGATTCAAACTGTAGCGGATCTTGATTAGTAGAAAGTGTGCAGTCTTCGTTAGTCAATCCACGATAACGTAAATGACATCATATCCCTTCTGTGTGACTGGAAGTCCTACCACGAAGTCCATCGTAATATGCTCCCATTTCCACTCCGGTATTTCAAACGGTTATAGTAAACCACTAGGCCACTGGTGCTATGCTTTAACGCGTTGGCAAGTTAAACATCTACTAATGCATTTTGTGACTTTTCGTTTCAAATTGGGCCACCAAAAATGTTGCCTCAAATCTCGGTACATTTTTGTGCCTCCCGGATGAACGGAATACGTCGTATTGTGTGCCTCGTTCAAAATCTCTTCCCTTAACTCGGTTACCGCTGGTACCCACACTCTTTCTTTGAATTTCAAAATACCTTCTTTATCCATTCAAAACCTTTCTTCTTTATTTTCTATGATCCTATTTTTGATCTTCTTGCACTCTTCATCCTTCTCTTGTGATTCCTTTACTCTATCCAACAAGGTTGGACGAGCTTCCATTAGGAACAACTTCTCTTCAGACCTCTCCGTTCCTCTTACTTCTATCTCTAATCTTTCCATTTCTCTTATCAATTCCTCCTGAGTCGTCAAGTGAAATAATTTCTCCCTTCCTTTTCTGCTCAGAGCGTCGGCTACCACATTTGCCTTACCCGGGTGATAAAGAATATCACAGTCATAGTCTTTGATTAATTCTAACCACCTTCTCTGACGCATATTCAACTCCTTCTGTGTGAAGATATATTTCGGACTTTTGTGGTCCATGTATATCTCACATTTCTCCCCTTATAAATAATGTCTCCAAATCTTCAACACAAAAACTACTGCCTCTAACTCTAGGTCGTGAGTAGGGTGTCGTTTTTTATAGTCCTTTAATTATCGTGATGCATACGCAATAACCTTGCCGTGCTACATAAGCACACAACCAAGTCCCTTGTGCGATGCATCACTATACACCACAAAATTTCCCGCATCATATGGTAGTGACAACACAGGTGCTTCGCTTAATCTCTTTTTCAACTCCTAAAAACTCTCTTCACATTTGTCTGTCCACACAAACTTCAACGTCTTCCTCGTCAAATTTGTCAACGGGGTCGCTATCTTAGAAAAATCCTGAATAAATCTTCGATAGTACCCAGCTAACCCTAAGAAACTTCTCACCTCTGTTGGTGTTCTCGGTTGCTCCCAATTACTTACTGCCTCGACCATCGCAGGGTCTACTGAGATTTCGTTCTTATCCACTACGTGACCTAAGAATTGAACCTTCTCCATCCAAAATTCAGACTTAGAAAATTTTGCATACATCTTCTCTTTCCTTAGGGCCTCTAAAATAATCTTCAGGTGTTCGAAGTGTTCTTCTTCTATCTTCGAGTAGATCAAGATGTCATCGATAAAGACTACTACGAATTTGTCCAAGTAAGGCTTGAAAACTCGGTTCATCAAGTCCATAAATGTTGTCGGAGCATTAGTCAATCCAAATGACATTACCAAAAACTCGTAAAATGACCATAACGGGTTCGAAACACAGTCTTTGGTATGTCCTCATCCCGTACCTTCAGTTGGTGATAACCCGTCTGTAGGTCTATCTTCGAAAAATACTTCGCTCCCATCAGTTGATCAAATAAGTCCTATGTCCTTGGTAGCGAATATCTGTTCTTGATCGTTACTCTGTTTAATTCTCGATAATCGATACAAAGCCTCATCGATCCGTCCTTTTTCTTAACTAATAACACTGGTGCTCCTCAAGGAGACACGCTCGGCCGTATGTAACCCTTATCTAATAACTCTTGCAGTTGTATCATCAATTCCTTCATTTCTACTGGCGCCATACGATATGGTGCTTTCGAAATTGGTGCCGTTCCCGGTGCTAAGTTTATTATGAATTCAATTTCTCTGTCTGGCGGAAGACCAGGCAGATCATCCGGAAATACATCTCGAAATTCATTTACTACTGATATATCTTTAATTTCTACTCCCTTTTTCTGAATATCTACGATGTAAGCTAAATAACCTACACATCCTTTTCTTAACAATTTCTTGGCCTGCATCATCGTAAGACAACACAATTACTTAAGCGATGAGCTACCATAAAACACTACCTAAAACTTACTCAGAGTCTGAAGGTTCACACATTTGTTCTGATAGTCAATTAGCGCAACATGGTTATACAACCAATCCATTCCCAATATTACGTCAAATTCTTCCAATCTAATAGGACTCAAGTTTTACGCTCAGTTCATGTTCTCTAATATTTGCGCAATAATTTTGATAAACGTATTCTACAGGGATTATTTTCTTATTCGGAACTTCTTTGTTCAAGGGATTTTGTAATCTTTCTCGGGGTGTATTAAGTCTACTAGCAAATTCTTCAGATACAAAAGAACAGGTGGCACCCAAATCAAATAACACATAAGCATTTATATCATTGATTGAGATTATACCTGACACCACGTCCTTGGCAGATACTGCATCCTGGACGGTTATGTTAAAAGTCCTAGCGATTGGGCCGTTGGATTATGCCGGTCCATCGATCATCAGTTTGTTTCCCCCTTGTTGGCTACCTCGGCTACTTCCCTTCTTCGAGCAGTCCTTAATTCGGTGCTCTGTCGAGCCACATGCAAAACATCCTTGCATCTTTTTCGGCTTCGGGCAGTTGGGTGAAATGTTCCCTTCCTGTCCGCAGTTGTAGCAAGTGCCACATCCCTTCCAGCACTTACCTTGATGGTTCTTCCCACATTTCGGACATCCCTCAGTCCTCCTCTTAAAACCTCCGTGAAAATTTCCCGATTGATTGTTGTTGTTGTTGTTATTGTTCTCCCACTTTCTTTAACCCAAGTTGCTTCCTCCACTACTGCTTCCTCCAGCACGGTTCTCTCCTCCAGTATTCTTTCCTTTCTTCTCCTTGTTATAAAGACTTAAGGCCTCACTGCCACCTTCCGCAATGATCGCCTTCTCTAGCAATATCTCAAAGGAATCAATTTGAAGAACTGATACCTGATTGAACAGCCACGGCTTTAGCCCTTGCTCAAAATGTCTCGCCTTTCTTTCCTCATCTCCAACTTGGTGTTCTGCAAATCGCGCTAGTTCGTTAAACTTAGCTGCGTATTGCGCCACCGTCATATGACCTTGCTTCAGTTCTAAGAACTTAACCTCCATCCTATTCTTCATGCTTTTCGGGAAGTAGTTCTCAAAAAAAAGTGTCTTGAATCTATCCCAAGTTATTATCTTTTCTCCAGCTCTTTGTTTATTAGCCTCCCACCAGTAGTTGGCTTCGCCTCTCATCATATATGTAGCGAATAAAGTCTTTTGGTCTTCACCCACACGAGCGATAGTGAAGGCCTTCTCGATATCCTTAACCCATGTCTGTGCAATGATTGGGTCGGTAGTACCCTCGAACTCTGGGGGTCCTACACTCCTAAAGTCCTTAAAGTTTGTGACTGTTACTCCTTGAGGATTGGGGCGAACGGGTTCGTTGTTCCTTTCCCTAAGGGCCTTTCCTAACAGATCTACTAGCTTCTGGATCGGGTCTAGTTGTTCTCTCTTATTGTTCACTGACTCCTCAGGTGCAGCCAATCTACGTCTGGGCGGCATTATCTGCATCACAAATTTTTATTTTATTATTACTCAGTTATATTACTTAAGTATTTCTTTTAATACTAAAGGTATAAAATTTTATAACACATTTCTGAAATAAGCTTCATTTATATTCATATGCCAAATCATTTCATTGCATGATTATCCTAGCATATTTCTATAAATGTTATCACATATCCCCCAATATCACAAAAGACATGGAACCTACTAACATACTACTATACTACCCCTCTAACAAAAGCTTACTCGGGGTTTACATCACTATCCCACACTTTACACAAAAAGTTGGGATTACAATATAGTATATACATCACATAAAGTAAATACTAATACTAGACTGACTAAGGGTCTCATCCCATCATCCCATGCTCCACAGCGCTCTTGTGATCTGTGCTATATAAGCCATCAACTCTCGGCTCAATGTATGTAGGGTCTGTCCCTGCTCTGCTGGGTAGTGGTACATGTGACGCCCCCAAATTCGGACCGCCACTTGGTCACTCGAATTTGGTTCGTCACGTTCTAATACCTAATACCATAATAAATAATACGACTAAATATCGCATTCCACAGCGAAATAATACACAACTATTACCGAATAGATTACATTTAATTAATATAATTTATTTACGTCCCAAGGTCTTGTAATTTAAACAGTGATTACATAGCTTAAACATAACCTAAGCGTAAATAACCTTAACTAGTACATAATATCGTAAGTTATTTATTACAATCATAAAGTGCTACATAATTAAAGATACTCAATAGCCTTTCCCTTTCCCTTATCTGTGCCCGAAGGTCCGCTCTGTTCTGCCTTAACTGAAATGTTTTAGGGAAAGCAAGAATGAGCACAAATTGCTCAACAAGTAATATACAATAAGGTTGAGTAATAATTCTAGAATCCCCACAAGGTATAGCAAGGTATGATAGTTCAAGGATTACAAGAATATCAACAGTTCTCAAGAACAGTCGCTAAGGATATAATAATATCAATATGATTCAATAATAAATCAATTCAAGATTTCAAGGTAACTGAATACTGAGCAGTCACTAAGGACTATGAACTTCTACTAGAATTAACAGTATTAAACTGATAACCCAATTAAAAACAAGTACAACAGGTGATCAGCCTAAAGTACCCTACGGTATGCATATCGTTCAATCGTACTTAAAGTGTGCGCACGTCGGTCTCCCAACAAATATATATTCCCTTTAAAGAAGGTTGTTCAACTCAGTTAATACAAGAATTTCGCACCTTTCAATTGGTTTGGACGGCTTTCTAATCATGTTATAAGTCTAGCCGAATTAATTGGCATAGACGACTCTTTAAATTAATAAGCGAACAATTATAAGTTCAATACTCGAATCAAAGTTCAAGAATAAACAACTCTATTCTATTATATCATAGGATAAGAATTATGCTTTCAATTATTTACTTGTATAACTAATAATAGTACAAGCTTCAGAAATGTTCAATAAAGAGTAGGGTTCAAGTACTTGCCTTTAGCGTAGTTTATCCACGTTAAGTAAACCAATATTTTCGAATCCCTATCGTAATATAATTACGTATATATATATATGATATTCATTAGTCATATAGTTTAACATCATATCTTATCTTCGGATATACGATCGACACATAAGCTAAGTTTTAACCTAGCTACACAGTTATACCACATATAGTATCATATTAATATAACTTTTATTTTTATCGTTCCCCTTGTTGAGTTAGACATATTCTCATATCATCAGTATCACATAAGATCACAACGAATAACAAACATACCCCTTTTTATAGTATTATTATAAGTTAACCGTCAAATCGGATTCAAGCATCAACATATGATATCACATGGCATGTATCTATATTAAAGGATACTTTCATGTTTCCCAAGTTTATCTATGTTCTCCCTTTCATGATATGGTTTTAAGTTAACACTTTTGACAACTTACTGTCATTCAAGGTTATAAAGTCACAAAGTCCAACATGCTTGCTTCTTAAAACATATAAGGTAGTCATATAATTCATATTAGACATACTTTTGAGTATTCATATCACATATGTGTAATTAGCATTGTCTTGGTCTAAAAATATGCTTCGTTTATGCTTCACTTGAATTACGATACCTAAGCATGGTATATATACATTTATGATATATGAGTAAGTCTAAGAGTATCATCAAACATGTTCACGACTATCAGATTCTAACTCTCAAAGTAGCATGTTAACTTTCATGTTCAAAGTTCGTATTTTCATTAGTAAAGCTTACTAATAAGTCCAACATGTTTATGCTTCATTACGAAATCCATATACGTAAGTTAGTATGTCCGACATGCATTTCTAAGTCATCTAAACATGCTCATAAAATCAGAATATATATATGGCATTTACATGTCAATATCCACCTTCAAAACTTACATTTTCATTAGAAACATTTAATAGTGGGGTTTTCATGCTCACATTCCATCATGAGGCTTATGTATGCAAGTCAACACGTATTTCATGTGTTTCTAGGTCATACAAACATGTCTCGAAAGTCAGAATACTAACATGCTTCATATATGTTAACGTTCGTTCATGAAACTTTAAGTTTACTTCAACACTATATGTCGTTTCATAATACTTGCATGTAATTATAGCCAAAGCGTGTTTACACTATCTCCATATACTCATATAAGTATGTTAGACCCATTAGCATGCTCATCTAAGCCATGCAAACAACCTAACACTTAGCGGATTTAAGTAGGAAATAGAAACTACAGATTGGCGCGGCCGCACGCTAGTTGTACTAGGGAGACGCTGATAAGTGGCTTTTATGACCACTTATTCGGATAGTAACCAACTCATTCTGTTACTTAAACTCAAGTATCGTTGTGCGTTTGATGTGTTTTTGCTTTGTTTTGTAATTTTTAGGTTTAGAGACTCTCTAGGTGCAAATTGAGCTTAAAAGGGAAAAAGAGGGCTTAATTGGGGCAAAGCACTAAAATGGGCTTAAAGCATGAAGATATCATGGGTGAGGAAGTAATGAAGGTGATGCCACGGGTCTAGAGGCCAAAAGGAGCAAGAATGGCATTTGAAGCAAAAATGGGAAGGATATACAATCCGGACATCATTTGGGGGGTTTATGTTCATTTCATGTTCATAGATTAGAGCTTGGGTCATATTGTAGAGCATCTTATAAGATTTCCAGAACATCTTGAATCATCCCAATCGGAGTTCGGAGGCAAGAGTTATGCCCCGTATACCAACGGACGTTAAACTTCACGGTTTTGAGTTTTCATGCACAACTGTCACTTGGAGCTCAATTTTAGCCTTCATCCATCCATTATTTCTCAATGCTCAAAGAATGAAAGTTGTAGAGCTCTTCGATAGCTTCAATTTGACTGGTGGAAGACCTCGTAACTTTTTCCGGATCAAAAGTTATGGTCGTTTTACCAGATGACTCTGCAGCAGAAAAGCCTTAGCGCGGGCGCGCATATTTTAGTGCATTTTTGGGCGCAGCCGCCCGAATCCCCAGCTGTGCCAGACTTGACTTTTCAATTGAACGGGGCTTGGCTTTTGATTGGGATATAAGGGGGCTCGTTTGTGGCCAGAAAAACCATCAGATATTGGCCTTAAGCCCTAGCCCTAGCTTGTTCTTCTATTTCCTTTACATTTCTTGTATAGATTAGGAGTAGATTAAGTCTAGAGTAGGGTTTAATTTAGTTAGTTAGTTTCTAGGGTTAGATTAGGTTTGAAGATTGAAGCAAGGGATTAGCATCAAAGATCCAAGCTTGGAGAAAGACTAAAGATTTGCATTCTCTATCTCTTAACTCTCCTTGTATTCAATGTGTATTTGGATAATGTTTATGAACCTTGTGGATGATATATTTGAGTTGTCTCTTAAATTGTATTTTGAGGTTCCAATGGAACCTAATGAGTAGTTAATGTTGATTTCTCTTCCATATTGGTTCTTATTGATTGTTATGTGATTGTCTACTGTGATATATGCTTTCATTGCTTAATTGAGTCATAACCAATTAGTGTGATAACCTATGTGGACTTGAAAGACGAAGTGTAGGTTTAGATCTAATCGTAGTAGCGGGTGATTGTACGTTCACATGGCGTTGGACGTATGATTTGTGCTTAGGATAGACATATACCGAAGCGCCGCTCGTAGTCAATAGAGGACTTGACCTTAAACCCTATTTATTTGTAAATACCATAGACATATAGGGGTTTAGATAATGTGGGTGTTCACGTGTGTTCTATCATCTGTGGATTGCACGTGATATGGATTAGGTGCATCGAAAGATGGCCTTCTCTCACTTTCGTGTTCTCGGCTAGCAACTGTAACGATTAATTTTAACTAATTGGAAGTATGTCGAATTAGATGAATCATTAGGGGAAATTGAAATCTCTTATCTTCATTATCTGATTCTACCTTAGGATTACTTAGTTTATGTTTAATTCCTTGCCTAGTTAACTTAGTTTAAATTCATTCTCTTTATCGCCCGTTTAAATAAGACCGAGATGATTACGGACTATTAATTTGGCGACCTTTTATCTGTTAATTCCTCGTGAGAACGATATCTGTACTTTCACTTTATTACTTGTTGACCGTGTATACTTGAGCGTTAATTGTCGTTATATAAAATGGACAACAAGTTTTTGGCGCCGTTGCCGGGGAACTTAATTGGATAACTGTTTGCCAACATTAGTTTAAATCAAATTAGTCTTACTTTAAACATTTTTTTATTTTGCTTAATTCTCTTCAGATATTCTCTTTTCAGGTACAATGGACTCAAAATTCTATCCGTGGAACTACACAAGTCAAGAGCAACCAAGGGAAGTAGGGAATGATGGCGTCGACCCAATTGCTTCACTTTCAGCACAGTTGGAGTTTCTCTCGAGGAAGTTGGATCCTGTTTCAGCTCAACAGAGTCGAGAGATAGCAATGACTTATAACTACGATGCTGGAAGCTACGCGAGCCATCAGGAGCCTATTAGTTATGGGCAAGAGCAATATAGGGGTGAGTACTCCTATAATGAGCCTTATCCCAATTATCAGCAGGATTGGGGGTATCATCCAGAGCCTTCATCAGACTATTATCAAGACCACTATTGGGATCCAAATCCCGTTTACGCCCCAGAATGCACATTCCAGACTCCAGTTTATGAGCCTCAACACAATTTTGAGGGTGACACAGAAAATGCAAGCTTGGAGGAAGGAGGTGACATATCACTGAAGGACATCTTGATTGAGCAACAAAAGTCTGTCAAGAATATCCAGAACTGGGCAGAGCAAAATAGTAGGGCCTTGATGATAGAGGATGAGCAAGGGCAGACCCATATTGTGAGCTATCAAGAACAATGCAAGCCAAGTCCAAATTGTGCACCCGAACCCACTTCTCAATCTCCATGTTTACAAGGAGAACAGTCAACAATGGGCTTCATATATGCAAGCTCAGAAAACCAAGAGGAGTTGTTTGGGAGCCAGGAACCATCAAACCAAAATTTTCAATATCAGATGGCCCCAATTAACTATGCTTCTACCAGTGAGCCTCAATACAGGGATCCCGTGGCTGAAACAGAGAAGGAAGGATTGGACACTATGTGGGGTAGGTCATTAGCATCAACAAAGGAGATCTTGGTCGAACAAGAGAAGTCAATTGAGGATCTTCAGACTTGGGTGGAGCAGATTAGCACGGTATTAAGGAAGGAGGAGGTATGTGAACAAAAGACAACAATGCAAGATCTTGTACCTCCAATGGCTGAAGCCGTAAGTTATGAACCCCAAGATACATGGTGCTATGACATGGGTGCAGAGACTGATGAAGAGCCCGAAGTGCACTTGGAACTGGACGAGCAAAAGGCAATGGATATCGAGGAGCCAATTGGGGCCGTGGAGTATGAATGTGAACCAATAGTGACATTCCCCCAAGAGCCTCCTCCGCCTAAGTGGAACAAGCCAGTCATGTTTGCACACCCTTTCCCCCTTGGAAGCCATAGTACAGATACGGATCTCGATGACATGAGAGAGTCCGTGAGCTTCAAACCATGGTGGTCAAAAAAGAAGAGAATAGAAGAAGAGTCCGTTGTGTGGTCTATACCTCCATGCCCCAATCATTTCATTTACACAACGGAACCCTTGCCTAGCTCCCCAACCTTCAGGACGGGGAATTCTTTTACTTATCCAATGTTAGGTAGTTTAAATCTGCATCCGCTCCTACTAGGAAGCCGCCAAAGTCACACAGCTATTATGATGGATGGAGGGGTTCTCCAGTATCGTCGGGGAGTTGGGTAGCAGTGGGCAGACACAGTCGAGCTAGAGGACTATAAATCAAGAGCTAGATGGGAGACACCCCATCATTTCTCTCTCTCTTTGTATAATTCTCCATTACCTACTTCCCATTATCCCTCTCTCTATCTCTTTGTTTGATTCTCCATTTACATGCTTTCTATCACATTTCCCTCCCCCTCGTTTAATTCTTATTAGTTAATATTTAGTTTAAATTTTTGCATACTGTAGGAATTAGGAGTTCATTGCCTACATTTTTGAACTTAAGCATGAATGCGTATCTTTTTGGGACCATGAAGCTTATAACATACGTTTGATGCATTTGCATTGCATATACGTCTTTAGAGAATTTTTGGGAATATAAATGCATATATCTTTCCATGTTCATTCTCTTGATGTAAATAGATTTTATATACTTTTGTTAGTCTAGGAGGGCTTAATAAGTCTTGTCTGTATATTTCAGGTTAAAAGTTGCTTGGGAGCAAAGTTCAAATTCCATAGCCTCTGTGCCTAGAAAAATTCAGTAGAAAATAGGATCTGGCATGCCGCGCTGCCGCGCCAGGATAAGCTTGAGCTGGCGCGCGACCGCGCCACACATGCAGACTGAGCCTGACTTGGGAAAAATTCTGCCAACTTTTGGGGGCACCGCTTTATGTCAATTATCTGCAGCACCCAGCCTCATTCCCTCTCATCCCAAACCCTCAAGTTAATTAATGCAATCCCCCATCTCTTCCATTTTATTCAATCCCCCCCACTAAAAGCCTTAGTTTTGAAAACCTCCTACCTCCTCAATCCAAAGTACCAATTCCCATCCACCTCAGCCACTCAACCTGATCAATTGAGACAGTGAGTGTTGGATCATTAGTAGAGCAAGATTGATATTGAGTTAGGTTGGTTCGTTGAGTACAGTGCGAGCAGGGTTTATTGTGCCAGAGCAGAGAGAGACGGGGGAGACTTCTGAGAGGATGTCACCATTGCATTCCGAGCCCACCCGCCCAGTTCAGGAGCGCAAACCACCTGAGGAGGACAATGAGGATGAGGGCGACAACGAAGCCGAATAAGGGAGTTTCTTTTTACCTTTATCTTCAAAATGGACATTGAACAGTTTAAGTTTCGGGGTATTAGCTTTATTTTGAATATAGGGTAGTTGCATTCATATTGCATATTGTGTTTGTTTATATAGTGCGTGTAGGTCATATTTTATAAAAATTTGTCAAAATTTTAAAATTTTCTTTTGTTTTTGCATTTTGTGTTAGAGCATACTGCATGAATCCAGTTTTCAGTTGGTTAGTTATGTATGTTGCCTGTGAAGAAACTGAAATCACTTGATTATTGAACTGATTTGAGACTTAAGCCTGATTTCATGGTCATATATGTAAATCCTTACATATCAGATACTATGTAACCAGTAAGCACGATACAGTAAACACCATGATATGCTAAGCTTAAATGTTTACACACTTGTCTTCTGGTGGAAAAACTATGTTTTAATAAAAGAGTTTCAGTTCGCATATAATAATAACTAGATTGTTAAAAGCATAAGTTGTTGGGTTTGTACGAAATCGTGACGCAATCAAATTGCAAAAATTAGCGGAAACATGGTATATCAGAGTTTAAAAAAATTTCTACAAAACCATTACCCGGATCATCCTTTATGCAAATTATTAATTTAAAACGATAAATAAGAAGTTATGGAATCATACCCTTGTAGAACGAAGCTTCCACAGGTACTAGTTCAACTCCTTGTTCTTCGTGATCTCCTTGAATTTTCAGGTTAGATTCCTTTCTTTGATCAACGTTAGCCACCCAAGTGTTTGGCCTCTAGAGGTGATCCACCAAGGAAGATGAATTATCAAGAAGGAGGGTGTTTGGCTTAACCTTAGTTTTCTATCCTCTATAGAAAAGGAGTACTCTCCAACAATTGGAATTATATCAATCTAATATCTATTATAAGACTTCTCTTATATAGACATTGGTCAACCCTTCTAATCCTATTAGACATGGGATTTCTTTTAATTAATTAAACTCCTTTAATTAATTTAGGCTTCCCACCACATGGGAATAATTAATTAAATTCATTTAATTAATTTGTCTCCTAATCTTATTAGGAATAAATGAGAGTACTAAATATTAAATTAATTACTAAACTCCTTTAGAAATTAAAATAATAATAATTGTAATAATATTAATAAGACTCCTCTTATTAATTTATATTTAATATTTCCAAAATATTAAATAATAAACATTAAGCTATTTAATTTATTCTATCACCATAGATTAAATTAATTATACTTAATTCATTATTACGATTATGCCATTACCTTCTTAAATAATTATTCTTCCTTTTATGGTGTGACCCTTTAGGTTCTCCATATTAAACCGGTTGTGAATAAATCAATTAAAACAATTTTAATCTTATTTAAATAAATAAATTAAACTAATAATTTATTTAAATAAATAATATTTATTCTACAATAGGGATAAGCCTCCCTAGCGATCAACGACTTTCCAGATAATATAGATTTCAACATTAATCAAAAAGAACCTGTGAGTAAATAGTTACCGTACAATTCAATCCTTCCACCATACAATGTCCCAATTAAATATAAGACATGGATTTACTGTCAAGTCTTATTTTATTTAATTATATGTATTTCGATTAGAAAATGCACAACTCCAAATAATGCAAATTAGAAACTCCTTTCTAATTTCATTTCACCTTGGCCAAGGATTCCTGGGTTGTCATTTAACGAATCACATAGGACATATCTCCTCTTTTACTAGAGGTGGTAGATTCTTTATTGATCATTCATTATCTCCATATGTAACTCATTATACCCAAGCATACCCTATATATGCCTTAAAAGGTCTTAAGGAATAAGTCAAAGTATAATTTGTTACATACAAGATACTATGATGATCTCAAGTCCAAGGATTACTTGTACTACTATCACATTAGGAATTCCTATTGACAGGCGAGTAAATCTCCATTAGGTATTCCATAGCGAATCACGTTCAGTGAACTTATTCTCCAATAAGCACCTACATACTTGCTTTAGTGTCTCCACACAAATGATCATGAGATCAATCATCCTCATCCAATGAGCAAGCAACATATGTACCAATCTATCCGGATTTACTAATCCCCTTTTTAGTAATCCCACGATTGGGAACTATTTTAGTTTTAAAACTTTCTAAGAATTTAGATCTCATTAGCATGATCATCATCATGATTCTAAAAGCATTGCTTAAAACTATGGGTTATTTACATATTATAAAAACAGCAACATGTAGATAATTAAATGCCTTTAATAAATGAATATTTTAATAATAAATAAATAAGATTGTTTACAAAGTACGTGCTTTATCATCATACATGATTGGCTTGTATGCACACTACTATCAATCTCTCACTTGCACTAAAGTCAATCGCCATGGTATCTCATACCCATCTTCTCTAAGTGACGATCAAACTGCTGTTGTGTTAAAGCTTTAGTAAATGGATCTGCAATGTTATCTTGAGAGTCTACACGCTCCAAGGTGACGTCTCCTCTTTCAATGATCTACCTGATCAAGTGAAATCGCCGCAACACGTGTTTAGATTTCTGATGAGACCTGGGTTCCTTAGCCTGTGCAACTGCTCCTGTGTTGTCACAGTAAACGGGAACTGCTTCTCCAATGCTAGGAACCACACCAAGTTCAGTTATGAACTTCTTCATCCAAACAGCTTCCTTTGCAGCTTCACTTGCAGCTATATACTCTGCCTCTGTCACTGAATCAGCAACTGTTTGCTGCTTGGAACTCTTCCAACTCACTGCTCCTCCGTTCAAGGTAAAACATACCCCGAAACAGACTTACTGTCATCTTGGTCCGTTTAAAAACTTGAGTCTGTGAAGCCCTCGAGTTTTAATTCAGACCCACCGTAGACAAGAAAAATATCTTTAGTCCTTCTCAAGTACTTTAGGATATTTTTCACTGCCTTCCAGTGCTCTTCTCCAGGATTCGACTAGTATCTGCTCGTTACACTAAGTGCATGAGCAACATCCGGTCTAGTACATATCATACCGTACATGATAGATCCTATTGCAGAAGCATAAGGGATCTTACTCATACGGTCTCTCTCCTCAGGTGTCTTTGGGGCCTGTTTCTTGGAGAGATGTATTCCATGGCTCATCGGCATGAGACCTCTTTTGGAATTTTCCATGCTAAACCTCTTTAGCATCGTATCAATGTACGTTCCTTGGGATAAACCAAGCATCCTTTTAGATCTATCTCTATAGATCTTTATCCCCAAAATATAGGATGCTTCTCCCAAGTCCTTCATGGAGAAGTGTTTAGATAACCAGATTTTAATTGATTGTAGCATAGGAATGTCATTCCCTATCAGTAATATATCATCAACATATAATACAAGGAATGAAATTACGCTCCCACTAACCTTCTTGTACACACATGGTTCATCGTCATTTTTGATAAAATCAAACTCTTTGATTGTCTCATCAAAACGAATGTTCCATCTACGAGAAGCTTGCTTCAATCCATAAATGGATCGTTGCAGCTTACAGACTTGATTTATTCCAACCTTTGAAACAAATCCCTCTGGCTGTGTCATATACACATCCTCCTCAAGTTTTCCATTGAGGAAGGCCGTTTTCACGTCCATCTGCCAGATCTCATAGTCGTTATAAGCTGCAATTGCAAGCAAAATCCGAATGGACTTAAGCATAGCTACTGGTGAAAAGGTTTCATCATAATCAACTCCTTGTCTTTGTTTGAAACCTTTTGCAACCAGTCGGGCCTTATAGGTCTCCACCTTGCCGTCCGCTCCAGTCTTTCTTTTAAAGACCCATTTACACCCAATAGGCTTAATGCCTTCAGGTGGTGAAACCAAAGTCCATACTTTATTTTCATACATGGAGTCCATTTCAGATTTCATGGCTTCAAGCCATTTCCCTGAGTCTTTATTACTCATGGCCTGTTCGTAATTCAATGGATCATCATCATTCATGATGTGTACCTCATCGTCATCCTCTATAACGAATCCATACCTCTCAGGTATCTTCGGTACTCTCCAAGATTTACGAACAGGGTGTGGTATAGTAGGTTCTTCTACTTGGTCAGGTACCAGACTTTGATCCGTGGTAATTTGTGGTTCTTGAACTTCTTCAAGATATATCTTACTCCCACTGACCCCTTCATGGATAAACTCCTTTCCAAGAAGGCAGCATGTTTCGCAACAAACACCTTTTGATCAGTTGGATGATAGAAATAATACCCTACAGTTTCTTTAGGGTATCCCACAAATCTACACTTTTCGGATTTAGTTTGTAGCTTATCATGTTCAAACTTTTGACATAAGCTGGACAACCCCAAGTCTTAACATGCTTAAGATTTGGTTTCCTCCCCTTCCACATCTCATATGGAGTCTTTGGGACGGATTTGGTAGGTACCTTGTTAAGTAGGTATGCAGCCGTTTCTAGGGCATATCCCCAGAAGGAAATTGGAATGTCGGTAAAACTCATCATGGATCGAACCATGTCTAACAGTGTTCGATTTCTCCTTTCAGATACTCCATTTAACTGTGGTGTACCTGGAGGAGTCCATTGTGAGATTATACCATTTTCTTTGAGACAATTGAGAAACTCACCGCTTAAGTATTCTCCGCCTCGATCTGATCGAAGTATCTTTATACTCTTGCCCGTTTGTTTCTCTACTTCACTTCTGAACTCTTTGAACTTTTCAAATGATTCTGACTTGTATTTCATTAAATACACATATCCAAATCTTGAGTGATCATCAGTGAAAGTAATAAAATAAGAATACCCACCCCGTGCACTTGTTGTCATAGGCCCACAAACGTCTGTGTGAATCAATGCCAACAACTCTGTAACTCTTTCTCCTCTTCCACGAAAAGGAGATTTAGTCATTTTACCCATGAGACAAGATTCACAAGTTGGATATGATTCATAATCGGATAGCTCGAGGAGCCCATCTTTATGCAACTTGGATAATCTTGTTTCATTGATATGACCGAGTCTACAGTGCCACATGTAGGTATAATTAATATCATCTCTTTTTCTTTTCTTAATTTGTTCAATTTGAAATATATTTTCTTGTAAGTCAAGTGTATAAAGTCCATTTCGCAAATTTCCAATACCATATAAAACATCGTCTTTATAAATAGAACAACTATTGTTCTTTATAACAACGTTAAATCCTTCCATATCCAATACAGAAATTGAAATAATGTTTTTAATAATATTCGGAACATAATAACAATTATTAAGATAAATGGACTTGCCCGAAGGCATTGCTAAATAATAAGTTCCTACAGCTAATGCAGCAACCTTTGCTCCATTCCCCACTCGTAGGATCACCTCATCATTGTTCAGCTTTCTACTTCTGACCAGTCCCTGCACAGTATTACATATGTGAGAACCACAGCCGGTATCCAATACCCAAGTAGAATTATGACTTTCAGAAAAATTAATTTCAATCATAAACAAACCTTGATTGGAAGTCGAAGCTTCTCCAAGCTTCTTCTCTGCTAGATACTTCTTGCAGTTCCTTTTCCAATGTACCGGCTTGTTGCAATGAAAGCACATTCCTTTAGCTGGTTCAGGTTTCTTTTGTTCCTTTTCTTTCCCCTTTCCCTTAGCCTTCTTGGATTTCTTCTTTTCAGAAGATACCTTAGGTCTCTTCCTTTTATTGGAAGAATCCACCATCAAGATATGGTTCTTCTTGGATGGGAAGTGACCTTCTGCAGTTTTCAGCATGTTAAGCAGCTCAGGCAAGCTGACATCTAGCTTATTCATGTGAAAATTAACCACAAACTGCGAGAAGGTCTCAGGGAGTGACTGCAAGACCAAGTCTTGACTCAACTCCCCATCCATGACGAACCCAAGCTGTCCAAGGCGTTCAATCAAATTGATCACTTTCAGGACATGAGTCTCGACGGCAGTACCCTCGGTCATCCGAGATCGGAAGAGCTCCTTAGATATCTCATATCTAGCAGTCCTACTCTGTTCACCATACAACTCCTTGAGGTGAAGCAGCACAGCAGGAGCATCCATTTTTTCGTGCTGACGCTGAAGCTCGTTATTCATGGATGCGAGCATGATGCATTGAGCCACAGATGCATCATCTTGCCACTTATTGAAAGTGGCAATCTCTTCCTCAGAGGCTGTTTCTGAAACAGATTCAGGGACAGTTGAATTTAGGACATAAGAAATCTTTTCAGCAGTGAGAACAATTCTCAGATTTCTTAGCCAGTCCTCATAATTCGGCCCGGTAAGCTTGTTTGCATCAAGTATGCTTCGTAGTGAGATTAGTGATTTAGACATTTTTAAAAATTCTGCATGTGAAAAATAACATTTTAGCAAACATTCATTTTATTAATTTTGCATACCAAAATAAATTTAGGTCTTTATTTTAAATTGGTATCTCCCACTATTTTCATCAAACTATATTACCCTCACTTATATAGTTCGGCAACATCTAATTAAATATTTGCTAGTGAGAATAAGGATCCCATTTCAAATGTATATAACCTTGTGGATAGCACAACAAGCGATATACAAATAAATAGGTAGACAACTCTTGTCAATTACAACACTATATAACTCCTTTTATTTTGCCTCTTAAATCATAATGGTCAAGTGTGTGCACATCCGAACTAAAATGATTTAAGTTAAGTCCAGCCTAGCACTTTCATAAATTCAAAAAAGAAAAATGTTCGTCCTTGTGGATAGCACAACAAGACTAGATCGTTCAATTTTCTTGATAAGCATCAAATGTGATTAATTAACATCTTAAATACGCAATACTCGCCTTGTGGATAGCACAACAAGCTCATATTAAATATTTAATACTCTATTAATTTATCATGCTAGAAGGCGACGTTCGATATCCCAAATATCATTGACCGCTTCAGACTTAATATTATTTCTTTGAGGGGTTTGTTATTATTTGTCTCATCTTGTTTAGCGCGCATGCACATATATATATAAAATACGCGTCATTTTATTAAACATGCGAAGCATGTTTGCATAAAATATAATATATATAATATTTAGCATGCAATATAGAATATTATATTCTACCCGGATTGATTATGGACTTTTATTCTAGTTTGGTTCACTAGAGCCACCAAGTGAACCAAAAGGTCAAACCTAGGAGTGCAAGAATTTAAATTTAAATATAACTATTACATTTAAACTCGGGCTCCATACAAACGGGTCTTCACGCGCTCCTTGCTCCTTGGTCTCCAATTTCTTCAAGATAATTCTAACTATTCTTATTACATTAAACTATTTAATTTAAATAGAAACCTTGATCAACAGTCAAGGGGAAGTACATAGGAAAGAGATAGAATTTTACATCAAGAAAAAAAAATTTAGAGAAGACGAGGTACGCAGACCCCATTTAATAAAACCCATTCATTCAAGCATTCAACTAAAATAAAATCCAATCACATTGGTCAAATAGTCCATAATCAATCCCCATTTATTTTCATACATATCACCATATATATCAATAAATAAATATTCATCTCATGAATTAAAACATTCCATATATATATGAGTATCATTTAATGGGCAATTTTAAATTGCATGAAATCCAATTTCAAGATTAAAATAAACTCTTTATTTTAATTATAAAATTATTTAGAATATAATATATAAATATATCATATTTATTTTTTAAAAAGAAGTCACCTTCTTTTATTAAAAGAGTCCTGCAGGTTTATTAAAAAAAGTCCTTTCATGATGGGTCACCTTCTTTTTGGAGTAGGAAAGAGACAACACCTTTTCTTTGCAGAATTCAAGATTAGCACCAAAAGAAATTGTGATTCGTCCCAAAAAAAGTCTTTTTTTTTTTTTAAAAAAAAAAATATAATTTTATACAATAAAATTATGCCCAATAAATTATTTTAAATACATACCCATATGTATATGAAATCAAAAATAAATTAATAATTGCATAAAGATTTGGCTCTGATGCCACTGTTGGGTTTGTACGAAATCGTGACGCAATCAAATTGCAAAAATTAGCGGAAACATGGTATATCAGAGTTTAAAAAAATTTCTACAAAACCATTACCCGGATCATCCTTTATGCAAATTATTAATTTAAAACGATAAATAAGAAGTTATGGAATCATACCCTTGTAGAACGAAACTTCCACAGGTACTAGTTCAACTCCTTGTTCTTCGTGATCTCCTTGAATTTTCAGGTTAGATTCCTTTCTTTGATCAACGTTAGCCACCCAAGTGTTTGGCCTCTAGAGGTGATCCACCAAGGAAGATGAATTATCAAGAAGGAGGGTGTTTGGCTTAACCTTAGTTTTCTATCCTCTATAGAAAAGGAGTACTCTCCAACAATTGGAATTATATCAATCTAATATCTATTATAAGACTTCTCTTATATAGACATTGGTCAACCCTTCTAATCCTATTAGACATGGGATTTCTTTTAATTAATTAAACTCCTTTAATTAATTTAGGCTTCCCACCACATGGGAATAATTAATTAAATTCATTTAATTAATTTGTCTCCTAATCTTATTAGGAATAAATGAGAGTACTAAATATTAAATTAATTACTAAACTCCTTTAGAAATTAAAATAATAATAATTGTAATAATATTAATAAGACTCCTCTTATTAATTTATATTTAATATTTCCAAAATATTAAATAATAAACATTAAGCTATTTAATTTATTCTATCACCATAGATTAAATTAATTATACTTAATGCATTATTACGATTATGTCATTACCTTCTTAAATAATTATTCTTCCTTTTATGGTGTGACCCTTTAGGTTCTCCATATTAAACCGGTTGTGAATAAATCAATTAAAACAATTTTAATCTTATTTAAATAAATAAATTAAACTAATAATTTATTTAAATAAATAATATTTATTCTACAATAGGGATAAGCCTCCCTAGCGATCAACGACTTTCCAGATAATATAGATTTCAACATTAATCAAAAAGAACCTGTGAGTAAATAGTTACCGTACAATTCAATCCTTCCACCATACAATGTCCCAATTAAATATAAGACATGGATTTACTGTCAAGTCTTATTTTATTTAATTATATGTATTTCGATTAGAAAATGCACAACTCCAAATAATGCAAATTAGAAACTCCTTTCTAATTTCATTTCACCTTGGCCAAGGATTCCTGGGTTGTCATTTAACGAATCACATAGGACATATCTCCTCTTTTACTAGAGGTGGTAGATTCTTTATTGATGATTCATTATCTCCGTATGTAACTCATTATACCCAAGCATACCCTATATGCCTTAAAAGGTCTTAAGGAATAAGTCAAAGTATAATTTGTTACATACAAGATACTATGATGATCTCAAGTCCAAGGATTACTTGTACTACTATCACATTAGGAATTCCTATTGACAGGCGAGTAAATCTCCATTAGGTATTCCATAGCGAATCACGTTCAGTGAACTTATTCTCCAATAAGCACCTACATACTTGCTTTAGTGTCTCCACACAAATGATCATGAGATCAATCATCCTCATCCAATGAGCAAGCAACATATGTACCAATCTATCCGGATTTACTAATCCCCTTTTTAGTAATCCCACGATTGGGAACTATTTTAGTTTTAAAACTTTCTAAGAATTTAGATCTCATTAGCATGATCATCATCATGATTCTAAAAGCATTGCTTAAAACTATGGGTTATTTACATATTATAAAAACAGCAACATGTAGATAATTAAATGCCTTTAATAAATGAATATTTTATTAATAAATAAATAAGATTGTTTACAAAGTACGTGCTTTATCATCATACATGATTGGCTTGTATGCACACTACTATCATAAGTTTGGGGGAAACAAGGGACATGCATGATATAAGCGGGGAGATGGAGTGTAAGACGCACTTCCTTGCAGGAAAAGAAAATGAAAAAGAAAACAAAAGAAAATGCATTGAAAAAGAAAAAAATAGAATAAACACTTCGGCTACGTCGAGTTCTGTGGCCTTTGATATTCGAGCAAGTAAGCCCTAGTGGTGCCTCTACACCCAGCGCCCTAAGGCTGTCTGGTCTGGGAGTCGTTGGTCGAAAGCTCGCTACATGGATATCATTGAAAAGCCTAAGATAAATAGGCATTGCACAGTAGAATGTGTACACGGGAAAGTGCGAATACGCCCTCGTGAGTAATAAAAGCTTAATGAAAACCCCCTGTTGACTCTTAACTCTAGTAATGCACGGTCTTAGTTAGAACTTATATGATTTACTATTTTTCTTAAGTTAAAGCTTGTTTTTCCCCTAAGAAGCATAGTAGGTGAGTTATTTATATGAATGCATATCTAATGGTTGCTAAGCACACAACGCACAATACATCAGTGCTGACAGTTTTGGATTTGCAGAATATGCCTTATAGTCTTGTTTTGGGTAGCTTATCTGTTCGACTATCTCGTGGTTTTCTGAGGCATTGCTTTGAAAGTTCAATGCTGGCTGGGAACTTGGATTCGCAATAATGATAGCATAGGTTGCATATATTGTAGATACTGCATTGCATCTTTTATTTAGTTTAGTTTTGGTTGCTTGAGGACAAGAACCATTTAAATTTGGGGGTATTTGATAAGTGGCTTTTATGACCACTTATTCGGATAGTAACCAATTCATTATGTTGCTTAAACTCAAGTATCATTGTACGTTTGATGTGTTTTTGCTTTGTTTTGTAATTTTCAGGTTTAGAAACTCTCTAGGTGCAAATTGAGCTTAAAAGGGCAAACGAACGCTTAAATGGGGCAAAGCACTGAAATGGGCTTAAAGCATGAAGATAGCATGGGTGAGGAAGCAATGAAGGTGATGCTATGGGTCTAGAGGCCAAAAGGAGCAAGAATGGCATTTGAAGCAAAAATGGGAACGATATGCAATACGGACATCGTTTGGGGCGTTTATGTTCATTTCATGTTCTTGGATTAGAGCTTAGATCATATTGTAGAGCATCTTATAAGCTTTCCAGAACATCTTGAATCATCTTAATCGGAGTTCGGAGGCCAGAGTTATGACCCGTATACCGACGGACGTTAAACTTCACGGTTTTGAGTTTTCATGCACAGCTGTCACTTGGAGCTCAATTTCAGCCTTCATCCATCCATTATTTCTCAATGCTCAAAGAATGAAATTTGTAGAGCTCTTCGATAGCTTCGAATTGACAGGTGGCAGACCTCGTAACTCCTTCCGGATCAAAAGTTGTGGCCATTTTACCAGAGGATTCTGCAGCAGAAAAGCCTTGGCGCGGGCGCGCAGATTTTAGTGCATTTTTGGGTGCGGCCGCGCCAGTCCCCAGCTATACCAGACATGACTTTTCAATTAAACGGGACTTGGCTTTTGATTGGGATATAAGGGGGCTCGTTTGTGGCCAGAAAAACCATCAGATATTGGCCTTAAGCCCTAGCCCTAGTTTGTTCTTCCATTTCCATTACATTTCTTGTATAGATTAGGAGTAGATTAAGTCTATAGTAGGGTTTAGTTTAGTTAGTTAGTTTTTATTGTTAGATTAGGTTTGAAGATTGAAGCAAGGGATTAGCATCAAAGATCCAACCTTGGAGAAAGACTAAAGATTTGCATTCTCTATCTCTTAACTCTCCTTGTATTCAATGTGTATTCGGATAATGTTTATGAACCTTGTGGATGATATATTTGAGTTGTCTATGACTTAAATTGTATTTTGAGGTTCCAATGGAACCTACTGAGTAGTTAATGTTGATTTCTCTTCTATATTGGTTCTTATTGATTGTTATGTGATTGTCTACTGTGATATATGCTTTCATTGCTTAATTGAGTCATGACCAATTAGTGTGATAACCTATGTGGACTTGAAAGACGAAGTGTAGGTTTAGATCTAATCGTAGTAGCGGGCGATGGTATGTTCACATGGCGTTGGACGTATGATTTGTGCTTAGGATAGACATATACCGAAGCGCCGCTTGTAGTCAATAGAGGACTTGACCTTAAACACTATTTATTTGTAAACACCATAGACATATAGGGTTTTAGATAATGTGGGTTTTCACGTGCGTTCTATCATCTGATGGATTGCACGTGATATGGATTAGGTGCATCGAAAGATGGCCTTCTCTCACTTTCGTGTTCTCAGCTAGCAACTTTAACGATTAATTTGATCTAATTGGAAGTATGTCGACTTAGACGAATCATTAGGGGAAATTGGAATCTCTTATCTTCATTATCTGATTCTACCTTAGGATTACTTAGTTCAAGTTTAAATCCTTGCCTAGTTAACTTAGTTTAAATTCATTCTATTTATCGCACGTTTAAATAAGACCGAGATGATTATGGACTATTGATTCGGCGACCTTTTATCTGTTAATTCGTCGTGGGAACGATATATCTGTACTTTTACTTTATTACTTGTTGACCGCGTATACTTGCGCGTTAATGTTCGTTATATAAAATGGAAAACAGACGCGCGGCTCCCGTTCCAGACCAGACAGCAGCCAGCAACGGCAGAAACTAGGCCAAACACAAAATTTTCTTCACCAATTCGTATGAAATCAGTCATATAACAGTTTAGACATGCTTACATGGTTATATAACACTTAGGCAAGCATTCTATATCCCAATTACACTTTAATTTAACACGATCAAGAATCTAAGAAATTTCAGAAATAGACACAGAAAAATGAAAATGAAGAACAAGGAAGCTATATTGTAATCCCAACATCTATATAAGTCCATATAACAACTACAAAAGCTTTCTATAATTCAATTAGCATGTATTGCATCCAAAATCCAGAAGCTTGGAATTATCAGAGAACAAGAAATGGAAACTCGACAGAGAATTTCAAGAGTATAAATTTTGACAGCGAACCCAAATGAAGAACAAAAAGAGGAATTATACCTCTGCTAATTTGTGAAAGAGCTTGCTGCTAATTGAATTCCCAAACTCTTAGGATACTTATATGTTCTCAATATAACTCAAGAAATTTCAACAAGTTGAAAATGGAGAAACAGAGCTCAATTTATAGAACAATTAGTAAGCAGGCAATGTTATTCTCTCCTAAATCAAACCAACGAGATTTTGTATTGTATGAAGGTTAATGGAGAGTTGGTAATTGGTTGTTGAATTCCATTGTTGGAACCACTCCCCCAATGATCATGAGCTAGGAAGCTATGTTGCTGAGAATTGGGAGAAGGAAGAGTAGGAATAGGCCTTAGCCTTTTGTCAAACACGTGAAGAACAAATGGGTCTTCCAACTTGGGACAAACCAAATAACTCAGCACTCTTGCAACACTTAGTTATGCTATACATGCTAAGGTTACATATATATAAGTCCACTTAGGTTATATAATATATACTTTAGGTTATAATTGAAATGTCACAATATAATCCACATAGTGTAGTAAGTGTAAATTGGCACACATATAATCCATGTACAGTTTACCACTAACGAATATACTTCAATTGGGTATCATTCTACTACATCATTCCAATTCAATTATTCAATTCATATTAAATTATTGAAGTATTCATAATTTAATAGTTGTTTACAATACTCTTAAGATGTATTAATTTAATGTATACTTGCATACATATTGTCACATAAGCATTTCATGATGTATTCATAATATATAGTTTCAATATGTCAAATCACATTGCTCCATGTAATATAGTTTAATAAATCTTAATATATGGTCCCTATATATAGTATAGTCACATAATTGTTGCACTATATAATATAGTTGCACTGCACTTCACTCTTTATAAAATATATAGTTAGTTACTATACGTTATACATTTAATTCGCATACTCGCACATAGAAGTTAATAATTTACTTATCTTATCAATTAATTAATAATAATATTAATTAATCCATTTCTCATTAATCAAGGAAATTATAATTTCCACAATAATTGCTTAACACTTATATGATTTAATTATCACAGTAAATAAATGTAAATTTTATTATATTTATAAACACGTCGATTATTATTATTATATTTCTTTTGCAATAATAATAATCACATATCATAATTAATCATCATAAATATTCTATAACAATTAATTAATATTCTACAATAACAATTAACAATTAATATAGATTAATTGTTCACTTAATAATTCATTCGTTAATTAATATCATCATTAATATTCCTCATCATTGTGCCACACAAGGCTTTCAACGAGTTTATCGCAAACTCCACATTTCCTCAATTATTATAATTATTCAATTAATATAATTGAGCTAACTTATCTCATAACACAAAATCATTAATATTCAAATAAATTCTCATTTCTATTAATATATTTATTTAATAATATTAGAAAATTCTAGGGTATTACAGTACACACCATCAATCACCCTCTCAAAAGCTGAACGTAACACATACTCCATCTTGTTCATCTTCCTCTTCCCACTTCTCCTCGAAGTGGATCCTATATATAACCTCCAACTCTAGCTGAGTACAGAGTGCTTCCTTCTCTATCTTCTCACTCAATTATCTCTACTATACTTCTTTTAGCTTTCTTGTCAGATCTACGTTCCTCGCCACCGACCTGTGGAATAAGGTTCCCATCTGGATTCCTGCCTCCCTGCGGTAAGCAATCTCTACCTCTAACTCTTACATTGCCAGCTTCCTCTGGTGGTCCTCGTCCCTCAGCTTCTGGAACTCGGACTCTCTCTCCTGGGCCTCGGCCTCCAGCTCCTAGACTCTGCAGTCCAACTCTAGGATCCGCTCCTCATACTCGTTTAACATCTGCTCCTCTACAGTAGCCCCATCAGAGTCCTCCACTAGCTCATCCTCCATCGGCTCGTCCTCAATCGACTCCTCCACTGGATCGGACTCTATCTCAATCTCGTCCTCGTCGTCAGACTCAGACGATGTAATAACTTGCACAGGCACAGCCTCTAGAGGTGCCTCGTATACTACATGTATATCTCTGAGCTCCTCCTTGGCCACTCTACTAGGAACTCCTGTTTCTGCCATCCTACAATCACAAACACTTGACAAACAAACAGCAACTCCATTAGAATTTTAAATAAAATATAAGTTCATTGTATAGAATGAAGTTACATTTCATAACATACTAAGTCTCTCAAGGAAAATCTTACATGAGTTTTATTTCCTTCTAACTTCTAAGTTCTCCTAAGTTATAATCTAAGGACTCTCGCTCCTAAGGTTTATAACTACAGCTCTGATACCGACCTATGACGCCCCCAAATTCGGACCGCCACTTGGTCAATCGAATTCGATTTGTCACGTTCTAAAATCTAACACCACAATAAATATTACAACTAAATATCGCATCGCATAGCGGAATAATACACAACTATTACCGAATAGATTATATTTAATTAATATAATTTATTCACATCCCAAGGTCTCGAAACTTAAACATTGATTACATAGCTTAGTCATAACTTAAGCATACATAACCATAACTAATACATAATAGAATAAGTCTTAATACAATCATAAGTTCTACATAATATTAAGCTACTCAGTAGCCTTTCACTTGCCTTTGTCAATGCTCGAGGGTCCGCACTGCTCTGCCCTAACTGAAATGTTTTAGGGAAAGCAAGAATGAGCAACAAGTTTGCTCAGCAAGTAATATAACAACAAGGGTGAGTAATATAGTTCTCGAATCTCAAAAAGAGTATAGCAAGGTATGATAGTTCAAGGATAGCAAGAATATCAACAGTTCTCAATAACAGTCGCTAAGGATAGAATAATATCAATATGATTCAATATTAAATTAATTTAAGATTTCAAGATAATTGAACACTGAGCAGTCACTATGGACTATGAACTTCTACTAGAATTAATAGTAATATACTAAAAATCCAATAAAACAAGTACAACAGGTGATCAGCCTAAAGTACCCTACGGTATGCATATCGTTCAGTCGTACTAAAGTGCGCACGTCGGTCTCCCGACAATATAATTTACCTTCAACGAAGGTTGTTTATCTCAGTCAAATACAAGATCCCGCACTAATAAATTAGTTTGGGCCGCCTTTCAATAATATAAGTCTAACCGAATCAAATGGCATAGATCACAACAATTATAAGTTCAATCTCAAGATTTAAAGCTCGAAGCATATAATTCGACTTTTATCTTATTCATGAAGCATATGATTCATAATATCTGAATTTCAATCTCGAAAGCTTACTTGTACGACAATAATAGCACAAGTTAAATGAATGCTTCAATAAAGAGTAGGGTTAGGAACATGCTTATAACGTTCCTTGAATAAAGTAAACACAAGGATAGGGTACTTGCCTTTCGCGTTGATTATCAACTTATAGCTTACTAGCACCCAACGAACTTATTTTATCCTATTCATGTATACACATTAGTCATATAAGTTCAATATGTACACCTATTACCTTGAGTAGCTATGATACATAAGTGTAATTCATCAATACCAAGCATATAATGTTAGTCTTCTCTTAGTCGTATGATCTCCTATGTATATCATCACATAGCACAAAAATCAGTTTCTCATACACTATAACATTAAAGAACATAGTTTGTCATTATATTTTGACTTCAAGGTTATAAACATTTATCGAATTCATGGTTCTATGTTAGCATATTCATTTTCGTTCAATCAAGGCTTTAAGTGTTCAATTAACAATGTCTCTTACGTTTAATTGCTATACATATGTCACGAGGTCACGAAGTAACATATACACATGTTTAGGTTACTTTAGTCATGCAGTTCATGTTCTTTGTTTCACTTCCTTGAAACTTATTCTTACTCATGCTTAACTATTGTACAATGCATAAGACTAACTAGTCGTTCATGTTAATCATGTCTATAGGCATGGCACACCTAATCATAAAGTCACATTCTAGAATACTTACGACGTAGTTATTGACAAAACTAGTTTCCAAGATTTTTTTTGAAAAACTCATGTTAAGCCACCAAGCATGCAAAGCTACTTCACTTACTATTCCTCATACTTTCATATATACATAGCTAGAACACATAAGCATGCTCACAAGTTTCAAACTCAAAGTGTAAATTGCTCATGAAGTTCTCCTTTGAATTCTATGCTATTAAAATTAAGCATATAAGGTAAGTTCACTCATATCACGCTTTCATGCTTTCACGCTTTCTTGTGCATGTATATATATATATAATCAAATCATGATGAGGGAGTAGCTTAGACCATTGGTTATTCACGTGAGAGAAGAGATGGGGCAATTTGGGCACTCAATATGGGACAATGAAACTCAGCATTATCAAGTTGGGGGAAATGAAATACTATAAACTATATACTTAGTACACATATATGCTTAGGTCTAAGTTCGCTTAGAAGTATTCATGGATTTAGGATGTCACAACAACATTATATGGTAGCACATTGGGGTACATGTATATACACATCATATAGTACATTTTAATAATATCACATTATGAGTTAATAGAATGGTGATATACTACATTATCACAAATCTCATTATTATTATTATTTCAATTATGTACTTATTGAAATAATTATTTTTATTCCTTATTCACATGCTTTAATATACCATAATATATATATATATATATATATGTATATATATTACGTGGTCTTACTAAAGTGTCACACTACACTTTATATAGTTTGGTCTCATATAGTATAATGTACATACAACATGTATTCTTATAAGTCCACCAATGTGGCTCACTTTCTTTTATAATATAGTTTATATATCTATTACATAGTTATGCCAAAATATCACATTATACATTATATTATATAGTTGCAGTTACTATACAATATACGATTACATAACTTTACACTAAACAATTAATAGAATAAATATTAACCTCAAACATTAATTACCCATTAATATGCTATCACCTTTAATTAATAATATATTATTAATTAATCATCCACTTATTAATTCTTTCTTTAATGAATTTAATTACATACTTTTCATCACTATGCCACACAAGGTATTCCTCGAGCTTATAATAAACTCCACATTCTCTTCTTAATTATCATCGTTTCAATTTGAAGTAATTACGTTAACTCATCTCATATCATATAAATATTTATATTCAAATAAATATCCAGCTTTTATTAATATATTCCTTTAAAAATATTTGGAAATTCTCGGGTATTACAGGAATTTAGATGTTGAAAAGCTGAGGTGAACAACCCTATAAAGGGGACATGTTTTCGGGGACAATGGTTCCGAACGTAACGCATATAGTCATTACAAAACACTACGTTGTGTCTCAACGTAGTGGTACAATAGGTCAGCCACCTAGAGTACGTGTGGAGGGTGTTTTCAGTCTTTGTGAGTGATAAACACTCTGGTTTACAGTGTGGAGACTCGTGTTGAGGCATTTGTAAACATGGAGAAAAGTTCACGATCTTGTGACCCCTAGGTATAATTTGGAATATGAGTTATTCATACTACTTCTCGATTATTGTAAAATCATGGAAGATTCTTATTCTTCTGAATGATGAATGTAGTAAGAAGAATGTTCCTCAGAAAGGAGAAAATGGTAGAATGCGATTGAGAAGGTTATAATAATAATAAAACTTTCGAAAAGAGAATGAATAAAATTATTCAAAAGAATATGTAGTATTCGGAATAGCACCGAGAATGGAAGGTTTTGGTGATTCCGAGGACGGAATCCTTATAAGGGGGAGAGGATGTAAGAACCCGAATTTTTAGAAATTATTAAAATAAGAATTCTATAAATAAAATTCTTAAAGCATGAGATGGGTTCGAATAAGAATATATTTATATCTGATACGAGGTATGTAGTAATGTGTTACATAGGGTAATATAAGCTATGTAATAAGTAATTTTGTGTTTAATAAATATATATCATTATTATATATTTGTTATATATTGTAGAGATGAATTAGTAAGAAGATGGATAATATTTATCTATCGACATTAGATAATTTATAGAATTATTTTATCATAGTAAGTCGGTGACATTAAATATCTTTGATGAATAATCACCATTTTCATGAATATATATACTAGTGACTAGTATGATTGTGATATAGGTTATTATTAATGCTTAAGCTATCCATGGATGGATTAGGATAGTGAATCATGAGTTAGTTAAGGGAATTAACTAATAAGTATAAATATTGGTTAATTTTTATTAAATTAGAAGTTATATTATGGAATAATATAATTTGAATATTAAAGCCTTAATTAACTATAATATTCCAAACTTTAAATAGAAATATTAATTTAAGTAGTAAATATAAATATGTTTTATACTTTGGGTGATGTGTATTAATTTATTATTTGTATATACAAGTACATATTCACATATGAGATGTAACCATGTAACATTATATGAAAAGTTTATAAGTAAACCCTAAATTAAGAGTTTATTTAATAAGAAATCTTAACCCTAATTATTATAATAAATGGGAACTATAACACAATACATTGATAATGTTATATAGGATTATGAATATATATATATATATATATACATATTAATATATGAGAAATTAAGGAATTAATTGTAAAATATTTCTAGAAAACCCTAATTAGGAATTAAAAAACCCTAACCCTAATTATAAACCCTAATTTAAATAATAAACTCTAATTCTAAACTAACAAAATCTAATTGTTCATAATTGTTTTTTCAATTTTCTAAGGATAATAGAAAATGACTAAATTACCTTTAGGTTTAACTGAAAAATTACCGAAATACCCTTAATCAATGCGAAAAGACTAAAATGCGCTTAGTTTATTTTGTTTTAAAGGAGATAAGCACAAATCTTTTACTTGGCAAGTAAAAGATTTGCCTTATCTAATTTACCTCAAGGCTTGACAACACAACCTCTTCATTTAATGCTATAGCCTTACTTGTCAAAATGAGATTGGAATTAGGTTTCTACACTCGGATTTTTTTTATAAGGATAGCACCTAAGAACATAAGGCCACGTTTGTTACACTTAATGTATACACCTAACTGACTCATAAACAACTCCCAGCAAGCTAGAACCAGAATCAGAAAGAGGAAGAAAGCAAAAAGTACTCAAAAATGTTAAAAACCTAACCCTAGTTAAAATTTAAAATTCTGAAAGTGAAATTGTTGTTGTTATTGTTTAGATATGTTCATTAGTAAGTTATTAAGTGATCTAGGTTGCTAAAACACGAATCCATAACATTTAAAAGCATCAAAATTGAGTTTTAAGCAAAACTGCCGAATTGTCAAAATAGGGCCTGACAACGAATGTCAGCCCTTATATCTCGTTGATTATTTGATGGTTTGATGTTTTAAGAGTTGATAATCATAGCTTGCAAGGTTGTTAGTAGATTAGTAGTGATAGGTTAGATCTCAGAACACTGGATTGGAAGTTATAATGGGTCAAAACCCGTTGATCGACGTTGACCGCCCGTTTTCTAGGTAACCCAGAAAACGTAAATATGAGCCTGACAGCCCATTTGACCGCCTGGATTTCTTTTCTGACAGGTTGTTTAAGTGTTAGATGCTTGTAGGCTTATACCTTTACATAAGCTCTACACAACCATAGCACTCTAAAATCCTAGATAGTCACTGGCCGGAAGATATAAACGGTCAAACTACGTTGACCGTCCAGATTCCATTTCTAGGCAACCCAAAAATGTTGAGCAGTGGTCTGACAAGATTTTGGAGGCCTGGATCTTGATTCTTGTTGAGATCTAGACTCTTTAACTGCTCAAGCCATGTACCCTTGTAGTTCGTCTATAGAGCCCGACGACTAGATCAACCAAAAACTAACCGACCGGCAAGATATAAGACCCTAAAGGTCGTTGACCGACAATCACTGAACCTTTCTGGGCAGCCCAGAAAGAATAAACAAGCTAGGGTAGGTGGTTTGACCGGCTGTGGGAACCGGTAGACATGATCTTAGATAGTGAAAATGGATTTGTAGTAGTGCACAAGAGCTACAACTTCGTTACATTAAATTTCCCAGAAACCAAACAAGTTGCCAGAAAAATCGAGTCAAACAAGGCCTCAACGCGTTGACCCGGACTATTCTTGAGTGGCCAAGAACAACTAAGGCAACAGATCCGTCGCTATAGCCCTTTAGAGACGGGTAAAATTTGGAAAATAATAATATTAATTAAAATAATTAGAATAAATAGAAATAAATACTAAATAATTAATAAAAAAAATTTAAAAATCATTTTTAATTATAATAAATAATTTTTAATATTTTGACATAAAATTTTATTAATATTTAATATATTTAAATATTAATAATAATAAGAGTAATTAATAATAAATTACTTAAAAATAATATTACTGATTTAAAAATAATTTTAAATAATAATAAATTATTTAAATATGATAATAATGATTTAAAAATCATTATTAAATAAAATAAATTGTTTAAAAATAATATTGATGATTTAAAAAAATCATTTTAAATGTTTATTAAATATTTAAAAGTAATATTAATAACTTAAAAATCAATTAAAATGATATTAAATCATTTAAAAAATATTTTAAGCATTTGGAAATATTAATAAATGATATCTAAAGCATATAAATAAGATATGAAAAATTTTCAGTAATGTTATTGAAAAACTAATTCGATAACTATTCAATAAAGCTGTAAAGTACCGAACGGACTCCAAGATCAACCTAGACACTAATATTTTAATCAGAAATTAATTACTATTATTTCTAATGACTGTTATAATATATATAGGTTGTGAATATACTTTCAAATAACCTAAGTAGCCGATCGTGATAAAAAGCAAGTTTTTCTAATTGCATTTAATTTCAATATTAAATGTAAGTTGTATATTGACATACGAATGTGTTATACATATTCTCCGTGATATCTGTGATTTAAAAAGGGTTATGACTTAATGTTCAAGTATAACCAAAGTATATGAGCTATTGTTTGCATAAGAGATGTTTGATTTGATATCAATACATAAATTATGGAAAAACCAATGTTGCTTGATACATATATATATACTGATCTTGTTAAATTGGTGGGATGATATGCATACTCTTAGGATATGACTAGGCTGACTTCCTATGAGATATCCAAACAGAACTCTTATATATCTTTGTGACTCAT
Organism: Panax stipuleanatus; assembly: GCA_020205555.1. NCBI lineage: Eukaryota > Viridiplantae > Streptophyta > Magnoliopsida > Apiales > Araliaceae > Panax > Panax stipuleanatus. The sequence goes on from CM035117.1 coordinate 139,512,591, forward strand.
AGGAATGACAGAACTCCTATAAGTTTTTATGACTCCTAGGAATGATAGAACTCCTATAAGTCTTTATGACTCTTAGGAATGTGGAAAATACTTTGAACTTTATGTTCGTTCAATTCAAACACTGTGTGAGTATAAATTGAAATTCTTTAAAACTTGTTGAGCATTTTAAAGCTCATCCTTGCAATTATTCTTTTCCTTTGCAGCTACATCGAATACCCCCGAAGGTTCAAGAAATAATACTTGTGGTTAGACGTGAGTTTATAAGAACGAATGTTTATTATATTAAGAATGTAATTTGGCATCTCTCTAATGTAATAATTAAACAATATGTAACCAGATATTATTATGTTATTAGTTGAAAGGTTTTACCTTTTTTATATTGAATAGTATCAAGTACAGTATCTATATGAACTATACATCTGAATGAGGGTATTGAATTATCTTGGGAGTTCTGTAAGCACTGAGGTCGCTCCTCAGTTCAAAGAACAATCTTATCATTTGCACTGTGAAAGTCAGATAGAGAGGAATTATTGATATGCAAGAAATATCTGTAAGATCATAAATCTATACATGCAAGTGAGGGTATCCAGATATGATAATTGTTCTGACGAGAACTCTTAACTGATTGGGATACTGTGAATTTTGGATTTATAGAAGTTATTGTCTTATAGAATATTTACGTGAGCACCGAATCTGCTACAGGAAAAGTAGAGAATTTGGGGGCTTCACAATTTGGTATCAAAGCCTTAGGTTAGAAACCTTAGAAGGAAACCTTTAGGCTATAACCTCTGAAGTATTTAGATGATAAAGGAGATAAGCTCAAATAGAGTTATTACGATAGAGGGAAAGTGGTTAGGAAAGTTAATAGATAAGAATACTAATAAAGTATTAAGTTATGATTTTTTTAGAAACTAATCGATTTTATAAATCTGATTGTAGGATGTCAGAAGATCGTCAATTGATTATAGCAGAGCCAGTAATTGATGCAATACCATTGCAAATGGTACTCCCTATCCATAATTGGATAGAATGGCAAAGGCCTTTAGGATCTAGGGTCGCTCAGGAAATCGAGTACATGGAGAAAAGGTTGTGGAAGTATGAGAAGATGGTAGAAAAGCTAAAAAGGAGGATAGCAAGAAAGAAGGAAGAACATTAGACTAAGGAAATGTAATAATATAGCTAGCGATAGGGATAAATAGCTAGTCGGATAGGCTATGTAGTTTATTTTCTGTTGTGTGTATAACTAGTGATCTAAAATGAGTCATTAAATATGTATATATAGGTTTGCCATGTGAAATATAATTTTCTACTTATCAAACGGGGATGTTTAATTATTGAACTGATATTCATGCTTACTTATTTGTTATATTTAGATTAATGGCACACAGAAGAAGAACTCGTGGAGAAATTAAACAAGAGCAGGTAGAGGAAAATCCAACCCAAACCCTGGTAAATATTCTGGTAGGAGCTTTACAAGGAAGACAAGCTAATGCGATACCAGCTGCACCCAATAACCCAACCACAACTCAGTTTAAGGACTTTAATGTGACGCCCCCAAATTCGTGTAACATCAATTACAGGACCCAGTGCTCACAATACAACAAACATCATCCTCTATCTATGTAAACTCCAACAATAATAATAATAATAATAACTATTACATACTTATTCAAATAAAATCCCAAGTCTTTACAACCTTAAATAAACTGAAACTTAAACTTAGCGTTTATCGCTACATAACATCCTATGTGGAAATATAAACTTATTACATAAACAACGCTCAACATTTCATCTTAGACTTCCCCTTGTCCTTGCCCGAGCCCTCAGCCTTTTCATCCTTAACTGAAAGGTTTAAGCAAGAATGAGCACAAATTGCCCAGCAAGTATATAAAGAAGTTTGAAAACATACTTCATGAGTAAAAATATCTGTATGGCAATATCTCAACAGTTGAAAGAATTATCAAGTGTTAAACAAGAATATCAAAGATAAGAGTTTAGAATTCTCAATAGCATACTAAGGGGTGTGAGATACCCTGAACATTACTTTGTTTCATCGAAAAACCATCAGACGGTTTAACAATCACATAGATTGCAAACGGTCTCTGCAAGTACTCCAGGTGATCAGCCTATCGTACCCTACATTGTGCACAAGTATAAAGTTTAAGCTGCGTAAGCATAAATGGGACTATATGCCCGACATCTGTATGCCCGTTCATTCGGGTTGCTCATCTTATTATTCATGCGAGACCGCACCAAAGCAATTCGGATTGGTAAACATTAAATAGCTTCGAAAGATTTGAATTAAATCATTTTTCATCAATAATAACTAGCCGAAAACAAAGGCCAGGAAACATAGTTAGAAACAGTTCGATAATGACATGAAACTTATAAGCATAGTTGTTAGAATAATAACTGAGTAATCATCGATAAGCTTGGAAGATAATTGAAGTTGTATAACTTCACAACAAAGTAACTTGCACGAATAAATAGCTAGCACAAGTCCAATACTTACCCTCACTGCGATAAAAATGAGTAAGGATTCAATAAATGCCCAATAGAAATTAGGGTTAGGAAATTTGCATAATCAAATCTGAGTAAGGAGACTTGCCTGATACGTCTTCTGCAGTTTAAGCTATCAACTAGTCCTTCACGTAACCTAATCACATATGTCACGTTAAGTAACTAAGTAATCACACTCCAATTTAAAATATAATTATTTCCTTTTATATTACTTAGGTTGTTAAACCAACTTGCATTCAATCATCAATACAATTTAATTACACAAGCATGTTGCATCACATAGATAAAGGTGTTCAATATTGTAATATGAAAGAAAATAATTTTCTGACATTCTGAACCGACCCGGATCCAACCAGACCCAACCCGGCCCGGCGCAGCTGCGCAACCTCAAGCCGTGTTACCGGCGCAGCTGCGCTGCCTGGCAAACTCGGAACCCATCTTTAAGTGGAGCAGCTGTGCAGCGTTAAGCCGTATGAATGGCGCAGCTGCGCTGATCTTCATGCCCAGAAAATTTTTTCCCTGCTGAGCAGCCTACTTCCCGATTTAATTCCCACTTGTTTACAGGTTGTATGACCATGATATTTGGACACCACACACTCCATACATCCTAGTATTTTACAAAAAAATAATATACACGAAACTAACATGTTAAGACCATAAATCAGTAGCCTAGAACAGCGTGCCAGACATCATTCCATATTTAAAAAAATTATGGGTTCTTCCCAGATTCTACAGATTTTTATAATAACAAACTTGCTACCGAATTACATATCTTGCTCATTTTAACTCCGTTTCTTTTGAAACTTGGACAGGTTAGACATCATACTACATAATATTTTACAAAATTAACACATACAACCAACGAGTCACAGAAGCTATGATTCCAAGGCTCCGAAAAACCCGAAAAGTCACAGATTCTAAGTTAACCCACTTTGACAAAATTTATGATTTTGATTCTAGCATGCAAGGATTCGATTCCTACTGTCCAGATCACCTCCACTAGCATATATACACATGTTACAACAATCAAACACACTAACTTTACATGTTTTGATGAATTTAGCATGTTAGTGGCATTTTATCAAATATATAGCATGCATACTCGAATTTTATTATTCTCAATGTAATTAAAACATGATTAAGTCCAGAATTTTCATTCTTAATATCCATATAACAGTATTACACACAAAAGCATGGCATTACAATTCAAGACAAAGCATTTCTCATGCCCATACATGCATTTTCTACCATTTTCCTCAAGAACAAATAAGACGAATATGAAGTACTTACTTAATGAATTATCCTTGGTTGAATTAGCTAGTGATTCTCCTTCCTTGCTTGCTTATGTTCTGAAATTTCCAGAATCCTCAATAGCACTCAAACTCTCATACACAACTTCTCATTTTTTTCTTCTCTCTTGGTGGAATTTTTTTAATAGGAAGGAAGTATAGAGGTGGAGAGTATATATATATATTATAAGCATTGGTTTTTCTTGCCTCTTCCATTCCCATCTCAGGAGTTACACAAGCTTGCAATAAATACACAATTAAAAGAAAGAATTAACTTGCGAGTTAGAGAAAATGAAAGAGTTTCTTGGTTTAAAGAGGAGAATGAAGTACTCCCTCCTTATTATCATTGTTATATACGTATATACTCCTCCATGTTGTCCTATTTCAATTGTCACCAAGTCCCCCCCCCCCCAGCTGCTGACTATATAAAATAATATTATTATAATCAATTAAATAACTGTTTTAACCATTTTGCCCTCCGTAGCCAAATGTTTCGATTTTTATATCAATTCCTACTAAAGTCGACGTTTCGGACGTCATGAGACTATCCATTTCATCAAATTCATCTCAAAAATTCATGGTTGACTCCCGAAAAAGTCAACCAGTTGACTTTGACCAAAAAGTCAACCGTGACATATTTTCGTGGTCACAGTCTATCCTGACTAATTTCGACGTTCCAGACTCAAATACGCAGTCCGCATCTCTAAATCCCGCTCCGAACTCCAACTCGGGTTGTAATGCCATCCCACAAAATTAATAGAATTAATTATCTATTTAACCAATTCAAATAGTTAAATTAAACTAAACCAACTATTTCAATTGTCACCAAGTCCCCCCCCCCCCCCAGCTGCTGACTATATAAATACTTCACATCACCTATCTTAAAATAACACACAAATGTATAACACATCAACATCTAATAAAAGAAATCACACAAAAGTTTCACATAAATTCATTTATTAATAATTATTAAATTAAATTCAAAATCTCGAATATTACATTTAAATTAGTAGGACCACCGTAGTTCAAAGAGATTGATGAATCCATAAAAGCTCATACTTGGGTTACTTAGATGGAGAAGATGTTTAAAGTAACAAAGGTGAATGATGATCAAAAAGTAGATTTTGCTACTTTCTTTTTGAAGGATGAAGCTAACCACTGGTGGGAAGCAAATAAGGGGAGAGCGGGAGAGGGTGCTACTAATTGGGACAAATTTATGGAGTTTTTCTTTGCCAATTACTTTCCAACTTCAATGCAAGATCGTATGGAGGTACAATTTTTGGAATTGAAACAAGGTGAGATGACAGTAACACAATATGCAGCCAAATTCAACGAGTTGGCTAGGTTTGCATCACATCAGGTAGATACTGAGGCGAGAAAGACAAGGAGATTTGAAGGGGGACTGAAACCCCAAATTAAAAGTAGAGTATCGACATTTCAGGTGAAGACATTTGCTGAGATCCTGGAGAAGGCCATTATAACAGAGAAGGAAGGAGAAGCTTTATTGCAATTTAATAAGGAAAAGAGGGTGATTATTGTAAAAGGAAACACGAGTGGGAGCAACAGCAACAACAACAAGAGAAGGTGGGAGGTAGCTTTTCCAAACAATCGTGGAAAAGGAGGGTATAACCCTAACAATAATGCCAACAAAGGAGGTAACAATAGCAATAATCAAAGGTTTGAGCGCTGTCAGATATGTGGAAAGAATCACAAAGGGGAATGCTATTTTAAAGGGACGTATTGTTATACTTATGGAGAAGATGGGCATTATTCCAAATGGTATCCATGAAAGAAGGATAAGAGAAAGGGTGTCAAATGTTTTAACTGTGGGGAAGAGGGTCATGTGTCAAAGTTCTGTCCAAAACCCAAGAAGGTGAATTTGGGAGGAGGTCAGAATTTTAACAATAAGCCAGGAGCAGCGGCTACAGGAATTACTCAGAATCGCCCGAATGCAAGAACTTTCAACTTGACAGTGAGGGACGCTGTGGCAGCACAAGATGTGGTGACATGTATCATACTAATTGACGTTGTAAATGCTTATGTGTTATTCGATTCTGGTGCTTCTTGCTCGTTTGTATTTGTTGATTTTGTTAAGAAATTACAAATGCCATGTGAATACTTAGATGCACCTTTCAACGTAGAAATTGCTAACAAAGAAATAATCCATGTTCATATGGTACATAAGAGTTATAGTGTAGAAATTCAAGGACATACATTACCGGTGAACCTTATACCTATACAACTAGGGGAGTTTGATGTAATCTTGGGGATGGACTGGTTGGGTAGGCATAAAGCAGTAATTGATTGTAAGCGAAAACAAGTAAGTTTAAGGACATTCTCGAAAACAAAGGTAGTGTTTAAAGGCAGTTGTTCACCAAAGCAAGTCCGGTGTTTAACAGCTATACAGGCTAAGAGATTGCTTCGAAAGGGTGGTATCGGGTATTTAGCCTATGTTGTGGATACAAAGAAAGAAGGGGGAAAGCTAGATCAAATACCTATAGTAAATGAGTTTTCGAACGTGTTTCCTAGTGATCTACCTGGTTTTCCACCTGACAGGGAGATTGAGTTTGTGATTGACCTTGCACCGGGTACAGCACCAGTTTCAAAGGCACCTTACAGGATGTCACCAGTAGAGTTGAAGGAGTTACATGTTCAGTTGCAAGAACTCTTAGATAAGAAGTACATACAGCCTAGTGTTTCACCATGGGGAGCACCTGTGTTATTTGTAAAGAAGAAGGATGGGACGTTAAGATTGTGTATAGATTATCAGGAATTAAATAAGTTAACCATCAAAAATAAGTACCCGTTACCAAGGATTGATGATTTGTTCGACCTGTTAAAAGGAGCTGAGCATTTTTAAAAAATTAACTTAAGATCGGGTTATCATCAACTGAAGGTAAGAAAAGAAGATATACCAAAGACCGCCTTTTAGGACCTGATACGGACATTATGAGGTTCTTGTGATGTCCTTTGGGTTAACAAATGCACCAACAACTTTTATGGATTTAATGAATCGAGTATTTAAATCATGCTTGGATAAGTTTGTGGAGGTGTTTATTGATGATATCTTAATATACTCTAAGACACGGGAGGAGCGCGGAGCACTTTAGAGTAGTATTAGAAATATTGAGGAAGGAAAAACTCTACGCAAAATTTTCCAAGTGTGAGTTTTGGTTAGAGGAAGTCCAGTTCTTAGGACACGTAATTAATAAGAATGGGGTGGCTATGGATCCAGCAAAGATAGAAACAATCATGAATTGGGATCAACCAACAACACCAACAGAAGTTCGTAGTTTTCTTGGTTTGACAGGGTACTATCGTCGTTTTATAAAAGATTTTTCCAAAATAGCGACCCCGCTAACCAATTTAACTCGAAAGACTGTGAAATATAATTGGAGGGACAAGTGTGAAGAAATTAAAGGAATTGCTGAGTAGGGCACCAGTATTATCATTACCAGATGAAACTGGGGGTCTTGTAGTTTATAGTGATGCTTCACACAGGGGTTTAGGATGTGTGTTAATGCAATATGGGAAGGTGATCGCCTATGCTTCGCGACAACTTAAAGATTATGAGAAAAGGTATCCTACTAATGATCTGGAGTTAGCTGCAGTAGTTTTTGCTTTCAAGATATGGCAGCATTATTTGTATGGGGGAAAGTGTGAAATATACACAGATCACAAAAGTCTGAAGTATATTTTTACACAGAAGGAGTTGAATATGAGGCATAGAAGGTGGTTAGAGTTAATCAAGGACTTTGATTGTGAGATCCTATATCATCCTGGTAAAGCCAACGTAGTTGTAGATGCATTGAGCCGGAAGAATCAAGAAAGGTTGAATACCATTACAAACAACGAGGCACTGATAAAAGAATTTGAAAAACTCGAGATTAAAGTAAGAGCTCAAACTAACTCTAATCAGAAGCTATATGTGATAAAAATAGCCTTAACCTTATTGGATAAAATCAAAGAGATGCAGGAGAAAGATGAATAATGTCAGAAATGTAAGGCCGAGATAACTCATGAAAAGAACATTAAGTTTCGACTAGATAAAGAGGGAGTACTGAGGTATGAAGATAGAGTGTGGGTTCTAGCGGTACAGGTGTTGAAAGATGAAATCTTAGCAGAAGCTCTTAGTTCCAAGTTTGTTGTACGTCCGGGAAGTACTAAGATGTATAAGGACTTGAGTCAACACTTTTGGTGGTCGAATATGAAAAGGGAAATAGCAGAATGGGTAAGCAAGTGTCTCACATGCCAGAGAGTTAAAGTTGTGAATCAAAGACCAAGTGGATTGCTACAACCTCTATCGATTCCTGAATGGAAGTGGGAGCACATCACCATGGAATTTGTGGTTGGACTTCCTGTCACTCAGAAAGGCCACAATGCTATTTGGGTAATAGTTGATTGTCTCACCATGTCAGCCCATATTCTACCTATCAAGGTTACTTATAATCTCGATTAGTTGGGCAAGTTATACATAAAAGAGATTATTTCTAGACATGGAGTTCCTGTATCCATAGTATCAGACAGAGATCCACGGTTTTCTTCAAACTTTTGGAGGAGTCTTCAGGCACACTTGGGAACCCAGCTGAAGTTGAGTACAGCATATCACCCGCAAACTGATAGCCAAAGTGAGAGAACCATTCAGACGCTGAAAGATATGTTGAGAACTTGTATTATGGATTTTAAAGGAAGTTGGGAGGATCAGTTGCCTTTGGTAGAGTTCGCATACAACAACAGTTATCATGTCAGTATTGGAATGCCGTCGTATGAAGCCTTGTATGGAAGGAAGTGTAGAACACCTTTATGATGGGATGAAGTTGGGGAAAGGCAAATGCTTGGACCTGAGTTAGTTCAACAAACTACTGAGAAGATTCAAATTATACGACAACGGTTACAAGAATCTCAAGACCGATAGAAGAAATATATAGATCAACACAGACAGTTGAAATAATTTAGTGTGGGAAGTCATGTCTTTCTTAAAGTGTCTCCTTGGAAGGGCAAGATTCATTTTGGTAAAAAGGGAAAGCTAAGCCCGAGATTCATTGGCCCATTTCAAGTATTAAGGAGAATAGGTGAAGTAGCCTACGAGGTAGCCCTACCCCCAGAGTTAGGACACATCCATAATGTGTTTTATGTGTCTGTGCTACGTCTGTATAAACCCAATTATAAGCATGTGATAAACTATAAACCTGTTCAGATAGAGAAAGATTTATTGTATGTAGAAGTTCCGAAACAGATTGTTGATCGGAAAGAACAAGTGTTGAGAAATAAGGTTATATCATCGGTTAAAGTAATCTGGAAAAATTATGATATTGAAGAAGCTACATGGGAGTTGGAGGATAAGATGCGAGAAGACTTTTCGCATTTGTTTTCACAAGCTGTAATTTCAATTTCGGGACGAAATTCTTATAAGTGGGGGTGATTGTAATATTGCAAACTTTAAATAGGAATATTAATTTAAGTAGTAAATATAAATATGTTTTATACTTTGGGTGATGTGTATTAATTTATTATTTGTATATACAAGTACATATTCACACATGAGATGTAACCATGTAACATTCTATGAAAAGTTTATAAGTAAACCGTAAATTAAGAGTTTATTTAATAAGAAATCTTAACCCTAATTATTATAATAAATAGGAACTATAACACAATACATTGATAATGTTATATAGGATTATGAATAGATATATATATATATATATATATATATATATATATATATATATATATTAATATATGAGAAATTAAGGAATTAATTGCAAAATATTTCTAGAAAACCCTAATTAGGAATTAGGAAACCCTAACCCTAATTATAAACCCAAATTTAAATAATAAACTCTAATTCTAAACTAACAAAACCTAATTGTTCATAATTGTTTTTTTAATTTTCTAAGGATAATAGGAAATGACTAAATTACCCTTGGGTTTAAGTGAGAAATTATCGAAATACCCTTAATGAATGTGGAAAGACTAAAATGCCCTTAGTTTGTTTTGTTTTAAAGGAGATAAGCACAAATCTTTTACTTGGCAAGTAAAAGATTTGCCTTATCTAATTTACCTCAAGGCTTGACAACACAACCTCTTCATTTAATGCTATAGCCTTACTTGTCAAAATGAGATAGGAATTAGGTTTCTACACTTACTTGGAATTTTTTTATAAGGATAACACCTAAGAACATAAGGCCACATTTGTTACACTTAATGTATACACCCAACTGACTCATAAACAACTCCCAGCAAGCTAGAACCAGAATCAGAAAGAGGAAGAAAGCAAAAAGTACTCAAAAAGGTTAAAAACCTAACCCTAGTCAAATTTTTAAATTTTGAAAGTTAAATTCTTGTTGTTATTGTTTAGATATGTTCATTAGTAAGTTATTAAGTGATCTGGGTTGCTAAAACACGAATCCATAACATTTAAAAGCATCAAAATTGAGTTTTAAGCAAAACTACCGAAGTGTCAAAACAGGGTCTGACAACGAATGTCAGCCCTTATATCTCGTTGATTATTTGATGGTTTGATGTTTTAAGAGTTGATAATCATAGATTGCAAGGTTTTTAATAGATTAGTAATGGTAGATTAGATCTCAGAACAATGGATTGGAAGTTGTAATGGGCCAAAACCCGTTGACCGGCATTGACCGCCTGTTTTGTGGGTAACCCAGAAAACGTAAACTTGAGCCTGACACCCCGTTTGACCGCCTGGATTTCTTTTCTGACAGGTTGTTTAAGTGTTAGATGCTAGTAGACTTATACCTTGACATGAGCTCTACACAACCATAGCACTCTAAAACACTAGATAGTCACTGGCCGGAAGATATAAACGGTCAAACTACGTTGATCGTCCAGATTCCATTTTTGGGTAACCCAGAAATGTTGAGCAGTGGTCTGACAAGATTTTTGGAGGCCTGGATCTTGATTCTTGTTGAGATCTAGACTCTATAACTGCTCAAGCCATGTACCCTTGTAGTTCGTATATAGAGCCCGACGACTAGATCAACCAAAAACTAAGCGACCAACAAGATATAAGACCCTAAAGGTCGTTGACCGGCATTGACTGAACCTTTCTGGGCAGCCAAGAAAGGATAAACAAGCGAGGGTAGGTGGTTTGACCGGCTGTGGGAATTGGTAGACATGATCTTAGATAGTGAAATGAACATGGATTTGTAGTATTGCACAAGAGCTACAACTTCATTGCATTAAATTTCCCAGAAACCAAACAAGTTGCCAAAAAAATCGAGTCAAACATGGCCTCAACGCGTTGACCCGGACTGTTCTTGAGTGGCCAAGAACAGCTAAGGCAACAGATCCGTCACTATAGCCCTTTAGCGACGGGTAAAATTTGAAAAATAATAATGCTAATAAAAATAATTACAATAAATAAAAATATATACTAAATAATTAATAAAAAATTCTAAAAAATCATTTTTAATTATAATAAATAATTTTTAATATTTTGACATAAAATTGTATTAATATTTAATATATTTAAATTTTAATAATAATAAGAGTAATTAATAATAAATTACTTAACAACAATATTAATGATTTAAAAATCATTTTAAATAATAATAAATTATTTAAAAATGATAATAATGATTTAAAAATCATTATTAAATAAAATAAATTATTTCAAAATAATATTGATGATTTAAAAAAATCATTTTAAATGGTTATTAAATATTTAAAAGTAATATTAATAACTTAAAAATTATTTTAAATGATATTAAAACATTTAAAAATTATTTTGTGCATTTGAAAATATTAATAAATGATATCTAAAGCATATAAATATGATATTAAAAATTTTCAGTAAAGTTATTGAAAAACTAATTCGATAACTATTCAATAAAGCTGTAAAGTACCGAACGGACTCCAAGATCAACCCAGACACTAATATTTTAATTAGAAATTAATTACTATTATTTCTAATGACTGTTATAATATATATAGGTTGTGAATATACTTTCAAATAATCTAAGTAGTCGATCGTGATAAAAAGCATATTTTTTCTAACTGCATTTAATTTTACTATTAAATATAAGTTGTATATTGACATACGAATGTGTTATACATATTCTCCGTGATATCTATGATTTAAAAAGGGTTATAACTTATTGTTCAAGCATAACCAAAGTATATAAGCTCTTGTTTGCGTAAGAGATGTTTGATTTGATATCAATAAATAAATTATGGAAAATCCAATGTTATTTGATACATATATACACTGATCTTGTTAAATTGGTAGGATGATATGCATACTCCTATGATATGATTAGGCTGACTTCCTATGAGATATCCAAACAGAACTCCTATATGTCTTTGTGACTCATAGGAATGACAAAACTACTATAAGTTTTTATGACTCCTAGGAATGATAGAACTCCTATAAGTCTTTATGAATCTTAGGAATGTGGAAAATACTTTGAACTTTATGTTCGTTCAATTTAGACACTGTGTGAGTATAAATTAAAATTCTTTAAAACTTGCTGAGCATTTTAAAGCTCATCATTGCAATTATTCTTTTCCTTTGCAACTGCGTCGAATACCCCCGAAGGTTCAGGAAATAATACTTGTGGTTAGACGTGAGTTTATAAGAACAAATGTTTATTATATTAAGAATGTAATTTGGTATCTCTCTGATATATAATAATTGAACAATATGTAATCAGATATTATTATGTTATTAGTTGAATGGTTTTACCTTATTCATATTGAATAGTATCAAGTACAGTATCTATATGAACTATACATCTGAATGAGAGTATTGAATGATCTTGGGAGTTCTGTAAGCACTGAGGTCGCTCCTCAGTTCCAAAAACAATCTTATCATTTGTACTGTGAATGTCAGATAGATAGGAATTATTGATATGCAAGAAATATCTGTAAGATCATAAATCTATACATCCAAGTGAGGGTATCCAGATATGATAATTGTTCTGACGAGAACTTATAACTGATTGGGATACCGTCAATTTTGGATTTATAGAAGTTATTGTCTTATAGAATATTTCCGTGAGCACCGAATCTGCTACAGGAAAAGTAGAGAATTTGGGGGCGTCACATTAACTATGGTGATATAGTAAGAGGTTTAAGATCACTTAAGTAAATAATGAGTTAATACATATGTGGAGTATGTTATTATAGTAAGTGTCTTTATATATTATTTGGCATGGTATTAGGTGAATGTGCGAACGACGTTAATAAAATATATATATACGTTGTTAAACCAATATATCTTCAAATAAATATTGATTAGAGAGTTAATTAATATTTGAGATATGGTTAAATGTATAGATTAAAGAAATTGTGTATGGGACAATTTATAAAAAGGAAAGAGAAATAATTATTATAAAGGATATCAAAATAATTTCTAATATTAAATTATTTTAATAAAAGGGAGATTGTTATTTTAAATAATAATAATAATATTACTTTATATGTCTTTGTATGAAGTAATAGGGTTGGTTAATTATTATGGTAAATATATTAAAATATATTTGCTATATGTAATAAATTGATAGGAACAATTTATTATAATAGAAAATAAACTTATGGTCTATTTTCAATATAAAAGGTGTACATGTGTCATACATGTAACTATTTTAATAATACTTAGATATTATATTAAAATAATATATTGAGAAAATGAGTAAATTATTTTGTTATAATTAATGCCTATAGTGGGAGAAAACATGATAAAAACATTTTTATGTCATGTTATGGTAAAATACATAATTTTTAATGAGAGTTAATTAATAAAAGAAAGCTAAGTTATATTAATGTACTAAATAACTTAAGTTATTATTTTACCGTGGATTCTATTATTTAAATAATTAATAGAGCAAATATTAATTATTTTAAGCGTAAAGGTTATACATATTATAAATGTATAATTATTTGAGGTAGCTTAGCATTAGAGTGCATGTGTCACACAAACCTTATATTAAAGGAATATAAAAGTGTGGTGAAAGTGATGATAAGCTTAATATTGAGCTTGTGAGATATGTCTCGTGTGGCTAAGTGGTAGAAAGAGAAATTCATTAAATAAATTAATGAAGGAATGATTAAACGGAACTAATTTATCGTTGTGTGCAAAAGGTATGATAATTAATCATATAATATATAGTACCTACATTCTATTAACAAGAAAGTGTAGTGTGACTTTTCAATGTGGCCTTATATATATATAAGAACCATATAATGAATAATGTAAGTTACAAAATTAATGCTTATGTGGCAGTATGTGGGTTTGAGGACATTAAATGTGTACATAAGGGTATGTGACAATGTGTGTGAGGGAACATTAAATAAGTACCTCGTGAATATTATAATAATTAAACAATTGTTAATTGATAATGATTTCAATAATTTAATATAATTGAAATGATAGAGATGTGATAATGTAATATGATAATACCTGATTAAAATATATTCGGTATTGTCAAATGTACATGGATTATATGTTATATAATATAAGTTGATGGATACATGTATACATATATGTATAGGTATATATGTATATGGATGTATAAGAGAGGTATTTAAATACATATGTTTGTATAAAGACTTGTACGCTAGCTTTGTGTGCAAAGTGGGAATTAAGAATGTGACATGGTGCAATAGACCACTCCCATGACCAAAAGAATGCTGATTTTTATAGCTAAAAGAGGCTCACAAGTTAGCTATGTGATGGCAATGATGATATAGCCCATTGGCTAAGTGTACCTTGAATAGTGTTAGTTGGTGGAGTTAGCCACCAACTCTTCCTTAACCCTTGGATATTGTCCATAGAAGGGTAATAGATTAACTATAATTAGAGAACATGTAAATAAGTATTGTAATGATAATACTTTATGACCATATTATAAGATGTAATATTAATTGAATTATGTACATGAAGTACATTATTATATATGTGGGTATACTTTTAATGTGTAAGTATACATGACATAACCTATATTAATGTGGCAACATTAAGTTATTTATGGTGGGACTTATGTTGTCCAAATGAAATTTAAAACCTAAGTGTATATAAGGTGTATATATTATATATGCTAAGTATGCATAGTAGACATAAAATAAATAGCTTTAAGTGTTGGCATACATTTTTGCAAGTTGCTGAGATTTTAGCATTGTCCCTAATTGAGTGACCCAATTCTTCTTCACGTGATAACCCAATGGCTAGCTACTCTATACCTATTTCTCTCAAACTCAGCAATTGTAGCTAATCATTCAAGAGGGAGTGGGTTTCATCATGGGTTTCAATAACTCTCCCATAACCATCAAATTCTCATTCTATCCCTTGGTTTAAATTGGGGGATAAGAACATTGTCTATGTAAATGATTCTCTATAAATGAAGCTTCACTTCTTCTCTTTCTATTTGCTGACATATTGTTAAGTGTTAGGGAGTGATAAGAAGGTGAGTATATATCAGTTTAGCATTCTGAGAATTAAGGAGGCTTGATATAGCATATTATAGAGGTATAATTCCTTGTATTCCCAATTCATGTTTTTCAATTCTGAAATTCCTATGTTCTTGAATTATGTGAATTAGATGTCAATTGGTTGGAATACGATTATTATGTAGTATACAAGTTCACATGTATGTTAGAACTGTGATATAACATGTCTGGAATGAATTTCGTAGAGAAAATTTTGAGTTGGGTTTGCAATCTGCCAATGCAGAGGGCATTCTGTTTCTAGCTGGAAGTGGCGCAGCTGCGCCCAATTTATTCTTGGGGGTAGCGCAGCTGCGCCAGACTCTGCCTTTGTATTTGCTGGTCGAGACCCGGCGCAGCTGTGCCAGTTTTGTTCTAGGGAGCAGCGCAGCTACGCCTGGCCTTGAACTTTGATTTCTGCTTTTGTTAATTTCTGATATGTGATAACATGTGGTATCACTTTAGGCAAGCATGAGGACATGATTAACATGCGTATATGAGTAGGTTGACTTAACATGAGCATGTATAACTATTTTAGTACACACTACTGATGAAAAGATTTATGGCTTATAAATGAACTTAGAATCGTTAAAGTGAACTTTGTCATGTACGTATCATGTGTGTATTCTGACTTTGTGAGCATGATCGTATGGTCTATATAGACATAAGAAGTTAGTTTAAAGTGTTGAGCACACACTAGCATACATGATCAATGGTTAAGATGTTTTCAAAAGATAAACTTGGATGTTTTGGAAAGCCAAAGTTGCATGAGCATGGTAGGATAACATTCTGATATTTCTGGATGTACATAATAGTGTCTTTAACATCACTTAGTTGGTTTACATGTATACATACTATGTTAGAAACCCTGAGAAATAGTTAAGCATGAATAAGACATGATTTAAAAGTAATAAATGATGATTAGCCATGCGTAAATAATATGAACACATGTAAACATGATTGTCGACTGATTATAATCATCTCACATGTTTAGTAGCCTTGCATGAATAGTTAAGCATGGCATTGATTTTAGAAAATAAAACTTAGGAAGTTTTGAAAGTGAGGTGGACGAACATGGATTTACTTGCATTCTGATTGTTTTAAATGTAATCCGAACCTTGTAGTAGGCTTACATTGTTATCATGAGTTATAAAACAGAGTTTAAATGATGCCTTAAGTTGTTCATTAAGGTAATGGTGATATAAAACCCGAACATGATAAATTTTTATAAGGTTTGCAAAACGTGCGAACAATGTGGAACCCGTATCTATGAGTTTTAAATACGTGTCGATCACATAGTGAATCAAGTGTGTGATAAGGTTTATGAATGTTGTTATTAAATATGTATAGTTAAAGTATACCTATACATACCTAGCTATTATAAGAATATGATAAGAAAGTGAAACGAATGTTCTAAGAACCAAGTTAGAAAATAATGTAGTAATTGTTAGCATGTTGAGGATGTATGGATGTGTATAACTGACAAGTGTGAATCCACGATTATATAACTGTGTAGGATTTACACGAAGTGCAGATATCTATAAGCAGTTAAGTCGTAGTTGTTAAACTACGAACCAGGCAAGTCTTTCAGTTCCTATTTGATATATGAATTCGATAACTGTTAGTTGAGCTATATTATGCTATGAGAATGTTGATGCATATATATGAAATGCATATGAGATATGTATAAAATTTGAAAGTTGATCTTTGATGATATGCTTGTGAAGTTAATCTCTATGCCTGTTATGTGAGAAGTAACATGCGTAGTAAATATTAATTGATTATGAATGCATGAACTGAGTATGTTATTATATGCTATGTGATGCATGAAAACTGTTAGAATTGCTGAGCTATCGAGCCCATTCTTGCAAATAACCATTTTTGCATGTTACGGACTCACGGTAAAGATTACGTGCTTCTTGATTGATAAAGTTAAATAGTATCGCAACGAAGATTACTATTTAGATTATTTCTTGAACCATGTTTAGGTTCTAGGAGTTGTACATGATAGTAATTACGATGTTTAATACTTGTCGTGTTGTAAAGATGTACTAGTTGATACATAGAAGATATCGAATTGAAATGTAAACGTTTATACAGTACTTCGAATAGAATGAATCGAAATATATTTGATTCAAGGATATGTAATTGATTCATGTTATGAAAATCAATAAAAAACTTTATTCAAAGGATATTGAAAAGTTTAAATTATTCTGCATTTTTATAACATCGAATATGATGTAAGACAGGAATGATAAATGACCAAGATTGAATACTCATAAAAGTTTGAGGTCATTACACAGATCCTAGAAACAAAAGGAAATTATATTCTAATTTATAATAAAGCGAAGTTATATATTCATGAAGGAATGAATAAAAGATATAATAGATTGACGATAGTAGTATCGTGACTGCACCGGATCCGAGGTAATAAAAGGGACTCGAATTTGGGTCGTCACAATCATACTTTCCATCTATGTCCAAACCGCTGGAAATAGCAACCTCCAAGCTGTCTCTCTGAATTAGTGCAAAAGTTTCCTGCACTAAAGAGTTACACACATCAATTGCAAAAACTTGACAAATATCACTAGGGTACCTTATGGCATCATAGATATTAAATTGGATGTTTTCGCCATCAAACTCCATTGTTAAGGTCCCATTGTGCACATCAATCATAGTCTTTGCTGTCTTTAGGAAAGGCCTTCCTAACAAGATGTGTGATGGGTTTGGTGATGTATCATCCTCAATATCCACAATGTAAAAATCAGCAAGAAAGATTAGTTCATTCACCTGCACCAAGACATCTTCAACTACCCCTCGAGGGTAGGTGTTAGTGCGATCTGCCAATTGAATAATCACACTAGTATTTTTCAAAGGACCCAGATTTAAAGACTTATAAACCGATAATGGCATCACATTAATTGAAGCACCTAAATCTACCATGGCCTTCTCAAATCTAGTGTTTCCGATCTTGCATAGGATCATGAACATGCCTGGATCTTTACATATAGGGGGCATTTTTCTTTGAAGAATAGCTGCTACATTTTCCCCAACTGTGATCTTTTCATCATTTTCCAATTTTCGTTTGTTAGTGCATAATTCTTTTAAAAATTTCGCATACCATGGCACTTGTTTAATTACATCAAGTAATGGAATATTCACTTCTACTTTCCTAAAAGTTTCCATAATTTCTTTTTTTTGTTCATCTTTCTTTGAATTTTTAGAATTTCTGTGAGGAAAGGGAAGAGGAATATCTTTAAGCTGACAAGGAGGGTTAGGATGTACCTTAGATTTTTTTGGTTCCTCTTTAGCTTGCTCTTTCTCAAACTCAACTGTGGCTGTGGGTGTATCCATCTGCTTAGCACTAGCATTCTCTTTAGTATTCACAACAGTTTGAGATGGAAGCTTCCCTAAACCTTGAGAGTCCAACCGACCCACAGTAGTAGCTAATTGGCTCATTTGACTCTCCAAACTATAGATGGAAGATTTAGTCTCTTGTTGAAACTGTTGTGTCTGTGTCATAAATGCTTTGAACATGTCCTCCAAGAATGTTCCAGCATTGGCCGGTGCTGCTGGTTTGGGTTGGTACTATGGCTGATTTGGCTGAAATTACGATTTATTTGGGTAGAAACCTTGCGTCTGCGGCCCCATAACTCAAGTTGGGATGATCCCTCCATCCTGGATTGTAAGTATTGGAAAAAGGATCATATTTCCTCTGCGGCTGTGCCTGGTAATTTCCCACTGCATTAGCTTGCTATGCATTATCTTCCTCTTGTAAAGTTGGGCAAGCATCTGTAGGGTGCCCCGCCATTAAACATATTCTACAAGCCTTTGCAACCGATAAGGTACCTGTTGTTAATTGTTTCACCACAGCAGTTAAGTCAAAAGTCTATTATTCTATATTACTCGTGCTTACCTCACTTACCCTTTGTGCTGGATGATCATTCTTTGTTCCATATTGTTGTGCAATCAAATTCTTTGCAGCCTCCGATGTTTTATCCACTAATGCTTCTCCACTAGCAGCGTCGATCATATACCTATCCATCGGTAGGAGTCCCTCATAAAAGTACTGGATAAGGTGTTGATCATCAATCTGGTGGGGTGGACAGCTGGAGCAAAGTTCTTTGAATCTCTCCCAGTATTCATAAAATGTTTCACCACTGAATTGTCGGATTCCACAAATTTCTTTCCTTATGTTGGCTACTCTTGAAGCAGGAAAGTATTTCTCCAAAAATATTCTTTTCATGTCATTCCATAATTGTATTGATCCCGAGGGGAGATAATACAACCAATCTTTTGCAAAATACGCCAGTGAGAATGGGAAAGCTCTCAATTTTATCTGCTCCTCCGTAACATTATGTGGTTGAGCACACAACATGGAACTCCTTCAAATGCTTTTAAGGATCCTCACCTGTAAGACCACGAAAAGTAGGCAAAAGGTGAATTAGTCCGAATTTCAATTCAAACGCATCACTTAAAGCAGAATGTTTAATGCACAAAGGTTGTTGAGTGAGATTAGGAGTTGACAACTCCTTTAAAGTCCTGTTATTTGGCACCGCCATCTCCTCATCTGATTCTCTTGAAGAATGGTCTGAAAGTAGTGGAAGTGCGATATTGAGGCCTGGTGATAAAGCTTCGTCGGAATCTGCAAGTGGACCTTAGGATTTTTGAGCTTCCTTCCTAAGCCTTCGTGTGGTTCTCTTTATTTTTGGATCAAATTTCAATTCAAGAGAGTGAGAGGATTGAGGCATAAAAAATAAAATTAAAACAATTAAATAAATAAACACAAATAACACTTCCCTGCAACGGCGCCAAAATTTGGTAGCTGTCGTTTAGCACTACAAAATTAACCTTACTTCTATTCCACTAACTCAAGAATTAGTATAGTAATAAGCAAGGATCGATCCCACAAAGAGCGTTTTATTTTATATTTATCCAAGTATTTTCTAATAAATTGGGGATTTTTAGTTTGAAAAGTTGAATTAACGAAAGTGAATTTAAAACAAATATCAATGAGTAAAAACCTTCAATTCTTCTGTTCAGTATCCCCTTTTCACAATGATGGATTAACCAGGTATTTACAATATTTATCTTCCAATGAGATTAACAATCCTAGATAACCATAATCGCTAATTACTCGAAATTCTCTTTAAGTGTAAATCTAATGCGACGATCGCCAACAAAAGATCCTAAGCATCATATAACCTAAAACTATCAGTCTAGATTTAATACAATAGAAGCTTGAAGAATGAGAATTAGATTGTTATAAGCAATAATTACACAATCAGGAATTATTTAACTTGTCTTCTGAAAACCTTAATAATATTCAAAATATTGACCACAATTAAATATCATTAATTGCTACTTATGATCAAACATACATCGTTTGCTTAATATATATCTTAATCTAGCAGATGATATTAATTTACTAATTTACAGAAACCAAATTAGTCAATTGAATAACATACAAGAAAGTTTATGTAGATAATCAGAATAAATGTCACATACGAAAGAATAAATAAAATAAAATTGATCAAACCATTAATTGTAAATAAAGTTCAACATCCCTTCATAATTGAATTGAGTAATTTAGTCTGACATGCCTTGATTCTTCAAAACTAGGGTTTGAATAGCCTCCAAGAATTCCTAGATTCCAAGATGATCTAAACTAAGTAAAATAACTAATATTTATAGTCTATCAAAACCCTAGTACAATTAGGTAAGTCCAAATCCTATTCCTGATCAACTTCTGGACAAAAAATCAATAAATCAGCCTTCCCCCGTCCAACACGCGCTGTCAGCACGTGATCCTTCACCCAAGAGGCGCGCTCAGCGCTTCATATGCAGGAACTCGCTTTTGCTCTCGCGAGGTCTGCGCATCTTTTAGTACCGAGAGAGCGCGGTCAGCGCTTGCTATGCAGCACCTCATCCTCTTTATACGCGCTCAGCTCTTTGTCCTTTGTAAGCCGCACGCGGTCAGCTCTTATACTCCAGAATTGTCCAAATGTCAGCTTTTCATTCCATTTCAGCTTCTATCCTCTTACTTGCAAGGTAAACATAAAAGACCCGAAATACTACGAACAATACTTAAAAACTTACAATAACACAAGCTTAACGAGATTAAATAATAGGTTTTCAACCTACTCATCACACATCTAAGATAAATATATATTGAACTTAGTTAGTGATCCTACCTCTTGATGGATTTCTTCCTCTTAGCTGAGAATCTTGAGTAGGCCTCCACTTTGTTTCCTTCTACTAGTGCTCCACCAACAAAGCAAGAGCTTCTCTAGGTTTCTCTTCTTTTTCTCTCAACTCTCTCCAGCTTTCTATATCTCTACACTGTGTAATTGAAATGGCAACCTTATACCAAAACTTTGGGCTCACTATATATAGGCAATCTATTAACCAACACTATGGTCATTACACAATGGACAAGGAGGAGTTGGTGACTAGCTCCACCAACTACTACTATTCATAGTACCACTAGCCATTGTGCTACACCATCATATCCACCACATGAGCTTGCTTGTAAGCTTTTCTAGCTATAAAAATCAGCATTCAAAGGGGCCAATGGGTGGGGGTTCGGTTGGGAGGGGGTGCACCACCCTATTTTACATTTTTTTATTCCTTTGCACACTATGAGCTAGCACACATGCCCCTTATACACACATATGTATATAAATACCTCTATTATACACCCATATACATATATACCTATATATATATATACATATACCCATAATCATATATTACACATTGGGCTATATCAAGCTAAATCAAATTGGGCTAGGCACAATGCACATGGACTCTAATATTAACCTAGTACATATATTGATTGGGCCATATCTCCTAACTCTTACAAGCATGTCACATTAATGTTGTTGGGTTTGGATATAACCTAAGTCCAACACTTTATTAAATCATGACCCAACTAGTCCAATTAGGAATTTGATTGTGCCACACAAGGCTTAGCACTTAAGATTAATTAAGCTTATCATTATCATTATCATCAAGATACTTCATAATCATTCAAACTTGATTCAATTCCTATTGAATTAGTAATCACATGACACATATATATATATATATGCACACAAATAATTGCAAATATCTTTGTTTTAAATTCTAAAATTATTTATAAAATCCTCGGGTATTACAGAGCCCGAGATTTAAATGTAATAGTTATATTTAAATTTAATTCTTCCACCCCCTATATTTGACCTTTTGGTTCACTTAGTGGCTTTAGTGAACCAAACTAGAATAAAAGTCCATAATCAGTCCGGGTAGAATATAGTATTCTATATGTGCATGCTTACTATATATATTTTATATATTATACTACATACTTCACATGTTAATTAATATAATGCGCATTTTATATATATATGTGCATGCGCGCTAAACAAGATGAGACAATTAATAACAAATTCCTCAAAGAATTTATATTAAGTGTTAAGCGTTCAAAGATATTTGGAATCCCGAACGTCGCCTTCTAGCATGGTAAAGCAATAGAGTATTGAATATTTAATATGAGTTTGTTGTGCACACACAAGGCGAGTATTAAATATTTGAGATGTTGTTTTATCACATTTAATGCTTATAAATAGACTGAATGATGTTATTTTGTTGTGCACACACAAGGACAATATTTTTCTTTTGAATATATAAAAGTGCTAGGTATGAATTAACTTAGATCGTTTTGGTTCGGATGTGCACACACTTGACCATTATGATCTAAGAGACAAAATACAAGGAGTTATATGATGATGTAATTGACAAAGAGTTGTTTACTTATTTATTTATATATAGTTTGTTGTGCACACACAAGGCTAAATTCATTTGAAATGAGATCCTTATTCTCACTAGCAAATCTTTAATTAAATTTGCCGAACTATATAATATGAGAGTAATATAGTTTAAAGAAAATAGTGGGAGATACCAATTTAAATAAAAACCTAATTTATTTTGGTAATTAATAAAAGAATATATGATAAAATGTTGTTTAATTACAAATTTATTTATAAAAATTTACAATGAATAAATTACTATCACTGCGGAGAATATTAAGTGATATTTAACCGGGCCGAATTAAACGAATTGGTTAAAGAAAAATGAGAATAGTTCTCAGAGCTGAAAATATATCTTATGTCCATAATACGCTTCTCCTAGCAATGGTTGCAGACAATGCCTCTGAGGAAGAGATTGCTACATTTAAAAAGTGGTAAGATGATGTACAGTTGGCTCAATGCATCATGTACGCATCCATGAGTAACGAGCTTCAGCGTTAGCATGAAACTATGGATGCTCCTACTATATTCCTACACTTCAAAGAAATGAATGGTGAGGAAAGTAGGACTAAAAGATATTAGATATCTAAAGAGTTCTTCCAATCTAGAATGACCGATGTTACTACAGTAAAGACACATGTCCTTAAGATGATGAATCTGATTGAACAAATAGGACAACTAGGTTTTATCATTATTGGAAAATTGAGCCAAGATTTGATCTTACACTCACTCCCAGACACTTTCTCACAATTGTTATGAAATTTTAGATATACAAGCTAGATGTTAGCCTTGCTGATTTGCTTAAACATGTTTAAAAACTTATGAGAGTCACTCCAATCAAGAAAGATCAAGTCTTACTGGTAGGGGCCAAAGGATCTTCTGAAAAGAAGAACAATTCAAAGAAGGTAAATAAAAAGGCAAATATAAAAGATAATAAGAATAAAACTAATACGGATAGCAAAGGAGTTTTCTTCCACTATAATAAGCCTAGACACTGGAATAAAAACTGCGAGAAGTATCTTACAGAGGCTAACCAGAAGAAGCTTAGTGAAGCTTCGGTAACATATACAGGTTTGTCAATGATTGAAATAATTCTTTCAGTAAGTAAAGTTTCTACTTGGGTATAGGATACCGACTATGGTTCTCATAAATACAGATTTATGAAAAGACCAAGCAGAAGTAGAAAGCTAAACAAGGGGAAGTATTCTTGCGTGTGGAAATGGAGCAAAGGTTGGTCCATTAACTGTAGGAACTAATTGTTTAGCGCCGCCTACGGGCAATTCTAGTAGTTTAAATAATTAACAATTTACTGAATGGACTTTACATACTTAACTTACATGAAAATAATTTTTTAAATTGAACAAACTAGTAAAAGAAAAGGAGATGATCATTCAAAGAGCTGAATATTTGGTTTTGGGGAAATATTAGTCTGAATCATTTGAAAGGTTCAAAGAATTCAGAAGTAAAACTAATTGGTAAGGTATTATGATTCTTTGATTGGATCGAGGAATAAATACTTGTGCAATAAGTTTTAAGATCATCTTAAATAGTTTTATTACAATGGACGCTTCCTGATACACAATAATCGATTGGTGTATCTATAAGAAAAAAATAATACCTTGTTTGGGCATGGTGCGGTCCATAATATTTTACTGGCATTCTTGTATCCTTCTAAATTAATATCCTAGAAACGGCTGCATATCTACAAAATAAGGTAACCTCAAAATCCGTCCCCAAGATTTTATAAGGGTTATGGACAGGAAGGATTCCTAATCTTAAGTATGTTAAAATAAATAGTTGTCCAGCTTATGTGAAAATGTTTCAAAAGGATAATCTTGGGACAAGATTTGGCAAATACAGATTAGTGGGACATCTTAAAGTAAGTTTAGGATAAATGTTCTATAATCATACTTAGTAAAAGATTTTTGTTGCGAAACACGTTGCCTTCTAAGATCAAGGTGTTTATCAATTAAGGGCTAGTGAGAGGATAATAGATCTTGAAGGAGTTCAAGAACCATAAATCATTATTAGTCAAAAGGAGGAACCTGTAGATACACCTATTGTACCACAACCGAATTGTGAATCTGGAATAGTACTAAAGATACCTGGGAGGTATGGATTCATCATAGATGATGATGATGAGGTACGTGTCATAGAGGATGATGATCCAGTGTTACACGATAAGGCTAATAGTTGTAGACACTTAGAGAAATGGTAGATGACCATAAAATCCAAAATAGATCTTTGAAGCAATGCTCAAGACCATTCGAATTTTACTTGCTATTGTAGCTTATTATTACTAAATTTGGCAAATGGACGTGGAGACGCCTTTCCTCAAATCTAAGTTATTAGAGGAAAATGTATGTATGATACATCCAGATGAATTTGTTTCAATGCTTGAAGCAAATCGTGTATATGAGCCTATAACAATCCATTTATGGATTGAAGCAAGCTTCTCAACGATGGAACATTTGTTTGTATAAGACAATCAAAGGAGTTTGATTTTATCAAAAATGAGAATAAACTTAGTGTGTACAAAAGGGTCAATGGGAGCACTGTGACTTTCCTAATATTATATATTAATATACTACTGATAAGGAATGACATACTAGTGCTATAATAAGTAAAGATAAAGTAGTCTAAACATTTTTCCATGAATAATTTGGGTAGAACATCCTAAATTAGAGATATAAATCTATATAGATAGATTTAAAAGGATGCTCGGCTTAACCCAAGGAAAGTATATTCATTTGATGCTAAAGGCGTTCAGCATGGAAAACTCTAAGAGTTGTCTCATGATGATGAGCCATGGAGTGTATCTCTCTAAAATTATCCTCAATAAAAGAGAGATCGCATGAGTTACTATCATGTATGCAATGAAATTTATGAGACTTGATGTTGATCAGTCATATTCTATAGAAGATCATTGTAAGACAGTAACAACATCTTAAAGTACTTAACCAACACTAAGGATGTAATTATGATTCATGATGGGTTTGAATTAAAACTAGAGGACTAAACAGACTCAAGTTTTTTCAAACTAACCAAGACAACAGCAAATCTACTTTAGGATAAGTCGTTACCTTGAAAGGTTGTGTAGTGAATTGGAAAGGTTCCAAACAGCAAAGAGTTGCTGGTTTAGTGAAAAAGACAAAGTATATAACTATAAATGAAGCTGAAGTTTATGTTTCGGATGAAAAGTTCATTACAGAACAAGAAACAGTTCCTAAGTCTCGTCTTGGATCCAAACATGTGTTGTGGCACTTTCATTTGATTAAAGGTATCATTAGAAAAGAAGAAGTCACTATAGAGATAGTGAACTCTCAAGAACAACATTACATATTCATTTACGGAAGCTTATCCAGCAACAGGATAATCGTCACTTAGAGAAGAAGGGTATTTGATACCATGACGATTGACTTTAGTGCAAGTGGGATATTGAAAGTAATATGCACACAAGCCAATCATGTTTGATGATAAAGCACATACTTTGTAACAATCTTATTCATTTATTAATAAAAGAATTATTTATTTAAAGGCATTTCTTTATCTACATGATGTTGTTATTATAATATGTGATAAACCCATAGTTTCAAGCAATGCTTTTAGAATCATGATGATGATCATGCTAATGTGATCTAAATTTTTAGATAGCTTAAAAACTAAAATTGTTCTCAATCGTTGGATTACTAAAAAGGGGATTAGTGAATCCGGATAGATTGGCACATACGTTGCTTGCTCATTGAATGAGGATGATTGATCTCATGATTATTTATGTGGAGATACTAAAGCAAGTATGTAGGCGCTTATTGGAGAATATGTTCACTAAAAGTGGCTCGCTAAGGAATAACTAATGGAGTTTTACTTGCCTGTCAATAGGAATTCTTGTAGTGATAGTACTACAAGTGATCCTTAGACTTGAGATCATCATAGTATTTTATGTATGATAAGTTATACTTTGACATGTCCCTTAAGACCCTTAGGGTATATCAAAGGGTATGATTGTGTGTAATAAGTTATATATGCAGATAATGAATGATCCATAAAGAATCTACCACTTCTAGTAAAAGATGAGATATATCCTATGTGATTCGATAAATGACAACCCAGGAATCCTTGGCCAATGTGGAATGAAATTAGAAAGGAGTTTATAATTTACATTATTTGGAGTTGTGCATTTGAGAATCGAAATACATATAATTAAATAAAATAAGTGTGACAACCCGAGAATTTATAAGATTTTAAATGATTAAATAAAGGTTAAGGAATAAAACCTAGATGGAAATTTTAGGATTTAGTTAAAAATTTTAAAGAAGAACCTAAAAGGTTTATTATTTGATTGAGAATAGAGGAATTATGGGTTATAAAAATTTTAAACCCTAGAGATGAATCTATATGTGTTTGATGGAATATTGAGGATAAGGTACTACGATACCTATAAAGTTTGGTGACCTAATATATAAATTAGGTATTTAAATCAAATGACTTTAAGGGTTATCTTGTATGATTATGTGAGTGTGAGTGTTTATAACTCATT
This sequence comes from Panax stipuleanatus, assembly GCA_020205555.1. Classification (NCBI taxonomy): domain Eukaryota; kingdom Viridiplantae; phylum Streptophyta; class Magnoliopsida; order Apiales; family Araliaceae; genus Panax; species Panax stipuleanatus. The sequence continues at coordinate 139,540,172 of CM035117.1, forward strand.
AAGCCAAATATGGTTATTTAGTTAATAAACTATTAGAATATGTGATTGATTATGTGGATTATGTGTATGATTAAATAAATATACATTATATAATGTGTATACATTTATTTTGGATGTAAAGATAATTAACAATATGTATATATCAAAAATGTTGAGCATTGGTTCTAGTGAGAAAAGATTTAATGGACTAAGATGATTTTGTGGCCCAAGGAATTAATTAAGTAGCTCATTTATTTATTTGAGCATTGGACTTGTAGCTAATTTGATTTAATAGCAATTAAAGTTGATAAGTAGCCCAATATATTATGTATAGGGCAAGTATAGTGGTGACCCAATTTAATTAATGGAGGAAGCCCAACCTCATTTTATTAGTAAGTAAACTAAGAAAATTGCTAGCCAAAAGGATTAAAGGAGTGGCCCAAGTTTTAGCCAAGTGGAGGAGGACATTTTAGACATTAAGTAATCTAATTAAGGCATTAAAAGAAAGCAAGTATGGACAAAAGGAAGGCACATGACCGGTTATACAAAGGAGAAGAGAAGGGAGATGTATATCATTATTGCACCACTTTAGTTGGTGGGTTACTTTTGAGGTGTCATTTAATTGGTGGTGCCAACACTTTTGGGATAACTTGCAAGCATTAACTTACTTTATGAAGAGAGAGAGAGAGGCGCAAGCATGTGGGTAAAATGTATAGATATATTTTATGTATCTATATATTTTTAATTGGAAAAAAAAACAAATCAAGTATATGATTACTTTTCATTTCATTTTCCTTTTTTCTCTTTCATCTCATAAGCTAGCAAAGCAAGAGGGAGAGAGATAAAGGCTCATGTTCCTCCAAGAGAGGGAGAGGAGAGAAGTTGGGTTTTGGTATTCCATAGCTTCCTAATCAAGTATTAGGAAGAAGGAGAAGAAGGAACAAACTAAGGTAGAACAAACTAATTTCTCTTTGTTGGTTTAAGTTTTGATTTTTATAAAATTATGATTTTGAAGCTTAAAAACCTTAGATTTACATGTTTTATAGTGTTTCAAGTTTATATCTAACCCTTTTATGGATCAAAAGTTGGATCTAAACTAAGAAATGGAATATAAGTTTTTCTAAAGTGAGAAAACCTAATTTTTCTAGCCTTACTTGTGTTGATCTTGTGATTTGTATTTTTTTTATGAATTAGATCATGGATCATGTTAGATCCATGGGCATATGAGGTATTAGTTTGTGGTATGATATTTTGATGATGGATTATGTTGATTATTATGTGAGAATTGGGAAGATTTCTTAAAAATCACAAGTAATGAAAAATAGATTTTTGTGAAAACGAAGTGTGAAACGGAAACGACCATATCTCTCTTAATATTTTGATTTTTGGAGTGTGGTCAATTTCTGGAGTTAGATATACAAGTCTTCTAATTTTTCCAAGTGGAATCTCTTAAAAAGGAGTTACAGATTTTCGTGTGAACTGATTTTAGCAACGAAAGTAAAATCGGAAAATTGAAGAAAAGTAGGCTGTTCGGGAATTTAAGGGGCTGTTTCGGCCACTTAAGTTATGAAATAAAATCAGATCTTTTGAGAAAATAAAATATATGTTATAAACTAGATTGTGTCCGAAAATGAGCACATTCCAACTTAAATTGAGCAAGTTATGACTATTTTAATATTTGGGTTTTTCTGACAAAAAAAATGCTATAACCGGAGTTCTATAACTCCGATGGCCACGAAATTTAAACTGGAAGCTCACGATAACATATATAAGATCTTGCCAAGAGTTGGAAATTTTTGGAATTAAGCGTGAGGTAGTTACTTTCTTAAGGAATTAACTAGAAACAGATTTTTGAAAAATACTTAAGGGAGTTGAAAATTTTCAGAAAAATAGTTTTTGTGTATGAAATATATGTATATGTGTTTTTACAAAGAATGGAAAAATAATAAATTGATTTGGTATTTTCGTGAAAATTAATTTCAGCTTCCTTAAATGAATATTTCGGGTTGCTGAAATGGAAACTGAAAATGTTAGGAAGACAGTTTGGTTTCAGCTTGCTGAAATGGAAACTGAAATGTCAGGAATAGGAAACAGTTTGTTTTTAGCTTGCTGAAATGGAAACTGAAAAGGTTAGGAAGGGAAAACAGTTTGGTTTCAGTTTCTTGAAATGAAATATTAAGTCTCCTGAATTCATAAATAGTTTACCGAGTTATAATAATAACTTATAAATGAACGAGTAAGTTTTTAAGTCTAAGGTAGTGCAATCGTACCCTTTAATGGTTGATGTATAGTAGCTGGGCTAAACGACTCCTTCATATGGGGAAGGGATATACGAATTAGTAACCGATCTAACTCACTATAAAAACAGTGTAGATGAGACGGAAATTAATTTGTTAGTTGTTTGTGAGAAACCACTCAGTACACTATATTGAATACTATTAAAAACTCGATGTGTGTTAGGTTTAGACTTTTGTATGTATAATGTTAACGTTATCTAATATTTGACTATGTGTTTAAATGTTAGATAGTTTACTTATAAAGTATGTTATGCTAATTTAAAGATCAATCTTATAACTGATAGGTCTTTTCAATAAAGTGATTAAACTAGATTGTGTAGCAGTAATCGAAAGTTCAGGCAAGTTTCCTAACTCGAACTCGAGTTGTTATTGTAAAGCATGTTCGTGATTAATCATTGTTGATTATTCACATCTATACTGATTATTGATTCGCACTTAGTGCATGTTGCATATGTTCATCAAGTATGAAAGACTGATCACCTTCATTACCATAAGGTTCAGTTAAAATTGTTCATGGTCCTTGTTGACATTAAACATTATTGCTTCAGTCATTCATTTAATGAAACTCTAATTTATGCTCTTTTACAATTATTATATTGTTGAAAATTCGAAAGCTTTTTCATTCTTTCAATCATGATATATCCTTGTTGTATTTAAAACTTGCTGGGCAAACTTGTTGCTCACCCTTGCTATATCATGATAAACATTTCAGATTAAAGCAAAACTTCGGATAAAGGCAAAGACAAAGACAAACTACATAATTGGATTTGGATGCAAGTTAAATTTGTAATATTATTGAATGCAAATAACATGGTATGTCGTATAGGATATTGAAGGCAAGTATTAAGTTAAGGTTACAGACCTTGGGAATTATGTTGTAATAAGTTATTGTATAAACAATTTATGTTTATATCTTCTGCAATAGTTATAGAAATGATATATCGTAACGTACCAGGTCCGAGGTTCTGGGGACCCGAATTTGGGGACGTCACAATAAGACTTGACAGTAATTCCATGTCTTATATTTAATTGGGACATTATATGGTGGAAGGATTGAATTGTATGGTAACTATTTACTCAAAGATTCTTTTATGATTAATGTTGAAATCTATATTATCTAAAAAGTCATTGATCGCTAAGGAGACGTATCCTTATTGTAGAATAAATATTATTTATTTAAATAAATTATTAGTTTAATTTATTCATTTAAATAAGATTAAAATTGTTCTAATTGATTTATTCACAACTGGTTTAATATGGAGAACCTAAAGGGTCACACCATAAAAGGAATAATATTTATTAAAGAAGCTAATGGCATAATCGTAATAATAAGTTAAGTATGTTTAATTTAATCTATGGTGATAGAATAAATTAAATAGCTTAATATTTATTACTTAATATTTTGGAAATATTAAATATAAATTAATAAGAGGAGTCTTATTATTATTATTATTATTATTATTTATTTATTTTTATTATTATTATTATTATTATTATTATTATTATTATTATTATTATTATTTAATTCCTAAAATAGTTTGAGAATTAATTAATAAGATACTCTCTCTCATATATATTCTTAATAAGATTAGGATGATAATTAATTAAAAAAGTTTAATTATTTTCAATAGGATTGGGAAGCCTAATTAATTAAAAGGGTTTAATTAATTAATATGAAACCCTAACCCTAAATTATTTAGGAGGGTTGCTTACATCTATAAATAAGAAAGTCTTATTATGGAACAAGATCACACTTCATTCTAAGAGTTGGGAGAGTACACCTTTTCTATAGAGATAGAAACGAGGGTTTAGCCAAACACCCATTCTTTCTTGGGTGGCTAACGTTGATCAAAGGAAGGAATCAACTCGGTGAATTCAAGTTAAACGCGAAACGAATTGGAGTTGAACTCGTACCTGAGGAAGCTTGTTTCTACAAGGGTATGAATCTAAACTCCATCTATTTTGTTTAATTAATAACTGTGCATAAAGGATGATCCGGGTATATGTTTTGTAAAATTTTAAAACTCTGATTTTTCACGCTTCTGCTATTTTTATGCAATTTGATTGTGCTCATGAATCTTTCAAACCTAACACCTTGTACTAATTATCGATTTTAATGATTCCATGTATGAATTGATATGCGATACGATCCAATTTTTTGGGTAGAAAATTTTTTCTAGTTCTACGATGTAGCATGACCGCGCCGCTTCCTGTTCATTATGGAGCTCTGCAACGCCCTTATCCAAAAATTCCTTTCTGGAGGTGCAGCGTGCTCGTGATGCTTCCCAGTTCATTCAAGTAGCGGTCATGCTTGTCTACAGAAACTGAAATTTTTTTATTTCTTTAATTAACATAAATGGTTTATTTAATTGATAAAAGTTTAAAATAAAGATGTTTATTTTATCTGGAATAGGATTCCAGGTTGCTAAAATTAAAGGAATTTAATTTTGATTTGTTTTTTTATTAAAATAAAAGAGTTTATTTTGTTTCAAAACTAAAATTGGCAAACTTTTGCCCATTAAATGATATCGATGCATATATGGAATGAATTAATTATTCATGAGATGAATGTTATTTATTGATGCATATGGTGATATGTATTATAATAAATGGGATTGATTATGGACTATTGACCAATGTGATTGGATTTTATTTTAATTGGATGTATGAATGATTGAGTTTTATAAATGGGGTATGCGTACCTCGTCTTCTCTAGTTTTTCTTGATATAATTTTTATCTCCCTCCTATATACTTTCCCTTGACTGCTGATCAAGGTTTTTATTTATTGTAAATAGTTTATGTAATATGATTAGTTAGAATTACTTGAAGAACTGAAGCCAAAGAAGTAAGGAGCGCTTGAATATCCGTTTGTAATGGAGTCCGGGTTTAAATGTAATAGTTATATTTAAATTTAATTCTTGCACCATAGGTTTGACCTTTTGGTTCACTAGGTGGCTCTAGTGAACCAAACTAGAATAAAAGTCTATAATCAATCCGGATAGAATATAATATTCTATATGCGCATATATATTATACAAGATGCTTCGCATGTTAATTAATATGACACGTATTTTATATATATATGCATGCGCGCTAAACAAGATGAGACAAATAATAACAATCCCCTCAAAGAAATTATATTAAGTTGTAACGTTCAAAAATATTTAGAATATCGAACGTTGTCTTTTAGCATGGTAAAACAATAAAGTATTAAATATTTAATATGAGTTTGTTGTGCACACATAAGGCAAGTATTAAATATTTGAGATGTTTTTTATTACATTGAATGTTTATAAAGAATTGAACATTACCGCTTTATTGTGCACACACAAGGGATGTAGTTTCTTTTCACTTATATGGAAATGTTGGGTTTGACTTAACTTAGATCATTTTAGTTCAGATGTGCACACACTTGACCATTATGATCTAAGAGGCAAAATATAAGGAGTTACATGATGATGTAATTGATAGAAGTTGTCGACCTATTTATTTATATATAGTTTGTTGTGCACACACAAGACTATATACATTTGAAATGAGATCCTTATTCTCACTAGCACGTCTTTAATTAGATTTGTCGAACTATATTTTATGAGGGTAATATTGTAACAAATGAGATTTTTGTATTTTAATTTTAAATATTTATTGAATTAATTAAATATTTTAGTGGATTTATTTATTGAGTTGAATAAATAATTGATGTGATTATGTTGTGGAGTAATCTAATTAAGTGCAAAATATTAATTAAATTAATGTTTGATAATTTGTGGCGAAGCTTTAATTTAATTGAGATAATTAAATTAGATAAATTGTTATATGGTATTAGATAGTAATGATTTAATGAATTGATGAATAATTATAGTAATGTCTAATTTAATTTGACATTAAATTAGAGATTTACTAATTTGTTACATGAAATTATGATTAATAAATAAATTATAATTGTGTAGCAATTTAATTTATGTGGAAATTTTATTTAATAAATTGATGTTAGCTTTAATTTAATTAAATTGAAATATGAGGATTTAATTAAATAAAGTGTGACATTTATAACTATGTAGTAAAAGAGTTATTGAAATAACTTAAAAGTGTTTTAATTCAGTTTTACCAAACAAGACCCTTAAGTCTATTTTAATTCAATTTTACCAAACAAGGCCTAAGTATTTTAAAATCCTAATTTAAATTAGTTTTGCCAAACAAGCCCTAGTGGCTTTTGATTTTCAAAAATATATAACTGATATATATTTAATAAGGATATTATGTATATGTCAGTTATTATATTATGTAATTATATATATATATATATATATATATATATGTTATATTACGTTGAGTTAGAAAGTTAGAATATCAGAGTAAGAAAAGAGAAAGAGTAGAGAAAGAAAACTAGAGAGAAGAATTAAGAAGGGAATTCTCTGTGGAAACAAGAGGAAGCCATCATCGTCATCATCTTCCTCTAAAGCTAACAAGGTAGTAATCTGACCTTAAGTTTTTCAAATTCCATTGTTCTTCATAAAAAGATATTCTATTTCTCTATAATTTGATTTTCATGAGAATATGTGTAAATATGATTTATACATGTTATATTCTATATATAAACTATTATATATGATTTGTATGAGTATTCTAGTTGTTTAAATCATGTAAATACGATAAAAATGTAGAAATCATGTTCATAGCAATTTATAGTGAAATATTTTAAAAACTGGTTTCTTTGATTTTAAAATTGGTGTTTAATTCCTGCTATGTTATATAAATTGAGTTTAGATTATAATAATATGTTAAGAAACAAAAATAATATGATTTGAATTATGTGATTTGGTTTAAAAACAAAGTCACAGTATTTATTTTCATCAAGAACACTTAACAATTGAGTTTTCTTCAAAATCATGAAATTAAAGGTTTTTATTTATGTGTTGTGATGTTTCTATGTGTTAAAACATGTTAGAAGCATAAAGTTATGATTCTTTAAAGTTTTATATGTATTATATGAGCTAAAATTTGAGTTTTATGCGAGAAAATAAGCCAAATTTACTTTTTCTTGCACAGGTCGAGAGGCTGTCTGCGTCCTACTGTAACGTGGTACCGTAGCGCCAGTCTTGTGAGTAAACTGGGCGCTGCAGTGCCACTGCAGAGTCAGGTGACTTGGCACGGCGCGGCAACGCCAGTTATGTATATTAACTGCAGCGCTGCAGCGCCGAGACCAAAAGTGGAGCGTACGGACGTGGCATGGAGCAAAAGCGCCAGTTCAGAGTGTAACTGGAGGGCCGCAGCGCCAGTCCCAGAGCCCTGATGATGTGTTATGGCGTTGCAGCGCCGACTGCAGTTCATTATGTGGCACTGCAGCGCCACTTGTGCAGTTTAGCCAAAAAATTATATTTAAATGTACAATTCTTTGAGAATGATAAGCTAATAAATATAAAAGCACGTTAATAAAATTATATGCTAATTGGACAGTATGTAATTATATTTTTAATATGGGAAGTATGATTTTAAATTATAATTTGATTGATTATTAATAAGATAACTTTGATAACTAACAATTTAAACCTAATAACTAAAGAATGATGAGTTAACTTAGATGGGTTAACTAATGATGTGAACTATATATGGTAACTAATCTATGTTACTATTGTTAATTACGTGTATGTAGGACAAATTGTGGAACGAGTTAATAATTGCTAGCTTACACGCGACGTAAGTTTTCTTACCCTAACTCGATTATGTTTACGTAAGTTTCCTAATTATTACTTTTTATTTGAGCAAGTTCTTTTATTCTGTATTAGACAAGTATCTTATTGAAGTTCATTATAGAAAATAATGTAACATTGACTTAATTGTTCAAGCAAGGTTTTATTATATCTTTCAAATGCTTTAAGTTTATTTCTAAAGCATGATGTTAAATATGATGTCTATTATTATGACTCATAATTATTTCATAATTTTTTTTGTTATCGAACTCTTAAATTATTGTAAGTTTGACTCAACTACTCCTTAGTTGATGATAGTTGAACTCTAAATTACCCTTTGAGCTTACCCAAACCAAACTTTCTTTGGTACGGACTCGTTAATTAAAATTGAGATGAACAACCTTATTAATAGGGGATTATCATGCGAAAGCGTTAAGATGTTTGTGCACAATACATGGTACAAAGAGCTGATCCCTTTGAGTACGAGATAGAGTCCATATAGTCTAACGACTGTTAAATGTCTAAGTAGAGATAATTACAACCTGAGACATAGTTCAAGGTCTTATGACCCTCAGATGAATTCTAAATCTTATTCTAGATTATCGATGATAGTAATGTTATTCAATTCAATTGAACTTATTAATGATATGTTATCATTATTGATTATTATTTCAAGTGAGCTTTTGTTTGCTCACTCTTGTATATATAACCATTACAACCAAAGTTGAGATGGTTGACCAGCCATCAATCAGTAAAGGAAAGGGCAAGATGAACAAGTGAAGACTTGTTCATATTTATGACATGATTTTTTAATAAGATTTTAACTGTTATACGATGTTTTATTTTCTACATTTGATGTTTGATTAAGGTTAGAAACCTAGGAACATTTTGATAAGGTTGTAATCCTTTTATAAGGAAGATTTTTATTATTAAGGTTGTAAATTATTTTGCATTCCTATTTATGGGCAGTTAATTATGTTTATTTAGACAGTGAGCACAAAATCTTGTGGAAATAAAGTACCCGAATTTGGGGGTGTTACAAATATAGTTTGATAAAAATAGTAGGAGATACTAATTTAAATAAAGACCTAATTTATTTTGGTAATTTATAAAATGAATGTATGCTAAAATATTATCTTTTTCATATGCATAATTTGAAATTGCTAAACTCACTAATATCACTGCGCAGCATACTTAATGCTAACAAACTGACCGAACCGAATTTCACGGACTGGTTAAGGAATCTGAGAATTGTTCTCATTGCTGAAAAGATTTCGTATGTCCTAAATTCATCCGTCCCTGTAAATGTTGCAGACACAACCTCTGAGGAAGAGATTGCTACTTTTAGAGAACGACAAAATGATGCAACTGTGGCTCAATTCATCATGTTAGCATCCATGACTAACGAGCTTCAGCGTCAGCATGAAACTATGGATGCTCCTACTATATTGCTGCACCTCGAAGAGTTATATGATGAGCAAAGTAGCACTGTTAGATATCAGATATCTAAGGAGCTCTTCTAATCTTGTATGACTGAGGGCACTAGGAGCTCTTGTGACGAACAAGAATATTTATTGCAATAAATAAATATTTTTAATGATTTAATTATTGAGTTAAATAATTAATTCATGAATTTGTGGTAGATTAATTTAATTATATGTGTTACATTAATTAAATTAATGTGTAGTGATTTAATAGTTCAAAGTATTTAATTAATTAAGTTTATTTGATTAATTGAATTAATTAAATAAGCATATGTTACTTTAATTAATTTAATAATTAATTAAAGAATTAGTGAATTAACATAATTAATAAATAAAAATATTAATTATGTGACAATATAATTTAATGTAAAATTTATTATATTTTATTTAATTGATTTAAATAAAATTGATTAATTAATTAAAGTGTTACAATTAACTATATACTAAACTAGTTAATTAAAATAAATAAAAAAGGAATTAAGGATGTAGCCAAACAAGGCCTTAAGGGGAGTTAGTCCGTTTGTTATACAACAGATATATTATATATATACTTATATTATCCTGTTAAACGGAATTGTTTTCATTTTGTTCAAAGTTAGAGAAAGAAATAAAAAAAAACTTAGAAATCTTCAGAGAGAAGAAGAAGAAGAGAGAAAGAGGTTTGAGGAATCCTGAGTATTGTATTAGATTTATCTTCATACTAACAAAGGGTAATCTTCCTTTTTAAGTTTTTAAAAGTTATATTTTTTTCAAAGTCTTCATTTACGTATTTGAGTTTTCTGTGAAAATTGGGTTTCCCAATTGGGTTACGATATGGCTTTATCTATATGGGTATGAAATCATAACGTGTTTTTCTAACATATAATCTTGTTTTAAAGGATCAATTTTATATAATCTGGCCTTAATTGGGTTTTTCAAATATTTACAGAGTTTTTATACGTCTTTATAAAAACTCTCTGTTAAGAATTATTTTGAAAAATTAAACCAAGATATGTTTATATATGTAATCATATATGTTGGTATTATGTGTTAGATCATGTATCCATGATTTACACGGACCACACCAAATAACTTTGTTAATAAATGGGTTTTATGAAATTACAGAGTATTGAATATGGGTGAATAACCCATATGGATTAAATTAATGATTAAATCATATGTTTATATTTAAATTGATACATGAATATGATTGTATATGTTAAGACAAAGAAAATGGAATTGAAATAAATGAATTCGGTGTAGTAACGAATCCGTAAGGAGATTTTTTTTATGTTTTTCATTAAACTCTTGAAAGTTTTGAAGAACAGTGAAAATTAATATGTTAATTTGTGTAATTACATGACTTGGAATGTTAAGAACATGTTATAAGTGATATATAATGTTCTTGTGAAGTTTATACTTCATGGGTAACATTATAAATCATTATAATGATGTGAATTGGGAGAAAATGGGAGAAAATCTGTGTTCGTTCGCGAACTTCAGATTTTGAAATTTTCACAGCCGCGCGGCCGCGCTGGCTGCAAGGCAAAATGGCGCCCGGCCGCGCTTGTCCGAAAATTTTGAAAAAAATTGCTAAGTGTTGGAAAATTTTGAAATGTGTTTTGAGTCTAATGAACATGAACACATGTTGTATAAATATAATAAAATATTGATATGAGTTTAATAATTTATGTTATGTAATTAATTAATAAATTAATTACGTGACTTAAACTATTATTTGTAAAGGTTAAATAATGTGTTATAAACATTAAGACATTAGTTTAAATCTAATTAACATGTAGACATGTTATATATGTAATGAGTTATTAATACAAGTTAATAACTTAAGTTACGTGATTAATTAACAAGTTAATTAATCAACGTAAACCATTATTTGAAAACTTAATAATGAGTTTGAAGAATACTGTTATAAATCAATAATCATATCGAACCTGTGATTAATTGATATTGTAAATGTGTGATAGGTAAGAGTAATTAAAGAAGTGAGTAATAACTGTAGCTTGCGCACAGGCAAGTTTTCTATCCCTAACTTACTATTATTGTTGGGCAAGTCTCCTAAACTGAACTCTTTAAATTAAGCAATTGCTATGCTTAATTACTATTGTTGAGCAAATTCTTACTCTTGAATATCCAAGTTTAGAATTTCACATGAGATGCCATGATTCTTTTAAAAGTATTATTTAAGTGTACAATACTTATTCGATTGTATACCTTGAGAAGTTAATATTCAATTTGAATATCATTTATTGAGTTATTCAAACCAACTTTATTTGGTGCGGATTCGGATGTCAAACTGAGATGAACAACCCTAATATAGGGAATTAATGAAGATGCTTAAAGCGTTAAGATAGTGTGCACAGTATCAGTACGAAGGGCTGATCTCCCTAAGTACGAGAAGTAAAATCTATAGTCTTGTGACTGTTAAAGGTTGGAAAGGTTAATATACTTGACAACCTAAGACTCGGTTCAAGGTCTTAATGACCCTTAGAAGTAATTTCACTCTTGATTAATATTCTTGATTCAAAAGTTGAGAAGTAATTTGACTCTTGATTAATATTCTTGATTCAAATGTTGAGCTTTCTGTTATTCAGAATTCTTTCACTCGCATGTTATTATTCTGTCATATGTTTATACTTGCGGGCATCCGTGCTCACTCTTGCATAATAACATTGCAGCTAATAATGAACGAAGTGATGTACCTTCTAGTAGCAAGGGCAAAGGAAAAGCTAACAAGTGATGAAGATTTGTGTTGTCATGAATAATGTTAAAGTTTAAGATTTATGTGTGATGATTTAAGACTTATTTATTTACGTTTCCGCAACAGATATTTAAGGTTAAGTATAACCTGGGATTTATGATGTATTTTTATTTCAGATGATGTAAGATGATGATTTATTTATCTAATAAATGAATTTCATTATTTATGGGTAGATAGTTGTATGATATTGGAACAGTGAACACCAAATCCTGTAGAAATTAAGATACCGGATTTGGGGGTGTCACAAGTTGGTATCAGAGCCGTAGGTTATGAACCTTAGGTGGGGGGAAAACCTTAGGATAGTAGCCTTCATGAAGATAGTAATGACAACTCTGATTTGAGTTCTAAGAAAGATAAGAAAATTACCTTATATGCTATGTGCTTATGTGTTCATACTTGTTAGAGTATTGATTAACATCACGTAAAAACTAAGACTTAAAACTTATTTTGTCAGGATGTCAGATACTGGAGGAGCTAGTCAGCCCAGGGATGTTGTACCCCTAGAGACTAGAGATGAGGAGCCCTGGGACATACACACTGTCTGGGAGCAGTTAGTACAGCTAGAGCCATCTCCTGTGATTCCATATTTTGGTAAGGAGCATGAGCCAGCGATTTACTAAGAGGAGGACCCTGAGGAGGTTGAGATTACCGCTGAGGCAGCCGAGGAGGAGGAAGAAGAAGACCCTGAAGAAGAAGAGGAGGAGGAAGATCTTGAGGAGTTCCCACCGAACTCTGTCAGTGCTGATATGTATGATTTATTATATGATCGCAACGTAGAGTTACGAGATACAATTCAGGAATTGAGGGAACAGTCAGTTGCTCAGGGTGGTGAGATTGAGACGCTCCACACCCGTCTTGGCAATGTGGAGTGGGATTTGGTTCATGAGAAGGGCCAAACTGAGTAGAAGACAGAGGAGATAGAAAAGTTAAAGAATGAGTTGAAAGAGAAATCTGAAAGACTCGCCATAGTGGAAGAAGCTTGGGTGAGAAATACACAACGTGCAGATCTGGCAAAGGATGATGCGCGTGCGAAGAGAGTTAAGGTTGCAGAGACGTGCTACACGTTTCTGAGGGCAATGGATGAGGCCCAGGACCGAGTTATGAGATATCCAATTAAGTTCGAGGGACTGCCTGGGTATATGTTAGATCGCAGGACTATGTCCCGCATTATAGAGGAGGAATGTAGTGAAGCTGTCCGCCGCCTTAGTAGGCCGTGATAGGATAATATAATATTGTTAATGTTTAAATAATCGTAAATAATGTAAATTCCAATGTGATTATAAACAAAGGAATATTGTGATAATGTAAATCCTGTAGAAACTTTATTTCAGGATAGTTGATGTAAATGGCAGAAATGCTATCGTATTGTATTAAAAGCTTTTGGTTTTAATAAAATAATAAAGTTGTTTAAGATGACATGGGTTAGGTGAGTATGTTAAAGTATTTAACATTATGTGATACTCTTTGGACTAGTTAATGTAAATTCCGATGTGATTAAAAACAAAGGAATATTTTGAGGTCGCCCGTGTTATCGAAGCGGTGATGAATTGGGATCAGCCGAAAACACCGTCGGAAGTAAGAAGTTTTCTTGGATTAGCTGGTTACTATAGAAGATTTATTCAGGATTTTTCCAAGATCGCCACTCCATTAACGAATTTGACTAGGAAAGTTGTGAAATTCGTTTGGACGGAGAAGTGTGAGGAAAGTTTTCAAGAACTTAAGAGAAGGTTAAGTACAGCACTTGTGTTGTCCCTTCCGGATGACACAGGAAATTTTGTGGTATATAGTGATGCGTCGCATAAAGGGCTAGGCTGTGTGCTTATGCAAAACGGCAGAGTCATTGCGTATGCGTCACGACAACTAAAAGATTACGAGAAGGGATATCCAACCCATGATTTGGAATTGGCTGCGGTGGTATTTGCTTTAAAGATTTGGAGACACTATCTCTATGGGGAAAAGTGTGAAATATATACAGACCATAAGAGTCTGAAGTATATTTTCACACAGAAAGACTTGAATATGCGCCAAAGAAGGTGGCTGGAGTTAATAAAGGATTATGATTGTGATATCTTATACCACCCAGGAAAAGCGAATGTTGTAGCCGACGCCTTAAGCAGAAAGGGTTGAGAAAAGTTGATGATGCTGACAGCACAGGAAGAATTGATTTTAGCAATGGAAAAGCTGGAATTGGAAGTAGGATGTCCAATGGAGACTGACGAGAAACTGTTCCAAATGCAAGCTGGTATAACTTTATTGGATAAGATTAAGGAAGCACAAATCCTGGATAAGGAATGTGAGGAAGTAAAGAAAAAGATATCTGAAGGGACTGAACTTAGATTTACAATGGATAGCGAAGGATTTTTGAGATTTAAAAGTAGAGTTTGGGTACCGCCAATACCAGAAATCAAGGAGGACATTCTGAGCGAGGCTCATAGTTCGAGGTATTCCATTCACCCCGGAAGTACCAAGATGTATCAGGATTTACGACAACACTTTTGGTGGCCAAATTTGAAGAGGGACGTTGCCGATTATGTTGCCAAGTGTCTGACTTGCCAAAGGGTCAAGGCGGAACACCAAAGACCAAGTGGTTTGTTACAACCTTTAGAAATCTCAGAATGGAAATGGGAACATATTACAATGGATTTTGTTGTTGGCCTTTCGACGACCCAGAAAGGCTATGACGCAGTATGGGTTATCGTCGACCGATTAACGAAATCCGCACACTTTCTTCCGATCAAAATCAGATTTAACCTAGAACAATTAGCGAAGTTATATGTAAAAGAGATTGTTTCGAGGCACGGGGTGCCAGTGTCAATTATTTCTGAACGTGATCCGCGCTTCACATCGAATTTCTGGAAGCGACTACAAGAATGCATGGGAACACAGTTGAGGATGAGCACCGCTTATTACCCTCAGACTGACGGGCAAAGTGAAAGAACGATCCAAACATTAGAGGATATGCTTAGAGCATGCATAATGGATTTTAAAGGCAATTGGGATGATCATTTGCCGCTTATAGAATTTGGTTATAATAATAGTTACCACGCTAGTATTGGTATGCCGCCTTACGAAGCGTTGTACGGTAGAAAGTGCAGAACTCCACTGTACTGGGATGAAGTTGGTGAAAGACAATTGCTAGGACCAGAGTTAGTCCAACAAACGGCAGAAATAGTTAAAGTAATTCGGACAAGATTAGTAGCGGCTCAGGATAGGCAGAAGAAATACGCCGATCCACACTGCAAGAATGTAGAGTTTGAATCGGGTAGTTTTGTATTTTTGAAGGTCTCTCCTTGGGAGGGAAAGATCAGATTTGGTAAGAAGGGAAAATTGAGCCCAAGGTTCATTGGACCCTTTGAGGTACTCCGAAGAATTGGAGAAGTAGCCTATGAGGTAGCTTTACCTCCGGCACTGGAGCATGTCCACAACGTTTTCCATGTGTCGGTATTACGACGTTATAAACCCGATTACAAACATGTGATAGAATATGAACCCCTACAATTTGAGAAAGATTTATCATACGAAGAAGTTCCTGTTCAGATAGTTGACAGGAAAGAGCAAGTTCTCAGGAACAAAGTAATACCTTCTGTTAAGGTAATTTGGAGGAACCACAACGCTAAAGAAGCTACGTGGGAACTCGAAGAGAATATGATGAATAATTATCCACACTTATTTTCTTGAATAGGTGAACGTGATTCTGAGGACAGAATCCTTTAAAGGGGGGAAAGATGTGATGAACGAGAATTTTGTAAAGATATTTGAATATTTATTAAAATAAATAAATATTTTTAATGATTTAATTATTGAGTTAAATAATTAATTCATGAATTTGTGGTAGATTAATTTAATTATATGTGTTACATTAATTAAATTAATGTGTAGTGATTTAATAGTTCAAAGTTGTTTGAATATTTATAATGGGAAGAAATTATTAAATCGAACCGTGATTCTGAGGACAGAATCCTTTTAAGGGGGGAAAGATGTGACGAACGAGAATTTTGTAAAGATATTTGAATATTTATTGAAATAAATAAATATTTTTAATGATTTAATTATTGAGTTAAATAATTAATTCATGAATTTGTGGTAGATTAATTTAATTATATGTGTTACATTAATTAAATTAATGTGTAGTGATTTAATAATTCAAAGTATTTAATTAATTAAGTTTATTTGATTAATTGAATTAATTAAATAAGCATATGTTACTTTAATTAATTTAATAATTAATTAACGAATTAGTGAATTAACATAATTAATAAATAAAAATATTAATTATGTGACAATATAATTTAATGTAAAATTTATTATATTTTATTTAATTGATTTAAATAAAATTGATTAATTAATTAAAGTGTTACAATTAACTATATACTAAACTAGTTAATTAAAATAAATGAAAAAAGAATTAAGGGTGTAGCCAAACAAGGCCTTAAGGGGAGTTAGTCCGTTTGTTATACAACGGATATATTATATATACTTATATTATCCTGTTAAACGGAATTGTTTTCATTTTGTTCAAAGTCAGAGAAAGAAATAAAAAAAAAACTTAGAAATCTTCAGAGAGAAGAAGAAGAAGAGAGAAAGAGGTTTGAGGAATCCTGATTATTGTATTAGATTTATCTTCATACTAACAAAGGGTAATCTTCCTTTTTAAGTTTTTAAAAGTTATATATTTTTTTCAAAGTCTTCATTTACGTATTTGAGTTTTCTGTGAAAATTGGGTTTCCCAATTGGGTTACGATATGGCTTTATCTATATGGGTATGGAATCATAACGTGTTTTTCTAACATATAATCATGTTTTAAAGGATCAATTTTATATAATCTGGCCTTAATTGGGTTTTTCAAATATTTACAGAGTTTTTATACGTCTTTATAAAAACTCTCTGTTAAGAATTATTTTGAAAAATTAAACCAAGATATGTTTATATATGTAATCATATATGTTGGTATTATGTGTTAGATCATGTATCCATGATTTACACTGACCACACCAAATAACTTTGTTAATAAATGGGTTTTATGAAATTACAGAGTATTGAATATGGGTGAATAACCCATATGGGTTAAATTAATGATTAAATCATATGTTTATATTTAAATTGATACATGAATATGATTGTATATGTTAAGACAAAGAAAATGAAATTGAAATAAATGAATTCGGTGTAGTAACGAATCCGTAAGGAGATTTTTTTTTATGTTTTTCATTAAACTCTTGAAAGTTTTGAAGAACAGTGAAAATTAATATGTTAATTTGTGTAATTACATAACTTGGAATGTTAAGAACATGTTATAAGTGATATATAATGTTCCTGTGAAGTTTATACTTCGTGGGTAACATTATAAATCAGTATAATGATGTGAATTGGGAGAAAATGGGAGAAAATCTGTGTTCGTTCGCGAACTTCAGATTTTGAAATTTTCGCAGCCGCGCGGCCGCGCCGGCTGCAAGGCAAAATGGCGCACGGCCGCTTCTGTCCGAAAATTTTGAAAAAAATTGCTAAGTGTTGGAAAATTTTGAAATGTGTTTTGAGTCTAATGAACATGAACACATGTTGTATAAATATAATAAAATATTGATATGAGTTTAATAATTTATGTTATGTAATTAATTAATAAATTAATTACGTGACTTAAACTATTATTTGTAAAGGTTAAATAATGTGTTATAAACATTAAGACATTATTTTAAATCTAATTAACATGTAGACATGTTATATATGTAATGAGTTATTAATACAAGTTAATAACTTAAGTTACGTGATTAATTAACAAGTTAATTAATCAACGTAAACCATTATTTGAAAACTTAATAATGAGTTTGAAGAATACTGTTATAAATCAATAATCATATCGAACCTGTGATTAATTGATATTGTAAATGTGTGATAGGTAAGAGTAATTAAAGAAGTGAGTAATAACTGTAGCTTGCGCACGAGGCAAGTTTTCTATCCCTAACTTACTATTATTGTTGGGCAAGTCTCCTAAACTAAACTCTTTAAATTAAGCAATTGCTATGCTTAATTACTATTGTTGAGCAAATTCTTACTCTTGAATATCCAAGTTTAGAATTTCACATGAGATGCCATGATTCTTTTAAAAGTATCATTTAAGTGTACAATACTTATTCGATTGTATAACTTGAGAAGTTAATATTCAATTTGAATATCATTTATTGAGTTATCCAAACCAACTTTATTTGCTGCGGATTCTGATGTCAAACTGAGATGAACAACCCTAATATAGGGAATTAATGAAGATGCTTAAAGCGTTAAGATAGTGTGCACAGTATCAGTACGAAGGGCTGATCACCCTAAGTACGAGAAGTAAAGTGTATAGTCTTGTGACTGTTAATATACTTGACAACCTAAGACTCGGTTCAAGGTCTTAATGACCCTCAGAAGTAATTTGACTCTTGATTAATATTCGTGATTCAAAAGTTGAGAAGTAATTTGACTCTTGATTAATATTCTTGATTCAAATGTTGAGCTTTCTGTTATTCAGAATTCTTTCACTCACATGTTATTATTCTGTCATATTTTTATACTTGCGGGCATCCGTGCTCACTCTTGCATAATAACATTGCAGCTAATAATGAACGAAGTGATGTACCTTCTAGTAGCAAGGGCAAAGGAAAAGTTAACAAGTGATGAAGATTTGTGTTGTCATGAATAATGTTAAAGTTTAAGATTTATGTGTGATGATTTAAGACTTATTTATTTACGTTTTCGCAACAGATATTTAAGGTTAAGTATAACCTGGGATTTATGATGTATTTTTATTTCAGATGATGTAAGATGATGATTTATTTATCTAATAAATGAATTTCATTATTTATGGGTAGATAGTTGTATGATATTGGAACAGTGAACACCAAATCCTGTAGAAATTAAGATACCGGATTTGGGGGTGTCACAGCTCTCGTTTGGTACTCCAAAATTAAACCTTACTCCTATTCTACTAACTCAAGAATTAGTATAGCAACAAGCAATGATCGATCCCACATAGAGTGTACGTTTTATATTTATCCAAGTATTTTCCAATGAATAGAGGGGTTTTGGTTTGAAAAAATAAATTATCAAAAGTGAATTTAAAAGAAATATCAATGAGTAAAAAGCTTCAATTCTTCAGTTCAGTATCACCTTTTCACAATCATGGAATAATAAAGTTTTTATAATATTTTATCCTTCAATGAGATTAACAACCCTAGATAACTGCGATCACAAATTACCTGAAATTCTTCTTATGTGTAAATCTAATGCGATGATCGCTAACAAAAGATCCTAACTATCATATAACCCAGAACTATCAATCTTGATTTAATATAATAGAAGCATGAAAAATGAGAATTAGATTGTTCCAAGAAATATTACACAATCAGGAATTATTTAACTTATTTTTTGAAAACCTTAATAATATTCAAAAGCTTGACCACAATCAAATATTATTAATTGCTACTTATGATCAGACATACATCGTTTGCTTAATATACATCTTAATCTAGCAAATGATATCAATTCACTAATTTAATCCTGCAGAAATCAGATTAGTTAATTGAATAGCATACAAGAAGTTTATGTAGATAATCAGAATAAATCTCACATACGAAGAAATAAATAAAGTAAACTTGATCAAACCGTTAATTGTAAATAAGGTTCAACATCCCTTTAAAATTGAATTGAGAAATTAGTTCGACATCCTTGATCCTCCAAAATTAGGGTTTAGATGAATGTAGAAAATTATGATATGATGTATGAGATCCCCCTTATAATGGGTCTTACAAGTATTTATAAAGTCTAAAAAAATCCCTGAAAACCTAAAAATTCACACTTTAAATCGTATTAGAAATCTGCCTAAAACTTTTCAAAACTAGAAATTCGCTGAATTTGCCGGACAATGTCGCAGGTGCGAGATTTTTTGTTTTACCAAATCCGCCGGGGCAGATTCCTTCTTCTCTGATTCTGAAAAGGGATCTCCACCAGGGCAAAGATTTTCTTCACAAAATATTCGTCGAGGCGGAAAATGGCAGCAAAGTCTGGGCTGGGGCGGCTTCTGTTTAGCTTCAATATGGCGCTGGGCCTATTTTGGCAGAGAGGTCTGCGCCGGGGCGCATATTTTGGCCTATAAAATCTTTCTGGGGCGAGATTCCCTGAATTTAGTTCCTTCTTTCTTTTTCCATTCAATCAACTCCAACTCATCTCGGTTTATCACGTAAGCTCTTTTTTGAGCTAAAATCCATACACAACGTTATTAGACTCGTGTTAACAACAAAACGTGCAATAGGCTATGTATGAAGGAATCAAAATAACATAATATTACGCACTCATCAAGGTCCCCCACATTTAGCTTTTACACATCCTCGTGTAAACCACACCCAAGGTTATGTTATCATTCACAGATTCTATTCAACCATAGTATCAAGAAATTCTAGTTAAAATTCATAAATATCAATGCTTCTTACAAAAACTCGATTAATAACTCATCAATCCACTCATGACTAATAACCTTATCATCTCACCAATGAATTTCAACAAATTAAACAATATTCACATAAGTATCAATCCTACAATCCACATACTTACCCAACATAGTTATCATGAAGCAAAAACCACGCACACTAACTCATAACTTAAAAAATATTTTCTTACTTTTTGGCTTTCTTTTCGTAGAACCTTCCTTTTAGCCCAGATGACTATATTTTGATGCTTTCTCGTATTCTTCCTTTTCTTGACATGTGCAATGTCTCCTTTTCTTAGGCTTTTCAATGTTACCCATGTAGCGAACTTTCCACCAACGACTCCCAAGCTAGATGGTCTCAGGCCGCTGGGTGTAGAGACACCCCAACGACTTACTTATTCAAGTAACAAATACCATAAAAGTCGACTAGTCAAGCTGCTTTTATCCATCACACTTTTCAGCGTGAATACCGATGCTTCCCGAGGCTTGGATACCCAATTAATTTGTATAATGGACATTGAAGCAGATTTTCATTATTTTTTTCCATACATTAATTTCATCATCATTTTTTCACTTTTCAGTCAAGTTTTTTTTTCACAAGGTTCTTTCATTGACATAAGCAGTGAAAACAGTTCTAAAGTAAGAAGTCAATGTACATAGACAACTCCATATACAACTTAGTCAACTAAGCATGCTTCACATATTCAAGTACTCATCTATCAACAAATTCACTTCGAATCAAGTATCCTAGTTAATGATATAGTTTTCATCATTCATTGATCAACTAAATACCAATAGATTTTAAAATTAAGCATCAAATTTCAATCCGTGACTCTAACTCTTCAACACACAGGCAAATAAAATCATGGAATTAAGCAAAAATTTCAGCAGATTTTTAAATTCTAGCATATTTTGGACTACTATACCAAAATAACGAAAACTAAAACCTAAAATTCCATCCCCTACACTAAAATCTTACATTGTCCCCAATGTAAGAAAAATCATGCAAAGCAGAAAATACTGCAACTAACAAATTAAAAAGAAGAGGGATAAAAAGATCAAATCTGAATTCTTGGGTTGCCTCTCAAGCAGCTGTCCTTGTTTAACGTCATTAGCTCGACTGCAATCCTCTCAATCATCCAGAAGCCGGATCCATCAACTTCACAATCTCAACCTCCTCAACCTGACTGCTATCCAAAAATGGCTTCAATCTATGTTCATTCACCTTGAACACATTCCATGACTTTGGATTTTGTATATTTATAGCATCATGAGGAAACACATTAGTAATAACAAATGGACCCTCCCAACGGGAACGTAACTTATCTGGAAATAATTTCATTCGCGAATTATAAAGAAGAACTTTCTGCCCAATAGTGAAATTCTTTTTCAAAATCTGCTTGTCATGGAAAGCTTTCGTCTTAGCCTTATACAGTTTAGAACTCTCATATAATTCATTACGTAACTCCTCGAGTTCTTATAACTGCAATTTTTTATGGACTCCAGCTTGATCCAAGTTCATGTTGCACTGTTTGATTGCCCAGAAAGCTTTATGCTCTAGCTCCACAGGTAGGTGGCATGGTTTCCCGAACACTAGCCTATAAGGCGACATACCAATAGGAGTTTTGTATGTCGTCCTATATGCCCAAAGTGCATCATCCAATCTAAGACTCCAGTCCTTTCTGTTTGAGTTGACTACTTTCCCCAAAATGGATTTGATTTCCCGATTGGATACCTCAGCTTGACCATTTCTTTGTGGATGATAGGATGTAGAGACCCTATGTAGTACGTTATATTTTCTGAATAAAGCTACTAACACCCGATTGTAGAAGTGAGTTCCGCGATCACTAATGATAGCCCGTGGTGCTCCAAACCTGACAAATATGTTAGTCTTAACAAAATCTGCAATGAGTTTACAATCGTCGGTCCTAGTGGCTTTTGCTTCCACCCACTTTCAAATATAATCGACCGCTAATAAGATGTAAATATTACTTAAGGAAGCAGGAAAAGGTCCCATAAAATCAATACCTCAAACATCAAAGATTTTAACAATTAGAATAGGGTTTTGTGGCATTTTATGTCTATGTGATATATTTCCTGTTCGTTAACAATTTTCACCTGATTTGCAAAAGAGATATGAGTCTTTAAAAATTGAATGCCAAAAGAAACCACTCTTTAAAACCTTATAAGTTGTTCTTTTAGGTCCAAAATGACCTCCAAAAGCATAAGAGTGACAGAAAGCTAGAATAGATTAAAACTCATTATCAGGTACACAATGTCTAACTATATGATCAACACAAAATTTCCACAAATATGGATCATCCCACATATAATGTTTTGCATCACTACTAAGCTTTTCTTTCTGGGATTTGGAAAACTCACCCGGTAAATACGCACTTACCAAATAGTTCACAATGTTTGCATACCAGGGGGTTGTATTGCCAATGGACAGTAGATGCTCATCCGAAAACATATCTTGTAATGGTAGTGCTTTTTCCTCTTTAAAAATTCTGCTCAAGTGATCCGCTTCGAAGTTATCTGATCCTTTTTTATCTTTAATTTCCAAGTCGAACTCTTACAGCAGCAAGATCCACTTTATAATTCGAGGTTTAAACTCCTTCTTAGTAAGCAAGTACCTGAGAGCAGCATGATCAGAATAAACTATCACTTTAGTACCAAGCAAATATGATCTAAACTTATCTAAAGCAAATATAACAGATAAGAGTTCTTTTTCAGTTGTGGAATAGTTTATCTGAGCCGCATTAAATGTTCTAGAAACATATTAGATGGCATGGACAGCTTTGTCAATCCTTTGGCCCAAGACGGCGCCGACAGCATAGTTGCTTGCATCACACATTATCTCAAATGGGAACTTCTAATTTGGTGGTTGAATGAGAGGGGCTGACGTAAATAATTTCTTTAAGGTATCAAAAGCCTTTTTGCATCCATCATCAAACTGGAATTCTATATCTTTCTGGAGTAACTTACCTAAGGGTAATGCTATCTTCGAGAAATCCTTCATAAACCTTTGATAAAATTTTGCATGTCCAAGAAAAGAGCATATCTCTCGCACGCTGACGGGGTAAGGCAATGGAGATATAATAGTAATTTTAGCTTTATCGACTTCTAAACCATTAGCTGACATAACATGACTAAGTATAATTCCTTGTTCTACCATAAAATGACATTTTTCCCAATTTAACACAAGGTTAGTTTCCAAACATTTAAAACGAATCAAATTATCTAGACATGCATCTAACAAATTACCATGTACTGTGAAATCATCCATAAAGGCCTCAATGCATTCTTTTAGAAGATTGAAAAAAAATACTCACCATGCATCTTTAAAAAGTACCTGGGGCATTGCAGAGTCCAAAGGACATTCGCCGATTGGCAAAAGTACCAAAGGGACATGTGAATGTGGTCGTTTCTTGGTCTTCGGGTGTAATCACAATCTGGTTATAACCTAAAAAATCATCTACAAAGTAATAATAAGTATTCCTAGCTACACGTTCTAACATTTGATCAATAAAAGGTATGGGAAAGTGATCTTTTCTAGTTACAACATTTAACCTCCTGTAGTCAATACACACTCTCCAACAGTTTGCATCCGTGTGGGCACCAACTCATTATTGTCATTCGTGACAACTGTGATTCTGGATTTCTTTGGAACTACCTGTACCGGACTTACCCATTGACTATCGGAGATGGGGTAGATTATTCCTGCATCAAGAAATTTTATTACCTCTTTGTTTACTACCTCCATCATTGGTGGGTTCAATCTCCTTTGTGCATCCATCGTGGGCTTAGCTCCATCATCCAGTAATATCCGATGCATGTACATTGCGGGACTAATACCTTTTATATCTGCTATAGTCCAACCAAAGTCTGTGATATGGTCCCTAAAGACTCTCAACAACTTCTCTTCCTGCACTTTGGTTAGATTACTAGCATAATCACAGGTAATGTATCATTAGTCCCTAAATATGCATATTTCAAGTGTGCAGGTAATTGTTTCAATTCTAGGGTTTGAGTTTGCACAACAGATGGTAATAATTTCTGATGAGACACATGTAATTAAATTGAATGAACTGCATACTTATCTGTGAATTTTTGTAATGAGAGTAATGCAGCCACAGTTTCCTTTAATTCCTGATTTTGCTAAGTTTCATATTCCCTATCCATGTCCAAACTGCTGAAAATTTTAACCTCCAAGTTGTCCCTATGAATTTGGTTAAAAGTTTTATGCACTAAAGTGTCACACACATCAATAGCAAAAACCTGACTAATATCACTAGGGTACCTCATGGAATTTTAGATATTAAATTGGATTTTTTTTGTCATCAAACTCCATTGTCAAGGTACCATTGTGCACATCAATCATAGTTCTATTTATCTTTAGGAATGGTCTCCATAACAAGATGTGGGATGGGTTTGGTGATATATCATCCTCCATATCCACTATGTAAAAATCAGCCGAAAAGATTAGTTCGTTCACCTGCACCAAGACATGTTCAAATACCCCTCGAGGATAGGTGTTAGTACGATCTTCCAATTGAATAATCACACCAGTATTTTTCAAAGGACCTAGATTTAGAGACTTATAAATAGATCATGGCATTACATTAATTGAAGCACCTAAATCTAGCATGGCCTATTCAAATCTAATGTTTCCTATCTTGTAAGGGATTGTGAACATGCCTGGGTCTTTGCAATTAGGGGGCATTTTTCTTTGAAGAACAGCTGATACATTCTCCCCAACTGTGACGATTTCATCATTTTTTAATTTTCGTTTATTAGTGCATAATTCTTTTAAAAATTTTGCATACCGTGGCACTTGTTTAATTGCATCAAGTAATGGAATATTCACTTCTACTTTCCTAAAAGTGTCCAGAATTTCTTTTTCTTGTTTGTCTTTCTTTGAAGTTCTAGAATTTCTGGGGGGAAAGGTAAGAGGAATATTTTTAAGCTGACAAGGAGGGTTAGGGTTTACCTTAGATTTTTTCGTTTCCTCCTTAGCTTGCTCTTTCTAAAACTCAACTGTAGCTGTGGGTGTATCCATCTGCTTCCCACTCCGCAAGGTTATAGCACTGGCATTCTCCTTAACGTTCACAACAGTTTGAGATGGTAGCTTCCCTGAACCTTGGGAATCCAATTGACCCACTGTAGTAGCTAATTGGCTCATTTGACTCTCCAAACTGTGGATGGAAGATCTCGTCTCTTGTTGAAACTGTTGTGTTTGTGTCATGAATGCCTTGAACATGTCCTCCAAGGATGTTCCAGAATTTACCGATGTTGCTAGTTTGGGTTGGTACTGTGGATGCGTTGGCTGAAATTGTTGTTTACTTGAGTAGATCCCTTGCGCTTGCGGCCTAGCACCCCCATAACTCAAATTGGTATGATCCCTCCATCCTGGATTGTAAGTGTTGGAAAAAAGGGTCATATTTCCTTTGCGGCTGCGCCTGGTAATTTCCCACTGCATTAGCTTGCTGTGTATTCTCTTCCTCTTGTAATGTCGGGCATGGATCTGTGGGGTGCCCCGCCATTAAACATATTCCGCAAGCCTTTGCAACCGGTAAGTTGCCTATTGCTAATTGTTTCACCACAACAGTTAAGTTAAAAATTTGTTGCCCTAAATTACTTGTGCTTACCTCACTTACCCTTTGTACTGGAGGATCATTCTGTGTGCCATATTGTTGAGCATTGGCAGCCATGTTTACAATCAAATTCTTTGCAGCCTTTGGTGTTTTATCTATTAATGCCCCTCCTCTAGCAGCACCAATCGTACTCCTATCCATCGGCACAAGTCCCACATAAAAGTACTGGATAAGGTGTTGATCGTTAATCTGGTGGGGTGGACAGGTGGAGCAAAGCTTTTTGAATCTCTCCCAGTATTCATACAATGTTTCACCGCTGAATTGTCGAATTTCGCAAATTTCTTTCCTTATGTTGGCTACCCTTGAAGCATGATAGTTGTAATACCCGTAAATTTTATAAATAATATTAATATTGATATTAACAAATGTGTGAATATTTATTCTAATATAAATGTTTATGTGGCTTGAGATGGGATAACTCAATTAAATTAAATTAAATTTATGATAATTAAGAAATGTGGAGAATTTAAGATAAGCTTATGTAATGCCTTGTTTGGCACAATGATGAACTTAGTGATGGTTTAATTAAATTAATGACGGAATGATTTATCGAGTGGAAGGATTAATTATTATTATATTAATTAATTATTGTTATGAGTAATAAGATATTAATGAGTAAATGATTTAAGGGGTATGATAGACTAATATTTATTACTATTGAATTATTGATATGTACAATAATATGTAAGGTGTGATCATATGTTATAAAGTGGCTACATCTATTTAATATAAAATTAGGTATGACATTACAATATGATTACATGATATATAAAACTATATGATAAAGTTAGGTGAATCATATAAATCTATTAAGTTACATAAATTAGCTTATGTGACAACATGATGTGTGGTGGGTAAATTAAATGTGTACCTTAAATTTATGGGAGAAATTCAATTTGAATAAATAAATATTTATTATCAAATTGAAATAATAAAGTTTTATGAAAATAATGGATTGCTAATACCCAACTAAATTATATTCATACCAATTGTAAATGTTACTGGGACTAGCCCAATGTACATGAATTATATGATTTTGTGTATATATACCCATAAATTACCACAAGGTAATAATAATAACTCATCAAAATTATACTGTAAGCCAAAAAAGAATAAAACCCAAGTATGTTGGTGTTCATTTACATTGCAGAGCCTTGTCCCATAATTTTTGTCCCATCTTCTCCTCCAGTACACGTGCACAGACCAATGGCCTATGCTACCTCTACAATGTCAAACTCAGCAAAATCAAATGATGAAATGAGGAGTGGCCTTCACAGTAAATTTCAACTGTGCTACCAAACTATTATTGTCAAGCAACTTCTTCTTCTTCCTGCTGAACAAAAATCATGGACAAAGCTTTTGTAGGGATACTAGATTTTCTATAAATTAGAACTCCCTCTTCTCAATTCAAATTGCTGAGTTTTCTATTAAGTTTATATAGTGTGTGAGTATAATTAATTGGGGAGGAATCTGAGAATTTGAAGCACTACCAGTAAACTTATTTCACAAAGATAATGTTTATACTGAAGCTTTAAGAATTGTTAGAATTATCCTAAGTTGATGATGATTTGAATTGTGAATTGTTATCAACATACTAGCTGAGCTTATATGCATATACGGTAGTAATGTGATTGATATTGAGCATGTTAAGTAATGATTTTTGAGTTTGGGTTTTGAGTTTTGTAGAAGCATAGGCCAAGACTGTGTCTGTACCGGAGTGGCGCGACCACGCCACTTCCCAGTACAAACACAGCGCGGGCGCGCCATCTGATAGTTATGAAATCTAATTTTTATGTTTTCTATTATGTTGCGCATGTTAGTTTGGCTTTATTATGCCTATAAATGACCATGATGTATAGATTGATATACTTTAGTTAAAATAAGTCACTTTAGTTTGTTTTAGGTGGAGTTTGTAAAGGAAACTTATAAGTTGAAAAATAAAACTTGACGAATCTTATGTCGTTTAATTTTTGACCTTATGAACAAATGTATGTAACTTATTTAGGTATATACATCCGTATGAAATATGGATTTAAAGTTGCTTTGGATGCTTGGTTGGTTTAACATAAGATTTTCAAGGAAAACTTAAAAGTTGAAAATAAACGTTATTGGAAACTACCTAACTTACATTCTGAACTTTTAGACCTTCATGTTAGGAAATTTTATGCATCTAGACATGATTGATATGTACACACATCTAGCTAACTATATTGCGAACTAGTCAAGCCTAGTTTCAAATGAGTTCTAAAGAAGTAAAATCATGCTAATTTGGAATAGATGAATATAATAACTTGAGTATGTATATTTAAGGTTTATTAACCTCATTATATGGTATAATGGTTAAACATGAGTAGCCTTTTGAGAATTGGTCTCATTTAGCCTTGTCGAAATAGAAATTTTTCTAAAACAAAACTATAACATTAAAAGAAACTTGGAATGGCCATAGAAGAGACCAAACCTAATCATAAACCTCATAACATGTATGTTATGCATATATCATCATCTATGTATACTAGTAAGTGAGCTAAGTTCATGCAGGCTCAAAGTTGTCTTTGGGTTGGACAGGGAGCAGCGCGGCCGCGCCACTCCCTAGTATAAATCCAGCGCGGCCACGCCACCTTGCAGTGTAGTGAGTTTATGTTATTTGTACTCTGAAACTTGATGCATGCTTATATTGATGTCCTAAAACTGTAATACATGATTAAGGAGATGTTTAAGTGTTATGGTATTTTGACTCTAGGAAACCAAGATTTGATAAGTGTTTCTAAAACTTTCAAAACGCTAAGTCAACGACGATTACAAAGCTATGTTGTTTGATTATGTAGTAACGTATAATCTGATTATGTAATGTGTATGCTTAAAGTATGTAATGGAGTACGTGTAGGATCGTCGATTTATGTAATAGGTTTGCATAACTAATGTGTGTATATATATATAAATAGGATACTATAAGACCTTGCGGTGACGTTAAGCTTTAGGTTTGTAATCTACGCAAAAGGCAAGTTTTCTGACTTCATTTGATTTTGATATTGGACGCAAGTTCCCTAAGTTCATTCTTATAATTGAATGCAAGTATCTAGACCTTATTTATTATCGTGAAACTTATAATTATTGTTGTATCAAACATACTTATATTGAGAAAATATCTACATTCGTATGATTACTATTCATAATCGTAAATTTATTTTATATCTTGACTCATTTTACGAGAATTGAACTTATTGTTCCAAAAAATTGTCTAAGCTATTTGATTCGGCTAAACTAATATCATATGTTAGAAAGCTATCCAAACTAATTGACTTGGTGCAGACTCTTATAAATCTACCGAGATGAACAACCCTCATTAAAGGGGAAATTATATAACTGTTACGGAACCGACGTGCGCATATACTAGCAAATTTGAATGTTATGCATAACGTAGGATACTTTAGGCTGGTCACCTATTGTACTTGTTTATATTCGATTTTTAGCATAATACTGTTAATTTTAGTAGACGTTCATAGTCCCTAGCGACTGCTCAGTGTTCATTATTCTTGAACATTGAAATGATTAAACCTTTGAATCTTGTTGATATCTTTAAGTCCATTCCGACACTTATTGAGAACTATTGATACTTCTTGTTATTCTTGAACTATCATATACTGTTATACCCTTGAGATTCAAAGTCCATATTGGTCACCCTTATTGCTATATTACTTGCTGGGCAAATTTATTGCTCATTGTTGCTTCCCTAAAAACATTATAGTTAAGGCAGAGCAAGGCGGTACCTCGAAAAAGGACAAAGGAAAGGGCAAGGCTTCAGAATAGCTTTAGTCTTTTGAGATTAGGAGAACTATTATTAATATTATGATAATATATTAAGGGATGATTAAATTATGTTTAAGTTATGTTTTAAGTTTAATTATTGAAAAGATGTAGTACCGGCCACGAGACCTTATGACTCGAATATTTATATTAAATCAATGAAAATTATTCTATTATTTCGTTGCATGATATTTTAGTATGTTATTAGAATTAGTACGTGATGCACCGAATTTGAGATATGAGTATCCGAATTTGGGGGTGTCACAGGTTGGTATCAAAGCATTAGGTTATAAACCTTAGGAGCGAGAATCCTTAGACTATAACCTTAGAAGAACTTAGAAGATAGAAGGAGATGAAACTCATGTAGAGTTATCTTAGAGACTTAATGTGTTATGAAATATATTTTCATTCTATACAATGAACTTATATTTTATTTAACATTCTGATGGAGTTTTTTGTTTGTTTGTTTTATGTTTATGGTTGTAGGATGACAGACTTGGGAGGACCCAGTAGGGTAGTAGAGGAGGAGCCACGTGATATACACATAGTGTATGAGGCTCCTTTGGTAGCCGAACCTGTGCAGGCAGTAGCAACATCCTAGTTTGACAACGAGGATGAGATAGAAGTGGAGTCGGATCCCGAGGAGGAACCCATGGAGGACGAGCCCATGGAAGATTCTGACGAGGCTACGTTCGAGGATAGGATGTTAGGAGAGTATGAGGAGCGGATCTTGGAGTTAGACTGTCGAGTTCAGGAACTAGAGGCTGAGGCTCAAGAGAGAGAGACTGAGCTGCAGCAACTGAGGGAGGCAGATCATTAGAGGAAGTTAGAGATGCAAGATATGGAGGTGGAGATTGCCTATCTCAAGGAAGTGGGAATTAAGATGGGAACTCTTTTCCACAGATCGATATCTAGGAATGTGTACTTGGCAGGAAAATTGGAGGAGTTTAAGCAGAGGGAGTTGAGTGAGAAAGCTAAGAATGAGGCTCTTCGCACTCAGCTCAAGCTAGAAGTGATGGAGAGGATCCATTTGGAGAAGTAGGAAGGAGCTAATGATAGGGCAGAAGATTTAGAGGATGAGGTGAGATGTAAGAAGAGGAAGATGAACAAGATGGGCTATATTTTTCCCACGACCATAGACAGAGGATTGATGGTGTATACCACTACCCGACGGAGCAGGGACAGACCCGACACACCATGAGCAGGGATTTAGTGGCACACATATCGCATGTGGAATACAAGAGGGCAGTGGAGCACGAGATGTTAGGATGAGACCTATTAGTCTAGTAGTAGTAGTAGTTATTTTTATATGATGTATATATGCGATGTAATCCTAATATTTTGTATAAGATATGGGATAGTTATGTAAACCCAGAGTAGACTTATGTTAGAGCATTGTGATATTAGGGGACAGATGTTGATATTTATAGAAGTATGCTATAAATGATCATATCGATGTAATGATTTGGAATATGAATATAAATGTTCTGATTTCAGAAACGTGTTATAAAAATTTATTCCTTTTGCATTAAAAAAATACTTAAGTAATATAATTAGATAATAAGAATGAAATTTTGTGATTCAGATAATGGTGCCCAGATATAAACTGACTGCACCAGAGGAGTTGGTCAATAACCAGAGAGAGCAAGTAGATCCTATACAACGACTAGTTAACTTGGTAGGAGAAGCCCTTCGGGAAAGGAATAATGAACCCATTCACCCCAATCCCCAAGCA
Source organism: Panax stipuleanatus (assembly GCA_020205555.1). Classification (NCBI taxonomy): domain Eukaryota; kingdom Viridiplantae; phylum Streptophyta; class Magnoliopsida; order Apiales; family Araliaceae; genus Panax; species Panax stipuleanatus. The sequence goes on from CM035117.1 coordinate 139,572,036, forward strand.
GTATTTGTAACTAACTTCAAGGACTTTAGGAGCGTAGGACCTTTAGAATTTGTGGGTAGTACCGATCCTCTCATGGCGCAGATACGGATCAATGAGATAGAGAAAGCCTTCGCCATTACTCGTGTGGGTGAAGATCAGAAGACTATGTTCGCCACCTACATGATGAGGGGCAAAGAAAATTATAGGTGGGAGGCCAATCAACAGAGAGTGGGAGAAGGAATCATATCCTGGGATAAGTTTAAGACCTTGTTTTTCGAGATTTACTTCCCGAAGAGAATGAAGAATAGGATGGAGGTGAAGTTCCTAGAACTTAAACAAGGGGAGATGACGGTGGCACAATATACGGCTAAGTTCAATGAGCTTACCCGATTTGCAACACACCAGGTAAGGGATGAAGAAAGAAAAGCTAGACGCTTCGAACAGGGACTGAAATCGTGGTTGTTCAATAAGGTGTTGGTTCTCCAGATCGACTCATTCTCCACATTATTGTAGAAGGCTATCATTACGGAGGGAGGTAGTGAAGCCTTGAGTCAGTACAACAAGGAAAAGAAGAGCAAGAATACCGGAGGAGAGAGCAGTGGAGGAAGTAGCAGTGGAGGAAGCAACTTGGGAAAGAGGAAATGCGATAATAACAACAACAACAACAAAAATAACAATCGATCGGGAAGTTTTCATGGAGTGTTTAAGAAGAGGGCTGAGGGATGCTCAAGATGTAAGAAGAACCACCAGGGAGAATGCTGGAAAGGACGCAGTGTCTTTTACAACTGCAGCTAGGAGGGGCACATTTCACCAAACTGCCCAAAGCCAAAGAAGATTAAGGGAGGTTTCGCTTGTGGCTCAACCGAGCATCAAATCAAAGACTGTACAAAGAAGGGGAGTAGTAGAGGAAGCAACCAACAAGGAGGAGGCATCAAGCTGATGATTGGCGGATCGACACAATCATACCGACCAACTGCCAGAACCTTTGACATGACTGTCCAGGATGCAGTAGCTACGAAAGATGTGGTGTCAGGTATTATCCCGATCAATAATATAAATGCTTATGTATTATTTGATTTGGGCGCTACCTGTTCATTTGTGTCTGAAGAATTTGCTAGTCAACTAAACATACCCCAAGAACGCTTAGAGAATCCGTTGAACATAGAGATTGCAAATAAGGAAGTAATTCCTGTAAAGTTCGTTTACCGAAACTGTGGTGCAAACATTAGAGGTCACGAACTAAGCGTAGATTTGATTCCTATACAACTGGGAGAGTTTGATGTGATATTAGGAATGGATTGGTTATCCAGCCACGCTGTGATAATCGATTGTCAAGAGAAATGTGCGAGCCTTCAGACTCCAAATCAGTCTAAGGTAGTGTTTTATGGTAGCTTATCGCTTAGGCAATCATGTTATCTTACGATGATGCAGGACAAGAAATTATTAAAGAAAGGATGTGTGGGTTACCTAGCCTATATCAGGGATACTCAGAAAAAGGGAGTATAAATGAAAAATATATCGGTAGTCAGAGATTTTCAAGACATATTTTCGGATGATCTGCCTGGTCTTCCACTAGACAGAGAGATCAAATTCTTAATATTTTTAGCACCATGAACCACACCGATTTCAAAAGCTCCATATCGTATGGTGCCGTTAAAAATGAAGGAATTGATGATACAATTGTAAGAATTGTTAGATAAAGGTTATATTGGGCCAAGTGTGTCTCTTTAGGGAGCACCAGTGTTGTTTGTTAAGAAGAATGATGTATCGATGAGGCTCTCTATCGATTATCAAGAATTGAACAGAGTAACAATTAAGAATAGATATCCGTTACCAAGGAAAAACGACCTTCTCGATCAGTTGAAAGGAGCAAAACATTTTTCGAAGATAGATTTATGAACGGGTTATCATCAATTGAAGGTACGGGAGGAAGACATACCAAAAACGGCATTCCGAACCCGATATGGACACTACGAGTTTTTGGTGATGTCATTTGAATTGACTAATGCTCTGGCAGCATTCATAGATTTGATGAATCAAGTTTTCAAACCATATTTGGACAAGTTCGTGGTGGTTTTCATTGAAGACATCCTAATTTATTCAAAGACAAAAGAAGAGCACGCCGAGCATCTAGAGATGGTATTGGAAGCATTAAGAAGGGAAAAGATGTACGCAAAGTTTTTGAAATATGAATTTTGGATGGAGAAGGTTCAATTCTTAGAACACATAGTAGACAAAGACGGAGTTTTAGTGGATCCTACAAATGTGGAAGCAGTAAGTGATTGGGAACAACCAAAGACCCCGACAGAGGTAAGAAGTTTCTTAGGGTTAGCCAGGTACTATCAAAGATTCATCCAAGATTTTTTTAAGATAGCAACCCCTTTGACCAATCTGACAAGGAAGACTATAAAGTTTGTTTGGACTAAAAAATGTGAGGAAAGTTTCAAGGAGTTGAAGAAGAGGTTAAGTAACGCGCCTGTGTTGTCATTACCGGATAATGCGAGAGGTTTTGTGGTGTATAGTGATGTATCACACAAGGGACTTGGATGTGTGCTAATGCAACATGGCAAGATCATTACGTATTCATCACGACAATTGAAGGATTATAAAAAATAATACCCTACCCATGACTTGAAGTTAGTGGCAGTAGTTTTTGCGTTAAAGATTTAGAGATATTATCTGTATGGAGAAAAATGTGAGATATACACGGACCACAAGAGTCTGAAATATATTTTCACACAGAAGGAGTTGAACATACGACAGCGAAGGTGGTTGGAATTGATCAAGGATTATGACTGCAAAATTCTTTACCACCCAGGAAAAGCGAACGTAGTAGCCGACGGACTGAGTAGAAAGGGAAGGGATAAATTATTCAAGTTGACAACTCAGGAAGAGTTAGTAAGAGAAATGGAGAAATTGGAAATAGGAGTGAAGGAACCTGGAAGGTTTGAAGAAAAAGTATTTGTAATGGAAGCTCGACCAACATTATTAAATAGAGTAAAGGTATCACAAGAGAAGGATGAAGAATGCAAGAAGATAAAGAAGAGGATAGTAGAGAATGAAGAAGAGAAGTTCAAAATGGATAAAGACGGTATCTTGAGATTCGAAGGAAGAGTATGGGTGCCAGCTATAATTGAATTGAGAGAGAAAATCTTGCACGAAGCACACAATATGATGTATTCTAATCATCTAGGGGGCACGAAAATGTATCGAGATCTTCAACAACACTTTTGGTGGCCTAATCTAAAACGGGAAGTCATAGAGTGTGATAAGTGGTTTTATAGCCACTTATTTAGATATCAACTAACTTATTTTGTTGTTTAAACTCATTTGATTTTCTATCTTTTCATGCATTTTTGCTTTTATTTGTAGTTTTCATAAAAGGGAACTCATCTCGGTGTAAATGGAGCTAAGCATGATGATGGCATGATGATGGAAGGAATAAATGGAGCAAGAAGCAATGAATGGGAAGATGTCAGAAGCCTACAACACAAGAAATCAGGAGCAGCAGCTGGTGCACGGCACAACTGCGCCTAATTTGCTCTTGGGTGAAGCGTAGCTGTGCCAGTTACTCTTCCCGGATGCCCTGTAGCGTAGCTGCGCCAGTTTATAGCATATATGGAGTGCAGCTACGCCGATCTATTTTCTGCAGTTGACTGTTACTTAAGCTGTCCAATGGCATTGTTGCTTGGAAAAGAAGGCACTCGAATCAGACTCATATATTAGACCTATATTCATTATGTAAGGGGCATCTCTCTTTTGGAGATCACTGAGTTGACTATTGCTCTTTTCTTCTCTTTGATTTTCAATATTAGATTAGAGTAGATTAAAGTAGATTAAAGTAGTTAGTTTCTAGATTTGATTAGATCTGAAGGTTGAAGCATTTGGATAGCATTAAAGATTCAAACTTAGAGCAAGAGATCAAATTTGTAATTTTTATTCCTAATTTCTCTTTCACTTCTATTTGTATTTCTTATGATGTTTATTCAATTTGTGGATGATAGATTTGATTCAAATACGAGTTAGACTCTATTTTGGGATTGCAATGGAATCTATTGATTAGTTTATGTTGATACACTTCATTGTTAGTCTTATTGATTGTTATTAGTTTGTCTATTAAGATTCATGCTTAATTGCTTAATTGATTGGCCATCGATTATTGTGATAATCCATATGAACTTGAAAGACGAAGTATGGGTTTAGATCTGATCTTAATAGCTTGTGTTTGTATGTTTACATGGTGATGGAATGTATGATTCGTACTTAGGATAGGCATATACCGAAGCACCACTTGTAGACAATTGAGGACTTGGGCTTAAACCCTAATTATTTGTAAATCACATAGACATATAGTGGTTTTGGTATTGTGGGTGTTCGTGTGTATTCTATCAATTGTGGATTATATATGATATGGATTCGGTTCATCGAAAGATGGCGTTGTCTCACTTTCGTGTTCTCGGCTAGCAATCTGTGATAATTGATTTGACTTAATAGGAAGTGTGTTGACTTAGATGAATCAATAGAGGAAATTGTAATCTCATATATTCATTATCTAGTTTTATTCTAGGGATAATTAGTATTAGTTTAATTTCATAGTTTTAATCAATACACTAAATCATTCGTTTAAATAAGACTGAAATGGTTATGGGCTAGTGCTTGGTGGATTTTATTAGTTAATTCTCCGTGAGAACGATACTCTACTTACTTTTTATTACTTGTTGACCGTGTATACTTGCACGCATATATTGATCGGGAAAACGACCAACAGAGTGCGTTAGTAGATGTCTCACTTGTCAACGAGTCAAAGCTGAGAACCAAAGGCCGAGTGGTCTACTTCAACCATTGGAGATACCGGAATGGAAATGGGAGCACATTACGATGGATTTTGTGGTAGGACTTCCAGTCACGAAGAAAGGTTATGATGCCATTTGGGTTATCATGGATTGACTAAGGAATACGGCTCATTTTTTACCAATTAAGATCCATTTCAACCTTAATCCAGTTAGCGAGTCTGTACGTAAAGGAAATTGTTTCACGACAAGGAGTGCATGTGTCAATTATCTCTGGTCGAGATCCGCGCTTCACGTCTAATTTTTGGAAAAGCTTACAAGAGAGAATGAGAACATAGTTAAGATTGAGTACTGCTTATCATTCTCAGACAGACGGACAGAGTGAGCGAAAAATACAAACACTAGAAGACATGCTTAGAACTTGCGTGATGGACTTCAGAGGGAATTCGGACGATTACCTACCCCTAGTAAAATTTGCTTACAATAATAGTTATCATGCGAGTATCGGTATTCCACCGTATGAAGCACTTTATGGGAGAAAATGCAAAACGCCGTTGTGTTGGGACGAAGTCGAAGAATGACGAATTTAGGGACCGAAATTAGTGCAACAAACAGCAGCTGTGGTGACAACAATAAGAGCCAGATTGGTAGCAGCTCAAGATCGCCAGAAAAATACGCAGATTTGCATCATTAGGACCGAGACTTTGAAGTCGATAGTTTCGTATTTTTAAAAGTATCTCCTTGGAAAGGAAAGATACGATTCGGTAAGAAAGAGAAATTGAGTTCGAGGTTCATAGGACCATTTGAGGTATTGAAATGAGTGGGCGAAATGGCATACAAACTAGCCTTACCACCCGAGCTAGAACACATCCTCTACATGTTTCATATTTCTATGTTACGTCCATACAAGCCTGACTATAAGCACATAATCTCCTATAAGCCCATTCAAGTAGAGACGAATCTGGCGTATGAAAAAATTCCTGTACATATACTAGATAGGAAAGAACAAACATTAAGAAATAAGGTTATTATATCTTCTGTAAAAGTAGTTTGGCGAAACCACGATGCTGAAGAAGCCACGTGGGAATTAGAAGATAAGATGAGGAGAGACTATCCCCATCTTTTTGTGTAACCTTGTACCAATTCCGAGGATGAAATTTTTATAAGGGGGGGGGGGGAGGATGTAATACCCGTAAATTTTATAAATAATATAAATATTGATATTAAAAAATGTGTGAATATTTATTCTAATATAAATGTTTATGTGGCATGAGATGGGATAACTCAATTAAATTAAATTGAATTTATGATAATTGAGAAATGTGAAGAATTTAAGCTACGCTTTTGTAATGCCTTGTGTGGCACGATGATGAACTTAGTGATGGTTTAATTAAATTAATGAAGGAATGATTTATCGAGTGGAAGGATTAAATAATATTATATTAATTAAATGTTGTTATGAGTAATAGCATATTAATGAGTAAATGATTTAAGTGGTATGATAAACTAATATTTATTACTATTAAATTATTGATATGTACAATAATATGTAAGGTGTGATCATATGTTATAAAATGGCTACATCTATTTAATATAAAATTAGGTGTGACATTACAATTTGATTACATGATATATAAAACTATATAATAAAGTTAGGTGAATCATATAAATCTATTAAGTTACATAAATTAGCTTATGTGACAACATGATATGTGGTGGGTAAATTAAATGTGTACCTTAAATTTATGGGAGAAATTCAATTTGAATAAATAAATATTTATTATCAAATTGAAATAATAAAGTTTTATGAAAATAATGGGTTGTTAATACCCAACTAAATTATATTCAGACCAATTGCAAATGTTATTGGGACTAACCCAATGTACATGAATTATATGATTATGTGTATATATACCCATAAATTACCACAAGGTAATAATAATAACTCATCAAAATTACATTGTAAGTCAAAAAGGGAATAAAATCCAAGTATGTTGGTATTCATTTACATTGCAGAGCCTTGTCCCATAATTTTAGTCCCATCTTCTCCTCCAATACATGTGCACATACCAATGGCCTATGCTACCTCTACAATGTCAAACTCAGCAAAATCAAATGATGAAATGGGGAGTGGCCTTCACATTAAATTTCAACTGTGCTACCAAACTACTATTGTCCAGCAACTTATTCTTCTTCCTGCTGAACAAAAATCATGGACAAAGCTTTCGTATGGATAATATATTTTCTATAAATTAGGACTCCCTCTTCTCAGTTCAAATTGCTGATTTTTCCGTTAAGTTTATATAGAGTGTGAGTATATTGAATTGGGATGGAATCTCAGAATTTGAAGCACTATCAATAAACTCATTTCACAAAGGTAATGTTTATACTCAAGCTTTAAGAATTGTTAGAATTATCCTAAGTTGATGATGATTTGAATTGTGAATTGTTATCAACATACTAGCTGAGCTTATTGGTGTGCGGTAATAGACAACCAAAAATAAACCTTACTGCGAACGATAATAATGTAGTAGTGCAAGTAAGAGTCGATCCCACAGAGACTGATTAATCTATTTTTCTACTTTGCATTCCAAAAGAGGGGAATTTTTTATTGTTATTAATTAAACAATACTAATGTGCAAAATAATATAACAAATTAAATCAGGAGAACAAACTTTAGGTTAATTCAACTTCCATCTTAGAAATATACACTGATCATTGACTCAAGCATACACCATTAATATCTTGAATATTCATAGTTAGAATTAATTCACCAATCAGAATTATTCCGCGTCTTTCCTTAATTTTAGTTAGATAGAAACAAGCGATCTAAATAACCCTTACTACTAATCAACTTCAGACAAGCGCTAAAAGTTTAATCTAGTAGACGCTTTAAGAATAAACAAAAAATCGATGAAGCTAAACTACACAAGCACAAGCGGTTGTATTTAATTTAGTTGAATATTCTTCCTAAGATATAATAATCTCATGATCTGTAGTCAATTATTAATCTTAGTTGCTTCGCAAATTAGAGTGATCAAACAATTACGGATTTGATATCTAATTTAGCAGTAGATTTCAATGAATAACAAACTAGTATGCATCCTAGTAATTAAACAAATCAATCATATAATTCAAGCACAGAAGAATAATCAATACTCAAAATAATAATTGAACAATAAAATCAATTAGATCTCACAGTGTAATAATCTAAGGCTTCCGTCTCCTTAATCCAAGAACAAGAGTTTAGCTATCCATAGCCATAGAATCAACAAATAATTATAGAGAGAAGAGTAGTTTACAAGATAAAAGATGAGATGAAAAACAAGATATCTGATATATATTTGCTCAATTCCCTATTTATAACTATTAAAACCTAGAATTATATCATGCCCTAGCTGCTCCCGCTCCCTTTTCATGTTATTCCCGAGTCCAACTCATAAAAGAAATTCGGCAGACCATGTTCCGCCTCCCTTCTAGGGCGGGTTAATGACTACTATCCAAGCCGCTGGGGCGGGCAGCTTTTAATCCCAACCAGTGACCATCCCCGCTGGGGCGGGTCCTCTAAGTGCAAAGCCCCTGCTGGGGCGGGTCAACTCCCTGCTCAGCTGGCTGGAATTCCTTTTGTCCAATCCATGTAACCTATTCTTGCATGCTGATTATGCTTCTCCCATGATACCTGCTGCACACTTGGGCCCATGATGATGATAATGATCTGCATGGATTAGAAGGTTGGTTGATTGCATGTGCTACAACCGTGGGCCCCATGATACATCCCTTTATTTTCCAAATCCGTGAGCTGCTCCATTTTAATTCCAAATCAAAGGCTGGCTGCTCCAATTTGTGGCTCACGTTACATCCTATGCAAGCTTATTTCATTAGTTGCAATGTCACTTTGGAATCCTTGTGTTGTTTCTTCCATGATGTAAACCATGGCCCACTTTATTGCTAGTAATCTTTTCCAAGCTGCTCAATTCGTGACCCATGTAATTGCTTATAAAATGTGCCCACATAATTCATTCTTTTTTCATCCATTTTGCTTCCTTAGCTCAATTGTACCTAAATTATAAGTATAAGATAAATGAATGTACTTAGGTACAAAAGAGATATAAAAGATTAAGTATTAAGGGGATAAAATATAACATATTTCACCCTTATAAAATTCCCCCACACTTATCTTTTGCTCATCCTCGGGCAAAATAAAGATAAACTATAAAACAAAAACAATTTAACTAAACACACTTGACAAACTTGAGCCACGAGTTAATATAAACTTTAACATAGACCTCAAAGATTTAAAACAATAACTATTGGGAAACTCCAAAACAATGTATCATCTAAAACCAAAATTTCTCTATCAATCTTACTTTATTCTCAACCCCTTGTGCATGTGTAAATCCACCTATATCGAACTAATCAGACTATAGAAAAATTTATGAAACCAAAGCCTTAAAAAAGAAAGATAAACTCAACCACTTGTTTTCTCACAAATCTCAGTTAAAACCAGCATATAATATTAAAGGATCAAAATGCTTTTTCTTTCTGTCTTATTTTTTTTCTTCTGGTAAGTGCATTTTATGCTCCATCTTACTCGCGAGTGCGTTTTACTCTCCTTCTCGCATGTCACGTGTTTATGAGTGAGTGCGTTTTACGCTCCATATCAGCCCACCACATGAATCATTTCTTTTCTCTTTAATTTTTTTTCTATCAATCTTTTAGACTTTGCCTAAATCATTTCCCCTTTCTTAAATAATACCTCATATCAACTTCACGTAATGATCAAACAAATGATAAAGTTCAAAGTTTCTTCCCTAGACATTTAATCAGATAAATTTCTTCGAAGTCAAAACTGGTCCGAATGGATATGTGCTCAATAGCGAAGGGTCTCAAATAAAGTAGTGATCAACAAAGAAAACCAAATTCAGATTACCCAATGTCTATCAGTCCTCCCAGAAGTTATCACAAAGAAATCAATATTTTATCATTGGTCAAAAATCAAAATCAAAATTAACTTATTGCTCAAGTGAGATCCTAAAACTACTCCATTTTTGTAGGAAACACGATTGCACTTAGCATGTGCAACAAGCCTTTAAACCCCAAGGTTACCCCAAGTGGACGAGTTTTGTCTCGTGAGGGTTTATAGTGAATATACCCACAAAATTTAAAATAAAAATAAAAATAAAAAATTTGAAAAATATATAAATTCTTCCCTCCACACTTAAAACTTACATTGTCCCCAATGTAAACTAAAATGCAAAGAAAAGTAGAGAGATACTCCCCTATGGGTTGCCTCCCATGCAGCGCCTTTGTTTACGGTCGTTGGCTCGACTCAATACTTTCTTTGAATTAATTATCATAGACCGGATCCTCGAGGTCCACATTCTCCACTTTTTCTTCTTGGAACCCTTTATAGAAATATTTGAGTCTAAGCCTATTCACCTTGAACACTTTAGAAGTTGCTAAACTTTTGATTTCAACTGCACCGTGAGGAAAAATATTAGTAACAACAAAAGGTCCATTCCATCGAGAACGTAACTTACCTGGAAACAACCGAAGCCGTGATTGGTAGAGAAGAACTTTTTGACCAATTTGGAATTCTTTCCTAGAGATCTTTTTGTCATGAAAAGCTTAATTTTTTCCTTGTAAATCCGTGCGCTCTCATACGCGTCGTTACGAATTTCCTCCAACTCCTATAGTTGCAACTTTCGGTGTTCTCCACTTTCATCCATATTCATACTAAAGCTCTTAATAGCCCAATAAGCCTTATGTTCCAACTCAACGGGTAGGTGACATGGCTTTCCAAACACTAATCTATAAGGTGACATACCAATGGGTGTCTTGAATGCGGTCTAGTAAGCCCATAAAGCATCATCCAAGCGCAAACTCCAATCTTTTCTACTTGGGTTAACTGTCTTTTCAATGATTGCCTTGATTTCTCTATTTGACACCTCTGCTTGTCCATTGGTATGCGAGTGATAGGCAGTTGACACCTTATGAGTCATATGGTACTTTCTGAACAATGCTCCCACTGTTCGATTGCAAAAGTGAGTCCCTCGATCACTGATTAGAGCTCTTGGAAAGCCAAACCTAGAAAAAATGTTAGACTGAATAAAATCTGCAACCACTTTAGAATCGTCAGTCTTGGTGGCTTTGGCTTCCACTCTTTCAAAATATAATCAACAGAAAGTAAGATATAAGTACAACCGAAAGAGACAGGAAACAGTCCCATGAAATCAAATCCCCAAACATAAAAAATTTCACAAAATAATATAGGAGTTTGCAACATCTCATTTCGTTGGGAAATATTATTGGGTTTGTACGAAATTGTGACGCAATCAAATTGCAAAAATTAGCGGAAGCATGGTATATCAGAGTTTAAAAATTCCTACAAAACCATTACCCGGATCATCCTTTATGCAAATTATTAATTTAAAACGATAAATAAGAAGTTATAGAATCATACCCTTGTAGAACGAAGCTTCCACAGGTACTAGTTCAACTCCTTGTTCTTTGTGATCTCCTTGAATTTCCGGGTTAGATTCCTTCCTTTGATCAACGTTAGCCACCCAAGTCTTTGGCCTCTAGAGGTGATCCACCAAGGAAGGTGAATTATCAAGAAGGAGGGTTGTTGGCTTAGTTTTCTATCCTCTATAGAAAAGGAGTACTCTTTAACAATTGGAATTGCATCATCTAATATCTATTATAAGACTCCTCTTATATAGATATTGGTCAACCCTTCTAATCCTATTAGACATGGGATTTCTTTTAATTAATTAAACTCCTTTAATTAATTTAGGCTTCCCACCACATGGGAATAATTAATTAAATTCATTTAATTAATTTGTCTCCTAATCTTATTAGGAATAAATGAGAGTACTAAATATTAAATTAATTACTAAACTCCTTTAGAAATTAAAATAATAATAATTGTAATAATATTAATAAGACTCCTCTTATTAATTTATATTTAATATTTCTAAAACATTAAATAATAAACATTAAGCTATTTAATTTATTCTATCACCATAGATTAAATTAATTATACTTAATGCATTATTACGATTATGCCATTACCTTCTTAAATAATTATTCTTCCTTTTATGGTGTGACCCTTTAGGTTCTCCATATTAAACCGGTTGTGAATAAATCAATTAAAACAATTTTAATCTTATTTAAATAAATAAATTAAACTAATAATCTATTTAAATAAATAATATTTATTCTACAATAGGGATAAGCCTCCCTAGCGATCAACGACTTTCCAGATAATATTGATTTCAACATTAATCATAAAAGAAACCTGTGAGTTAATAGTTACCATACAATTCAATCCTTCCACCATACAATGTCCCAATTAAATATAAGACATGGATTTACTGTCAAGTCTTATTTTATTTAATTATATGTATTTCGATTAGAAAATGCACAACTCCAAATAATGCAAATTAAAAACTCCTTTCTAATTTCATTTCACCTTGGCCAAGGATTCCTGGGTTGTCATTTAACGAATCACATAGGACATATCTCCTCTTTTACTAGAGGTGGTAGATTCTTTATTGATCATTCATTATCTCCATATGTAACTCATTATACCCAAGCATACCCTATATATGCCTTAAAAGGTCTTAAGGAATAAGTCAAAGTATAATTTGTTACATACAAGATACTATGATGATCTCAAGTCCAAGGATCACTTGTACTACTATCACATTAGAAATTCCTATTGACATGCGAGTAAAACTCCATTAGGTATTCCATAACGAATCACGTTCAGTGAACTTATTCTCCAATAAGCACCTACATACTTGCTTTAGTGTCTCCACACAAATGATCATGAGATCAGTCATCCTCATCCAATGAGCAAGCAACATATGTTCCAATCTATCCGGATTTACTAATCCCCTTTTTAGTAATCCCACGATTAGGAACTATTTAAGTTTTAAAACTTTCTAAGAATTTAGATCTCATTAGCATGATCATCATCATGATTCTAAAAGCATTGCTTAAAACTATGGGTTATTTACATATTATAAAAACAGCAATCATGTAGATAATTAAATGCCTTTAATAAATGAATATTTCATTAATAAATAAATAAGATTGTTTACAAAGTACGTGCTTTATCATCATACATGATTGGCTTGTATGCACAGTACTATCAATCTCCCACTTGCACTAAAGCCAATCGCCATGGTATCTCATACCCATCTTCTCTAAGTGACGATCAAACTGCTGTTGTGTTAAAGCTTTAGTAAATGGATCTGCAATGTTGTCTTGAGAGTCTACACGCTCCAAGGTGACGTCTCCTCTTTCAATGATCTCCCTGATCAAATGAAATCGCCGCAACACGTGTTTAGATTTCTGATGAGACCTCGGTTCCTTAGCCTGTGCAACTGCTCCTGTGTTGTCACAGTAAATGGGAACTGCTTCTCCAATGCTAGGAACCACACCAAGTTCAGTTATGAACTTCTTCATCCAAACAGCTTCCTTTGCAGCTTCACTTGAAGCTATATACTCTGCCTCTGTCACTGAATCAGCAACTGTTTGCTGCTTGGAACTCTTCCAACTCACTGCGCCTCCGTTCAAGGTAAAAACATACCCCGAAACAGATTAACTGTCATCTTGGTCCGTTTGAAAACTTGAGTCTGTGAAGCCCTCGAGTTTTAATTCAGACCCACCGTAGACAAGAAAAATATCCTTAGTCCTTCTCAAGTATTTTAGGATATTCTTCACTGCCTTCCAGTGCTCTTCTCCTGGATTCGACTGGTATCTGCTCGTTACACTAAGTGAATGAGCAACATCCGGTCTAGTACATATCATATCGTACATGATAGATCCTATTGCAGAAGCATAAGGGATCTTACTCATACGGTCTCTTTCCTCAGGTGTCTTTGGGGCCTGTTTCTTGGAGAGATGTATTCCATGGCTCATCGGCATGAGACCTCTTTTGGAATCTTCCATGCTAAATCTCTTTAGCATTGCATCAATGTACGTTCCTTGGGATAAACCAAGCATCCTTTTAGATATATCTCTATAGATCTTTATCCCCAAAATATAGGATGCTTCTCCCAAGTCCTTCATGGAGAAGTGTTTAGATAACCAGATTTTAATCGATTGTAGCATAGGAATGTCATTCCCTATCAGTAATATATCATCAACATATAATACAAGGAATGAAATTGCGCTCCCACTAACCTTCTTGTACACACATGGTTCATCGTCATTTTTGATAAAATCAAACTCTTTGATTGTCTCATCAAAACGAATGTTCCATCTACGAGAAGCTTGCTTCAATCCATAAATGGATCGTTGCAGCTTACAGACTTGATTTATTCCAACCTTTGAAACAAATCCCTCTGGCTGTGTCATATACACATCCTCCTCAAGTTTCCCATTGAGGAAGGCCGTTTTCACGTCCATCTGCCAGATCTCATAGTCGTTATAAGCTTCAATCGCAAGCAAAATCCGAATGGACTTGAGCATAGCTACTGGTGAAAAGGTTTCATCATAATCAACTCCTTGTCTTTGTTTGAAACCTTTTGCGACCAGTCGGGCCTTATAGGTCTCCACCTTGCCGTCCGCTCCAGTCTTTCTTTTAAAGACCCATTTACACCCAATAGGCTTAATGCCTTCAGGTGGTGAAACCAAAGTCCATACTTTGTTTTCATACATGGAGTCCATTTCGGATTTCATGGCTTCAAGCCATTTCCCTGAGTCTTTATTACTCATGGCCTGTTCGTAATTCAATGGATCATCATCATTCATTATGCGTATGTCATCGTCATCCTCTAAAACGAATCCATACCTCTCAGGTATCTTCGGTACTCTTCCAGATTTACGAACAGGGTGTGGTATAGTAGGTTCTTCTACTTGGTCAGGTACCTGACTTTGATCCATGGTAATTTGTGGTTCTTGAACTTCTTCAAGATATATCTTACTCCCACTGACCCCTTCATGGATAAACTCCTTTTCCAAGAAGGTAGCATGTTTCGCAACAAACACCTTTTGATCAGTTCGATGATAGAAATAATACCCTACAGTTTCTTTAGGGTATCCCACAAATCTACACTTTTCGGATTTAGTTTGTAGCTTATCATGTTCAAACTTTTTGACATAAGCTGGACAACTCCAAGTCTTAACATGCTTAAGATTTGGTTTCCTCCCTTTCCACATCTCATATGGAGTCTTTGGGGCGGATTTGGTAGGTACCTTGTTAAGTAGGTATGCAGCCGTTTCTAGGGCATATCCCCAGAAGGAAATTGGAAGGTCGGTAAAACTCATCATGGATCGAACCATGTCTAACAGTGTTCGATTTCTCCTTTCAGATACTCCATTTAACTGTGGTGTACCTGGAGGAGTCCATTGTGAGATTATACCATTTTCTTTGAGACAATTGAGAAACTCACCGCTTAAGTATTCTCCACCTCGATCTGATCGAAGTATCTTTATACTCTTGCCCGTTTGTTTCTCTACTTCACTTCTGAACTCTTTGAACTTTTCAAATGATTTTGACTTGTATTTCATCAAATACACATATCCAAATCTTGAGTGATCATCAGTGAAAGTAATAAAATAATAATACCCACCCCGTGCACTTGTTGTCATAGGCCCACAAACATCTGTGTGAATCAATGCCAACAACTCTGTAACTCTTTCTCTTTTTCCACTAAAAGGAGATTTAGTCATTTTACCCATGAGACAAGATTCACAAGTTGGATATGATTCATAATCGGATAGCTCGAGGAGCCCATCTTTATACAACTTGGATAATCTTGTTTCATTGATATGACCGAGTCTACAGTGCCACATGTAGGTATAATTAATATCATCTCTTTTCCTTTTCTTAGTTTGTTCAATTTGAAATATATTTTCTTGTAAGTCAAGTGTATAAAGTCCATTTCGCAAATTTCTAATACCATATAAAACATCGTCTTTATAAATAGAACAACTATTGTTCTTTATAACAATGTTAAATCCTTCCATATCCAATACAGAAATTGAAATAATATTTTTAATAATATTTGGAACATAATAACAATTATTAAGATAAATGGACTTGCCTGAAGGCATTGCTAAATAATAAGTTCCTACAGCTAATGCAGTAACCTTTGCTCCATTCCCCACTCGTAGGATCACCTCATCATTGTTCAGCTTTCTACTTCTGACCAGTCCCTGCACAGTATTACATATGTGAGAACCACAGCCGGTATCCAATACCCAAGTAGAATTATGACTTTCAGAAAAATTAATTTCAATCATAAACAAACCTTGATTGGAAGTCGAAGCTTTTCCAAGCTTCTTCTTTGCTAGATACTTCTTGCAGTTCCTTTTCCAATGTCCCGGCATGTTGCAATGAAAGCACATTCCTTTAGCTGGTTCAGGTTTCTTTTGTTCCTTTTCTTTCCCCTTTCGCTTAGCATTCTTGGATTTCTTCTTTTAAGAAGATACCTTAGGTCTCTTCCTTTTATTGGAAGAATCCACCATCAAGACATGGTTCTTCTTGGATGGGAAGTGACCTTCTGCAGTTTTCAGCATGTTAAGCAGCTCAGGCAAGCTGACATCTAGCTTATTCATGTGAAAATTAACCACAAACTGCGAGAAGGTCTCAGGGAGTGACTGCAAGACCAAGTCTTGACTCAACTCCCCATCCATGACGAACCCAAGCTGTCCAAGGCGTTCAATCAAATTGATCACTTTCAGGACATGAGTCTCGACGGCAGTACCCTCGGTCATCCGAGATCGGAAGAGCTCCTTAGATATCTCATATCTAGCAGTCCTACTCTGTTCACCATACAACTCCTTGAGGTGAAGCAGCATAGCAGGAGCATCCATGTTAACGTGCTGACGCTGAAGCTCGTTATTCATGGATGCGAGCATGATGCATTGAGCCACAGATGCATCATCTTGCCACTTGGCTGTTTCTGAAACAGATTCAGGGACAGTTGAATTTAGGACATAAGAAATCTTTTCAGCAGTGAGAACAATTCTCAGATTTCTTAGCCAGTCCTCATAATTCGGTCCGGTAAGCTTGTTTGCATCAAGTATGCTTCGTAGTGAGATTAGTGATTTAGACATTTTTAAAATTCTGCATGTGAAAGAAAATAACATTTTAGCAAACATTCGTTTTATTAACTTTGCATACCAAAATAAATTTAGGTCTTTATTTTAAATTGGTATCTCCCACTATTTTCATCAAACTATATTACCCTCACTTATATAGTTTGGCAACATCTAATTAAAGATTTGCTAGTGAGAATAAGGATCCCATTTCAAATGTATATAACCTTGTGGATAGCACAACAAGCGATATACAAATAAATAGGTAGACAACTCTTGTCAATTACATCACCATGTAATTCCTTTTATTTTTCCTCTTAAATCATAATGGTCAAGTGTGTGCACATCCGAACTAAAATAATTTAAGTTAAGTCCAGCCTAGCACTTTCATAAATTCAAAAAAGAAAAATGTTCGTCCTTGTGGATAGCACAACAAGACTAGATCGTTCAATTTTCTTGATAAGCATCAAATGTGATTAATTAACATCTTAAATACGCAATACTCGCCTTGTGGATAGCACAACAAGCTCATATTAAATATCTAATACTCTATTAATTTATCATGCTAGAAGGCGACGTTCGATATTCCAAATATCATTTGAACACTTCGGACTTAATATTATTTCTTTGAGGGGTTTGTTATTATTAGTCTCATCTTTGTTTAGCGCGCATGCACATATATATATATAAAATACGCGTCATTTTATTAAACATGCGAAGCATGTTTGCATAAAATATAATATATATAATATTTAGCATGCAATATAGAATACTATATTCTACCCGTATTGATTATGGACTTTTATTCTAGTTTGGTTCACTAGAGCCACCAAGTGAACCAAAAGGTCAAACCTAGGGGTGCAAGAATTTAAATTTAAACGTAACTATTACATTTAAACCCGGGCTCCATACAAACGGGTCTTCACGCGCTCCTTGCTCCTTGGTCTCTAATTTTTAAAGATAATTCTAACTATTTCTATTACATTAAACTATTTAATTTAAATAGAAACCTTGATCAACAGTCAAAGGGAAGTACATAGGAGGGAGATAGAATTTTACATCAAGAAAAAAAAATTAGAGAAGACGAGGTACGTAGATCCCATTTAATAAAACCCATTCATTCAAGCATTCAACTAAAATAAAATCCAATCACATTGGTCAAATAGTCCATAATCAATCCCCATTTATTATCATACATATCACCATATATATCAATAAATAAATATTCATCTCATGAATTAAAATATTCCATACATATATGAGTATCATTTAATGGGCAATTTTAAATTGCATGAAATCCAATTTCAAGATTAAAATAAACTCTTTATTTTAATTATGAAATAATTTATATATATATATATATATATGAAAAACATCATGCATAACTTTTGAAATAAGGTACTTTATTAAAAGTATAGTTATATATATAAAGCACCTTGATCACTAGTACGGAGCATTTTCAAGTTCAGTAGTATACGGTTTGCTTTTTAATTGTTTTAATGCCCTTTTGTGAATCGGACGCAGCGAACGAAAAGAAGAAGAAAAAATTCTGATTTTTTTTCTCTCTTCCATAAAAAATAAATTTATACAACTAATTATGCCCAGTAAATTATTTTAAATACATACCCATATGTATATGAAATTAAAATAATTAATAATTGCATAAAGGTTTGGCTCTGATGCCACTGTTGGGTTTGTACGAAATTGTGACGCAATCAAATTGCAAAAATTAGCGAAAGCATGGTATATCAGAGTTTAAAAATTTCTACAAAACCATTACCCGGATCATCCTTTATGCAAATTATTAATTTAAAACGATAAATAAGAAGTTATGGAATCATACCCTTGTAGAACGAAGCTTCCACAGGTACTAGTTCAACTCCTTGTTCTTTGTGATCTCCTTGAATTTTCGGGTTAGATTCCTTCCTTTGATCAACGTTAGCCACCCAAGTGTTTGGCCTCTAGAGGTGATCCACCAAGGAAGGTGAATTATCAAGAAGGAGGGTTGTTGGCTTAGTTTTCTATCCTCTATAGAAAAGGAGTACTCTCTAACAATTGGAATTGCATCATCTAATATCTATTATAAGACTCCTCTTATATAGATATTAGTCAACCCTTCTAATCCTATTAGACATGTGATTTCTTTTAATTAATTAAACTCCTTTAATTAATTTAGGCTTCCCACCACATGGGAATAATTAATTAAATTCATTTAATTAATTTGTCTCCTAATCTTATTAGGAATAAATGAGAGTACTAAATATTAAATTAATTACTAATCTCCTTTAGAAATTAAAATAATAATAATTGTAATAATATTAATAAGACTCCTCTTATTAATTTATATTTAATATTTCTAAAACATTAAATAATAAATATTAAGCTATTTAATTTATTCTATCACCAAAGATTAAATTAATTATACTTAATGCATTATTACGATTATGCCATTACCTTCTAAATAATTATTCTTCCTTTTATGGTGTGACCCTTTAGGTTCTCCATATTAAACCGGTTGTGAATAAATCAATTAAAACAATTTTAATCTTATTTAAATAAATAAATTAAACTAATAATCTATTTAAATAAATAATATTTATTCTACAATAGGGATAAGCCTCCCTAGCGATCAACGACTTTCCAGATAATATAGATTTCAACATTAATCATAAAAGAAACCTGTGAGTTAATAGTTACCATACAATTCAATCCTTCCACCATACAATGTCCCAATTAAATATAAGACATGGATTTACTGTCAAGTCTTATTTTATTTAATTATATGTATTTCGATTAGAAAATGCACAACTCCAAATAATGCAAATTAAAAACTCCTTTCTAATTTCATTTCACCTTGGCCAAGGATTCCTGGGTTGTCATTTAACGAATCACATAGGACATATCTCCTCTTTTACTAGAGGTGGTAGATTCTTTATTGATCATTCATTATCTCCATATGTAACTCATTATACCCAAGCATACCCTATATATGCCTTAAAAGGTCTTAAGGAATAAGTCAAAGTATAATTTGTTACATACAAGATACTATAATGATCTCAAGTCCAAGGATCACTTGTACTACTATCACATTAGGAATTCCTACTGACATGCGAGTAAAACTCCATTAGGTATTCCATAGCGAATCACGTTCAGTGAACTTATTCTCCAATAAGCACCTACATACTTGCTTTAGTGTCTCCACACAAATAATCATGAGATCAATCATCCTCATCCAATGAGCAAGCAACATATGTACCAATCTATCCGGATTTACTAATCCCCTTTTTAGTAATCCCACGATTGGGAACTATTTAAGTTTTAAAACTTTCTAAGAATTTAGATCTCATTAGCATGATCATCATCATGATTCTAAAAGCATTGCTTAAAACTATGGGTTATTTACATATTATAAAAACAGCAATCATGTAGATAATTAAATGCCTTTAATAAATGAATATTTTATTAATAAATAAATAAGATTGTTTACAAAGTACGTGCTTTATCATCATACATGATTGGCTTGTATGCACACTACTATCAAATATTACCTGTCTTTTGACAATTATAACATGACTTACAAAACTGATATGAATCTTTGAAAAGAGATGGCCAAAAGAAACCACATTCCAATACTTTCCTTGTTGTTCTCTTGGTTCCAAAGTGACCTCCACAGGCATAAGTATGACATAAAGTGAGAATAGAAGCAATTTCACTTTCAGGGATGCATCTTCGTATCACTTGGTCGGCACAGTGTTTCCATAAGTAAGGATCATCCCATACATAGTGCTTGGCATCACTTTTTATTTTATCTTTTTGAGCCTTAGACAAACTAGAAGGTAAGATGTTAGTAGCCAAATAATTCACAATATTTTCATACTATGGCATGGTTGTACTTGCAGAAAATAATTGTGCATCGGGAAACTCTTCTTTTAGTTGAAGATCATCATGCACATTCACTAAACGACTCAAGTGATCCGCAACACTATTCTCCGCTCCTTTTTTGTCCTTAATTTCCAAGTCAAATTCACTCAAGAGAAGTATCCATCTTATCAATCTTGGTTTTACCTCTTTCTTTGTAATCAAGTTACGAAGAGCTGTATGATCAGAATATACATTGACTTTAGTACCAAGCAAATAAGAGAAAATTTTTCTAAAGAAAAAATAAAAGCTAAAAGCTCTTTTTCTGTAGTAGAATAGTTTCGTTGGGCGTCATTCAAAGTCTTCGACGCATAATAAATGACATGTGATGCTCTTCCGATTCTTTGGCCCAAAACAGTTGCAACGGCATAGTCACTTGCGTCCCACATTATCTCAAAAGGCATGGTCCAATCAAGTGGTTGAATAACTGGAGTGGTTGTCATTGATTCCTTTAATTTATCAAATGCCTTGCGACACTTCTCATCAAACTCAAACTCGGCATCCTTTTGTAGTAGACTGCATAGGGGTGATACTCTTTGGGAAAAATCCTTGATGAATCTCCGATAAAAACCTGCATGTCCAAGAAAAGAACGAATTTCCCGAACACTAGTGGGATATGAAAGAGATTGTATAATGTCAACTTTAGCTTTATCTACTTCAATTCCCTTAGATGAAACAACATGACCCAAAACTATACCTTGTTCAACCATAAAATGACATTTTTTAGAGTTTAAGACAAGGTTAGTTTTTATGCATCTTTAAAGAATAAGGGTAAGGTTATGCAAACATTTATCAAATGAGTCCCCATAGACTGTAAAATCGTCCATAAAAACTCCCATGATATGCTCAATATAATCTAAAAATATGCTAACCATACACCTCTGAAAAGTAGATGGTGCGTTGCAAAGTTCGAAGGCCATGCGGCGATATGCGAAGCTACCAAATGGGCATGTGAAAGTAGTCTTCTCTTGGTCCTCTATGGCAATTACAATTTGGAAGTAACCTGAATAACCATCAACAAAACAATAATAAGAATGACCAGCTAATCGTTCAAGCATTTGATTAATAAAAGGTAATGGAAAGTGGTCCTTGCGGATTACAGCATTTAATTTTCTATAATCTATACAAACCCGCCACCCATTTTGAACTCGAGTGGGAAACAACTCATCATTTTGATTTTTCACAACAGTTATTCCAGTCTTCTTAGGAACCACTTAAACTGGGCTAACCCAACTGCTATCTGAAATAGGGTAGATTACTCCGACGTCAAGAAGTTTGAGAATTTCTTTCTTTACGACATCTATCGTGGGAGGGTTCAATCTCCTTTGTGGTTGACAGGCAGATTTTACTTCATCTTCCAATAAGATCTAATGCTTGTATGTAGAAGGGCTTATTCCTTTAATGTCAGCTATCGTCCATCCAATGGCCTTCTTATGCTCTTTTAGAACATGCAGGAGTTTCTCTTCTCGGGATGCACCAAGTGTATTGGAGATAATTACTGGTAATGTTTCTCCTTCTCCAAGGAACACATTTGAGATGACTAAGAAGCGGTTTCAACTTGGGAATTGGTGCCTACAAAGCAGAAGGCAAAATCTTCTCGTTAGAAATTGGCAATTCAGCATAAGATATGTTACCTATTTTTAGAGCGTCATTCAGCACTGTTACAGTTGCTTGTAACTCGGTGCTCAAGTTCCAATTTGCACTTTCTTCATCAATGTTCGTGCTAAGTGCAATTTCTAATTCATCCTTACCATCAAGTTCAAAGATTTCCTATACTAAAGAGTCAATCACATCAACCGAATAAACAGAATTATCATCAGTGGGGTAACGCATGGCATCATAAATATTGAACTTAACAATTTCGCCATCAAATTCCATTGAAAGTGTTCCACTATGAAGGTCTATTTTAGTCTTTGATGTTTTTAAGATTGGTCTTCCTAACAAAATAGGGGCATTTTGGTCACCGTTTTTCATATTAAGTACATAAAAATTTGTAGGAAATATCAAATTATTGACTTGCACAAGGACATCCTCAATTACACCTTTGGGATAAGCATTAGACCTGTCAGCCAGTTGTATTATAATACCAGTTTAACTAAATGGTTCAAGTGATAAAGTAGTATATATAAAGTACGGCATGACATTTATAGAAGCTCCTAAGTTTAACATGGCTTTCTCAAATCTGGTGCTACCAATCGTGTATGGAATCATGAACATACCCGGATCTTGGCACTTAGTAGGTAGTTTTCTTTGAATAACTGCTGAGACATTCTCCCCTACCCTTACCTTTTCATAATTTTTTAATTCCTATTTTCTCTTGTGTGTACACAGTTCTTTCAAAAATTTAGCATATCGAGGTACTTGTTTGATAGCATCTAACAATGGAATATTTACCTCGCATTTTCAAAAAGTTTCATACAAATCTAAAATTTTCTCATACGTTCTGTTTCCTGTTAAAGCAAGAGGGAAAGGAGGTACCGGTTTATATTCAGAGAGAGGGGGAAATTTACGCTTTGGTTCATCCTTGTCATTCATAACACTGCTGTATGTTGCTTCTTTTTCTTTATCTGCATTATCTTGATCTTGTGGTGTAGCCACTGTCTTTTCTGGAACTATTAACTACTTACCCTTCCTCAAAGTGATTGCACTTGCATTTTTTTTGGGTTCACCACTGTTTGGGATGGTAATTTTCCCAAAATTTGGGCCTCCAATCGACCTATTGCAGTTGCCATTTGTCCCACTTGCATACCCAAATTATGAATACTTGCCCTTATTTCCTATTGAAAATTTAAAGTGTTAGTGGCAAGTGTTTTAACTATATCTTCTAAAGACATACTAGGGTTAGAAGATTGGACCTGTTGTTGTCTACTGGGATACGATAGTTTGTACTGCTGCTGATTTGGAAAGGTTTTGGGGTGCAGGTTGATTTTCTTGTGGATTCCCGTAGCTAAAGTTAGGATAATCCCTCCATCCAGGATTATATGTATTTGAAAAGGGATCATATTTCCTTTGTGGTTGTCCAGGAAATCCTCCTGTTGCATTTGCCTACTCAACGGATTCCTCTTGAAGAGTTGGGCATGCATCTGTCGGATGTTCTACTACCGCACAAATCCCGCAAGCTTTTACCTACTGTGTGTTACCTGCACCCATTTGACGAACAAGAGAAGTTAAATTCGCAAGCTGTTGTTTAATAGCAGAAATTTGTACCTCACTAGTATTCCCCGGTGCAGAATCAAGTCTAGTGCCAAATTGTTGAGAGTTGGCTGCCATATTTGCAATTAAATTTATTGTAGCCTCGGGGGTCTTATCCACCAACGCTCCGCCACTAGCAGCGTCAATCATGCTTCTGTCTGTACAACTGAGACCTTCGTAGAAATAATAGATGAGAAGCTGATCACTAATTTGGTGATGAGGGCAACTAGTACACAATCTTTTGAAACGTTCCCAATACTCATGTAGGGATTCTCCGTTGTTCTGCCTCACACCATAAATTGACTTTCGAATATTGGCTGCCCTTGAAGCTGGAAAATATTTCTCTAAAAAGAATCTTTTGATCTCTTCCCATGTGGTGATACTTCCGGAGGGTAGATAGTAAAGCCAATCCATAGCTGAATCTTTAAGAGAAAATGGGAAGGCTCTTAGCTTGATCTGCTCTTTGGTTACTCCGGTAGGTTTCATACTCGTGCATACCACATGGAATTCCTTCAAGTGTTTGTGGGGATCTTCACCTGCCAAACCATGAAAAGAAGGTAGAAGATGTATTAATCCAGATTTTAATTCAAAATGAGTGTTAGTATCAAGATTAGGAAAAGTTATGCATAAGGGTTGTTGGTTCAAATCAGCAGCCGAAATCTCTTTCAGGGTTCGATTTGCTTCAATGGCTTCCTTTTCTGCACGATTTTCCTGAGCTTCTTTCTTTAATCTGCGACAAGTTCTCTCTATCTCTAGATCAAACTTTAAATCACCTTGATTAGTAGATCGTGTTTTGGGCATAAACAATCAAGGAAATTCAAATTACCTATAAGAAATAAAAACTAAAATAAAATAAGGATCACAAAAATATAAAAATAAACTAAAATCAGTCCCCGGCAACGGCGTCAAAATTTGGTGTGCTGTCGCAGATAACCAAAAATAAACCTTACTGCGAACGATAATGATGTAGTAGTGCAAGTAATAGTCGATCCCTCAGAGACTGAATAATCTATTTTTCTACTTTGTATTCCAAAAGAGGGGGATTTTTGATTGTTATTAATTAAACTATACTAATATGCAAAATAATGTTAGGAATTAAATCAGGAGAACAAACCTTGGGTTAACTAAACTTCCACCTTAGAAACATACACTGATAATTGACTCAAGCATACACCATTACACCATTAATATCTTGAAAATTCATCGGTAGAATTAATCCACCAATCAGAATTATTTCGTGTCTTTCCTTAATTTTAGTTAGATAGAAACAAGCGATCTAAATAACCCTTACTACTAATTAACTTCAGACAAGCGCTAAAAGTTTAATCTAGTAGAAGCTTTAAGAATCAGAAAAATCGATGAAGCTAAATAACACAAGCACAAGCGGTTGTATTTAATTTAGTTGAATATTCTTCCTAAGATATAATAATCTTGTGATCTGCAGTCAATTATTAATCTTAGTTGTTTCGCAAATTAGAGTGATCAAACAATTACGAATTTGATATCTAATTAGTAGTAGATTTCAATGAATAACAAACTAGTATGCATCCTAGTAATTAAACAAATCAATCATATAATTCAAGCACAGAAGAATAATCAATACTCAAAATAATAATTGAACATTAAAATCAATTAGATCTCACAGTGTAATAATGTAAGTCTTACGTCTCCTTAATCCTAGAATAAGAGTTTAGTTATCCATAGCCATAGAATCAACAAATAATTATAGAGAGATGAGTAGTTTACAAGATATAAGATGAGATGAAAAACAAGATATCCAATATATATTTGCTCAAGTCCCTATTTATAACTATTAAAACCTAGAATTATATCATGCCCTAGCTGTTCCCTTTTTATGTTATTCCCGAGTCAAACTCACAAAAGGAATTTGGCAGACTATGTTCCGCCTCCCCGCTGAGGCGGGTTAATGACTACTATCCAAGCCGCTGGGGCGGACAGCCTTTAATCCCAACCAGTGTCTATCCCCGCTAAGGCGGGTCCTATAAGTGTAAAGCCCCCACTGGGGCGGGTCAACTCCCTGCTTAGCCGGCTGGAATTCCTTTTGTCCAATCCGTGTAACCTATTCTTGCATGCTGATTATGCTTCTCCCATGGTACCTGCTGCACATGTGGGCCTATGATGATGATAATGATCTGCATAGATTAGAAGGCTGGCTAATTGCATGTGTGATAAGTGGTTTTATTACCACTTATTTGGATAGTAACCAGGTTGTTTCGTTACTTAAACTCGAGTAATCCCGTGCTTTTAATATATGTTCCTTTGTTTTGTGATTTTCAGGTTTAAGAACTCCTTTAGTGCACATTGAGCTTAAAAGGGCAAAAGAACGCGTTTATGGAGCAATGCACAGAAAGTGGCTTAAGGCATGAAGATGGCATGGATGATGAGGCTATAGAGCGGGATGAAACGAGGCCAAAATGATGCAAATTGATGAAAAGAGCTTGATTGATTGATGGCATGATAAGGCAAGGCGTGAGTCAAGCGGCTAAATGGGGATGTGATGAAGCATAGAGCATAGAGGCTAAAAACAAGTTAACTTGCAGGGCATGAGAGTGTCAAAGTCAAGTGCAGAAGAAAAAGAAGAAATCCAGCATGTCACAGACCCTCGCGGCCGCGCTGGGTTTACAAGGGGGTCACGCGCGCCCGCGCCGTTTAGCAGGCCAGAAATCCAATATGCAGCAGCCGTGCGACCGCGCCAAGAAGAAGGCTTGGACGCGCGCGACCGCGCTAGACAGCGACTTGACCAAATTTGACTTTTGTTTTAAAAGATCGGCAGAGGCAAAGAGATATAAGGGTTGTTGCCCCATTTGGTCGGGTTTCCCCTTAAGGGAGCTCTCCCTTAGCTTAGCCCTAATTCCTTTCTTCCTTTCCTTTTCATTTCTTATTTAGATTAGGTTAGTTTAGGAGTAGATTAGGGTTAATTAGTTAGTGTAGTTTCTAGGGTTAGATTAGTTAAAGAAGATTGAACCAAGAGATTTACATCAAAGATCCAAGCGGGGAGAAACGACACAAGATTTGCATTTCTCTATCTCTTACTCTTCTTGTATTAAATTGTATTCGGATGATGTTTATCTAACTTGTGGATAATATATTCAAGTTATTTATGACTTATTTTATATTTTGGGGTTTCAATAGAACCCAACACATAGTTTGTATTGATTGCTCTCTCTTTGCTATTATTATGAATTGGTTATCATAACTTGTGCTTTTAGATTAATTTCTTGTGAACCTGTATGAACTTGACAAATGGATTATAGGTTTAGACCTAGTTATGATATCATGCAAAAGTTAGAGATTCTTTCGGGTAATCTATGTGATTATGTGACGTATGTCTCATTCATTGTCCTAAAGAGTTGATAATTTGTTAGTGTTTAGGATAGAAATATACCTAAATACCGTATGCAACCATTTGAGAATCTAATCGTAATGACTTCCTATGCGAAAGTTGGTAATTAATAGAGTAGTTAACGAGATTTCCCGTGACATGTGTCTTATTAATTGTTCTGGATATTAGTTGCTTGATAGTGTGTAGCATAGACATATACCTACGTGCCGCATTAGGAAGATTCATAGTTGTCCATTGAAAGAGGCTATTATGTAATCGTGATTTCTCGGTTGTCAATTCTAGGTGCTTATTATTCTAAGTGAGAGAGTTAAGAGATTCGAACGAAGTGTTGGGGGAAATTGTAATCCCATGTCTTCATTATCTGAATTTACCCTAGGATTAGTTATTGTATGTTTTAATTCTTGCCTAGTTTAACTTAGATTTAATAATTCATTCTCCTTCTCGCCCGTTTAAATAAGATTGAGATGATTATGAGCTAGTGCTTTGGCGATATATTATCCGTTAATTCTCCGTGGGAACGATCTTTACTTACTCTTTATTACTCGTTGGCCCCGTATACTTGCGCGTTAATTGTGTCATCGAATCAGACCAACAATGTGCTGCAACCGTGGGCCCTGATGATACATCCCTTTATTTGCCAAATTCGTGAGCTGCTCCATTTCAGTTCTAAATCAAAGGCTGGTAGCTCCAATTCGTGGCCCACGTTACATCTTATGCAAGCTTATTTCATTAATTGCAATGTCACTTTGGAATCCTTGTGTTGTTTCTTCCATGATGTAAACCATGGCCCACTTGATTGCTAGTAGTCTTTTCCAAGCTGCTCAATTCATGACCCATGTAATTGCTTATAAAATGTGCCCACGTAATTCATTCCTTTTTCATCCATTTTGCTTTCTTAGCTCAATTGTACCTAAAATATAAATATAAGATAAATGAATGTACTTAGGTACAAAAGAGATATAAAAGATTAAGTATTAAGGGGATAAAATATAACATATTTCATCCTTAACACTTATATGCATATACGGTAGTAATGTGATTGATTATGAGCATGTTAAGTAATTATTTTTGAGTTTGGGTTTTGAGTTTTGCAGAAGCAGAGGCCAAGACTGTGTCTGTACCGGAGTGGCGCGGTCGCGCTATTTCCCAGTACAAACACAGCGCGGGCGCACCGTCTGACAATTATGAAATCTAATTTTTATATTTTCTATTATGTTGAGGATGTTTGTTTGGATTGATTATGCCTATAAATGACCAGGACGTATAGATTGATATACTTTAGTTAAAATAAGTCTCTTTAGTTTGTTTTAGGTTGAATTTATAAAGGAAACTTATAAGTTGACAATTGAAACTTAACGAATATAATGCCCTTTAAGTTCTGACCTTATGAACAAATGTTTGTAACTTAGTTAGGTATATACATGAGTATGAAATATGATTTTAAAGTTGCTTTGCATGCTTGGTTGGTTTAACATTAGATTTTCAAGGAAAAGTAAAAAGTTGAAAATAAACATTATTGGAAACTACCTAACTTACATTCTGAACTTTTAGACCTTCAAGATATGACATTTTATGCATCTAAACATGATTGATATGTACACCCATCTACCTAAGTATATTGCGAACTAGTATAGCCTAGTTTCAAATGAGTTCTAAAGAAGTAAAACCATGCTAATTTGGAATAGATGAATAAATTAACTTGAGCATGTATATTTAAGATTTATTAACCTCATTATATGGTATAATGGTTAAACATGAGTAGCCTTTTGAGAATTGGTCTCATTTAGCTTTGTCAAAATAGAAATTTTTCTAAAACAAACCATAACATTAAAAGAATCTTGGAATGGTCATAGAAGAGACCAAACCTAATCATAAACCTCATAACATGTATGTTCTGCATATATCATCATCTATGTATGCTAGTAAGTGAGCTAAGTTCAAGCAGGCTCAAAGTTGTCTCTGGGTTGGACAGGGAGCAGCGCGGCCGCGCCACTCCCTAGTCTAAATCCAGTGCAGCCACGCCACCTTACAGTGTAGCCTGTTTATGTTATTTTTACTCTAAAACTTGATGCATGCTTATATTGATGTCCTAAAAATGTAATACATGATTAAGGGGATGTTTAAGTGTTATGGTATTTTGACTCTAGGAAACCAAGATTTGATAAGTGTTTCTAAAACTTTCAAAACGCTAAGTCAATGACGATTACAAAGCTTTGTTGTTTGATTATGTAGTAACGTATAATCTGATTATGTAATGTGTATGCTTAAGGTACGTAATGGAGTACGTGTAGGATCATCGGTTTATGTAATAGGTTTGCATAACTAATGTGTATATATATATACAAATAGGATACTAAAAGACCTTGCGGTGACGTTAAGCTTTAGGTTTGTAATCTATGCAAAAGGCAAGTTTCCTGACTTCATTTGATTTTGATATTGGACGCAAGTTTCCTAAGTTCATTCTTATAATTGAATGCAAGTATCTAGACCTTATTTCTTATCGTGAAACTTCGAATTATTGTTGTATCAAACATACTTATATTGAGAAAATATCTACATTTGTATGATTACTATTCATAATCGTAAATTAATTTTATATCTTGACTCATTTTACGAGAATTGAACTTATTGCTCCCAAAAGTTGTCTAAGCTATTTGATTCGGCTAGACTAATATCATGTGTTAGAAAGCTATTCAAACCAATTGACTTAGTGTAGACTCTTATAGATTTCTTGAGATGAACAACCCTCATTGAAGGGGAAATTATATAACTGTCGGAGAATCGACGTGCGCACATAGTAGCATTTTTGAATGTTATGCATAACGTAGGGTACTTTAGGCTGATCACCTGTTGTACTTGTTTATATTGGATTTTCAACATAATATTGTTAATTCTAGTAGAAGTTCATAGTCCCTAGCGACTGCTCAGTGTTCATTATTCTTGAACCTTGAAATAATTAAACCTTTGAATCTTGTTGATATCTTTCAGTCCATAGCGACACTTATTGAGAACTATTGATACTTCTTGTTATTCTTGAAATATCATTTACTGTTATACCCTTTAGATTCGAACTTCATATTGTTTACCTTATTGCTATATTATTTACTGGGAAAATTTGTTGCTCATTCTTGCTTGCCTAAAAATATTATAGTTAAGGCAGAGCAAGGCAGTACCTCGGGAAAGGACAAAGGAAATGGCAAGGCTTCGGAATAGCTTTAGTCATTTAAGATTAGGAGAACTATTATTAATATTATGATAATGTATTAAGGGATGATTAAATTATGTTTAAGTTATGTTTTAAGTTTAATTATTGAAATGATGTAGTAATGGCCACGAGACCTTGGGACGCAAATATTTATATTAAATTAATATAAATTATTCTATTATTCCATTGCATGAGATTTTAGTATGTTATTAGAATTAGTACGTAATGCACCGAATTCTAGATATGAGTATCCGAATTTGGGGGTGTCACAAAAGTACTTCTCCAAAAATAGCATTTTCATGTCATTCCATGATTGTATCGATCCCGAGAGGAGATAATACAACAAATCTTTCGCTAGATCCACTAGTGAGAATGGGAAAGCTCTCACCTTTATCTGCTCCTCCGTAATCCTGTGTGGCTTCATAATTGAGCACACTACATGGAACTCCTTTAAATGCTTGTAAGGATCCTCACCTATAAGACCAAGAAAAGTAGGCAAAAAGTGAATTAGTCCAGATTTTAATTCAAACACAACATTTAAACTAGGATATTCAATGCATAGAGGTTGTTGAGTGAGATTAGTAGTAGATAACTCCTTTAAAGTCCTGTTATTATTTGGCACCGCCATCTCCTCATCTGATTCGCTAGAGGAATTGTATGAAAGTAGTGTGAGTACGATGTTAAGACCTGGGGATAGAGCTTCGTCGGAATCTGCAAGTGTACTTTAGGATTTTTGAGCTTCCTTCCTAAGCCTTAGTGCAGTTCTCTCTATTTCTAATTCAAATTTCAAATCAAGAGAGTGAGAGGATCGAGGTATAAAAAATTAAAATTAAAAGAAAACAATGAATAAAAAAAATAACACTCCCCGGCAACGGCGCCAAAATTTGGGAGCTGTCATTTGGTACTCCAAAATTAAACCTTACTCCTATTCTACTAAATCAAGAATTAGTATAGCAACAAGCAAGGATCGATCCCACAGAGAGTGTACGCTTTATATTTATCCAAGTATTTTCCAATGAATTGGGGGGTTTTGGTTTGAAAAACTAAATTATCAAAAGTGAATTTTAAAGAAATATCAATGAGTAAAAAACTTCAATTCTTCAGTTCAGTATCACCTTTTCACAATCATGGAATAATCAAGTTTTTACAATATTTTATCCTTCAATGAGATTAACAACCCTAGATAACCGTGATCGCAAATTACCTGAAATTCTCATTATGTGTAAATCTAATGCGACGATCGCCAACAAAAGATCCTAACTATCATATAACCCAGAACTATCAGTCTAGATTTAATATAATTGAAGTATGAAGATGAGAATTAGATTGTTCCAAACAATAATTACACAATCAAGAATTATTTAACTTGTTTTCTGAAAACCTTAATAATATTCAAAAGCTTGACCACAATCAAATATTATTATTGCTACTTATGATCAGACATACATCGTTTGCTTAATATACATCTTAATCTAGCAGATGATATCAATTTACTAATTTAATCCTACAGAAACCAAATTAGTTAATTGAATAACATATAAGAATTTTATATAGATAATCAGAATAAATCTCACATACGAAGAAATAAATAAAGTAAACTTGATCAAACCATTAATTGTAAATAAGGTTCAACATCCCTTCAGAATTGAATTGAGAAATTAGTTTGACATTCTTAATCCTCCAAAACTAGGGTTTAGATGAATGTAGAAAATGATGATATGATAGTATGAGATCCCCCCTTTAATGGGTCTTACAAGTATTTATAAAGTCTAAAACAATCCTTGAAAACCTAAAAAATTATATTCCAAATCGTTTTAGAAATCTGCCTAAAACTTTCCAAAACTAGAAATTCACTAAATTTTCCCTACAATCTCGCCGGGGTGAGATTTTTTGTCTTTCCAAATCCGCCGGGGCGAGATTCCTGTTGGGTTTGTACGTAACGCAATCATGCAATCAAATCACATAAATAGGGCGGAAGCGTAAAAACTAGGTTTTCAAAAATTTATACAAACCCATTGCCATAATCATTCTTGTGCATCAATTATCAGTGAATGAAGAAGGAGAAAAATAGAATTATACCTTTGAAGATCCAAGCTTCCTCAGGTACAAGTTCTACTCTTTTGATTCCTTTGATTCCTCTGTAGTGGCTCCTTCCCTTGATCAATGTCAGCCACCCAAATGTTTGGCCTCTAACGGTGATCCACCATGGAAGATGAAGAACTCAGTAAGATGAGTTATTGGCTTAACCCTTGTTTCTATCTCTATAGAATATGTGTACTCCCAACTCTTGAAAAATTCACGTACCTTATTTCTGATATAAGACTCTCTTATATAGATATTAGGTTAACCATCCTAATCCAATTAGAATAGGGTTTTAATTAATTAATTAATTAATTACTTTTAATTAATTTATATCCTAATCTTTATTAGGATTGAGAGAGAGTACTGATATTATATTAATTCCTAAACTCCTTTAGAATTAAAATAATAATAATAATAATAATATTAATAAGACTCCTCTTATTAATTTATATTTAATATTTCTAAAATATTAAATAATAAACATTAAGCTATTTAATTTATTCTATCATCATAGATTAAATTAATTATACTTAATGCATTATTACTATCATGTCATTTTCTTCTTAAATAATTCTTCTTCCTTTTATGGTGTGACCCTTTAGGTTCTCCATATTAAACCAGTTGTGAATAAATCAATTAGAACAATTCTAATCTTATTTAAATAAATAAATTAAACTAATAATCTATTTAAATAAATAACATTTATTCTACAATAGGGATAAGCCTCCCTAGCGATCAACGACTTTCCAGATAATATAGATTGCAACATTAATCATAAAAGAACCTGTGAGTTAATAGTTACCGTACAATTCAATCCTTCCACCATACAATGTCCCAATTAAATATAAGACATGGATTTACTGTCAAGTCTTAATTTATTTAATCATATGTATTTCGATTAGAAAATGCACAACTCCAAATAATGCAAATTAGAAACCTCTTTCTAATTTCATTCTACCTTGGTCAAGGATTCCTGGGTTGTCATTTAACGAATCACATAGGATATATCTCCTCTTTTACTAGAGGTGGTAGATTCTTTATTGATCATTCATTATCTCCATATGTAACTCATTACACCCAAGCATACCCTATATATGCCTTAAAAGGCCTTAAGGAATTAGTCAAAGTATAATTTGTTACATACAAGATACTATGATGATCTCAAGTCCAAGGATCACATGTACTACTATCACATTAGGAATTCCTATTGACAGGCGAGTAAAACTCCATTAGGTATTCCATAGCGAGTCACGTTCAGTGAACTTATTCTCCAATAAGCACCTACATACTTGCTTTAGTGTCTCCACACAAATGACCATGAGATCAGTCATCCTCATCCAATGAGCAAGCAACATATGTACCAATCTATCCGGATTTACTAATCCCCATTTTAGTAATCCCACAATTGGGAACTATTTTAGTTTTTAAGCTTTCTAAGAATTTAGATCTCATTATCATGATCTCATCATGATTCTAAAAGCATTGCTTAAAACTATGGGTTATTTACATATTATAAAAACAACACCATGTAGATAATTATATGCCTTAAATAAATATTTTATTAATAAATAAATAAGATTGTTTACAAAGTATGTGCTTTGTCATCATACATGATTGGCTTGTATGCACACTACTATCAATTCCTTCTTCTCTGACTCTAAAAAGGGATCTCCGCCAGGGCAGGGATTTTCTTCACAAAATATTCACCGGGGCAAAAATGGCAGAGAAGTCTGCACTGGGGCTGCTTCTGTTAAGCTTTAATTTGGCGCTGAGGCATATTTTGGCAGAGAGGTCTGCGCCGAGTGGCAGATTCTGGCCCATAAAATCTCACCGGGGCGAGATTCCCTTAACTTAGTTCCTTCTTTCTTTTTCCATGCAATCAGCTCCAACTCGTCCCGGTTTATCACATAAGCTCCTTTTTGACCTAAAATCCATACACAACCTTATTAGACTTGTGTTAACAGCAAAATGTGCAATAGACTACGCATAAAGGAATCAAAATAACAGAATATTACGCACTCTTCAAGCACTACTGTTGAGACTCGTGTCCTAAAGATGATCAATTTGATTGAACAACTTGGACAATTAAGGTTTGTAATGGATGGGAAGTTACGTCAAGATTTGATCTTGCAGTTATTCCTAGACACCTTCTGACAATTTGTTATGAGTTTTCACACGAATAAGTTGAATGTCATCTTGCCTGAATTACTTAACATGTTAAAAACTGCTGAAGGTCACTTCCCATCTAAGGAGGACCAAGTCTTATTGGTGGATGATTCTTCCAAGAAAAGGAAGAGGCCCAAAGTATCTTCTAAAAAGAAGATATCCAAGAAGGCTAAGGGCAAGGCGAAAGACAAGGATAACAAGAATTCTGATCTAGATAGCAAAGGAATATGCTTCCATTTCATGATTAAAATTAATTTTTCTAAAAGTCAAAGTTCCACTTGGGTATTGGATACCGGCTATGGTTCTCACATATGTAACACTGTGCAATGACTAAGTAGAAGTAGAAAGCTGAACAAGGATGAGGTTGTCCTACGAGTGGAAATGGAGCAAAGGTTGTTGCATTAGCTGTATGGACTGCCTACGGGCAAGTCCATAAATTTAAATAATTGTTATTATGTTCCAACACTTATTAGAAACATTATTTCAATTTATGTATTGAATATAAATGGGTTTGATATTATAATAAAGAACAACAATTATTCTATTTATAATAAAAATGTTTTATATGGTGTTGGCAATTTATTAAATTGACTTTACATACTTGACTTGGATGAAAATATACTTCAAAT
Source organism: Panax stipuleanatus (assembly GCA_020205555.1). Lineage (NCBI taxonomy): Eukaryota > Viridiplantae > Streptophyta > Magnoliopsida > Apiales > Araliaceae > Panax > Panax stipuleanatus. The sequence goes on from CM035117.1 coordinate 139,607,418, forward strand.
TGAACAAACTAATAAAAGGAAAATAAATGATGTTAATTATACCTTTATGTGGCATTGTAGACTAGGTCATTTAATGAAACAAGATTATTCAAGTTGCATAAAGATGGGCTTTTAGAGCTATCTGATTATGAATCATATCCAACTTGTGAATCTTATCTAATGGGTAAGATAACCAAATCTCCTTTTAATGGAAAAAGAGAAAGAGTTACAAAATTGTTAGCGTTGGTACACACAGACGTATGTGGACCTATGACAAAGATTGCAAGGTATAGTATTCTTATTTTATTACTTTCATTGATGATCATTCAAAATTTGGATATGTGTATTTAATGAAATACAAATCTTAATCATTTAAAAAGTTCAAAGAATTCAGAAGTGAAGTAGAGAAGCAAACTGACAAGAGTATTAAGATTCTTCGATCAAATCGAGGAGGGGAATACTTCAGCAATGAGTTTCTTAATTATCTCAAAGACAATGGTTTAATCTCACAATAGACTCCACCAGGCATGCCACAGTTGAATGGTGTATCTGAAAGGAGAAATCGAACATTGTTGGACATGGTTCATTCTATGATGAGTTTTACCGACTTTCCAATTTCCTTCTGGGGTTATACCCTAAAATCGACTGCATACCTACTTAATAATGTACCTACCAAATTCGTCACAAAGACTCCATATACGTTATGGACAGGGAGGAAACCAAATCTTAAGCATGTTAAGACTTGGGGTTGCCCAGCTTAGGTCAAAAAGTTTGAGAATGTTAAGCTGTAGACTAGATCCGATAAGTGTAGATTTGTAGGATACCCTAAAGAAACATTAGGGTATTATTTCTACATCCTACTGATGAAAAGGTGTTTGTTGCGAAACATGTTGCCTTCTTGGAAAATGAGTTTATCCTTCAAGGGGTCAGTGGGAGTAAGGTATATCTTAAAGAAGTTTAAGAACCATAAAATACTACGGATCAGAGTCAGGTACCTGACCAAGTAGAAGAACCTACTGTACCACAACCTATTCATAAATCTAGAACAGTAACGAAGATACCTGAGAGGTATGGATTCGTCATAGAGGATGACGATGAGGTACACATCATAGATGATGATGATCCATTGACTTATGAATAGGTTATGAGTAGTAAAGTCTCATAGAAATGGCTTGAAGCAATGAAATTTGAGATCGACTCCATGTATAAAAACCAAGTATGGAATTTGGTTTCATCACCGTAAGGCATTAAGCCTATTGGATGTAAATGGGTCTTTAAAAGAAAGACTGGAGCGGATGGCAAGGTACAGACCTATAAGGTCTGACTGGTTGCAAAAGGTTTTAAACAAAACAAGGAGTTGACTATGATGAAACCTTCTCACCAGTAGCTATGCTCAAGTTCATTCGGATTTTGCTTGTAATTGTAGCTTATTATGACTACGAAATTTGGAAAATGGACGTGAAAACGGCTTTCCTTAAAGGGAAACTTATGGAGGATGTATATATGATATAGTTAGAGGGATTTGTTTTAAAGGTTGGAACAAATTAAGTATGTAAGATGCAAGGATCCATTTAATGATTGAAACAAGCTTCTCAAAGGTGGAACATCTGTTTTGAAGAGATAATCAAAGAGTTTGATTTTATCAAAAATGAGGATGAACCTTGTGTGTACAAGAAGGTTAGTGGGAGTGATGTTTCATTCCTAGTATTATTTGTTGATGATATATTATTAATAGGGAATGATATTCCTATGCTACAATCAATCAAAATCTGGTTATCTAAACACTTCTCCGTGAAGGACTTAGGTGAGACATCCTATATTTTGGGGATAAAGATTTATAGAGATAGATATAAAAGGATGCTTGACTTTTCCCAAGGAACATACATTAACTCGATGCTAAAGAAGTTTTGCATGGAAGATTCCAAAAGAGGTTTCATGCAGATGAGCCATAAAATACATCTGTCACACCCCCAAATCCGGGTCCCTTGAACCTCAGACCTAGTACGTCACGGTACTATAATTATCTCAAAAAATACAACCTTTATTCACAAATTAATGGACATAACCTAGCTTTTATAACAATTAATACATTATTCCATTCTGTTCCAAAATCTGTAACTTTTATAATCGGTTATTACATTTGTAGATCGTTCATGATCTATAATTTAATGGATAAACTTGATTACAAAAAATCTTAAACATTCATCTACTTCCAAAACCACAATCTTTACATTGTTCTATAACAACTCTTTATCATATGCATTATGATTTAACACTTAATCTTTCATTTTATAAGTTCTTCTTTATATTCCAGTACGTCGAATACCTAATCCAGTTACCTGGACTATCCAAACGACATGCTGTTTTCTAACACGATAAGCTTAAATAACTAAACAGCAAACTGTATACTAATACAGCAAACTGTTTACTAATACATGAAACTGTTTACTAATACAACAAATTATTTTCCCTTTTTCAACGTATTGAATTCTAATTCGGCATCCTGAATTCCAATTTAACATCTTTAATTCCAATTCAGCATCCGGTATATTCAATATAGCATCCTAAATTTCCAATTCAGCATGATATATTCTTAAAATAACAAAACTTCTCTTTATTCTTCTCATTGTATAAGTTTACCATTATAAAATGCAAAGTATACAACTCATTTTTGTAGTGAATATCTTGTATTCATTTTCTCAAGTATATTTTAACTTAATTCATTTTCTTTACAACAATTATGAGTAAATATAACTCACCATATATTTAATATTTCTTATTAAATATATCATATTGATTTATCCTAATCGGGACTCATAACATTTATACGTTGTTTCTTATAACTAAACGATTTACTAACTTACTAACAATAAGTTAAATCATCAGAATAATTACGTTAAATGCTCTTTATAACAACATACATCTTCTATAATCCGATATCTTCAAGGATTTCTTCAACATCTGCAAAAGTTTTATTTTTACAAGGAATAAGTACGACGGCTCAGCTAGCCCAACATTCTACATCTTTCATGCTTCACATAGCATACAAATTTCATATATTCATGCATCAAAATTTTTTATCAAGGTATCTACACATACTACATGCATCTTCATATACATAATACCTTTCATGATATGCATACCTATATCATTCATACTTATCAAAACAACACAATATATTCTTTATGTTGTAAATTTAACACATACTTCACAAATTCCATGCTTTGCATTTAGTCACATAAAACTCATGTAACCAACGAGTTCATATAAAACACGTATTACATTAACTACCATAACATGGTTTAATACACAAGATAATATAAGAGCAAGTTACTGAAGAACTTGCCTCAAAGCGTTCCTTGCGTGGTTATGCTACAAAGCTCTTCAAATAACCTATATATACCAATAATGTAGAGCATACCAATTAGTCACTTAATGACACTCAAATTAGTTTATATAAATTCTTATTTCATCTTGTTCGCGCATTATAATTTAATTAACGCGATTAACTCTAAAACATCTCTCGGCGTCACGTTGTTTGAAAATGTTACAACCCTCATAATCATCCATATTTATTTGTTTACATTAACCCCATACCACATATTATAATGTTCATTTCATTTGAATTGAAACTCTTTTTAAGTTCATTAACACTTGGCACGATATTTCGATGTTCATTCGTCACACGCCCGATTCACCTATCGTGCGTATGCTTAGCATGCTCATATACTTATCTAATACATCATTGATTAATTTTAAACATCATTATATTTCATAATGTTCAAGTCTTATAACTTAGGACAACATCTTTTATCACCAAAAGCATCCACGTTGCATACGCGCAAGCCCGACGCCCTTCGATTGCCTCCAAATGCTCATCAGTCCCAAAACTGCTCATTTTCAACATTGATACCGACATCAAATCGCAAAACTTTTTGAATGAAAGTTGTAGGTATGCTCGTTATCTTTCCGAATAATCCTAAATCACATCAATCGGAGTTCGTATGAAAACGTTATGCCCGTTTTACTAAAGGATGTCAAAGTAGTCCACCCAAAATTTTGGGCCAGCGCCCCGGCGCCCAACTTAAGCCTTTATTGAGCGCCCTAGCACTCAAGAGAAGAATGGGTTGCTCAGCCATTTTGCCAAAATTCCTAACTTTCCAAATTTTGTCTATTTTGACGCACATACTTCAAATCTTCATAATATGGTCATCCGTTATTGGAATTAGGTCATTCTTGAGGCTATGGAAAGCTTGTAACATGATCTAAAAAAGCCCCATAAATTCAAATTTTTTTAGATTCATTAATTAGTATGAATATTGGCTTAAAAGTCCTCTAAAACTATGTTTTCTTCTTTTTAACATGATTTGCAAATATTTTCACCACGGCTTCGATTTAAATCGTTTCTAGTTCGTTCAAATTGGAATATTTCAATAACCTCTTGATATAAAGATCTTCCTTCTCGAATTTCACACATAAATCCACCATCAACACTTTTACAAGTCTGATTTACGTTCTTTACATGATTTTTGTTAATCCTCAAGCACAGGCTTACGATTTAATCCTTCACTTTCATTTTCGTGCATATAAACTAGTGATTTAATGTTTAACCCACCTTATTTCTTCAGATCTATCATGATTCACCATAAACCACCACAAATCAAACTCTTAGAAAATTAAAGAGATGAAAAGTTTTAAGTTTACCTTTTTAGTTCTTGATTTAATCTTTCTCTCTTGTTCTTCCTCTCTTTCTTGCTTTTTATCTCTTGTTCTTCATCTTTTTCTTGCTTTCTCTCTCTCCTGTTCTTCTTTCTCCTCCCATGGCAGCCCTCTTCTCTCTCTTCCTCTCTATTTGGTTAGGTGTGGTGTGGGAGAAAGATAAAAATGGCTTTGCTTTACTTTATTTTCTTTAGTTAAGAATTAGAAGTTTAAAGAGAGAGAGGAACTAGTTAGGATTAGGTGATATTAGATGGGAGTGGTTGGGGGGAGTTGTTGAGGAGTTAGTGGCTACCCATATGCTGAATTTCTAGTAGATTTTGTTCAAATGGGTCCGACTTTTATTTTCCTCGATTTGCATGCTTAATCCCATCTATAACTTCTGGACCCGATAAATCAAATTTTCGAGTTTATAGTTGATTCCTACTAAAATCAACGCTCCCGACGTCATGGGCACATCCGTAATTCAAATTCATCTCCAAATTTTAATTTTGACTTTCCTCCTAAAAAGTCAACTGTTGACTTTAACCAAAAAGTTAACCCCGACACATTTCGTTTTTAAAGTCTGTTCTTACTAATTTCGACGTTTAGGACTAAAATATCTAGCCTGCGTCTCCAAATTCCACTCCTAACTCTGATTTTGAATTTTTTCCCATAAAAGTCAACTATTGACTTTGACCAAAAAGTCAACCCCGACACATTTTGTCTTTACAGTCCTTTCTGACTAAACTTGACGTTCTGGACATAATCGAGCAATTCGTGCTTCAAAATTCTTTCCCTAACTCAAATTTTGGGTTTTAACATACTTCCTTTTATTGCTTAATCATATTATCTAATCATTTATTGATTATTATTCATTCAAGGCCCTCATTCAAGCTATGTTAATTTATAACATTGTTTTATCTTGTTTCTCACATAATTAATTTAATTAACCATATTGGTTTATTTGTTCATCCTATAGTTATTACATTCTTCCCCTCTTATAAGAATCCCATGCAGGAATCACTATTCCCGTAATGTTCTAGTTTAGTTCACTACTTAAACTTTTACACAATTTCTCTCATCGATTAACTTTATCGAAGTACCTTAACATAGGTATTACTTTACTACCTTTTTCATTTATCTTTCTCTATCTAATTCGTGGAAAACCATTTATTCTTAGCCCAAGTCTCATCTAACTTGCTTCGGCTCATGACTACCTGCTTATTCTCAGGTATTAACAACTTTATCAACATTTCTCATAAACTCATACAAAAAATTTATTCTTTAACATTCTTTTATTATTGTCAGCTTGACATAATTCATTCTTTTAGTTGCTAAACTTTATACAACAATCTCCTCACTTCTTACTCTTCAAAATTTCTATCATTCACATTTAATTCTCTTTACATTCTTTCAAATATCAAACCATATAGGTTTTTCTTAAAAGTTTTAATCACTCATCTATTTTGAAATCTAAGTTTTATTCTTTAAACATTCATTTATTTATTTGAGACAAGTCTCCTAAATTTTCGGGTTATCATATTCACCACATCTTCTAAGAATTTCTTCCTCGAAATTATAACATACTGATCTCTGCTCATTCAATTAATCAAAACTAGGTTTTCTATTTTTAACCTTTACATTTCTGGGGATTTCTATTCTATCATCACATTTCACATTGACTACTCTCTAGGTGTTTACATTTAATCATTCAGGAGTGTACACAATTGTTCAATAATTGTGAAGAAGTATAAATAATGTAAAAAGTTTTATTCAAGTAAACTTTTTATATCATGCTGAGGGGTCATATAGACCATGAACTCTCAGGTTTAACGGTATTCACCACAACCATATCTAAAATCGTGTTGTACTAGATATGTTTACAATCATTGTAATAACCAAGAATTTTAAGTCACTTTGTAAGTAAATATATTAATGATATTGAAAAACTTTGTGGTATATAGTGAATATATATGTGATGACTTATGTGGAAAGGGCATATGACTAAATAAATATCTATATTGTATGTGTGGATATGTATAATTATTAATTATGCAATTTGAATTCAAAAGGGAAGCTACATACCCTAACTATACCTTAGGTATGGTAATTAAATAACCTAAGGGGTTATGGTATTGCGAAATATTAGTATTTAAAAGTTATACTAACCTAAGAGATTAATTTTATTATCTCAATTGATTATTTATTTTAAACCTAATTACAATAAGTCTAATTGAGTTATAAAGTTAAATGGACGTGAGTAAGTGTTTAAATTCCAAAACATTGGGGATAGAAACCCTAAATAACAATTAGGGCAAGATATATTAAAAGTATTGGACAATGTTACTTACATGTTCCAAACAATTAATTAGGAAGTCCAAAAGAATTAAATTGAAAAACAAATCTTTAGCCCAAGTGTTAAGGGACATTTTGGACATTTGATTAACCAAAATTGGCATTAAAAATAAAGCAAAAATGGGGCAAAAATGGGAGGAGTGGTCGGGTATACAACTGCCATTTATGACCTTGTGATGTTATTACTTATTTACCATTTATGCTAATTAATCTCTTTATCTACACTAACCCTTTATGTGTTATTCTCCCATTGGTTAAAAATCCTAATTAAGATTACTTGTAATCCTAAAAGATAAGAATTTAAAGAGATAAAGGGCATCAGGGTAAAAGAAAATATAGATACATGGTTGTATCTATCTTTACTTAGTAAAACAACCAATACTTGCAATTTTCCTCTATTTTCTTTCATTTCCTTCTTAGCATAACAAAAGAAACAAAAAGAGAGAAAGAGAGAATGAGTGGCCGGGAGGTAGAGAGGAAGAGAGGGAGAGAACTTTCATCTTCTATGAACCCAAAGTTTATTCACTACTTTGGAAAGACAAGGAGAATAGCTAGAAAAACAAGGGGAGGTTCTATCCTAGTTCTTTCCTTCATTTTTTGTTTTATTTTCAAAGTTTTAGAGGGGCTATGTTTTAAAACTGAAAAATCTCTTAGATCTACATGTTTCATGTAAGGATCTAACCATTTTGAGTGTTAAAATGAAGATCCAAAGGAAGAAAGTGAACTTATGTTCCTAAAGGTTGAAAAATCCTAGCTTTTCTTCACTTAGATAACCTATAATTTGAGATCTACACCTCAGATTTGTGATCCGCCAAAGGGGGGTGGTAGATATATAAGTTATATAGTAAACTCAAGTGGTAGCACTCAAATCTACTAATTTTTCAAGCCATGAGGGCTGTTGGAGCCAAAACAGTCCACATTGAACAAGAACAAAGTGGACAATTTCTGGCCATGTCCTACCAAGAGAATTTTTGTATATTTCTGTTATTTTAAAAATTCTGGAAACATTTGGGAAGATACGTTGATGAGTTAACTACATCCTCTCCAAAGATGGACATTTATTGATGTGTAGAATAAGAGTTATGCCTCTTCCACGAAATGACTCTTTTAAAAATAAACTCGAATATCTCCTTGTGTGTTACTCAAGAAAAATGTGAAATTTTTACAGGAAGTTCATATAACTCATGAGAGCATCCATTAAAAATTTCAGAATTTTTGGACAAAAAGCCGATTTATGAAAAATATGGCAAGATCCGGCTATTTTAAGCATTTTAAATAAAGTAAATCAAGTTGGAAAATTCCAGAAACATTTGGGGATCATCATGAGATCATATTCTGCCTAAATCCATAAAAGAAATGTTTTTGGAACTGATTTGATATTTTTCATGAAAATGATGTAGTTTTGAATAAATGGAAATAATTAGTTAAGTGATGTCATAAATAATAAAAATGTGATTTTAATGCTTGGACACTCCTAATATATTGTCTTTTGATTATTAGGGGGTATTTTGGTAATTTTTGATGAGAAGTAATATGTGTGACCTTTTATGGGTATTAAAAAAGTTGATTGTTAAAGGGTAAACAATTAAAATAAATTATTTATTGACCTAATAAATTATTGAAATGTTATTAAGGTATTAATAATATTAGATTAAGATATTTTAAAATAATTTATAATATTTAGATTAAAAGTGGATTTAAAATATTATAAGATGACTAATAATATTAGATTAAAGTATTAACAAATGATTAAAATATTATTAAATAACTAATAATATTTGATTAAAATATTATTAATGTAATTAATAATATTAAGTTAAAATATTATTCAAAGATTAATAATATTATATTAAAGTATTATTAGATGATTAAAATATTATTAAATAATTAATAATATTCGTAATTGAATAAAATATTAGTAAAAGATTAATAATATTAGTTAAGGATTAAAATATTATTAAATAATTAATAATATTTGTAATTGAATTAAATATTATTAAATGATTAATAATTGTCGTAATTGAATTAATTATTATTAAAAAGGTAATAATATTATATGAATAAGATATTATTTAATGATAAATAATATTAGTAAATGAGTAAGGTATTATTAGTTAATTAATAACACTAAAAGGTAAATAAAATATTATTAATGGTAATAATATTAGATTGGTTTAATATAATGTTACGTAATAGTAGTATTATCAAGGTGTGATAATATAACTAAAGAATTGACGTAATGACTAAATGTTCAACCATTTAATATAGAGTGATGATATTATATAATTTACTAATTGAAAAATCAATTATAGGTTTTTCCAAGGAAGATAGTTAAACTGCTTAACTGGATAAATTTAATTTCGTAGCAGTAGACTGTAAACGAGGCAAGTTCCCTAACTCAAACTCGAGTTATTGTTTTCGAATCATGTTAGTGGATAATTATTATTATTTATTCCACATCTTTAATGATTATTGTTAATCGCACTTTGTGCAATTGAATTCCTGTTCTATTAATATTGAACTGTGAATTAATTAAAGTTCTTTCAATTATGAACTGTTTATGAGATAGATCTATGCTAGTTGTATTAGCTAGATCAAACATGTTTAAATTTATTAAATCAAATATGTTTTAAAAGTTGTTCCTAACCAATTGATTGTGTAAGGACTCTTGACTGAGATTTTTTTTTTATTAAAGCATGAAAACAATTGTTGCTCGATTATTAAGTGCTTATGCATAATACACCGAGTATGAAAGGCTGATCCACTTGATTACCAAAACTTATTAAAAGGAACAGCTTAAATACTGACAATCTTAGTATATGTTAATGGTTATTTCAAACCACTCAACATCTATTATTCAAGTATCTAAATGTTCAATTATTGAGAATTAATTCATGTTCTTTCACAATCGATTTCTATTATTGAACATTGAAAGCTAGATTCCTTTCTAATCATGATATATCCTTTTTGTATTTAAACTTGCTAAGTAAATTAGTTGCTTACTCTTGCTATATCATGACATTTATTTTCATCTAAGCCAGAGACGTCCAAAAAAGACAATGGCAAGGGAAAAGTCCAAGAGTAGTTATTGGGAATGTTTAAGTATTATTTTATTTTGATGAAATTTAGATATGTAAACCTTTTATTATATTAAATTTATATTTAAGTTAAGGTTAAGAAGACCTTGGATTATGTTGTAAGACTTTATTACGATGAACAATATATGTTTATTAATCCGCAATAGTTAGAGAATATATATGTTGTTGATGGATCGTGAGCACTGAACCCGAGAATAGAGAACCCGGATTTAGGGGCGTCACAATCACGAAGAATATAAACTACCTTTGCAAGTACTTTAGGTGATCAGCCTATCATACCCTTATGTCGTGCACAACGTATCAACAATGTATAGCGACTATTTGCACTCATAGATTGGAATATATTATCCAACTGGTATTTCCCCCTTATTCAGGGTTATACACCTCAGATTTGGTATAAGATTCTGCACCAAAACAGTTTGGTGTGGCATAAACTTTCGAAGAATACTTGAATTTCATAAACATTTGTCTAGCTGAATCAAATAGCTTAGACGTATACCAACAATTCGAACATCAATCGAAACATTTGTCTATCCAATTCAATTGGCACTAACTTATCTTTAAAATTCTAAAAATCATTGTATAATCTCATAATACCGTACTGTTTCTACAGTTCGTTGAGGATTATGCCATTTTGTGACTTTGTCATACTACATCATACCATAGTGGGTTGACGATACTATGATCACATCCAACACTAGGTTAATCTGCATTTATGACTCCATCGTTTGTCATCTCTGCACTAACTACATCAATGATATATAAAATATATTTTGATAATTTTAAATCGTTTTGCCTAGCTGAAACAAATAGCATAGACACATGAATAATAGAGCCTTTTTAAAACTTATTAGTTCAAACATTGATCCAACATATTTTTTGAAAACACAAAAGTGTAAATATCAGCATGATGTCAATAAATTCAAAATCTATCATAGCTAGAAGATTTGAAATACCTACACTTCCTCCATCAACTCTAATTTTCTTCAGTGCTCCATTACTTAATAATTCTATTTATTTCCAACATCACCAATGCTCATAATATTAAAAATCCCAAGTTCACAATCTAAAACCTACCCTAATATAGTTCATAAAACTTACCATTTGTTATAAGTTCATGAACTTGCCAAAAAAATATGAGTTTAGGAACTTGTCCTATTAGTATGTAGTCCAAGAACAAATCAAGAACTGTTCATACGCTTAGGAGTTCAAAAACATACGATACGATTATGAGTCACAAACTTACCATAAGTATGAGTTTTAAGAACTCGTACCTAATATTAATATTCTCTAACTATTAAGTATAAATATGAGAAAAGAATCACCTTCTTACCATATGTATATTGATAGCGCGACACCAATATTTCAATGATTATTAATGTGATAAACGAAGTAGTTGTTAGACCAAGCATAAAACCCCTGCCCATACAAAGGTTTGTACAACTCAGCTATCACAAGAGTCCTTAATTGAAATCCCACATAATTCTAATATTCTCTTTACTCAATACGAAGTTTTTTTAATCTGTATCCTAGTATTTACTACTCTTTCCCGAATTTACATCGTACCATTTTATTGTACATTCTCTTTATAGCGTCAGGATATATCTTCTCAATCGATTAACATATCATATGCTATTCAACATTTGAATCTGATCACGTCGTGATCTTATTTTACAATAATTTTTCATTATAATTTTCCTTTCTCTATGATCGTTTCATCCTACAATCTTTTTATTCTACACTTTAATTATATATATCATGATTTTATTTAGTCTTTTTATCTTATAGACATTGTCTATTTATCATTATTTTCATCTTTATTACTGGAGTTACGTAACTCCAGATTCTTATCTTTATAACTCTTCAAGATTCTTCTTTGAATCTTATTTATTTTCTTCTTTACTGAATAATGAATTTCCTAAATTCATCTCTTATCACTTAAACTCTATCCAGGTTTTTGTCTCATCATCCTTATCATCATCTCTACGGTTATAGCTTAAGGCACTCCTACCTAAGATTTATAACCTATCAGCTTTGATACCAACCTGTCAAGCCCCCAAATTTGGGTCCCTTGAACCTCAGACCTGGTACTTCACGGTGGTACAATTATCTCAATAAATACAACCTTTATTCATAAATTAATGAACACAATCTGGCTTTTATACCAATTAATACATTATTCCATTATGTTACAGAATCTGTAACCTTTACAATCGGTTATTACATTTGTAGATCGTGCATGATCTATAATTTAATGGCTAATCTTGATTACTAAAAATCTTAAACATTCATCTACTTCCAAAACCGCAATCTTTACATGGTTCTATAATAACTCTTTATCATATGCATTATGATTTAACACTTAATCTTTCAATTTATAAGTTCTTCTTTATAATCCAGTAAGCCGAATACCTAATCCAGCAACATGGATTATCCAAACAACTTGCTGTTTTCCAATACGACAAGTTGAAATAACTAAACAGCAAACTGTATACTAATACAACATTGTTTTCCCTTTTTCAGCGTATTGAATTCCAATTCAGCATCATATATATGCAATATAACATCCTAAATTTCCAATTCAGTATGCTATATTCTTAAAATAACTTAACTTCTCTTTCTTCTTCTCATTGTATAAGTTTACCATTATAAAATGCAAAGTATACAACTCATTTTCGTAATGAATATCTTGTATTTATTTTCTCAAGTTTATTTCAACCTAATTCATTTTCTTTACAACAATTATGAGTAAATATAACTCACCAGATATTTAATATTTCATATTAAATATATCATTTTGATTTATCTTAATCGGGACTCATAACATTTATAAATCATTTCTTCTAACTAAACGATTTACTAACTTACTAATAATAAGTTAAATCATAAGAATAATTATGTTGAATGCTCTTTATCACAACATACATCTTCTATAATCCGATATTTTCAAGGATTTCTTCAACGTCTGCAAAGGTTTTATTTTTGCAAAGAATGATCACAACGGCTCAGCTAATCCAACAGTCTACACCTTTCATGCTTCACATAGCATAAAAATTTCATATATTCATGCATCAAAATTTTTTGTCAAGGTATCTACACATACTATATGCATCTCCATATGCATCATACCTTTCATGATATGCATCTCTATATCATTCATATTTATCAAAAAACACAGTATATTCTTCATGTTATAAATTTGACACATACTTCACAAATTTCATACTTTGCATTTAGTCACATAACACTCATGTAATCAACGAGTTCATATAAAACACGTATTACATTAACTACCATAACATAGTTCAATACACAATATCACATAAGAGCAACTTATTGAAGAACTTGCCTCGAAGCATTCCTTGCACAGTTATGCTATATAGCTCTTCAAATAGCCTACATATATTAATAATATAGAACATACCAATTACTCACTTAATGAAGTTCAAATTGGTTTATATAAAATCTTATTTCATCTTGTTTGCATATTATAATTTAATTAACGCGATTAACTCCAAAACATCTCTCGTTGTCGCCTTGTTAAGAAACGTTACGACCCTCATAATCATCCATCTTTATTGATTTACATTAACCCCATACCACATCTTATAATGTTCATTTCATTTGAAGTTAAACTCTTTTTAAGTTCATTAACGCTTGGCACGGTGTTTCGACGTTCATTCGTCACACGCCCGATTCATCTCTCTTGCGTATGCTTAGCATGCTCATATACATTTCTAAAACATTATTGATTAATTTTAAACATCATTATATTTCATAATTTTCAAGTTTTATAACTTAGAACAACATCTTTTATCACCGAAAGCATCCACGTTGCATACGTGCATTCCCGACGCCCTCCGATTGCCTCCGAATGCTCGTCAGTAGTAAAATGCTTATTTTCAACCTTGATCCCGACCTCAAATCTAAATTTTTTTGGAATAAAAGTTGTAGTTCTACTCGTTATCTTTCTGAATCATCCTAAATCACCTCAGTCGGAGTTTGTATGAAAACGTTATGCCCGTTTTACTAAAGTATGTCAAAGTAGTACACCCAAAATTTTGTGCCAGTGCCCGGGCGCTCAACTTAAGCCTATATTGAGCGCCCCGGCTCTCAAGAACAGAATGGGTTGCTTGGCCATTTTGCCAAAATTCCTAACTTCCAGATTTTGTATATTTTGACGCACATACTTCAAATCTTCATAACTTGGTCATCCGTTATCCGAATTAGGTCATTCTTGAGGCTATGAAAAGTTTGTAACATTCTTTACAAAAGTCCCATAAAATTATAATTTTTCAAATTCATTAATTAGTCTGAATATTGGCTCAAAAGTCCCCCAAAACTATGTTTTCTTCTTTTTAACACGCTTTACCAAAATTTTCTCTACGACTTCGATTTAAATCATTTTTAGTCCGTTCAAATTGGAATATTTCCATAAATTCTTCTTCTATATATCCTCATTCTCAGATTTCACACATAAATCCACCATCAACACTTTTATAAGCCTGATACGTTCTCTACATGATTTTTGTTCATCCTCAAGCATAGGCTTACGATTTAATCCTTCACTTTCATTTTCGTGCATATAAACAAGTAATTTAATGTTTAAACCACCTTATTTCCTCAAATCTATCATGATCCACCATAAACCACCACAAATCAAACTCTTAAAAAATTAAAGAGATGAAAAGTTTTAAGTTTACCTATTTAGTTCTTGATCTCCTTCTTTCCTAGCTTTGATCTTAAATTTGATTATGACATGGATTAAGCATAAAATCTTTATCATATACTACCTTATTACTTTGGATCCATCATGATTCCCCATAACCCAACCTTTAACAAATCAAACTCTAAGGAAAAATTAAAGAGATGAAAAGTTTTGGGTTTACCTTTTGAGTTCTTCTTCTTCTTCTTCTTCTTCGCCTTCTTGATGATCAAATCTCCCATATTTGATCTTGATCCGCTTGTTCTCCTTGTCATGCCCAATTATCTCTCTTTCTTCTAAGCTTTTTTCTCTTTCTCTCTCTTGTTCTTCCTCTCTTTCTTGCTTTCTCTCTCATGTTCTTCTGTCTTCCTCCCCTGGCAACACTTTTCTCTTTCTTCCTCTCTATTTGGTCTGGTGTGCTGTGGGAGAATGAGAAAAAAGTGGCTTTGCTTTACTTCCTTTTCTTTAGTTAAAAGGATTAGAAGTTTAAAGAGAGAAAGGGATTTATTAGGATTAGGTGAGATTAGATGGGAGTGGTTGGGGGAGTTGGTGAGGAGTTGGAGGCTACCCATGTGCTAAATTTCTAGCAGATTTTGGTCGATTTGCGTGTTTAATTCCATCTTTAACTTTTGGACCCGATAAATCTAATTTTTGAGTTTATAGTTGATTCTTACTAAAATCGACGCTCCCGACGTCATGGGCACATCCGTTTCTTTAAATTCATCTTTGACATTTAAGTTTGTCTTTTCTCCAAAAAAGTCAACTGTTGTCTTTGACCAAAAAGTTAACCCCGACATATTTCGTGTTTAAAGTCTATTCTTACTTATTTCAACGTTCCAAACTCAAATATCCAATCTGCGTCTCCAAATTCCACTCCTAACTTCGATTTTGACTTTTTCTCCATAAAAATCAATTGTTGACTTTGACCAAAAAGTCAACCCCGACACATTTTGTCTTTACAGTCCTTTCTGACTAAACTTCACTTTCCGGACGCAACCGAGCAGTTCATGCTTCAAAATTCTATTCCTAACTCAAATTTTAAATTTTAACTTACTTCCTTTTGTTGATTAATCATATTATCTAATCAATTATTGATTATTATTCATTTCAATTGCCGTTCAAGGACATCATTTAAGCTATGCTAATTTATAACATAGTTTTATCCTGTTTCTCACATACTTCACTTAACCACAATGGTTTATTTGTTCATCCTTTAGTTATTATATTCTTCCCCTCTAACAAGGATCCCATGCAAGAATCACATTTCTGTAACGTTCTAGTTTAGTTCACTACTAAATTCTTACATAATTTCTTTCATCGATTAACTTTATCAAAGTACCTTAACATAGGTATTACTTTACTACCTTTTTCATTTATCTTTCTCCATCTAATTCATGGACAACCATTTATTCTTAGCCCAAGTCTCATATAACTTGCTTCGGCTCATGACTACTTGTTTATTCTCAAGTATTAACACCTTTATCAACATCTCTCATAAAATCATACAAAAATTTTATTCTTTAACATTTTTTATTATTGTCAGCTTGACATAATTCATTCTTTTAGTTACAAAACTTTATACAACAATCTTCTCTCTTCTTACTCTTCAAAATTTCTATCATTCACATTTAATTCTCTTTACATTCTTTCAAATATCAAACCATATAGGTTTTTCTTAAAAGTTTTAATCACTCCTTTATTTTGAAATCTATGTTTTATTCTTTAAACCTTCATTTATTTATTCGAGACAAATCTCCTAAATTTTCGGGTTATCACAACATCTCTCCAAGAAATAGGCCCCAAAGACACTGAGGAGAGAGACCGTATGAGTAAGATTCTTTATGCTTCAACAATATGATCTATCATGTACAGTATGATATGTACTAGACTAGATGTCGCTCATGCACTTAGTGTAACAAGCAGATATCAGTCGAATCTAGGAGAAGAACACTGGAAGGTAGTAAAAAACATCTTAAAGTACTTGAGAAGAACTAAAGACGTATTTGTTATCTACATTGGGTTTGAATTGAAACTAGAAGGCTATACAGACTAAAGTTTTCAAACGCACCAAGATGACAGTGAATCTATTTCGGGGTATGTATTTATCTTAAACGGTGGCGTAGTGAGTTGGAAGAATTCCAAGCAGCAAACAGTTGCTGATTCAATGACATAAGCATACTCCATAGCTGCAAGTGAAGCTGTAAAGGAGACTATTTAGAAGAAAATTTTAATAACTGAACTTGGTGTGGTTCCTAGCATTAGAGGAGCAGTACATTTATTCTCTGACAACACCAGAGTTGTTGCACAGGCCAAAGAACCCAGGTCTCATCAGAAATCCAAACACGTGTTGCGTCATTTTCATTTGATTAAATAGATAATTAAAAGCGGAGAAATCACCCTGAAGCGTGTGGATTCTCAAGACAACATTATAGATCCATTTACTAACACTTTAATAACACAATAGTTTGATCTTCATTTAGAGAAGATATGTATGAGATACCATGGTGAATTGCTTTAGTGTAAGTGGGAGATTAAAAGTACTATGCACACAAGCCAATCATATTTGATATGATGAAGTATATACTTTGTAATAATCTTATTCAATTTTTAATAAAAGAATTCATTTATTAAAGGCTTTTATTTTATCTATATGGTGATGTTATATAATATGTGATAAACCCATAGTTTTAAACAAATGCTTTTAGAATCATAATGATGATCATGATAATGATATCTAAATTCTTAGATAGCTTAAAACTAAAATAGTTCCCAATCGTTAGATTACTAAAAACGAGATTAGTGAATCTCGATAGATTGGTACATACATTGCTTGCTCTTAAGAAGAGGATGATTGATCTCATAATCATTTGTATGGAGTTATTAAAACAAGTATGTATGTGCTTATTGGAGAATAAGTTCACTGAACGTGGCTCGCTAATACCTAATGAAGTTTTACTTGCCTGTCAATAGGAATTCCTCTAGTAATAGTAGTACAAGTGATCCTCAGACTTGAGATTATCATAGAATCTTGTGTGTGATGAGTTATACTTTGACATATCCCTTAAGATCCTTAGGCTATGTTTGTTTGCAAAGATTACACTTGGGATAGGACTATTAATCCCAAGTGTCTTGTTTGTTTTTAAATTTGAGCTTATAACTATTAGCCCCGGGATTACAAAATAGCTTAAAATGATGGATTATTTAATACCATGTTCTACCTGGTATTATAATCTCTACCATTTGGGATTAAAAGTTGCTAGACAAAATTAACCTCAATTTTTTTTTAAAATGACCATCATATCTTGCAATCTCAGTTATTAATAACCGTCAACTTAAAACTTACTAGTACAAAGACTATGTACTAGTAATCTAATACACGTAATTTAATTATTTGATATGTGTAATTTAAATCTTCCACTGACAATAGAATTGGCAATTTAGACCCCACCCAACCCCCACCCGCCCCCACCCTTCACCCCCCAAAAAATAATATTTATTGATTATGTATACACCCCCCCCCTGCACACCACCAAACCCCCCCCCCCCCCTCCCCATGCACCCACAAAAAAAAATTATTGATTATGTATACACCTCCATCACATGCACCCCCACCCCCTAACAAAAATAATATCTACTGATTAAGTATACACCCCATCACCCTCACCCCACCC
The DNA here is from genome assembly GCA_020205555.1 of Panax stipuleanatus. Classification (NCBI taxonomy): domain Eukaryota; kingdom Viridiplantae; phylum Streptophyta; class Magnoliopsida; order Apiales; family Araliaceae; genus Panax; species Panax stipuleanatus. Next base: position 139,625,924 of record CM035117.1, read on the forward strand.
CACCCACCCCCAACCACCCCCACCCCCCACTCCCACTCAATTTTTTTTGATTATGTATACAGGCCCACCCCCACCCACTCCGCCCCCACCCCCACCCCACCCCTACCCCCACCCCAAAAAAATTAAAAAGAATAATATTTACTGATTTTATATACACCCCACCCACCCTGCCACCCACCCAACCCCCACCCCACAAAAATTAAAAAAATAATATTTACTGAATATATATACATCCTCATCCTACCCCGCCCCACCCCCACCCCCGCCCCCTACCCCACAAAATTAAAAAAATAATATTTACTTATTATGTAAACACCCCCACTCAGCCCCGTCCCACCCCCTACACCCACCCCCCATCCCCACCCCCACCCCCCTAAAAAATAATATTTACTGATTAAGTATACACTCCCACCCCACCCTCCTCTCAAAAAAAATAATATTTACTGAATAATATAACCACTTATTTAAAAGTTTTTAATTACTTTTTATTATTTTTTGATGTATAAACAAGTTTAAATTATAATTTAAAATATGCTATTATTGGTAATGGTATAATAGTCCAAACAATATTTTTTAATCAAATCCTTTAATTAATCCTAGAAAAAACAAACATAACATGGGATTATTTTAAGTTATCCCAAGAATAATCCCATAAAAAACAAACATGTGACTAGGATTATTTAATCCTAGGATTAATAGTCTTAGATTATAATCCCAGGGATTATAATCCCGGGATTATAATCATTGCAAACAAACATGGCCTTAGGGTATATCAAAGGGTATGCTTGGGTATAATAAGTTGTACATGGAGACAATGAATGATCAATAAAGAATCTACCGCTTCTAGTAAAATGAGAGAATGTCTTATGTAATTCAATAAATGACAACTCAAAAATTCTTGGCCAATGTAGAATGAAATTAGAAAGCAATTTCTAATTTGCATTACTTAGAGTTATGCATTTGAGAATCGAAATACATATAATTAAATAAAATAAGACTTGACAGTAATTCAATGTCTTATATTTAATTAGGACATTTTATGGTAGAAGGATTGAATCGTACGTGAACTATTCACTCAAAGGTTCTTTTATGATTAATGTTGAAATCTATATTATTTAAAAAGTTATTGATTGCTAAGGGGGCTTACCCTTATTGTAGAATAAATGTTACTTATTTAAATGAATTAAATAGTTTAATTTATTTATTTAAATAAGATTAGAATTGTTCTAATTGATTTATTCACAACCGGTTTAATATGGATAACTTAAAGGGTCACAACATAAAAGAAAAATATTTATTTAAGAAGTAAAAGACATAATCGTAATAATAAGTTAAGTATATATAATTTAATCTACGGTGATAGAATAAATTAAACAGCTTAATATTTTTTATTTAATATTTTGGAAATATAAAATATAAATTAATAAGAGGAGTCTTATTATTATTCTTACTATTATTATTATTTAATTACTAAAAAGGTTTGGAAATTAATTAAAAAAAGTACTCTCATTAATTCTTAATTGGATAGGGAATACAATTAATTAAAAGAGTTTAATTATTTAAAACAAAACTCTATTCCTAAATAGTTTATGAGGGTTGCCTACATCTATAAATAGAAAGTCTTATTATGGGTTAAGGTTACATATTTATTCCAAGAGTTGGGAGGGTACTGATATTTATATTGAGATAGAAACTAGGGTTTTACCAAACACCTATCTTCTTGGATACCTATTCTTCCTTGGTGGATCACATCTAGAAGCCAAACGCTTGGGTGGCTAACGTTGATCAAAGGAAGGAATCTATCCCAATGAATTCAAGAAGAACACGAAAGGACTTGGAGTTGAACTCGTACTTGAGGAAACACGGTTGTACAAGGATATGAATCTGATTCTCCTTCTTCGTTTAAATTGATAACTGAGCACAATGTATGATCATGGTGATGGTTTGTATTAAAAATTTAAAATCTATTTTATCGCGCTTTCGCTACTTTTATGTGATTTGATTGCATGATCGCGCTATATACAAACCTAACACTGGCAGGTAAGGATATTGCATGTGTTGAGAGAGATATGACTTACTGCTAGAGAAGCGGCTGTAGCTAAGAGGAATACCCTTAGGTCTTTCGCGGAAGATCTTGCGAACCTGGCTCAGGTTGTGGTAGAGCTCGAGGAGGGGACTGTCTGATCAGCATTGGAGCTTTTGAGGCGCATTGATGGGGTAGAGTAGGAGCTCATGGCTGCTCCTTTGACTATAGAGACGGCTGGGTACTTAGAGCTATTGTCTCACTTGACTTCGGATTTATAGCCTTGCTTTGATTCCTGCACAGACTATGTTACTCCCTTTTTTCATAGATTCACTTTTGTATATAATAGTAGTATATATGAAAAGTGTTGTAACGCCCCCAAATTTGGGTCTACCTTTAAACCCGAGTCTGGTGCGTCACGAGTGCTACTCTTTCCATATATTCATCTCTATATCCTTAATATATAAATAAACCTCCAAAATATAACAATATATTTTCTCAAATCCCAGATTCTATTACCTTAAAATCTTCAATACATTACAAATAATGATAACTATATTATTTTTTAATTACATGTGTGACTTTTATCTTCCACAACAGATACGTAAAGGTTTAACTAATTACGCTGCAATTCCATGACTAGATCTTTTCGTTTAATCTTCACTGGATCCTTCAGTTCTTTATAGCTTAGCTGAAAACATTTTTATTTTAAAAGCAAGGGTGAGCATTAAATTTCCCAATAAGTTATAGAAGTTGAAGAACAACAATATCAAGAATCAAATATTCTTTCTTTAGAAAACTTCAATAATTGTACAATAGTTATGAAGCAGCTTGAATAAATAGGAATAATTAAGATTCCTATTATTTAAAACATCGCTAACATTTATCCTTACATAATCATTGACATTAACACTTCTTATAACACTTCTAAGACTCAACTCAGTCATACACAAATACATATGTGAAAAGAATCACCTTTTCGATATATATTTATGAATAACAACTCCACTGACATATACCTTAAACTTAATTATTATCTTAACGTTTGTCCAGCTAATATAATCAACACAGACTCCTCCTTATGCAGTTTATGCTTAACAGAACTATAACAACTTGAACAATTCATCTTACAACTGCATAGTACAATACATTGATAAATATCTTGCACAAATATAAAACATTTGCACATAGATAACAACTTGCTCAGTTACCACATTTGAGTAAGTTAAAGAAACTTGCACAGAGTAATATCATGTACAAGTGTTAGGAAACTTGCCTTAAGCGCTGTTTACAACTTTACGCTATACCGTTCTTCGAATGCCTTATATATATATTTATATATATATATATATATATCATATAATGACAGTACATCAATTAATAACATAAAGACATTGGCTATCGGTTTACGTTAACTTTATTCATTTCATTTTACATCCACGTTGTTAGACTCACAACACTTCCCTTAACGTCGTTCATAGTTAAGATTTAAATCTCAAGGTCACTTTCTATGTCTTTAATATCTTCATTTCATTTTATATGTATCACGTTTTATAGATTAACTTACGCGATAAACTCCAAGACTATCCCTTATCATCGCGGCGTTCAAGAACGTCTTAATTATCATATCCACCTTTTAGACGGTTTAACTTATCTTCTCCTTCCTTTATAGCTTACCCGAATAATTAAACTAATACCATCCGTTAAGTTATTTAATATTCATTATGGCTTTATAACATTTAAATGTCAAAAGCTACCATCTTTGTTCAACATCTAGGTATTACAACCTATGTAAACATAAGACATTCATCCAACGCGAATACGATCAACGATTAACATCTACGTACTTTGCGTTTATTATTTTATAACTATTAATCAACGTTTAATTGTTAATCTCTAAGTTTTACTCATCATTTATGATGTTATATTACATGAATATTACACTCATACTTTCCCCTTAATTATCACCCAAAAAGTTGAGTAATAAAAATCTATTGTCAGAATTTTTATTGTTAAAGGCGCTGTAGCGCCAATTTATGTACAAAGTGGGGCGTTGCGAGGACCTACTCTAGTAAACTACCCTTCCAGGCTGGCACTGCGGCGCCTATTTTCCTTTGTTAGGCGGCGCTGCGGTGCCTCTGCTAACTTTTTGAAAAAAAATCGAAGTATGGAAATTTTTCACACCGCTTCCTTCTCGAACTAGTAACTTGTTCGTTACAACTCGGAATGAGTTCGTTCAAAAGCCATTTTCTTACTTATCTTATGTACTTCAACTTCCCCCAGACAGAATAATATTTTGGATTCCCTAACAAGCCTTAAAACTTGCTCCAAAATCCATCGCCACTCAATTTTTTAATTTTGCGCTCTTAACGTTTTAAATTTGCAATTCTTCGTAACTCACTCATCCGAAGTTGGAAAGAGTTTGTTCTTTAGCCTACGACTCTGTTTTACTTACGTCTATATTTCCCCCATGAAATTTTTAATATTCCCAACTATTAAAAATTCATTCGAAAATTGTATTAAACTATGATTTCAACGTTCATCGTTTTTTACTTAATTTTTCGCCATAACTTCGTTATAGCTCGTTTTTTATCCATTACAATTGGAAAAATCATATATTTCTGTTCTTACCTATTTTAAATTTTTATTTTATGAGTTTATTGACAACTTCGGTAGACTTTCCTCGCCCTTTTGCGTACAATACCCGAGCTCTCATTTCCTCTCGTATATAATATAGAGTTTCTCTTTGATTATCTTGTGAATTGGTGAAGAAAAATGAGAAGGAAGGCTCGCTATTTATAGGGGAGTAAGAGTGAGGGTAAAATAGTCTTTTCCCTAACTTTTATTGGATAATTACACTTAGCCCCCCCATGACATATAATTAGTGGCTTGGATAATTACACTTAGCCCCCTATGGCATATAATTGGTGGCATGAGATATATAATTGGTGGCATGACACATAATTGGTGGCATGACAAATATAATTGGTGCCTTTATCTTTATTCTTTTATTATTCTTCCGGTTTTATCTTTCGTTCACTTCCCGGAATCCATTACACAGTCAGAAAATTTAGTTTTTCGTTTTCTTTAAAATTGTATCTCATCTTTCCTCATTAGATTAACTTTGACGCGTTCCTCAAATAATTAAAATAAATGCTTTTACGTTCCCAGATGAATAGTGGTTTTTTGGCTTTTTCTCATATTTTTTTTTATTTTCCAATACGATTCTAAAACTCGTAAATTCCATCACAGATTTTCGTTCCACCTCAAAAATTCCCATTTTAACACATCTCAGCAAAAACCACAAAATCTCATTTAATTCAATAATTTTTGTTGGGTATAATCTAGTTACGCATAACAAACAAGTATACATGGTCAACAAATAATAAAGTGATGAGTAGAGTATCATTCCCACGGAGAAAATAACCGAACTTTATCCTAACAACTACCAATTTTATATTGTCTCAATTCTATTAAACAAAAAATCGAGTTTGTGAAATTTATGAAAACTACTAATTAATTAAAAACCAACTAACAACCACTAGATCTAATCAAGAATTGAAGAATTAAGCCTACAACTTCACTTAATGCGTCACTTGGATCGACATACTTTCTTTTAATTCAAATAAACTAGCCCAGATTGTTAACCAAGAACACAAACGTAAATATAACCATTTCTCAATGCATTATACCCATATCAACTTAAATTCACAATTGATAGAATTAAGATGAGCGCCTCAATTAACTAACCCACCATATCTCTATGTGAATTATAATTAAAGAGGGTTTAAGCACAAGTTCTTATTAATTATGCATGATGCGTAGGTATATCTCTATCCTAAGCATAAATTATGAATACCACAATCATGTAAAAATCATAATAACATGCTACTATGTTTAGATCTTAACCTATATTACATCTCTCGAATTCATATAGGTTATCAAGTAATTGTTGATCAGGCAATTAAATAATTAAGCATAACCCATAATAGACAATCCTGGAAATAGTTTCACTGAATTAACATGGAAGCATTTCAAGCCTCGTTAAACAAAAAGATTCATTGTAGACTTAAATAGTAAATTAGTTCATGCTAGATATTCAGAAACCAAAATCCACAAATAGAATAGCATTCTGAATACAAGGATAAAAATGAAGTAAGAGAAAAGAAACTGTAAAGTAATCTGCTGCTCTTTCCCATGTTCGCCTTGAATCCTTCGTGCTAGCCTCCTCGCTTCAATTCTCCAAACATGATGTAAATCTAGGGTCTGATTAATGATGATGATAATGTCTTCTTTACCCCTCCAGTTGCCTCTTATAATCTCTGAAATGCGTACCAAATCAAGCACAACAATTTGTCTAGAGTCCTTCTCGAACTAGGAAAACTTTTAGTTAACTACCGCGTAACCTGCCCCAGCGCAGTTTGTCTCTTAGAAAATCCGCCTCGACGCACCTTCGCCCCGGTGCAGTTTATAGAGAAAAAACTCCGCCCCGGCGCACTTGTCCAACTATGAAGCTAAAATTCTTATTTTTTGTCTTGATTTCCCTTTTTTTGCCCTCACAAACTGTTCATATACACAAACAAAGAAAATAAGTAAAATGATACCAAAACTACTCAAAGTAGTAAAGAATCAATACCAAAAGGAAGCCAATTCATAGGTATAAAACCCACTCATCAAATACCCCCAAACTTGAGACTTTGCGTGTCCTTAAGCAAAACACAAATACAAAATACAAATGTAAAATCCCTACATGCCTACGAATCCAGCCGTCAGACAGTGTGAATTTCAATAAATTTGCCTCAGGGAAATCACAATAGCTATGAACAGTAAATCCTACCAAACATAAATTAATAACCCATAACAATCAATGAATCGCTGCCTGTTATCACTGAAGTAGTGTGTGTATACTCAATAACCATGGAAATTAACTACAGTTCCAATGCTTCGCATAATATGCTTCTTAGAGGGAAAATCACAATTTTAACTTAAGACATTCTAAAAACAAGTTTCAGATAAAATAATACATTCACCAAGTTAGGAGGTATTCACAGTTTTTAATTCTTTTATTCAAGCACGAGGGCATTTTTGCTCTTTCCCGTGTTTACACCTGACTGTGCCATGTCTAGTCTTCTTAGGCTTTTCAATGTTACCCATATAGAGAGCTTTCGACTAGCGACTACCAAGGCAGATGGGTTTAAGGCACTGGTTGTAAAGATATCCCCTAGGGTTTACTTACTCGAGTAACAAAGGCCACATAACTAAACTAGCCAATGTGTGTATTTATTTATATTTTTTCTTTTTTTTAACATATGCCCCCTATTTTCCCCCAAAACGTAGGTTCTTGTATCATCCTAGCCATTACCTCACGTTTGTCGATTTCCTTCAATAAAACCAAAGTTTCCCTCAAGAAGACAATTATGCGATTATTCTTACTAAGTTAATCAAAATGATCATCATTAAGTGCTATCTGGTTACATCCATTTCAAACAGGAAAATATTTATATCAGGCTATGAAATTACATCAATGTCATGGTTATCAATACTACTCACTGTCTATATAATTCCAATTTCATCATTGCCCAAGTAAATTTCAAACTATCCGACAAGCTGGAAACATGCAATATGAAGTATCTTTATGCAACAGATATAAAATAGTACACTACCAAAACAAACAAATGTTTTTATGATTTTAATTTATTTTTTTTTGGAAATATATATCAACTGAATGACTACTGCTATCTACTATGCAGTATGCAATGTACACCAAACTAAAATGCACTACCAATGAAAATACAAATGCAACGCAGACCACCCCCAAACTTAATATAAGCAATGTCCTCATTGAGTAAGAAATAGAAATTTCAAGTATAGAGGACTTCCTTGAATGGCTAAGTGTCGTGCTCAACCACCCCTACGTCTAAATCAGAAGGGGGGTAGGCTGGCAGCGGTTGAGGAATGGGAAACAAAAAAGGCTCAGCATGGGGATCTAGTCGTGCCATTTGATCGACTAGAGCGGCATTGAAGTTATTTTCTGTGGCGAACATGTGATCCTGCCTTGCCGCTAATCGCTCAAACCTTTTATCCTTCAGTTTATTCCTTGCATCAAGATATTACTGAAGACTGTGAAATTGCATGCTAAAAGTGGTTTTTGTGCAGGGTGTGTTGGATGGTTTGGCTTTATCTTGTTCTTGGTCCTCCTCCTTATCGAAGTCTGCATCTTCTTCTTCAGCCTCATTATCTTTTGAATTAGAAAAATTAAAACCAAGAAATATTGGGTGAGATTTCCCCCCTTTCCAGACCGAATATCGTTTAATCATTTTGTGATCCAGGAGTTGTAACGGTTGTTGAACCAACTCATCCGACCTCCATTTCACCCCAACCCGTGCACACAATCCATAAATGAGAGAAGGATGGGGCAATCCTCCTTGAAGAGGACCCCGCAGAGAACGACAAATGGAATGAGGAATTTTAGCCCAATATTGATCTGACGATCCTTGATGATAGTGTATAACAGTGCAACCTTCTCCTTTGTAACATCACTAATGTGCTGTGATGGCAATAATTTGGCACAAAGGAATGTGTATCATATCTTCCCATAACGAATGAGATCATTGCTTTGAAAGTGCGTGCCCTTCGAGGACCAAGTAGACTCAGGCTTGCACAACTCAGTCAGTATTTGCTTATAATTAGGGCCACTTTCCTTGTATGCCATATATGCACAAACAAATAGAGACTAAAAATTATAGTAGTCGTTAATTTCTTGCACTGTAAATGGCACCATCTTACCCCTTACGAACGCAAAGAATGTTGGTTTGTCTTTAGCATTGACATATAACTCTTTTACTACAGCCACCACAGATACATTCGGTTGTTCTATAAATGTTTCCCACCTTTTTTCGCGTATTTGGTGACCCATCTCATCGTCATACTCATCGGGGCAGAGTCCGTGCTACGAAATAAGTGCCTTGGTGGCGAGGTACTCAAATCTTTCTGTTGCCGCTACATTTAGTAATTTTTTTTATCCAACTGTCTGACTGGGTTGGACAAACTGTCACCCCATTGTCTTTTTTGTGTTCTCGGTGACATGGTGCTTTAAGTCAATCAAGTTCACAAAATGCCTAACTGTGTATATCAACTAAACTAGGGCCCCAAAACAGCCTGAATGGTCGTTGAGATAATTTGTCTAGCACTAAGTGTGCAGAGACAAGTTCTTCACAAATTCTCCAAACTCAGTGCCATGACAATGGCCTAGCAATTATCCATATTTTCTACATAATGCCAATCGATACAATCTACTTGAACCAATACTTTCAATAACCAGCCCAATTTAGCATTAATAGTACCCTACCATGAATCTCGATAAACACTCGTACCTCAAATTGCTTGCCCAATATTGGGTTGATCAATTTTTAGTGGGGGTAGTGATATGTATTGTGATAGTCTTGAGGTGGAAGAACCCCTCTTTGATGATGATATTCTCTAATTGTCACGGAAAACTGCCTTCAAATTCGCTTGGGGCTCTTGTTTCGGATCTACTATAACTTGATACTCAATTAGGTTGAAAATCCCTTACCTCGGATTGGTGTTATTGTGACACCCCCAAATTCTGGTACTTCGTTTCCACCAGATTTGGTGTTCACTTTCTAAATAAAACATACATCTACCCAATAATAAAGAATTTCAAAATAAATTACAACCTTCATAAATACTTAAATAAAAATCTTCCTTATAAAAGGATTACAACCTTGCCCAAAATAAATCCCAAGGTTATCTAACCTTAAAATAAACATTTAATGCGGAAAAAAAATATAACTTAAAGTCTTATTACAATCAATCAATAATTAAAACAAGTCTTCACTTGTTCATCTTTTCTTTGCCTTTACTAGTTGACGGAGCGCGTCAACACTTTCAACCTTAGCTGCAATGGTTATTTAACATGCAAGAGTGAGCAAACAACAGAACACTAGAATACAACAATAATAAAGATATAATTGAATAGCTTCAATAGATTTGAATAACTTTACTTTCATCAACAATAAAGAATTGAATAATAATCCTTTTATCAATAATTAGAATTTTGAATATTGAAATCATTTGAGGGTCATAAGACCTTGAACTTTTGTCTTAGGTTATAAACATTTATATTTAAAACCTTTAACAGTCATTTAAACTATGGACCTTAACTCGTACTTAGGGGGATCAACCCTTCGTGCCATGTATTGTGCACAAACATCTTAACGCTATCGCGTGGTAACCTCCCCTAGTAAATAGGGTTGTTCATCTCAGTATTTGAATACAAGTCCGCACCAAAGAAAGTTTGGGTTGGATAAGCTTAAAAGGGTAATTTAGAATTCAACGTTCATCAACTAAGGAATAGTTGAATCGACTTACAACAATCAAGAATAATTCATAAATAAAAGATTATGGATAACTTATATGCTTTAGAATCAAACTTAAAGCATTTAAAAGACAATATACACCCTACATGAACAATTAAATCAAGGTCGTGTTAATTCAATAATAAACTTTGATAATATTTGCTCAATATAAAATTTATAAATAGTACAAATAATTAGCATCATTATGATCAATAAAAATAACTCAGGTAAGGTTTGAGTTTAGAGAACTTGCCTCAAGTGCAAACTACAGTTATAACTCACGTTCTTTAACACTTCCTACACACATATATTTAACCACAATAATCTAAATTAGTTAACACGTACCTAATTCACATAATTAGTTAACCCATCTAGGTTAACTCATTCTTGTTTAATTATTAAGTTAATAATTAATTATCCCGTAATTAATCACATCACATAACCATATTACATGCTAACATAATTAATCAATTAATAATTATGCACTTAATATTAATTAAATTATATTTAAATGAATTATAATTTAAACATTTACTTTAATTATAATTAAATGAATTATAATTTATAATTAATCAACTATATCATGCATAATTACAAATCAAAATTAATCATCCATTTATTAAATTATAATTACACATATTATAATTTAAATTATCATTCAATTGATTAAAATTAATCAAATAATATTCATTAAAATTTAACAAATTATATTTTAAATTAAACTTTTACTTTAATTATAATTATTCAAATTATAATTACATATCATATTAACTAAATTATAATTAAACAATTATAATTTAACATTTACTATAAATAAATTAAATGATACTTTAAGGTTTTCACAACCTCCTTTCTTTTTCAACATGAAATTGTCAATATTCACATAGAGAATATGTTATTGCATCTTAATACATGATCATTAACATTGAAACAAATCAACTTAAGTTTTAAAGACTGCAAAAATAATTAGAGTTCACTACCTCTGCTCAGGTCCTGGCACAGCATCGCTACCTTAAGCCTTGGCACCGGCGCAGCTACGCTAGTGCTCAATCCGAAAAACTCAGCAGGCGCAGCTGCGCCGTTTCTGCCTTTGTTGTCGGCGCAGCTGCGCCAGAACGTGGACAGAAACAATGCAGTTCGGCATCTGCATCACTGTTCATCCCCCATATGCCAACAATTGGCAATACACAACAACTCAAACAATGTAAAACATATATATGAAATAATACACACGTAATACATGATTCTAATCACAGAAATCTTTTAAGAAAAAAAATCAAAGGTTTTAAAATACATGTTTTGCTATTTTCATAAAACTCATACTTTAACAAAACAATCCACTATAAACTCAATTCTAAATCACTCAAATCCATAGTACATGCATTGTTTTCATTTATTGACGATAGTATCATGAACAACTCTAAATTGACATATTAACACATGAAATTCATCAGTTTTACTCTCAAACTCAACCAAAAACATATAATTTCATACGAACAAAATTTCTCCATAAAAATTTGTTTCTACAACAATTTGATTTTTTGAAAATCGTTTATAGCATACAATTCAGTAGTTTGTAAACACAAATTCTACATATCTACAATAATATCACCAATTCATGAATAATCTTTTCATAGAGAACTCAAAATAAGAAAGAACAACTAAATAAAGTTCTTAAAAATTATAAGGTAGTAATTATACCCTTTTTTCTTTGATGATTGAAGAAGAAGATGATGAGGAGCTTGATTTCTACCAATTCTTTCTCCTTCTTTTTCTTCTTTGAGTATTCTCTCTAACTTTCTTCTCTACTCTTTCTTTGTTCTTATTTTGTCTTAGGCTTAGAACTAACGTAACTTAGCTATATTATAACTAATATAATATACGTATACTGATATAATATAACTGTTAAGTATTTAACCCATATAATAAATATATTAATTAATACATGAGTTACACAAATTTGAATTTAAAAAGCCATAAGGCTTGTTTGCAAAAAACAGAGTTATTTTTTTAAAAAAATAGATTATTAGTAACTAAGGTATTGTTTGGTAGAATGGGTTTAAAGCTAGTACAAGGGCCATGTTTGGCAAAACCTTTTGAAACATAAGTAAGGGCCTTGTTTGGTTAAAACAATTTAAAAACTCTTTTTTTTTTAATTTTAATAAATTATTTTAACACATATTTTAATGTTACACTTTAATTAATTAAATATTTAACATTCTAATTTAATTAATTAAAATCTAACATCAATTAATCACATACAAATTGTCACGTAACAATTATAATTACTCGCTAATTATAATTTCATACAACACTCATCACATAATTCATCTAATTTAATTATCTCAATTAAATTAGAACTATACTATAAAATTAATATAAATTAATTAAATTAAATATTCATTTAATTAATATATAACACTTAATTAAATCAATCCACAATAATCATATAATTTATTTATTTAACTCAATAAATAAATCACATAAAATATTTATTTAATTCAATAAATATTTACAATTAATATATAAATTTTCATTCGTTACAATCTTCCCTCCTTAAAAGGATTCTGTCCCCAGAATCTCACTTAATTTTTTTTTTCCACCTGTTACATTCTTCCCCGCTTAAAAGGATTCTTGTCCCCAGAATTGATACATAAGGCGTTACACAAAAAGCTAACTAAATAATTGCGGATATATTTTCATCATAACATCTTCAAGTTCTCACGTAGCTTCTTCAACACTATGGTTCCTCCAGATTACCTTAACAGAAGGTATCACTTGATTTCTAAGTACATGTTCCTTTCTATCAACTATTTGAATAGGCACTTCTTCATATGTTAAGTCTTTATCAAACTGTAATGGCTCGTATTCTATTACATGTTTGTTGTTGTGTTTATACGGTCTTAACACAGAAATGTGGAAGACGTTGTGTATATTCTCCAGCTCCGGAGGGAATGCAACCTCGTAAGCTGTCTCGCCCACCTTTCGTAGTACCTCGAAAGGTCCAATAAATCGGGGAGTCGGCTTCCCCTTCTTACCAAATCGAATCTTCTCTTTCAAGGGAGATACTTTCAAGAAACGAAGCTTCCTGGTAAGAATTCTTAATTCTGGCGATGTTGATCGGCATATTTTTTAATCTATCTTGAGCAACAACTAGTCTCATTCTGATCAGCTTCACTATTTCGAGGGTTTGTTGTACTAGTTCCGGTCCCAATAGTTGACATTCATCGACTTCATCCAAGCACAAAGGCGCTCTGCATTTCCTTCCGTATAACGCTTCGTAAGGCGGCATGCTGATACTCGCGTGATAATTATTGTTGTAGGCGAACTCCACCAACGGTAGATGATCATCCTAGCTTCCTTTGAAGTCCATAATGCAAGGTCTCAGCATATCCTCTAGCGTCTGAATTGTTCTCTTGCTCTGGCCGTCGGTCTGAGGATGGTACGTTGTACTCATTCGTAATTGTGTTCCCAGACACTCTTCCAAATGCTTCAAGAAATTTGACGTAAAACGCGGATATCTGTCGGACACAATCGACACCAGAACACCGTGTCGAGAAATGATTTCCTTCACATATAGCTTTGCTAGCTGATCCAAGTTGTACTTAATCCTGATCGGTAGAAAGTGGAGCGACTTCGTCAGTCGATCCACAATCACCCATATTGCATCGAAACCCTTCTGAGTCGCTGGAAGACCAACCACAAAATCCATCGTGATGTGCTCCCACTTCCATTCTGGAATCTCCAACGGTTGTAGCAATCCGCTAAGTCTCTGATGTTCTGCTTTAACTTTCTGTCATGTTAGACATTTCGCAACGCATTTAGCAACGTCCCTCTTTATATTCGGCCGCCATAAGTGATGCCTAAGATCCTGGTACATCTTCGTACTCCCAGGGTGAATTAAATATCTTGAACTGTGAGATTCGCTCAAAATCTCCTCTTTGACTTCTGGTACTAGCAGTACCCAGATTCTTTCTTCAAATCGTAACAGTCCTTCATTATCGATCTTGAACTTGAACTCTTCACCATCAACTATTCTCTTTCTAATCTTCTTGCATTCTTCATCGTGAAGTTGTGCTTCTTTCACTTTGTCTACCAAAGTAAAACCAGTAGTTAATTGAAATAGCTTCTCATCCGATTCCTTCGGATACTTCACTTCTAGTTCCAACTTAGCCATCTCTTCTATTAACTGGTCCTGATCAGTTACTATATTTAGCTTCTCCAGACCTTTTCTGATCAGAGCATCGACGACGACATTAGCTTTACCCGGATGGTAAAGTATCTCGCAGTCGTAGTCCTTGATCAGTTCCAACCATCTTCTCTGGCGCATGTTCAAATCATTTTGTGTAAAGATGTACTTCAGACTCTTGTGATCTGTGTATATCTCACACTTTTCTCCGTATAGGTAGTTTCTCCAAATCTTCAAAGCAAACACTACTGTCGCCAATTCTAAATCATGGGTCGGATACCCTTTCTCGTAATCCTTCAGCTGACGTGATGCGTAGGCAATAACTTTGTCGCTCTGCATCATCACGTAGCCTACTCCCTTATGTGAGGCATCACTATATACCACAAAATTTCCCGTACTATCCGGTAAAGACAACACAGGCATAGTACTCAACCTCTTCTTCAATTCCTAAAAACTTTCCTCACATTTTTTCGTCCAAAAAAATTTAACTGTCTTACGAGTCAAATTCGTCAACGGAGTTGCGATCTTGGAAAAGTCTTGAATAAATCTTTGGTAATAACCTACCAATCCCAAGAAATTCCTCACTTTAGACGGTGTCTTCGGCTGTTCCCAATTAATCACCGCTTCAACCTTCGACGGATCTACCAAAATCCCATCTTTGTCAATCACGTGGCCAAGAAATTGCACACATTCTAACCAGAATTCGCACTTCTAGAATTTTGCGTAAAACTTTACTCGTCTCAGTGATTCTAAGGTCACCCTCAAGTGTTCACTTTGTTCCTCCTTGGTCTTGGAATAAACCAGGATGTCATCAATGAACAGTAATACAAATTTGTCTAGGAATGGCTTAAACACCATATTCATTAAGTCCATAAATGCAGCTGGGACATTCGTTAGACCAAATGACATCACCAAGAACTCGTAATGACCATACTGAATCCTAAAAGCCGTCTTCGGTATATCTTTCCTTCTCACCTTTAACTGATGATACCCACTCCTTAAATTGATTTTCGAGAAGTATCTAGCAGCCTTCAACTGATCAAACAAGTCATCGATCCTAGGTAAAGGATACTTATTCTTGATCGTAACTTTGTTTAACTCCCTATAATCAATGCAAAGCCGTATAGACCCATCCTTCTTCTTCACGAATAAAACTAGCGCTCCCCAAGGTGAAACGCTCGGATGAATATACTTCTTGTCCAATAATTCTTGTAGTTGAACCATCAACTCCTTCATCTCGACTGGAGCCATTCAGTACGAAGCTTTCGAAATTGTAGTAGTTCCCGGCGCTAAGTTGATCACGAACTCTATCTCCCTATCTAGCGAAAGTCTTGGCAAGTCGCTTGAAAAAACGTCCACAAACTCGTTAACCACTATTATCTCATCTACCTTCGGGCTCTCTTTATGCGTATATACTATGTAGGCTAGATATCCTACACAGCCTTGCGTTAAAAGTTTATTAGCTTACATAACCGTCAGACAACTCGCTTGTCTAGGCGATTTGCTACCATAGAACACCAACTTCGACGGAGTCGTAAGGTTTATCGACTTCTTCTGACAGTCGATTATCGCCCCATGGTTGAACAACCAGTCCATACCTAGTATAACATCGAATTCCCCACGTTTTATCGGAATCAAATTTACCCTCAGCTCCTGACCCTTAATGTCTAACCTACAGTTCTTGTATACAAACCTAACAGGAATAACTTCCCTATTAGCAATTTCTATGTTTAAGGGATGAAGTAATTCCTCTGTAGGTAAGTCTAAGGTCTTAACAAAATCATCAGATATAATTGAACAAGTAGCACCCGAATCAAATAATACATATGCATTTATACTATTGACCTGAATAATACCTGGCACAATATCTTTTAATTGCACAGCATCCTGCATCATCACGTTGAATGTCATGTCAGTGGATCGGACAGCCTGCAATGGTGCAGCGATAGTCAAGGTACTGCCGCTCCCATTTCCTCCGCGCCCTTGCTGACCCACCAGCTATCTTCTTACGACAACTACGGGCCATGTGATCCTTGGATCCACATGTGTAGCAAGCTCCCTTCTTCGGGTTCGGGCAATTTGGCGCAATGTGGCCTTCCTGACCACAGTTGAAGCACACCCGCTTCCCCTTCATGTACACTCCAGTGTATTTCTTCCTGCATGTAGCACATGCTTTAAACTTCCACTTCGGTTGGCTTCCCTCAGACTCCCAGCAGAGGTGTTGTCGTTTTATTTCCTTTTTTGGTTGATAGGCCCGCTACCACCAGCCTTGGTTTCTATCTCATTCTTCTTCTTCTTATCCTGATTGAATTTGGTTACCGCGTCGCTTCCTCCCTCAGTGAGTATAGCCTTTTCCAGCACAGCTATGAACGTGTTCAGCTGGAACATGGAAACCTTGCTGTAGAGCCAGGGCTTCTGTCCCCGCTCAAACCTCCTCACCTTCCTAGCGTCAGTACTGACCTGGTATGTAGCGAACCTGGCCAGCTCGTTGAATTTCGCGGCATACTCTGACAGCGTCATCCCTCCCTGCTTAAGCTCTAGAAACTGGACCTCCATCTGGTCCTGCGAGCTCACGGGAAAGTACATTTCAAAGAACATCTCTTTGAAATGTTCCCACGGTATAACTCCTTCACCCTCTCTGGTCTTGTTGGCTTGCCACAAGAAACTAGCATCCGACTTCAACATGAAAGTCGCAAATGATGTCTTTGATAGTAGTGTGCATACAAGCCAATCATGTATGATGATAAAGCACGTACTTTGTAAACAATCTTATTTATTTATTAATGAAATATTCATTTATTACAGGAATTTAATTATCTACATGTTGCTGTTTTTATAATATGTAAATAACCCATAGTTTTAAGCAATGCTTTTAGAATCATGATGATGATCATGCTAATGAGATCTAAATTCTTAGAAAGTTTTAAAACTTAAATAGTTCCCAATCGTGGGATTACTAAAAAGGGGATTAGTAAATCCGGATAGATTGGTACATATGTTGCTTGCTCATTGGATGAGGATGATTGATCTCATGATCATTTGTGTGGAGACACTAAAGCAAGTATGTAGGTGCTTATTGAAGAATAAGTTCACTGAACGTGATTCGCTATGGAATACCTAATGGAGTTTTACTCGCATGTCAATAGGAATTCCTAATGTGATAGTAGTACAAGTGATCCTTGGACTTGAGATCATCATAGTATCTTGTATGTAACAAATTATACTTTGACTTATTCCTTAAGACCTTTTAAGGCATATATAGGGTATGCTTGGGTATAATGAGTTACATATGGAGATAATGAATGATCAATAAAGAATCTACCACCTCTAGTAAAAGAGGAGATATGTCCCATGTGATTCGTTAAATGACAACCCAGGAATCCTTGGCCAAGGTGAAATGAAATTAGAAAGGAGTTTTTAATTTGCATTATTTGGAGTTGTGCATTTTCTAATCGAAATACATATAATTAAATAAAATAAGACTTGACAGTAAATCCATGTCTTATATTTAATTGGGACATTGTATGGTGGAAGGATTGAATTGTATGGTAACTATTAACTCACAGGTTCTTTTATGATTAATGTTGAAATCTATATTATCTGGAAAGTCGTTGATCGCTAGGGAGGCTTATCCCTATTGTAGAATAAATATTATTTATTTAAATAAATTATTAGTTTAATTTATTTATTTAAATAAGATTAAAATTGTTTTAATTGATTTATTCACAACCGGTTTAATATGGAGAACCTAAAGGGTCACACCATAAAAGGAAGAATAATTATTTAAGAAGGTAATGGCATAATCGTAATAATGCATTAAGTATAATTAATTTAATCTATGGTGATAGAATAAATTAAATAGCTTAATGTTTATTATTTAATATTTTGGAAATATTAAATATAAATTAATAAGAGGAGTCTTATTAATATTATTACAATTATTATTATTTTAATTTCTAAAGGAGTTTAGTAATTAATTTAATATTTAGTACTCTCATTTATTCCTAATAAGATTAGGAGACAAATTAATTAAATGAATTTAATTAATTATTCCCATGTGGTGGGAAGCCTAAATTAATTAAAGGAGTTTAATTAATTAAAAGAAATCCACTGTCTAATAGGATTAGAAGGGTTGACCAATGTCTATATAAGAGAAGTCTTATAATAGATATTAGATGATGCAATTCCAATTGTTGGAGAGTACTCCTTTTCTATAGAGGATAGAAAACTAAGGTTAAGCCAAACACCCTCCTTCTTGATAATTCCTCTTCCTTGGTGGATCACCTCTAGAGGCCAAACACTTGGGTGGCTAACGTTGATCAAAGGAAAGAATCTAACCCAAAAATTCAAGGAGATCACGAAGAACAAGGAGTTGAACTAGTACCTGTGGAAGCTTCGTTCTACAAGGGTATGATTCCATAACTTCTTATTTATCGTTTTAAATTAATAATTTGCATAAAGGATGATCCGGGTAATGGTTTTGTAGAAATTTTTTAAACTCTGATATACCATGCTTCAGCTAATTTTTGCAATTTGATTGCGTCACGATTTCGTACAAACCCAACAGTGGTATCAAAGCCAAATCTTTATGCAATTATTAATTTATTTTTGATTTCATATACATATGGGTATGTATTTAAAATAATTTATTGGGCATAATTTTATTGTATAAAATTATATATTTTTTTTTATTTTTTTTAAAAAAAAAAAAAAAAAAAAGACTATTTTTTGGACGAATCACAATTTTTTTTGGTGCTAATCTTGAATTCTGCAAAGAAAATGTGTTGTCTCTTTCTTACTCCAAAAAGAAGGTGACCCATCAGGAAAGGACTTTTTTTAATAAACCTGCAGGACTCTTTTAATAAAAGAAGGTGACTTCTTTTTAAAAAAATAAATATGATATATTTATATATTATATTCTAAATAATTTTATAATTAAAATAAAGAGTTTATTTTAATCTTGAAATTGGATTTCATGCAATTTAAAATTGTCCATTAAATGATACTCATATATATATGGAATGTTTTAATTCATGAGATGAATATTTATTTATTGATATATATGGTGATATGTATGAAAATAAATGGGGATTGATTATGGACTATTTGACCAATGTGATTGGATTTTATTTTAGTTGAATGCTTGAATGAATGGGTTTTATTAAATGGGGTCTGCGTACCTCGTCTTCTCTAATTTTTTTTTTCTTGATGTAAAATTCTATCTCCCTCCTATGTACTTCCCCTTGACTGTTGATCAAGGTTTCTATTTAAATTAAATAGTTTAATATAATAGAAATAGTTAGAATTATCTTTAAAAATTGGAGATCAAGGAGCAAGGAGCGCGTGAAGACCCGTTTGTATGGAGCCCGAGTTTAAATGTAATAGTTATATTTAAATTTAAATTCTTGCACTCCTAGGTTTGACCTTTTGGTTCACTTGGTGGCTCTAGTGAACCAAACTAGAATAAAAGTCCATAATCAATCCGGGTAGAATATAATATTTTATATTGCATGCTAAATATTATATATATTATATTTTATGCAAACATGCTTCGCATGTTTAATAAAATGACGCGTATTTTATATATATATGTGCATGCGCGCTAAACAAGATGAGACAAATAATAACAAACCCCTCAAAGAAATAATATTAAGTCCGAAGCGTTCAAATGATATTTGGAATATCGAACGTCGCCTTCTAGCATGATAAATTAATAGAGTATTAAATATTTAATATGAGCTTGTTGTGCTATCCACAAGGCGAGTATTGCGTATTTAAGATGTTAATTAATCACATTTGATGCTTATCAAGAAAATTGAACGATCTAGTCTTGTTGTGCTATCCACAAGGACGAACATTTTTCTTTTTTGAATTTATGGAAGTGCTAGGCTGGACTTAACTTAAATCATTTTAGTTCGGATGTGCACACACTTGACCATTATGATTTAAGAGGCAAAATAAAAGGAGTTATATAGTGTTGTAATTGACAAGAGTTGTCTACCTATTTATTTGTATATCGCTTGTTGTGCTATCCACAAGGTTATATACATTTGAAATGGGATCCTTATTCTCACTAGCAAATCTTTAATTAGATGTTGCCGAACTATATAAGTGAGGGTAATATAGTTTGATGAAAATAGTGGGAGATACCAATTTAAAATAAAGACCTAAATTTATTTTGGTATGCAAAATTAATAAAATGAATGTTTGCTAAAATGTTATTTTTCACATGCAGAATTTTAAAAATGTCTAAATCACTAATCTCACTACGAAGCATACTTGATGCAAACAAGCTTACCGGGCCGAATTATGAGGACTGGCTAAGAAATCTGAGAATTGTTCTCACTGTTGAAAAGATTTCTTATGTCCTAAATTCAACTGTCCCTGAATTTGTTTCAGAAACAGCCTCTGAGGAAGAGATTGTCACTTTCAATAAGTGGCAAGATGATGCATCTGTGGCTCAATGCATCATGCTCGCATCCATGAATAACGAGCTTCAGCGTCAGCACGAAAAAATGGATGCTCCTGCTATGCTTCTTCACCTCAAGGAGTTGTATGGTGAACAGAGTAGGACTGCTAGATATGAGATATCTAAGGAGCTCTTCCGATCTCGGATGACCGAGGGTACTGCTGTCGAGACTCATGTCCTGAAAGTGATCAATTTGATTGAACGCCTTGGACAGCTTGGGTTCGTCATGGATGGGGAGTTGAGTCAAGACTTGGTCTTGCAGTCACTCCCTGAGACCTTCTCGCAGTTTGTGGTTAATTTTCACATGAATAAGCTAGATGTCAGCTTGCCTGAGCTGCTTAACATGCTGAAAACTGCAGAAGGTCACTTCCCATCCAAGAAGAACCATATCTTGATGGTGGATTCTTCCAATAAAAGGAAGAGACCTAAGGTATCTTCTGAAAAGAAGAAATCCAAGAAGGCTAAGGGAAAGGGGAAAGAAAAGGAACAAAAGAAACCTGAACCAGCTAAAGGAATGTGCTTTCATTGCAATAAGCCGGGACATTGGAAAAGGAACTGCAAGAAGTATCTAGCAGAGAAGAAGCTTGGAGAAGCTTCGACTTCCAATCAAGGTTTGTTTATGATTGAAATTAATTTTTCTGAAAGTCATAATTCTACTTGGGTATTGGATACCGGCTGTGGTTCTCACATATGTAATACTGTGCAGGGACTGGTCAGAAGTAGAAAGCTGAACAATGATGAGGTGATCCTACGAGTGGGGAATGGAGCAAAGGTTGCTGCATTAGCTGTAGGAACTTATTATTTAGCAATGCCTTCGGGCAAGTCCATTTATCTTAATAATTGTTATTATGTTCCGAATATTATTAAAAATATTATTTCAATTTCTGTATTGAATATGGAAGGATTTAACGTTGTTATAAAGAACAATAGTTGTTCTATTTATAAAGACGATGTTTTATATGGTATTGGAAATTTGCGAAATGGACTTTATACACTTGACTTACAAGAAAATATATTTCAAATTGAACAAACTAAGAAAAGGAAAAGAGATGATATTAATTATACCTACATGTGGCACTGTAGACTCGGTCATATCAATGAAACAAGATTATCCAAGTTGCATAAAGATGGGCTCCTCGAGCTATCCGATTATGAATCATATCCAACTTGTGAATCTTGTCTCATGGGTAAAATGACTAAATCTCCTTTTAGTGGAAGAGGAGAAAGAATTACAGAGTTGTTGACATTGATTCACACAGACGTTTGTGGGCCTATGACAACAAGTGCACGGGGTGGGTATTCTTATTTTATTACTTTCACTGATGATCACTCAAGATTTGGATATGTGTATTTAATGAAATACAAGTCAGAATCATTTGAAAAGTTCAAAGAGTTCAGAAGTGAAGTAGAGAAACAAACGGGCAAGAGTATAAAGATACTTCGATCAGATCGAGGCGGAGAATACTTAAGCGATGAGTTTCTCAATTGTCTCAAAGAAAATGGTATAATCTCACAATGGACTCCTCTAGGTACACCACAGTTAAATGGAGTATCTGAAAGGAGAAATCGAACACTGTTAGACATGGTTCGATCCATGATGAGTTTTACCGACCTTCCAATTTCCTTCTGGGGATATGCCCTAGAAACGGCTGCATACCTACTTAATAAGGTACCTACCAAATCCGCCCCAAAGACTCCATATGAGATGTGGAAGGGGAGGAAACCAAATCTTAAGCAAGTTAAGACTTGGGGTTGTCCAGCTTATGTCAAAAAGTTTGAACATGATAAGCTACAGACTAAATCCGAAAAGTGTAGATTTGTGGGATACCCTAAAGAAACTGTACGGTATTATTTCTATCATCTAACTGATCAAAAGGTGTTTGTTGCGAAACATGCTGCCTTCTTGGAAAAGGAGTTTATCCATGAAGGGGTCAGTGGGAGTAAGATATATCTTGAAGAAGTTCAAGAACCACAAATTACCACGGATCAAAGTCAGGTACCTGACCAAGTAGAAGAACCTACTATACCACACCCTGTTCGTAAATCTTGGAGAGTACCGAAGATACCTGAGAGGTATGGATTCGTTATAGAGGATGACGATGAGGTACACATCATGAATGATGATGATCCATTGAATTACGAACAGGCCATGAGTAATAAAGACTCAGGGAAATGGCTTGAAGCAATGAAATCCGAAATGGACTCCATGTATGAAAACAAAGTATGGACTTTGGTTTCACCACCTGAAGGCATTAAGCCTATTGGGTGTAAATGGGTCTTTAAAAGAAAGACTGGAGCGGACGGCAAGGTGGAGACCTATAAGGCCCGACTGGTTGCAAAAGGTTTTAAACAAAGACAAGGAGTTGATTATGATGAAACCTTTTCACCAGTAGCTATGCTCAAGTCCATTCGGATTTTGCTTGCGATTGAAGCTTATAACGACTATGAGATCTGGCAGATGGACGTGAAAACGGCCTTCCTCAATGGGAAACTTGAGGAGGATGTGTATATGACACAGCCAGAGGGATTTGTTTCAAAGGTTGGAATAAATCAAGTCTGTAAGCTGCAACGATCCATTTATGGATTGAAGCAAGCTTCTCGTAGATGGAACATTCGTTTTGATGAGACAATCAAAGAGTTTGATTTTATCAAAAATGACGATGAACCATGTGTGTACAAGAAGGTTAGTGGGAGCGCAATTTCATTCCTTGTATTATATGTTGATGATATATTACTGATAGGGAATGACATTCCTATGCTACAATCGATTAAAATCTGGTTATCTAAACACTTCTCCATGAAGGACTTGGGAGAAGCATCCTATATTTTGGGGATAAAGATCTATAGAGATAGATCTAAAAGGATGCTTGGTTTATCCCAAGGAACGTACATTGATGCAATGCTAAAGAGATTTAGCATGGAAGATTCCAAAAGAGGTCTCATGCCGATGAGCCATGGAATACATCTCTCCAAGAAACAGGCCCCAAAGACACCTGAGGAGAGAGACCGTATGAGTAAGATCCCTTATGCTTCTCCAATAGGATCTATCATGTACGGTATGATATGTACTAGACCGGATGTTGCTCATTCACTTAGTGTAATGAGCAGATACCAGTCGAATCCAGGAGAAGAGCACTGGAAGGCAGTGAAGAATATCCTAAAATACTTGAGAAGGACTAAGGATATTTTTCTTGTCTACGGTGGGTCTGAATTAAAACTCGAGGGCTTCACAGACTCAAGTTTTCAAACGGACCAAGATGACAGTAAATCTGTTTCGGGGTATGTTTTTACCTTGAACGGAGGCGCAGTGAGTTGGAAGAGTTCCAAGCAGCAAACAGTTGCTGATTCAGTGACAGAGGCAGAGTATATAGCTGCAAGTGAAGCTGCAAAGGAAGCTGTTTGGATGAAGAAGTTCATAACTGAACTTGGTGTGGTTCCTAGCATTGGAGAAGCAGTTCCCATTTACTGTGACAACACAGGAGCAGTTGCACAGGCTAAGGAACCGAGGTCTCATCAGAAATCTAAACACGTGTTGCGGCGATTTCATTTGATCAGGGAGATCATTGAAAGAGGAGACGTCACCTTGGAGCGTGTAGACTCTCAAGACAACATTGCAGATCCATTTACTAAAGCTTTAACACAACAGCAGTTTGATCGTCACTTAGAGAAGATGGGTATGAGATACCATGGCGATTGGCTTTAGTGCAAGTGGGAGATTGATAGTAGTGTGCATACAAGCCAATCATGTATGATGATAAAGCACGTACTTTGTAAACAATCTTATTTATTTATTAATGAAATATTCATTTATTACAGGAATTTAATTATCTACATGTTGCTGTTTTTATAATATGTAAATAACCCATAGTTTTAAGCAATGCTTTTAGAATCATGATGATGATCATGCTAATGAGATCTAAATTCTTATAAAGTTTTAAAACTTAAATAGTTTCCAATCGTGGGATTACTAAAAAGGGGATTAGTAAATCCGGATAGATTGGTACATATGTTGCTTGCTCATTGGATGAGGATGATTGATCTCATGATCATTTGTGTGGAGACACTAAAGCAAGTATGTAGGTGCTTATTGAAGAATAAGTTCACTGAACGTGATTCGCTATGGAATACCTAATGGAGTTTTACTCGCATGTCAATAGGAATTCCTAATGTGATAGTAGTACAAGTGATCCTTGGACTTGAGATCATCATAGTATCTTGTATGTAACAAATTATACTTTGACTTATTCCTTAAGACCTTTTAAGGCATATATAGGGTATGCTTGGGTATAATGAGTTACATATGGAGATAATGAATGATCAATAAAGAATCTACCACCTCTAGTAAAAGAGGAGATATGTCCCATGTGATTCGTTAAATGACAACCCAGGAATCCTTGGCCAAGGTGAAATGAAATTAGAAAGGAGTTTTTAATTTGCATTATTTGGAGTTGTGCATTTTCTAATCGAAATACATATAATTAAATAAAATAAGACTTGACAGTAAATCCATGTCTTATATTTAATTGGGACATTGTATGGTGGAAGGATTGAATTGTATGGTAACTATTAACTCACAGGTTCTTTTATGATTAATGTTGAAATCTATATTATCTGGAAAGTCGTTGATCGCTAGGGAGGCTTATCCCTATTGTAGAATAAATATTATTTATTTAAATAAATTATTAGTTTAATTTATTTATTTAAATAAGATTAAAATTGTTTTAATTGATTTATTCACAACCGGTTTAATATGGAGAACCTAAAGGGTCACACCATAAAAGGAAGAATAATTATTTAAGAAGGTAATGGCATAATCGTAATAATGCATTAAGTATAATTAATTTAATCTATGGTGATAGAATAAATTAAATAGCTTAATGTTTATTATTTAATATTTTGGAAATATTAAATATAAATTAATAAGAGGAGTCTTATTAATATTATTACAATTATTATTATTTTAATTTCTACAGGAGTTTAGTAATTAATTTAATATTTAGTACTCTCATTTATTCCTAATAAGATTAGGAGACAAATTAATTAAATGAATTTAATTAATTATTCCCATGTGGTGGGAAGCCTAAATTAATTAAAGGAGTTTAATTAATTAAAAGAAATCCCATGTCTAATAGGATTAGAAGGGTTGACCAATGTCTATATAAGAGAAGTCTTATAATAGATATTAGATGATGCAATTCCAATTGTTGGAGAGTACTCCTTTTCTATAGAGGATAGAAAACTAAGGTTAAGCCAAACACCCTCCTTCTTGATAATTCCTCTTCCTTGGTGGATCACCTCTAGAGGCCAAACACTTGGGTGGCTAACGTTGATCAAAGGAAAGAATCTAACCCGAAAATTCAAGGAGATCACGAAGAACAAGGAGTTGAACTAGTACCTGTGGAAGCTTCGTTCTACAAGGGTATGATTCCATAACTTCTTATTTATCGTTTTAAATTAATAATTTGCATAAAGGATGATCCGGGTAATGGTTTTGTAGAAATTTTTTAAACTCTGATATACCATGCTTCCGCTAATTTTTGCAATTTGATTGCGTCACGATTTCGTACAAACCCAACAGTCTTCTGGTTTTCACTAACTCTAGCCACATCGAAAACTTTCTCCATCTCTATCACCCACGTCTGGGCATCTATAGGGTTTATCGATCCCTTGAATTTAGGCGGTCCTACTGCCTTAAATTCCTTGAAAGTCTTGCCCTGCACTTGCGGCTGATTCGCAAGTGCTCCCGTCAGCAGGTTCACCAACTGCTGAACCGTATTGGGATTCATCCCATCATTATTGTTGTTCATCGAACCCTCGGGGTTTTGATGTGTAGGTCTTCTTCTAGGAGGCATTTTCTATTAAGAAAATATTATTATTAGATCCTTTATTCAATTCTTAAGTATTCAAGTTCATACTTGAACATTTTAAATAATTCAGTTCATAGATGAGCACATAGCAAATCAATAACTTCTTTTATTCATTACTCGTAATAAAACATCAAATAGATAGCATTTTTGCTATTCACATCATCTTTCCTGAACTGAAAAAGTTACAGGATTACATTATTAACTTATCACATTCTTATCTCAAATTATGGGATTTACATTTATTTATTACAAAAAGAAACACATAATTAAAGACACTACTGTCTAGGCATGTTAAGATGTCGCACAACTTATCTGCATTCTTCCTCCATCACCCAAAACACCGTTCTTCTGTCCACCACGTACCATGGTAAACCTTGGAACTGAGCTGGGTAATAGAAGACACGATCCTGTGCTCTATCTATAGCCGTATAAAATGCGTATTCTATTTCCCTCAGCTTGGCCCTCTTGGCTTCAGCCTCATCTTCAGCTCAGTCGGCTCGTTGAATAGCCCTCAAGCTTGTTTCCTCAGCTCTGGCACGCTTCGTCGACTCCTTTTGGATGTCTTGCTTCAGCTTTGCTAGCTTGGCCCGTGCCTCGTCTCTATCATTCTCTACGTGAATTAGTTTCCACTGCATATTTTCTAGCTCACTATCCATCTCCTCGATAGTCTCGTCCCGCTACTGGATAGTATTCCGACTCTCGTCCAACAACTCTTGAAGCTCCACATTGAGGTCATGAACCTCCTCGTACATCTTAGCACTAGTAGAGTGAGGTGGGAATTCCTCTTCGGGATCCTCTTCCTCCTCTGACTCATCCTCGTCCTCTTCCTCTAGAATAGTTGTCAGCTCATATCACTGACCAGCTGCGGTGATCAACGAAGATGGCTCTCTCCTAACCAACTGCTCCCAGACAACATGGATGTCTCGGGGCTCCTCCTCTCTAGGCACCTGAGGTATCTCCTCCCTAGCCTGACTGGACTCTCCAACGTTCGTCATCCTGACAAAAGAATTTTAAATTTTAATTATTATGTGATATCGAGTCGTCACTCTGTGAATACTAGAATGTAACCACATAGCACATAAGGTAGTTTATTATCTTTACTTATCGCCACTATCTTTTCGATCTTCCTATAAGGCTACTACTTAAGGTTTTTCCTCCACCTAAGGTGCATAACTTACTGCTTTGATACCAACTTGTGACACCCCCAAATTCGGGTACTTCGTTTCCACAAGATTTGGTATTCACTTTCTAAATAAAACATACATCTACCTAATAATAAAGAATTTCAAAATAAATTACAACCTTCATAAATACTTAAATAAAAATCTTCCATACAAAAGGATTACAACCTTGCCCAAAATAAATCCCAGGGTTATCTAACCTTGATATAAACATTTAATACGGAAAATAAAAATATAACTTAAAGTCTTATTACAATCAATCAAAAATTAAAACAAGCCTTCACTTGTTCATCTTTCCTTTGCCTTTACTAGTTGACAGAGCGTCAACACTTTCAACTTTAGTTACAATGGTTATTTAATATGCATAAGTGAGCAAACAACAGCTCACTGGATTACAACAATAATAAAGATATAATTGAATAGCTTTAATAGATTTGAATAACTTTACTTTCATCAACAATAAAGAATTGAATAATAATCCTTTCATCAATAATTAGAATTTTGAATATTGAAATCATCTGAGGTTCATAAGACCTTGAACTTTTGTCCTAGGTTATAAATATTTCTATTTAAAACCTTTAACAGTCATTTAGACTATGGACCTTAACTCGTACTTAGGGGGATCAGCCCTTCGTACCATGTATTGTGCACAAACATCTTAACGCTTCCACGTGGTAACCTCCCCTAGTAAATAGGGTTGTTCATCTCAGTATTTGAATACAAGTCCGCACCAAAGAAAGTTTAGTTTGGATCAGCTTAAAAGGGTAATTTAGAATTCAACGTTCATCAACTAAGGAATAGTTGAATCGACTTGCGACAATCAAGAATAATTCATAAATAAAAGATTATGGATAACTTATATGCTTTAGAATCAAACTTAAAGCATTTAAAAGACAATATAGAACCTGCTTGAACAATTAAGTCAAGGTCATATTAATTCAATAATAAACTTTGATAATATTTGCTCAATATGAAATTTATAAAGAGTACAAATAATTAGCATCATTATGATCAATAAAAATAACTCAAGTAAGCTTTGAGTTTAGAGAACTTGCCTTAAGTGCAAGCTACAGTTATAACTCACGTTCTTTAACGCTTCCTACACATATATATTTAACCACAATTATCTAAATTAGTTAACACGTAACTAATTCACATAATTAGTTAACCCATCTAGGTTAACTCATTCTTATTTAATTTTTAAGTTAATAATTAATTATCCTATAATTAATCACATCACATAACCATATTACATGCTCACATAATTAATCAAATAATAATTATGCACTTCATATTAATTAAAGTATATTTAAATGAATTATAATTTAAACATTTACTTTAATTATAATTACTAAATTATAATTAAATGAATTATAATTTATAATTAATCAACTATATCATGCATAAATACAAATCATAATTAATCATGCATTTATTAAATTATAATTACACATATTATAATTTAAATTATCATTCAATTGATTAAAATTAATCAAATAATATTCATTAAAATTTAACAAATTTTATTTTAAATTAAACTTTTACTTTAATTATAATTATTCAAATTATAATTACATATCATATTAGCTAAATTATAATTAAACAATTATAATTTAACATTTACTATAAATAAATTAAATGATACTTTAAGGTTTTCACAACCTCCTTTTTTTTCCAACATGAAATTGTCAATATTCACATAGAGAATATGTTATTGCATCTTGATACATGATCATTAACATTGAAACAAATCAACTTAAGTTTTAAAGACTGCATAAATAATTAGAGTTTACTGCCTCTACTCAGGTCATGGCGCAGCTGCGCTACCTTAAGCCTTGGCACCGCTGCAGCTGCGCTGGTGCTTAATTCGAAAAACTCAGCAGGCGCAGCTGCGCCGTTTCTGCCTTTGTTTTCGACGCAGCTGCATCCGAACGCAGACAGAAACAAAGCAGTTCGTCACTCTGCTTCACTGTTCATCCCCCATATGCCAACAATCGGCAAAACACAGCAACTCAAACAATGTAAAACACATATATGCAATATTACACACGTAATACATGATTCTAATCACAAAAATCTTTTAAGCAATCAAAATCAAAGTTTTTAAAATACAAGTTTTGCTATTTTCATAAAACTCATACTTTAATAAAATAATCTACTATAAACTCAATTCTAAATCACTCAAATCCATAGTACATGCATTGTTTTCATTTATTGACGATAGTATCATGAACAACTCTCAATTAACCTATTAACACATATGAAATTCATTAATTTTACTCTCAAACTCAACCAAAAATATATAACTTCATAAGAACAAAATTTCTCTATAAAAACTTGTTTCTACAACAGTTTGATTTTCTGAAAATCATTTATAGCATACAATTCAGTAGCTTGTAAACACAAATTCTACATATCTACAACAATATCACCAATTCATGAATAATCTTTTCACAGAGAACTCAAAATAAGAAATAACAACTAAATAAAGTTCTTAAAAATTATAAAGTAGTAATTATATCCTTTTGGCTTTGATGATTGAAGAAAAAGATGATGAGGAGCTTGAGTTCTACCAATTCTTTCTCCTCTTTTTTCTTCTCTGAGTATTCTCTCTAACTTTCTTCTCTACTCTTTCTTTGTTCTTATTTTGTCATAGGCTTAGAACTAACGTAACTTAGCTATATTATAGCTAGTATAATATACGTATACTGATATAATATAACTGTTAAGTAATTAACCCATATAATAAATATATTAATTAATACATGAGTTACACAAATTTGAATTTAAAAAGTCATAAGGCTTGTTTGGCAAAAACAGAGTTATTTTTTTTAAAAAAATAGATTATTAGTAACTAAGGCATTATTTGGTAGAATGGATTTAAAGCTAGTACAAGGGCCCTGTTTGGCAAAACCTTTTGAAACATAAGTAAGGGCTTTGTTTGGTTAAAACAATTTAAAAACTCTTTTCTTTATTTTAATAAATTATTTTAACACATATTTTAATGTTACACTTTAATTAATTAAATCTTTAACATTCTAATTTAATTAATTAAAATCTAACATCAATTAATCACATACAAATTGTTACGTAATAATTATAATTACTCGCTAATTATAATTTCATGCAACACTCATCACATAATTCATCTAATTTAATTATCTCAATTAAATTAGAACTATACTATAAAATTAATATACATTAATTAAATTAAATATTTATTTAATTAATATATAACACTTAATTAAGTCAATCCACAATAATCACACAATTTATTTATTTAACTCAATAAATAAATCACATAAAATATTTATTTAATTCAATAAATATTTACAATTAATATATAAATTCTCATTCGTTAGAGTTATGAGTTGTTAAGGAAATCTGTACTTGAATTTGGTTGGAATGAGGTTGAGGATGGTTATCGGTGGGTAGGGCTCTCAAATCTTAAATTGGAATGAGAAGGAGTTGTTATGAAGTCAACTGAAGGAGTTGTTTTCGGTGGTGAGGGCTAGGTTACTTAAGTAGGAATGGAAAAAAGTGTAGTCGGTCGACTAAGATAAGTGATTTTAAAAACTGAAAACCGCGTATCTCGTTGGGGCATATTTTTTTGTTCATCAAACTGCATCGGGGTGAGATTTAGCAGAGAGGTCTGCTCTTAGGCGCAGTTTCCTTTGTTAAATTTTCCACCAGGGCGGAGGTCTAATTTTTCTAAAAATTCTCCTTTTGCTTTCTGCGCCACTCGACTGCGTAGAAACTTATGCAGCCCCCATTTTACTTTATCCTAATATTTTCCAGTGTTGATTGCCCTCCAAATACTATTGTACGGATCTTGTTGCTGTGTTAACTTTTGTGCGGATATTGTGCTTATCTTGTTGCAGTGTTAACTTATTGTAGTGTTAACTTGTGTGCTCACACAATGACTGTCTCAAGATTACTTCTTGTAAGTGTAAATCTCAAACCTGTAATGATGTTAGTTAAACAGATCAGTGTCCATATAAAGGATCGAACCAAGAAAGCTTTTACTAGAGAAATACTATCCTAAACTACTACTATTCTACTCAATGAAAATATTAAAATCTAATAATAAAACTAAACAATGATTGGGTTTCCTCCCATCAAGCTCTTAATTTTGAGTCTTTAAGCATGCCTACTCCCTGCTTCATGCTGGATCGGCGAGAAAGATTGAGGATTTCTGGCGATCAAAGTGACGACCCTAATAGTGCTTTAGTCGCTGACCATTGACTTTGAATGTTTCGTCCGAATTTTGACCAACTAATTCAACGGCGCCGTGTGGAAATATTCTTGTGATTATGAAAGGGCCCGACCATCTGGATTTAAGTTTCTCGGGAAAGTGTTTTAATGGAGAGTTAAGTAAGAGAACTGCTTGGCCTGGTTCGAACATTCTTTCTAAAAAATTTTAATCGGGCCACCACTTAACCTTTTCTTTGTACAATTTTAAGTTCTCATATGACTGTAAGTGGAATTCATCTAACTAATTGAGTTCGAGAAGTCTCTTCTCCCTCGCTACTATGAGATCAAAATTCAGCTTCCGAATGGCCCAGTAGGCTTTATACTCAAGTTCTACTGGGAGGTGACACACTTTTCCATAGACAAGTTGTGTCTTGTAAGTTGTGTGATATGCCCATAAAGCATCATCCAGTTTCGTAGACCAATCTTTTCAGTTTGGGTTCACTATGTTCTCCAAAATTCTCTTCACTTCTCGATTGGATAGTTCTGCTTGGCCACTGGTTTGAGGGTGATATGCTGTAGAAATTCTATGTGTCACCCTATACTTTTTTAGGAGAGCAGAAAAATATTTATTACAGAAATGGCTCCCCTTATCACTAATAATTGCTCTTGGTGTGCCAAATCTCGTGAAGATATTTCTTTGTAGAAATTTCAAGATAACCTTGGAGTCATTTGTCAGTAAAGCGACAGCCTCAACCCATTTGGAAACGTAGTCTACCGCTATCAGAATATACAAATTACTGTAGGAGGATGGAAACGGTGCCATAAAGTCTATTTTCCAAACATCAAAGACTTCTACTTCCAAGATCATGTTTAAAGGCATTTCATTCCACTTAGAGATATTACCCACTTGTTAACATCTATCACATTTTTGCGCGAACTGGTGGGCGTCTTTGAATAAAGTAGGCCAATAGAATCCGGCTTGTAGCACTTTGGCTGTTGTCCTATCGCTTCCGTAATGTTCCCCATACAATGATGCATGACAATCATGTAGGATGCTCTCCGTTTTGCTTTGTGGGATATGTAGATGTCATGAAAAAATCTACGGGTCGGGTCACAACCCAGATCTTTCTCTCTTCCTAAGTTATGTCTACCCTTACTCTTTTTATTTGTAAAAAAGGTTTTTAAGGGTTTTTTAGAAAAAGGACAACATGTATCATGTAGATGATTTGAACGTTTTTATAGAGTCGCCAATTGGTAGATTTGAAATGGTTGTACCAACTCAACCGAATTTTATTTGAAAGAGGCCCAATTGCTGGACACTGTCGAAACTTGATCTTTGAAAACAAAGTTTGAGTTCGGGGGCTTAGTTAAGTGTGGGGAAGGTGTTCGGAACCCCACAACTACCGTGTAAACACGGTACCACATCTTTTCAATAGTTCCCTTTTAAATTTGCAGTGTGTGTGTGTGTGAATACTGAAAGAAAATTGGGCCTATGTTTGATTGGAAGTATGTTTATGCATCGTTGAACCTATATACGAAGGGTTTGATTTGATTTGCAAAAAGGCTTTGATTTGATTTCCAAAAGTGTTTGATTAGATTTGCAAAAGCTTCTTTTTTCGATAAGGTTATTGAAATGAAGTTTTGAAAGAAGGTTTTCAAACCCTTTATGCTAACATAGGAATTGAAGCACATCGATACTTATGTTTTATCTTTTCATCCTTAAGGCTCAATTTGAATGGTCATTGTCGGGCTGCGAAGCATCCTCGACCATAAAATATATACAAGTGTCGGTTTCCTCATGGGCTTGACAGCCATCAGAGTGACTCTGACACGATAAACCATATTTTTACTATGTTTAGACCTTAAATCCGGATAATCATTTTTAAGGTCTTTTGTACGTAAATTTTACAGAAAAACTGGCATGGTACATTTGTAAAGTGGAGTTTGTCCATCGTGGGAATCAGATTCTGATCTGTTTGATCATGAATCCCATGATTCCTAGGCTCATATAGGGAGGACAATAAACCTGCATAGCTCAAATTTGTACAGAAATATATCCAAATATCGCCAGAACTAAGGATTCATCAGTAAATCCTGGTTCGCACCTGGCCTAAGCATCTCGTTCCCAATAGATAGCGATCTAAGGGCCACGAGGTAGCTTTTAAAACTAAAACTAAAAAAATGCTAGATTTAAATAAATATCAACCATTCTAGCTTTTCGATTCTGTCTGGACCTATTTTGAACCATTTGAAAGCTAGAGTTGGCGAGATTTAAAGTAATCTAGTTCGCCAGCAGAAATGTCAGTGGTGATTCATATCAAATGAATATTTAAAGCAACAATTTATTAAAATGTGTAAAGCAATATATATATATATATATATAATTATATATATACGAAAGCTGTAAAGGGCGTTGGGTTTTCACTCCGATGCCCGGACTGGAATTGAATTATATATATATATATATATATATATATATATATATATATATATTTATAAAAGATGTAAATAGCCACAGAATGATCCAGGCGTTGACAGATTTGAAATATATATATATATATATACATATATATATATATATATATATATATATATATATATATATATATATATAACATAAAAGGGCGGTGTGTTTTCACTCCAAGGCCCAGACTGGAATTAAAATATATATTTAGACAGAAAAATAGTCAAACCAGGACTGGGAAGATAACCCAGTAATGGTGAATGGTGCCAAAAAAAGTAAAAAGGCTACAGAATGATCCAGGCCAAACTTGAATGTAAATATATATATATATATATATATATATATATATATATAGAAAGAAAAGTAGTCAACCAAGACTAGGAAGATAACCCAGTGTGGTGAATGTTGCTAATATATGCATATATATATATAAAAGCAGTAAAAAGGCCACAGAATAATTCAGGCCAGACCGGAATGTAAAAATATATATATGTATATATATATATATACAGACAGAAAAATAGTAAACCAAGACTGTGAAGATAACCCAGTGTGGTGAATGTTACTTATAGATGCATATATATATATAAGCAATAAACTACCACGGGTTTGACATCCGGGCTTGACAGAATTAAAAAATTAGTATATATACAGTTAAATATATACAAAAAAAGCCAAACCCAGACAGGAAAGTTAACCCAGTACGGAGAAGTTGTTCAACACAAAGATACAAGTATATAAAAGCTGCTGGAAGCGACGGATCGTCAATCCAAGTTGTAGAAATGCCAGAAAATGCGTTTAGGTACTAAAATATACCAAAAGTTAACAAAAAGGGTTATGGAACTTAGTTCCGGGCATATTTAGAAAATAAAACTTGATATGCAAGTGTATAAAAGCGCAAAGAAGTAGTAATAACTTTCTGATCGTAAACATACTTACAATGGACCGCTACACGGGCTTTTTGCCAAATAGGCTTTAAACGTCCAAATCTACTGGTTATTTTCTGATATGTGGTAGTATGTGGGTATATCTACGTGTTAGAGTGAAAAAATTTGGGTTTGGAAGACAAAAAAATGGCTGGAAAACCAAATGGGCAGGGGTTCAGAGCGTTTCTGAATTGAAAATGAGCTGGGGGTGCACTCATATATATAGACCTGGTGGAAGCGGCTCTATCTACTGCTGACTCCACTCTACCTGTGGCTCCACATGGTAGGTAGAGGTGGTGGGTCCCGTTGTATCGAAGTGCATGCACTCTGAGCAATAGGATGTCAGATTCGAAACTTTCTAACTTTTGATCGGTGCGTCCGTTTGAGGCGTGCTATATCTTTTCGGAAAGCCTCACCGAGAGTTTTGCAATGACATGGGATAAAACATTTTCTGAGTCTAAAAAGATGGTTTCATAACCAGGTCTTCGATTCCCCGCAGTTTGGCCGTTGAGCTGTCTTGCGCTGTTTTCACTTGGGATCAATGTTATGGTTCTTTCTGACCTCGATGGCATCAATTCGGCTTGGTTTTGACCGAATCAGTTTTAAATTGGTAAAATTACCATTTTGCCCCTCCAGGGTTATTTACTGCGCTGGCACGGTCTTTGGCTGTCTTTTCGGGGTTGTTCCCCAAGGTTTGGCTCCTAGCCGATTCTTTTTGTCCTCAGGGTCGTCTCCAAGGCTGACTTGGTCCTCCCAAGGTTGGCTCTAAGGATGATCTGATGCTTTGGGTTTGTCTTTGAAGGTTGAATTAACTTCCCAGGGTTATCTCTGTGGCTGAACTAGATCTCTCAGTTGTGACTGGGGCTGAACAATACCTCCTGGGTTACAACCAGGGCTGAATTGATATCTCGATATTAAGACCGGGGTTGATCTGACGTCCCAGTATTGAGACCGGGTTGACCTGATGGCCCGGTATTGAGACCGGGGTTGACCTGACGGCCCGGTATTGAGATCGGGGTTGAACTGATGGCCCGGTATTGAGATTGGTGGTGAACTGATGGCCCGATATTGAGACCGGGGTTGAACAAATGGCCTGGTATTGAGATCGGGGTTGGACTGATGGCCTGGTATTGAGATCGGGGTTGGACTGATGGCCCGATATTAAGATCGGGGTTGAACTGATGGTCCGGTATTGAGACTGGGGTTGAACTGATGGCCCGATATTGAGACCGAGGTTGAACTGATGGCCCAGTATTGAGACCGGGGTTGAACTGATGGCCCGGTATTGAGATCGGGGTTGAACTGATGGCTAGATATTGGTGATCGGGGCTGTGGTCGTCCCGGTATTGGTGATCGAAGTTGAGTTGACATCCCAATATTGGTGATCGGGGCTGTGGTTGTCCCGATATTACTGACCGGAGTTGAGTTAACATCCCAATATTGGTGGTCGGGGTTGTGGTTGACGATTTTGCCCTCCTGTAAGGTTAGTTCCAAGAATGCAAAAAAATTTCAAGTGTCTACAGATACCCCTCTTTTTCATGTTTATGCAATCCAATGAAATGAACATGATAAAGATTTACTAGACACTTGAAATATGACCGGATATTAATGATGCAAATCGCAATGCAATAAATAGTAAAATATTTTTGCAAATCGCATTTCGCACTTTGCAAATCGTATATCGCATCGCAAATCGTAAATCGCATCGCAAATCGCATATCGCATCGCATAACGCATCACAAATCGCTTACCCTGACCGGTCATAAATGATGCCTGTGTTGGGGCTGATCTCAACGGTTGACTTTCATCAGTGCTGCTGGTGTCTATGCTGGTGTTGACTCCATTGGTTTTATTTCTATTGGTGTTGCCGTTGCTTGTTTGATGAGGATAAACTGAAATGTTTTCTACATTTCTGCTGGGGATGATGTCCTTTATGATAGCCTTTGCTGCTACCTTGGTTTTTAGACCAATGGTTTCCCCAATCTGTCGATATTATCAGGGGCAGATTTTCTCTTGGCTGATGCCGTTGTACATTTCTGAAGGTTCCTCCGCTGGGGATATATCTCTTTTGCCGAGTTACCTTAGTGGGCGCTCTGGATGCCTATCCTGATGATAACTTACATCGGTAGTTTGCAATAGTGCCTACCCTGATGGTAGGGACATTGGTTGATCATTGGACTGTCCCGATGCCTACTCGAACGGTAGTAGAATTTTTTTATTGAGTTTGTGTATTTAATATGTATGCATTTTTTACACTACTTGGTATGTATGCCTAACCTTTTAATGGAGATGTGTACTGATGTAGCGCTTGTTGCATATGTGTAGAACAGACATGATATAATGATCTTAATTTGTCGTAGGTTGATGAATATGCTTAATTGAATTGATGTAGAACCATACCTCACCCTTTCTGAGGTAATTTAGAGTTTCTTTTCATGCATCGATTTTGATAGGCTTAGCAGCTTTAACTCCCGTATGGCTCTTTTTGTCATTCGCAGAGCAGACTCGGATGTTCCCCTTTCATATGTCGTCTTTGGTGGGGATCTCACAGAGGTGGCTATTCCTGAATCTAGATCTGGCACTGATACCTCTTCCGATTCAGACACTGATGGCTTTGCTAGGAGATATCCCGATATCTTTGCT
This sequence comes from Panax stipuleanatus, assembly GCA_020205555.1. NCBI lineage: Eukaryota > Viridiplantae > Streptophyta > Magnoliopsida > Apiales > Araliaceae > Panax > Panax stipuleanatus. The sequence continues at coordinate 139,664,258 of CM035117.1, forward strand.
GAAGTAGTGTTCAACGGCTTACATCACTTGTTCCTTCTTTGATGCTGCGATGGATTGACGCCAATGGTTTGGCTCATTGAGTATAAAAAGGGGCAAGGTCTTTACTTATGACCTTGCTGGGTTAGATGTTGGCTGGGCTGATGACCCAGGTGTTACTGACGTCCTATAGGATGTAGCCCGTTCTTTTATTGCCCATATTTGAATTTCGATGTAGAGGCCTCGACTTGTGAGAATTTGGCATATGTTGACATGTTTAATGATGTAGATTTCATTTACCAGACCTTTTGTCATCAGGCATCTTTTTTCCCGAGTTAAGGACTTTCTTGAGAATTTTTCCCTTTTGTGGAGGGACAACTTATGTCGCCTTAATATTTTTTTTTTCGGGAATTCTCCCTTTTCTTTTGATGAGGAACTTGGTCCCGCCGTAGATCCTTTCCATTTCTTGGAATTGGCAAAGCCCCAGCCCTTTTGCAGGTTGTTACTGGGGTTCACAAAAGAAACTAGCTTTGTTGACCGCATAAAGAGTGAGCAATATCCTGAACATTAGACAAATAACAAAATGTGCCCAAAATTTGAATAGCTCGGGTCGTCGGGATTAGTATGATCTTGTGAATGAGGCATTTGAAGTTTAGAGTTTATAAAAATGAATGCTTGTATTCAATGCGCTCTTATCTTATCGCTAAAGATCTTGAAAAGGAGTATGCGAATGATTTTTTTCTAAGGAAATTGAAATTTTCATTTAACAAGTTATGAAATCGCAAGAAAACTTTTAAGCGTCCATGGTCATTTTTCATTGGTAGGATCAGATTCAAAAGACGCATCTCCTTTCATCAGAGACATCTCGTCTTCGCCCTAGACACTGCTTCACAAAATTAAACATCATATAACATGCGCACTATAAGTGACGCAACCCTTAGCAAGGGTTTCTCTTCTATGACTTTAGATGATCTCATTTTTATCTTGTAAAATTTTTCTATTTTCCTCACTTAACTTTGTCTCATTTTTTTATTCTTTTCAGAGTTACCCATGTAACGAGTTTTGTACCAATGACTCCTAAACCAAACGGTTTTAGGGCACTAGGTGTTAAGACACCCTTTCGGGTTTAGTGGCTCGATTAACAAAGGTCACACTTCGAGACAAGTCAGGCTATCTACTCTTTTTGATCCTCGTCTGAGCTTGTACAAGATTCATTTTCTTAGGCTCTAAATTACCCATGTAGCGAGTGTTGGGCCGGTGACTCCTAAACCAGACGGCTTTAGGGCACCAGGTGTAGAGACACCCCTCGGGCTTAATTACTCGAGTAACCTAGGCCATGATTCGGATCTGCTCAGATTTTTCCTTCTTCTTCTTGTAATGCTCATTTTTCTTAGGCACTGAGTTACACATGTAACAAGCGTTGGGCCAGTGACTCCGAAACCAGATGGCTTTAGGGCTCCTGGTGTAAAGACACCCCTCAGGCTTAATAACTCGAGTAACCCAGACCACGATTCGAGAAATTAGGCTAGCTACTAATTGTCATCCTTGTCGCCATAGTTTCATACCCCACAGCTAAGAGTTAGGGCGATCGCAAAGTGTAGACATGCATATGAGGTCAAGTTTGTTTGAAAAAGCGCTTTGAACTAGAACATCGCGCCTAATCAAAATGTTGAATTATCTTAATTCTCTAATAATTCCCTTGATTTTTGCTCCACGAACGCTTATTAGAATTAATCCAATGCATAACAAGTTAAGTAAAATCTAATCTTTTTAAAATCTTTTTCTAAGATCTTAACGCAAGATTTATCTATACTTAACATGTATACCCTTGCCAATGCATGTAACAAGAAAATTGAAAGCACATACAGAGATGAAAAAGTCGTACCTTATCAATGGATTACAATATTCTAAAAAAGTTATTATTGGAAAAGACAGATTGATCATACCGGATTGCCAATAATGGAAGCTTTGATGATGACAGACCATGCTGATGGTGCCGACTGGTGCATTTTCATCGGATGGTTGGTAAATGCCCTAGTGTTTAGTTGTGGTGATTTTCAAAATTGCCCCAATCTTGTAGTAAGGGCCCCAACATCGGGTTGTCGTTGATTCTGAAATTGCCCCGGTCTTACTTGTCATCTGGGTTGATTGCTTTGTTGTATGTTTGACAAAAAAGGCTGATAGGGCGCCATGATCGTAAGAGCCTTTTACCTCATAACCCACATGGTGAACATGTAGTGGACATGTGCCTTTATGTTTGGATGCCCCAATCAATGTTTCTGACTTGTGAGCACATTTGACTTTGATGGTTGATATCGAAAGGCCTGGGATTCCACTGAATTGGACTCAAAGGCTTATAATGGTTGGTGATATGATGTAAGACCCCAAATTTTATGAATAAGATTTAATTTTCTTTATATATTATTTTGAAATAGTAAGGTGTTGATTTGATAAATGTGATAAGTTATGGGTGAAATGTGCAAAGTTTACAAAGTAAGCAAGTGGTTATAAAATATTCGTTGTGTCAGAAAATATTCGTTTGGTCGAGGAATATTCTTTTTGTCGGAGAATATTCGTACGACAGCGCAGTCATTGGTGGACCCCACAATAGAATGAATGTCGGATATAGAAAGCGACATAAATAACCTTTTTATAAAAATAACGGCAAAACTGTTACCGTTAGTACTGTTGAAATACCCGATGGTTAAAATACAGTAATACGTGGTGTTGCACAGTAGCACACGGTATTGCACAGTATTTCAAATTATTGATTCTTACGTAGGAAGGCACTTACTCAATTATTGTTACAGTAATTACTGTTCAATATTTTATATTATTGATTCAATAATTGCATAATATTTTATTGGTTCAATATTTGCTACGTTGATATTTTATATCAATAAGTGCTACTTTGCTATTTTATATTATTAATTCAATAATTGTCATTGCACATTATTTTAAATTATCAAATCAATAAATTATATTATTTGAATAATATTATTAGATAGCATTATTGGCAATGTCTAAGGAAGTTCTGTCCAGGAAAGGGGTTGATTAATTGCTCGCCAGTAAGGAGAAATCCTTATCGGAAGGCCCTCTCTTTCCTGGGAACGACCTGGTTGTCAATATTGTAGTTCTGTAATATTATTTGTGAATAATTAATTTTTGATATATATGATAAGAAAATATTTATTCAATGTGGATTTAAACGGAGAAATTTTTAACATGTGACATTTGTTGAAAGTTGGTATTTTATCCGATAAAATATTTCATTCAAATTTATTATTATAATATTACATTATAGTAGTATCATGTGGTTATATAATAGTATAATTTTTATAATTTGAATGCTAACATTATTATAGTAAATTCATGGTATAAAAGTTAAACGAGGTGGAAGAGTGCAAATTGAATTTGAACTCTTATTATGCAAACAATGATGTCATCGGAGCGATGAGGTAAGCAATGATGTCATAGATCGATGATGTAAGCGATGATGTTATAAATTATGGCAACAAGACTATTTTACCCTTACTCTGCCGAGCCTATAAATAGAAGCTTATTTCTTCATTATTTCTCACCAATTCACTAAAGCTATAGAGAGAGAAAGTATAGAGAGAATAAGAGAGAAAGAAGAAGAGTATTCTGTTATTATGCTAGTGCAGTCTCCAAATTTTAAGGTAAGGGGTATTATTTCTTTCGTATTCATGAATAGAGTGATTTTCTTTCAATACTCGTAAGGGTTGTTATTCCATTCTTTATTATTCTGTTAGAATAACTTGTCTACGTGGACTACCGCATGCATGATGAAATTCTGTTGTTATTCCATTCTTTATTACTCTGTGGGAATAACCTGTCTACGCGGACTACCGCATGCCTGGTGAATAACCCTTCGTATTCAGTTGTTACTAAATTATGGAAATAATCTGTCTGAGCGGACTACCGCCAGACGGGTGAAAGTCTAATTACAGTTTTGTATATTATTTCATTTCAGATTCCTTACTCTAAACTTACTACGGTAAGTATTGCTTCTATAATTCCTGAAATGATCAGATATTACTTGAGTTTTGCGCTTCATCTAATATTAATTCACTGGAATATTGGTCTGAACTTTCTTGTGAAATTTTTATCTTTTCATGTCGAGTTACTATTCACGAATTACTATTCACGAGTTACTATTCATGTGGTACTATTCACGGGAAAAACATATTTTTTTTCTTCCAAATCATCTTTGATTGGAGCCAGGTTTTGATCTTCATTGTTGAACTCTGAATAAATTCTCTAATATTTGTCCTTTATCTCACTGAATCCGTTATTCATATTATTTTTCATCATCCTCAGTTCTAAATGGTGATATAACTGAATATCTTTAGCCTGTAGTGCAAATATGAATAATTACGTGATGAATATCTTTGGCCTGTAGTGCAAAGATGAATGATTACCTGATGAATATCTTTGGCGCGTAGTGCAAAGATGGACAGGTGTTGAGATGAACATGACCAACTGATGATACAAATGACTATCTTTGGCCCATAGTGCAAAGATGGATATTTGATTCGAGATGTATATTGATTGATGTTACAGGGATAAAATATTGATGATGAACTTTTAAATCAAAGAAGATAGTAGACATCATTCTCTACTTAACTCTTCTAATGAATTGTTATTTCCGCTGCGAATATTGATCTAAAACTTGTTGTCCATAATATTTTATCTAATTTATTGAAGGCTAATGATAATTTGTTTTTCATTATCTTAGTCATAATATTCTTTACTAGACTAGTTAAGCTCACCCTTTTCTTCCATTGTTCTCTTCAGGAAATGAGAATATCGCGGGTACTAGTCAGGGAATGGAGTGATGATCTGAGTTAGAGCTGTAGAAGTCCTCACTATTTTTTTTATTTAAAATAATGTGATAATAAACGTAATGAGAACTTAGTTTAAATGTTAATATTTTCTACATGTCTGTATTGACACTCACAGTTGTGTGGTCGTATTTTGCATGACCGTGTGATATGAAAGATTGTATTTGAATTTTGTTGAGTGTATTTGGCGACTCAAAATGGGTTGAGTATTGAACCTATTTTGGGGGCGTCACAGTTGGTATTAGAGCTTAGGGATATGATCTCTGGTGGAGATCTGGGAATAGAACTAGGAGGGGAGAGACGAGTAAAACCTTCGCTAGTGTGTCCTTCCTAAGCTTAATTGTTCTTTAATTGGTCGGTTGGAACATAGGGTTAATATGTGATATGTTAATTTGTTTGATTAACCCTTGTTTTGTGGCAGTATTTGAGAATGGCAGCTGAATATTTAAGCAATGGAGTGAATGAGACCGTTGAGACACCTTTAATCACCAACGAGGAGAACGTGCAACAGGAAGGCTATATTCCTCCTATAAACAACCCTACCAAAGAAATGATAAATGACGGGATGTTTAGAAGCTTTTTACAGTTCATACAAAACCAGACGAGGGAGACTCGTGTTCATAATACTGGTGGAAATAACAACTCGCGGCTTGTCACTGCCAAGCAGTTTAAAGAATTGGGACCACCAGAGTTTCAGGGAAAGCCAGATCAAATCAAAGCAAAAAATTGGATTAAGCAAATTACCAAGATATTTGATGTCTTGGGATGCACAGAGGAACATAAGGTTCCATTTGCCACCTTTATGTTTCGTGGAGAAGCAGATTACTGGTGGGAATCTGTGAAGTGTACCCAGCCTGCCGCACTCAAGATAACTTGGGGGACGTTCCAGAAACTGTTCAATGACAAGTACTTTCCAGAAAGTATTCGTCACATGAAAGAGGTAGAGTTCATCAGACTGGAACAGAACAATATGATTGTGTCCCAGTACGAGGCTAAATTCGTGGAGTTATCCCGGTTTGCACCTTATTTGGTGGAGAATGAGGAACGTATGACGCGAAAGTTTATGAGAGGTTTGAAACCTGAGATTTGTCAATACCTCATTTCTCACAAAGTTTCTCTATATTCAGATGTAGTGAACAGGGCCCAGTTATTAGAACGAGATAATTATTATGTTCAACCAAGGGACGACAACCAAGGTCGTACCGGTGACAGCAGTCATTGGAACAATGACAACCAGCAGGGAGGAAAGTATCATGCCAGAAGCGGTAACCACTCCGGTGGTAATCGTGGCCATGATAATAGAAGAAGTGAGTTGGGGGGAGATTTCAAGAAGAGAAGGTACAACAATGAGAACGTAGAAGCATCGACAGCAGCACCAACATCAGCTGTTTCTAGGGGAGGAGAACAATCGCCGGTCGTATGCTATAAATGCGGGCAAGAGGAACACATCAGCCCCAACTGCACACAACAATGTAAGGTGTGTTATAACTATGGAAAGGAAGGGCACATAGCTCGAGTGTGTCCTGTAGCGAAACCAAGTCCAGTAGGGATGGTGACTCCAAAGGCTATCCTGACAAGTCAAAGTCGGTGGTTCCTGGAAGAGCTTTTGTCGTGACTGCCCAACAAGCAAGGAACCCGAGTGAGGTTATTACGGGTAAGCTGATAATAAACTCTTGCGACGTTTACACTTTATTAGATACTGGTGCTACCCATTCATTTATTTCACCTGCTTGTGCTCAACGTTTGAACTTGACACTTGAGAAATTAGACTTTGACTTATCTGTTGAAACTCCATTGGGAGAAACCTTCGCTACATCTATAGTTTACAAATCTTGCTCGATTGAAATTGGTACCCTCACCCAACCTGTTGATCTTATATCGTTGAAAATACTTGCATTTGATGTGATTTTAGGAATTGACTGGTTGACCACTTATCATACCAAAATTGATTGTTTTCGTAAGGTTGTTAGTTTTCATATTCCTAACCAACCTATTGTGCTAATTCAAACAACCAAACCACTAAAATCAATCAATGTTATTTCAAGTCATAAAGCTATTCATTTATTGAAAAACGGATGTCAAGCTTTCTTAGCCCATGTCACTGATCTAAACCAGAATACGTCAGGTTTGACTGATATTTCTGTTGTTAATGAATTTCTTGATGTATTTCCCGAAGAACTTCCTGGTCTACCACCGGAACGTGAAGTTGAATTCTTTATTGACCTTGAACCCGGTACAAAATTCATTTCTAAAACCCCATATCGAATGGCTCCTATAGAACTTCAGGAGTTAAAGGTCCAACTACAGGAGTTGTTAGACATCGGTTTTATACGTCCTAGTACATCTCCTTGGGGTGCTATTGTTTTATTTGTAAAGAAGAAAGACGGGAGTATGTGGCTTTGTATTGACTATCGGGAGTTGAACCATGTCACCATCAAGAATAGGTATCCGTTACCTCGTATTGATAACCTGTTCGACCAGTTACAAGGTGCACAATTCTTTTCAAAGATCGATCTTCGTTCTGGATATCATCAGCTGAAGATTAAAACTGAAGATATTTCGAAGACAACTTTCAGAACTCGTTACGGGCATTATGAATTCTTAGTCATGTCTTTTGGATTGACTAATGCTCCTGCTGCTTTTATGGATATGATGAACCGTGTATTCAAGGAATATTTGGATTAGTTCGTGGTTGTCTTTATTGATGACATTCTCATCTATTCCAAAAGCCGTGAAGATCATGAGCACCACTTGAAGCTGGTACTTCAAAGGCTTCGTGAAAACAAGCTATATGCCAAGCTGAAGAAATGCGAGTTCTGGCTTGAGGAGGTAGCATTCCTTGGGCACGTAGTATCAAAACGTGGAGTATCTATGGACCCGGCAAAGATTAAAAAAATACAAAGTTGGGAGCAACCAAAGTCGGTAACCGAAGTACATAGCTTTTTGGGTTTAGTTGGTTATTATCGGAGATTCATGGAAGGATTTTCTCGAATCGCTACTCCATTAACTCAGCTAACTCAGAAAGATACAAAATTCATATGGAATGAGGAATGCGTGAAGAGCTTTCAAGAGCTCAAGAGGAGACTCATTTAGGCACCTGTTCTGACGATACCATCTGGTTCGGATGGATTTGTCATTTACAGCGATGCTTCGGGCAAAGGGTTAGGATGTGTTCTCATGCAACATGGGAAAGTCATAGCCTATGCCTAGCGACAACTCAAGGAATATGAGAGGAATTATCCTACTCATGATCTAGAGTTGGCAGCAGTCGTTTTTGCGTTGAAGATCTAGAGACACTACCTGTATGGGGAGAAAGTGGAGATCTATACGGATCATAAGACCCTCAAGTATTTCTTCACCCAGAAGGAACTCAACATGCGGCAACGACGTTGACTTGAGCTGTTGAAAGATTACGATCATACCATCCAATACTATCCTTGAAAAGCGAACGTGGTTGCTGACGCGTTGAGTAGAAGATCATATGCGGGAACGAATATGATGCTTTCAAGGCCTATTTTGTGTGATTTACAAAAGATGGAGATAGAGTTCAAGATTACGGGGACCCATGCGATGATATCAAGTTTACGCGTAGAACCAGCTTTGATTGATAAAGTTAAAGCTGCTCAAGCTACAGATCCGGAGCTGATAAATATGAGGAAGAAGGTGCAAGAAGGTGCTATTCTAGAAGCAAGGATTGATGAAGAAGGAATACTTCGAGTCAACTCCAGACTTTGTGTTCCTGACGATTCTGATTTGAAGTATAGAATCATGATGGAGGCACACAACACACCGTTTGCAATCCATCCTGGAAGTACCAAAATGTATCGTGATCTTCAACATACATTTTGGTGGAGCAATATGAAGAGAGAGATCGCGGAGTTAATCTCGAGGTGTTTAACGTGTCAACGTGTCAAGGCAGAGCATCAAATGCCAAAGGGTCCATTGCAACCACTTGAGATTCCAAAGTGGAAGTGGGAACACATTACCATCGATTTCGTTACGGGTCTTCCCAAGGTTTCTCAAGGCATAGATGCAATTTGGGTTATTGTTGATAGATTAACCAAGTCTACTCATTTCTTGCCGATACGAGAGACTTATTCCCTTGAACGTCTTGTTCTTATGTACGTGAATGAGATTGTGAGATTGCATGGCATGCCAGTATCCATAGTTTCGGATCGTGACCCAAGATTCACTTCACGATTTTGGATCAGCTTGCAGAAAGCTATAGGAACGGATTTACGATTCAGTTCGGCATATCATCCATAAACGGACGGGCAATCAGAAAGGACTATCCAAACTCTTGAAGATCTATTGAGACTCTGCGTTCTAAACTTCAAAGGGAGTTGGGATAAGTACCTACCATTGGTGGAATTGTCCTACAACAACAGTTATCAGGCAAGTATAGGCATGGCTCCATTCGAGGCGTTGTATGGACGAAAATGTCGTTCTCCAGTATGCTGGGATGAGGTGGGTGAAGCAACATTGTTGGGACCGGAGTTAGTACGTATGACTATGGAAAAGATTCAAATGATCCGGCAACGTATACAAACTGCACAAGATCGACAAAAGAGTTATGCTGATCTTCCTCGAAGAGACGTGGAGTTTAATGTCGGAGATCATGTATTATTACGTGTTGCTCCATGGAAAGGAGTTACGAGATTCGAAAAGAGATGAAAGCTCAACCCGCGATTCATTGGTCCATTTGAAATCCTTGACCGAGTAGGAAATGTGGCCTATAGACTCGCCTTACCTCCAAGCATGTCTCGTGTTCATAACGTTTTTCACATGTCTATGCTTCGTAAATATGTGAAAGATCCAAACCACATTATTGAGTTAGAACCAGACGAGATAGCCGAAGATTTAACATACAAGGAGGTACCTGTTAAGATCTTGGATAGGAAGGAACATGTCCTACGCTCAAAGGTTATACCTCAAGTTAAAGTTTTGTGGAGGAACCATGATATCGAGGAAATGACCTGGGAGTTAGAATCGAAAATGAAAGCGAGGTATCCTCACCTTTTTGATATATTAGGTATGTACGTCAATTTCAAGGACGAAATTTCATAAGGAGGGGAGGTTGTAAGACCCCAAATTTTATGAATAAGATTTAATTTTCTTTATATATTATTTTGAAATAGTAAGGTGTTGATTTGATAAATGTGATAAGTTATGGGTGAAATGTGTAAAGTTTACAAAGTAAGCAAGTGGTTATAAAATATTCATTGTGTCGGGGAATATTCGTTTGGTCGAGGAATATTCTTTTTGTCGGAGAATATTCGTACGACGGCGCAGTCATTGGTGGACCCCACAATAGAATGAATATCGGATATAGAAAGTGACAGAAATAACCTTTTTATAAAAATAACGGCAAAACTGTTACCGTTAGTACTGTTGAAATACCCGGTGGTTAAAATACAGTAATACTGTTGGGTTTGTATGTAACGCAATCATGCAATCAAATCACATAAATAGGCGGAAGCGTAAAAACTAGGTTTTCAAAATTTATACAAACCCATAACCATGATCATGCTTTGTGCTTGTTATCAATAACAGAAAAGAGAGAACATGGAATTATACCTTTGAAGATCTAAGCTTCCTCAGGTACAAGTTCTACTCCTTTGATTCCTCTGATAGTGGCTCCTTCCCTTGAATAATGTCAGCCACCCAAATGTTTGGCCTCTAACGGTGATCCACCAAGGAAGATGAAGAACTCAAGAAGATGGGTTATTGGCTTAACCCTTGTTTCTATCTCTATAGAATATGTGTACTCCCAACTCTTGGAAAATTTCACATTCCTTATTTATGATATAAGACTCTCTTATATAGATATTAGGTTAACCCTCCTAATCCAATTAGAATAGGGTTTTATTTAATTAATTAATTAAATACTTTTAATTAATTTATATCCTAATCTTTATTAGGATTGAGAGAGAGTACTGATATTATATTAATTCCTAAACTCCTTTAGAATTAAAATAATAATAATAATAATAATATTAATAAGACTCCTCCTATTAATTTATATTTAATATTTCTAAAATATTAAATAATAAACATTAAGCTATTTAATTTATTCTATCATCATAGATTAAATTAATTATACTTAATGCATTATTACTATCGTGCCATTTTCTTCTTAAATAATTCTTCTTCCTTTTATGGTGTGACCCTTTAGGTTCTCCATATTAAACCGGTTGTGAATAAATCAATTAGAACAATTCTAATCTTATTTAAATAAAAAAATTAAACTAATAATCTATTTAAATAAATAACATTTATTCTACAATAGGGATAAGCCTCCCTAGCGATCAACGACTTTTCAGATAATATAAATTTCAACATTAATCATAAAAGAACCTGTGAGTTAATAGTTACCGTACAATTCAATTCTTCCACCATACAATGTCCCAATTAAATATAAGACATGGATTTACTGTCAAGTCTTAATTTATTTAATCATATGTATTTCAATTAGAAAATGCACAACTCCAAATAATGCAAATTAGAAACCTCTTTCTAATTTCATTCTACCTTGGCCAAGGATTCCTGGGTTGTCATTTAACGAATCACATAGGACATATCTCCTCTTTTACTAGAGGTGGTAGATTCTTTGTTGATCATTCATTATCTCCATATGTAACTCATTACACCCAAGCATACCCTATATATGCCTTAAAAGGCCTTAAGGAATTAGTCAAACTATAATTTGTTACATACAAGATACTATGATGATCTCAAGTCCAAGGATCACATGTACTACTATCACATTAGGAATTCCTATTGACAGGCGAGTAAAACTCCATTAGGTATTCCATAGCGAGTCACGTTCAGTGAACTTATTCTCCAATAAGCACCTACATACTTGCTTTAGTGTCTCCACACAAATGACCATGAGATCAGTCATGCTCATCCAATGAGCAAGCAACATATGTACCAATCTATCCGGATTTACTAATCCCCTTTTTAGTAATCCCACGATTGGGAACTATTTTAGTTTTAAAGCTTTCTAAGAATTTAGATCTCATTAGCATGATCAACATCATGATTCTAAAAGCATTGCTTAAAACTATGGGTTATTTACATATTATAAAAACAGCACAATGTAGATAATTAAATGCCTTTAATAAATTAATATTTTATTAATGAATAAATAAGATTGTTTACAAAGTATGTGCTTTATCATCATACATGATTGGCTTGTATGCACACTACTATCAATCTTCCACTTGCACTAAAGCCAATCGCCATGGTATCTCATACCCATCTTCTCTAAGTGACGATCAAACTGCTGTTGTGTTAAAGCTTTAGTAAATGGATCTGCAATGTTGTCTTGAGAGTCTACACTCTCCAAGGTGACGTCTCCTCTTTCAATGATCTCCCTGATCAAGTGAAATCGCCGCAACACGTGTTTAGATTTCTGATGAGACCTGGGTTCCTTTGCCTGTGCAACCGCTCCGGTGTTGTCACAATATACGGGAACTGCTTCTCCATTGCTAGGAACCACACCAAGTTCAGTTATGAACTTCTTCATCCAAACAGCTTCCTTTGCAGCTTCACTTGCAGCTATATACTGTGCCTCTGTCACTGAATCAGCAACCGTTTGCTGCTTGGAACTCTTCCAACTCACTGCACCTCCGTTCAAGGTAAGCACATACCCTGAAATAGATTTACTGTCATCTTGGTTTGTTTGAAAACTTGAGTCCGTGAATCCCTCGAGTTTTAATTCAGACCCACCGTAGACAAGAAAAATATCTTTAGTACTTCTCAAGTACTTTAGGATATTTTTCACTACCTTCCAGTGCTCTTCTCCTGGATTCGACTAGTATCTGCTTGTTACACTAAGTGCGTGAGCAACATCCGGTCTAGTACATATCATACCGTACATGATAGATCCTATTGCAGAAGCATAAGGGATCTTACTCATACGGTCTCTCTCCTCAGGTGTCTTTGGGGCCTGTTTCTTGGAGAGATTTATTCCATGGCTCATCGGCATGAGACCTCTTTTGGAATCTTCCATGCTAAACCTCTTTAGCATCGCATCAATGTACGTTCCTTGGGATAAGCCGAGCATCCTTTTAGATCTATCTCTATAGATCTTTATCCCCAAAATATAGGATGCTTCACCCAAGTCCTTCATGGAGAAGTTTTTAGATAACCAGATTTTAATGGATTGTAACATAGGAATGTCATTCCCTATCAGTAATATATCATCAACATATAATACAAGGAATGATACTGCGCTCCCACTAACCTTCTTGTATACACATGGTTCATCCTCGTTTTTGATAAAATCAAACTCTTTGATTGTCTCATCAAAACGAATGTTCCATCTATGAGAAGCTTGCTTCAACCCATAAATGGATCGTTGTAGCTTACAGACTTGATTTGTTCCAACTTTTGAAATAAATCCCTCTGGCTGTGTCATATACACATCCTCCTCAAGTTTCCCATTGAGGAAGGCCGTTTTCACGTCCATCTGCCAGATCTCATAGTCATTGTAAGCTGCAATCGCAAGCAAAATCCGAATGGACTTGAGCATGGCTACTGGTGAGAAGGTTTCATCATAGTCAACTCCTTGTCTTTGTTTGAAACCTTTTGCAACCAGTCGGGCCTTATAGGTCTCTACCTTTCCGTCTGCTCCAGTCTTTTTCTTAAAAACCCATTTACACCCAATAGGTTTAATACCTTCAGGTGGTGAAACCAAAGACCATACTTTGTTTTCATACATGGAGTCCATTTCAGATTTCACAGCTTCAAGCCATTTTCCTGAGTCTTTATTACTCATAGCCTGTTCGTAATTCAATGGATCATCATCATTCATGATGTGTACCTCATCGTCATCCTCTATAACGAATCCATACCTCTCAGGTATCTTCGGTACTCTTCCAGATTTACGAACATGGTGTGGTACAGTAGGTTCTTCTACTTGGTTAGGTACCTGACTTTGGTCCGTGGTAACTTGTGGTTCTTGAACTTCTTCAAGATATATCTTACTCCCACTGACCCCTTCATGGATAAACTCTTTCTCCAAGAAGGTAGCATGTTTCGCAACAAACACCTTTTGATCAGTTGGATGATAGAAATAATACCCTACGGTTTCTTTAGGGTATCCCACAAATCTATACTTATCGGATTTAGTCTGTAGCTTATCATTTTCAAACTTTTTGACATAAGCTGGACAACCCCAAGTCTTAACATGCTTAAGATTTGGTTTCCTCCCTTTCCACATCTCATATGGAGTCTTTGGGGCGGATTTAGTAGGTGCCTTGTTAAGTAGGTATGCAGCCGTTTCTAGGGCATATCCCCAGAAGGAAATTGGAAGGTCGGTAAAACTCATCATGGATCGAACCATGTCCAACAGTGTTCGATTTCTCCTTTCAGATACTCCATTAGACTGTGGTGTACCTGGAGGAGTCCATTGTGAGATTATACCATTTTCTCTGAGACAATTGGGAAACTCACTGCTTAAGTATTCTCCACCTCGATCTGATCGAAGTATCTTAATACTCTTGCCCGTTTGTTTCTCTACTTCACTTCTGAACTCTTTGAACTTTTCAAATGATTCTGATTTGTATTTCATTAAATACACATATCCAAATCTTGAGTGATCATCAGTGAAAGTAATAAAATAAGAATACCCACCCCGTGCACTTGTTGTCATAGGTCCACAAACGTCTGTGTGAATCAATGCCAACAACTCTGTAACTCTCTCCCCTTTTCCACTAAAAGGAGATTTAGTCATTTTACCCATGAGACAAGATTCACAAGTTGGATATGATTCATAATCAGATAGCTCGAGGAGCCCATCTTTATGCAACTTGGATAATCTTGTTTCATTGATATGACCGAGTCTACAGTGCCACATATAGGTATAATTAATATCATCTCTTTTCCTTTTCTTAATTTGTTCAATTTGAAATATATTTTCTTGCAAGTCAAGTGTATAAAGTCCATTTCGCAAATTTCCAATAGCATATAAAACATCGTCTTTATAAATAGAACAACCATTGTTCTTTATAATAACGTCAAAACCTTCCATATCCAATACAGAAATTGAAATAATGTTTTTAATAATATTCGGAACATAATAACAATTATTAAGATAAATGGATTTGCCCGAAGGCATTGCAAAACAATAAGTTCCTACAGCTAATGCAGCAACTTTTGCTCCATTTCTCACTCGTAGGATCACCTCATCTTTGTTCAGCTTTCTACTTCTGACCAGTCCCTGCACAGTATTACATATGTGAGAACCACAGCCGGTATCCAATACCCAAGTAGAATTATGACTTTCAGAAAAATTAATTTCAATCATAATCAAACCTTGATTGGAAGTCGAAGCTTCTCCAAGCTTCTTCTCTGCTAGAAACTTCTTGCAGTTCCTCTTCCAATGTCCCGGCTCATTGCAATTAAAGCACATTCCTTTAGCTGGTTCAGGTTTCTTTTGCTCCTTTTCTTTCCCTTTTCCCTTAGCCTTCTTAGATTTCTTCTTTTCAGAAGACACCTTGGGCCTCTTCCTTTTATTGGAAGAATCCACCATCAAGACATGGTTCTTCTTGGATGAGAAGTGACCTTCTGCAGTTTTCAGCATGTTAAGCAGCTAAGGTAAGATGACATCTAGCTTATTCATGTGAAAATTAACCACAAACTGCGAGAAGGTCTCAGGGAGTGACTGCAAGACCAAGTCTTGACTCAACTCCCCATCCATGACGAACCCAAGCTGTCCAAGGCGTTCAATCAAATTGATTACCTTCAGAACATGAGTCTCCACGGTAGTGCCCTCGGTCATCCGAGATCGGAAGAGCTCCTTAGATATCTCATATCTAGCAGTCCTACTCTGTTCACCATACAACTCCTTGAGGTGAAGCAGCATAGCCGGAGCATCCATTTTTTCGTGCTGACGCTGAAGCTCGTTATTCATGGATGCGAGCATGATGCATTGAGCCACAGATGCATCATCTTGCCACTTATTGAAAGTGGCAATCTCTTCCTCAGAGGCTGTTTCTGAAACAGATTCAGGGATAGTGGAATTTAGGACATAAGAAATCTTTTCAGCAGTGAGAACAATTCTCAGATTTCTTAGCCAGTCCTCATAATTCGGGCCGGTAAGCTTATTTGCATCAAGTATGCTTCGTAGTGAGATTAGTGATTTTGACATTTTTAAAATTCTGCATGTGAAAAGACAACATTTTAGCAAATATTCATTTTATTAACTTTGCATACCAAAATAAATTTAGGTCTTTATTTTAAATTGGTATCTCCCACTATTTTCATCAAACTATATTATCCTCACTCATATAGTTCGGCAACATCTAATTAAAGATTTGCTAGTGAGATTAAGGATCCCATTTCAAATGTATATAACCTTGTGGATAGCACAACAAGCGATATACAAATAAATAGGTAGACAACTCTTGTCAATTACATCACCATGTAACTCCTTTTATTTTGCCTCTTAAATCATAATGGTCATGTGTGTGCACATCCGAACTAAAATGATTTAAGTTAAGTCCAGCCTAGCACTTCCATAAATTCAAAAAGAAAAATTTTCGTCCTTGTGGATAGCACAACAAGACTAGATCGTTCAATTTTCTTGATAAGCATCAAATGTGATTAATTAACATCTTAAATATTCAATACTCGCCTTGTGGATAGCACAACAAACTCATATTAAATATTTAATACTCTATTAACTAATCATGCTAGAAGGCGACGTTCGATATTCCAAATATCATTTGAACGCTTCAGACTTAATATTATTTCTTTGAGGGGTTTGTTATTATTTGTCTCATCTTTTAAGCGCGCATGCACATATATATATAAAATACGCGTCATTTTATTAAACATGCGAAGCATGTTTGTATAAAATATATAATATTTAGCATGCGATATAGAATACTATATTCTACCCGGATTGATTATGGACTTTTATTCTAGTTTGGTTCACTAGAGCCACCAAGTGAACCAAAAGGTCAAACCTAGGAGTGCAAGAATTTAAATTTTAAATGTAACTATTACATTTAAACCCGGGCTCCATACAAACGGGTCTTCACGCGCTCCTCGCTCCTTGGTCTCCAATTTCTTCAAAATAATTCTAACTATCTCTATTACATTAACTTATTTTAAAATTAAATAGAAACCTTGATCAGCAGTCAAGGGGAAGTACATAGAAAGGAGATAGAATTTACATCGAGAATAAAACTAGAGAAGACGAGGTACGCAGACCCCATTTTATAAAATCCATACATTCAAGCATTCATCCAAAATAAAATCCAATCACATTGGTCATTGTCCATAATCAATCCCATTTATTATCATACACATCAACATATGTATCAATAAATATCCATTCATCTCATGAATAACAATGCTATTCCATATATGGATCGATGTTATTTAATGGACAAAAGTTTTGCCAAATTTTATTTTTGAAACAAAATAAACTCTTTTATTTTAATAAAAAATAAATCCAAATTAAACTCCTTTAATTTTAGCATTCTGAAATCATATTTCAGATAAAATAAACTTCTTTATTTTAAAACTTTATCAATTAAATAAACAGTTTACTTAATTAATTAAAATCAATTTTCAGGGTCTGTCCAGGTACCGGCGCAGCTGCGCCAGTAATGAACTGGGCATCTGCGCAGCTGCGCAGGTAGACGGAAGCAGCAGTTTTTGCAGACCGGCGCAGCTGCGCCAGTAATGAACTGGGAGGCTGTGCAGCTGCGCCGTTCGCCGCAGAAACTTGCAGAAAACGATTTTTGTCCAGAAAAACGATCCAATTCTCACATCAATTCATACATGGAATTATAAAATTGATAATTAGCACAAAGTTAGGCTCTGATACCACTGTTGGGTTTGTATGTAACGCAATCATGCAATCAAATCACATAAATAGGGCGGAAACGTAAAAACTAGGTTTTTAAAATTTATACAAACCCATAACCATGATCATGCTTTGTGCTTGTTATCAATAACAGAAAAGAGAGAACATGGAATTATACCTTTGAAGATCTAAGCTTCCTCAGGTACAAGTTCTACTCCTTTGATTCCTCTGATAGTGGCTCCTTCCCTTGAATAATGTCAGCCACCCAAATGTTTGGCCTCTAACGGTGATCCACCAAGGAAGATGAAGAACTCAAGAAGATGGGTTATTGGCTTAACCCTTGTTTCTATCTCTATAGAATATGTGTACTCCCAACTCTTGGAAAATTTCACATTCCTTATTTATGATATAAGACTCTCTTATATAGATATTAGGTTAACCCTCCTAATCCAATTAGAATAGGGTTTTATTTAATTAATTAATTAAATACTTTTAATTAATTTATATCCTAATCTTTATTAGAATTGAGAGAGAGTACTGATATTATATTAATTCCTAAACTCCTTTAGAATTAAAATAATAATAATAATAATATTAATAAGACTCCTCCTATTAATTTATATTTAATATTTCTAAAATATTAAATAATAAACATTAAGCTATTTAATTTATTCTATCATCATAGATTAAATTAATTATACTTAATGCATTATTACTATCGTGCCATTTTCTTCTTAAATAATTCTTCTTCCTTTTATGGTGTGACCCTTTAGGTTCTCCATATTAAACCGGTTGTGAATAAATCAATTAGAACAATTCTAATCTTATTTAAATAAACAAATTAAACTAATAATCTATTTAAATAAATAACATTTATTCTACAATAGGGATAAGCCTCCCTAGCGATCAACGACTTTCTAGATAATATAGATTTCAACATTAATCATAAAAGAACCTGTGAGTTAATAGTTACCATACAATTCAATCCTTCCACCATACAATGTCCCAATTAAATATAAGATATGGATTTACTGTCAAGTCTTAATTTATTTAATCATATGTATTTCGATTAGAAAATGCACAACTCCAAATAATGCAAATTAGAAACCTCTTTCTAATTTCATTCTACCTTGGCCAAGGATTCCTGGGTTGTCATTTAACGAATCACATAGGACATATCTCCTCTTTTACTAGAGGTGGTAGATTCTTTATTGATCATTCATTATCTCCATATGTAACTCATTACACCCAAGCATACCCTATATATGCCTTAAAAGGCCTTAAGGAATTAGTCAAAGTATAATTTGTTACATACAAGATACTATGATGATCTCAAGTCCAAGGATCACATGTACTACTATCACATTAGGAATTCCTATTGACAGGCGACTAAAACTCCATTAGGTATTCCATAGCGAGTCACGTTCAGTGAACTTATTCTCCAATAAGCACCTACATACTTGCTTTAGTGTCTCCACACAAATGACCATGAGATCAGTCATGCTCATCCAATGAGCAAGCAACATATGTACCAATCTATCCGGATTTACTAATTCCCTTTTTAGTAATCCCACGATTGGGAACTATTTTAGTTTTAAAGCTTTCTAAGAATTTAGATCTCATTAGCATGATCAACATCATGATTCTAAAAGCATTGCTTAAAACTATGGGTTATTTACATATTATAAAAACAGCACCATGTAGATAATTAAATGCCTTTAATAAATAAATATTTTATTAATAAATAAATAAGATTGTTTACAAAGTATGTGCTTTATCATCATACATGATTGGCTTGTATGCACACTACTATCAAATACGTGGTATTGCACAGTAGCACACGGTATTGCACAGTATTTTGAATTATTGATTCTTACGTAGGAAGGCACTTACTCAATTATTGTTATAGTAATTACTGTTCAATATTTTATATTATTGATTCAATAATTGCATAATATTTTATTAGTTCAATATTTGCTACGTTGATATTTTATATCAATAAGTGCTACTTTGCTATTTTATATTATTGATTCAATAATTGTCATTGCACATTATTTCAAATTATCAAATCAATAAATTATATTTTTTGAGGAATATTATTAGATTGGCAATGTCTAAGGAAGTTCTGTCTAGGAAAGGGGTTGATTAATTGCTAACCAGTAAGGAGAAATTCTTATCGGAAGGCCCCCTCTTTCCCGGGAACGACCTGGTTGTCAATATTATAGTTCTGTAATATTATTTGTGAATAATTAATTTTTGATATATATGATAAGAAAATATTTATTCAATGTGGATTTAAACGGAGAAATTTTGAGCATGTGACATTTGTTGAAAGTTGGTATTTTATCCGATAAAATATTTCATTCAAATTTATTATTATAATATTACATTATAGTAGTATGATGTGATTATATAATAGTATAATTTTTATAATTTGAATGCTAACATTATTAACACTTTAAAACCTAGGACATAGTTCGAGGTCTTATGACTCTCAGATGTTCTTTTTATTCTTGTTATTTATCCTCGAGTCAAAAGTTGAGATTTTTTATTCAGATGTCTTTAATTCACTCGCATGTTATTATATTTTTGTCATATTATTATACTTGTGGGCAATCGTGCTCACTCTTGCGTAATAATAACATTGAAGTTAATAACGAAAGGTCCGACGAGCCTTCTACTAGCAAAGGCAAGGGCAAGGTCAACAAGTGATGAAGACTTGTTGTTTATTTTATGTGTTTATGTTTCAGACTCATCTTAAAGTTGTGTAAGACTTATTTAATTGTTTAGGTTTTTGCATTTGAGATTTAACGTCAAGTACGACCTACGATTGATGTATGATAAGTGGTTTTATAACCACTTATTTATATATCAACTCACTTCGATTGTGTTTAATCTCATGTGTTATCGTAGCTTTTCATGCATTTTTACCTTTTTTTTGCAGATTTTTGTATTTGGAACTTTTCGGGTGCATTTTGAGCT
Source organism: Panax stipuleanatus (assembly GCA_020205555.1). Classification (NCBI taxonomy): domain Eukaryota; kingdom Viridiplantae; phylum Streptophyta; class Magnoliopsida; order Apiales; family Araliaceae; genus Panax; species Panax stipuleanatus. The sequence continues at coordinate 139,684,907 of CM035117.1, forward strand.
GAAACGGATAAAAGAATGCTAAAACGGGAACAAAGAGCATGAAAAGGGACAACGCTTAAAGAGCAAACCTGTGGCATGAGGATGGACAGAGCAAAGAGGGAACCAAGGTCATGGCAGTGGGTGATTGGCAAAGGAATGCATCATAATGCTTAGCAGGAGCCAGCAGCAGAAAAGCATCAGAATTCCGGCCTCTTACCCCTGCGCAGCTGCACAGGCATTTGTCAAGGACCCGGCGCAGCTGCTCCAGTCAAGCTTGACAGTTGACTAAGTTTTTAAACCCGGCTGTTTTGAATTTGGCTTGGGGCAGTGAAGGCAGACTCGGCAAGAAGCATATAAGGGACATTTTGGCTTGTATTTTAAAAATCCTCCCGAAGGGAGCTTAGCCCTAATCTTCTTCTTATATTTTCATTTTCCTTTACATTTTTTGTCTAGGAGTAGAATAGAAGTAGAGATTAGACTAGTTTATAGTAGTTAATGTTCTAGGGTTTTATTAGACTTGATGGTTGAAACATTTGAAGAACATCAAGGATTCGTATTTTGATCAAGAGGAATCAGATTTGCATTTCTTACCCTTATTTTCTCTTTGATTCATATTTGTGTTCTTATGATGCTTATTCAACATGGGATGGTATGTTTGAGTTGTCTATGACTTAAAGTATATTTTGAGGTTCCAATGGAACTTAGTTAGTAGTCTATGTTGATTTCTCTTCCATGTTGGTTCTTATTAATTGTTATGTGATTGTCTACTACGATATATGCTTTCATTGCTTAGTTGAGTCATGACCAATTACTGTAATAAACCACATGGGATTGAAAGACAAAGTGTGGGTTTAGATCTAATCGTAGTAGCGAGCGATTGTACGTTTACATGGCATTGGATGTATGATTTGTGCTTAGGATAGACATATACCGAAGCGCCGCCCGTAGTTAAATGAGAACTTGACCTAAAACCCTATTTATTTGTAAACACCATAGACATATAGGGGTTTAGATAATGTGGGTGTTCACGTGCGTTCTATCATATGTGGATTGCACGTGTTATGGATTAGGTGTATAAATCCAATGATTGTACAATTCATCCGCATCGAGAGATGGCCTTCTCTCACTTTCGTGTTCTTGGCTAGCACACTTAACGATTAATTTGACCTAATTAGAAGTGAAAGGACTTAGATGAATCATTAGGGAAAATTGGAATCTCATGCCTTCATTATCTAATTTTGCCCTAGGATCAATTAGTTTAAGTTTACTTCCTTGCCTAGTTTAAAGTAGTTTTAATTCCTTCTCTTTACCACCCGTTTAAATAAGACTGAACTGATTATGTGCTAGTGCTTTGACGACCTTTTATCTGTTAATTTCTCGTGGGAACGATATCTTTACTCACTCTTTATTACTCGTTGGCCGCGTATACTTGCGCGTTAATTGTGTCATCTAAATCAGACCAACAAGTTTTTGGTGCCGTTGCCGGGGACTTAATTGGATAACTGCTTGCCAACATTAGTTTCAATCAAATTAGTTTTACTTTAAACATTTTATTTTTATTTTTGTTTAATTCTCTTCTCATATTCTCTTTTCAGGTACAATGGACTTAAATTTCTATCCATGGAATGGTACAAGGCAAGAGCAACCAAGGGAAGCATATACTGATGGCGTCAACCCAATTGCAACACTTTCAGCATAGCTAGAGGTTCTCTCGAGGAAGCTGGATACTGTCTCAGCTCAACAGAATCGAGAGACGGCAGTGACCTATGACTATGGTGCTGGGAGCTACGCGAGCCATCAGGAGCCTATCAGTTATGGACAGGAGCAGTATGGGGGTGGTTATTCCTACACCGAACCTTATCCCACTTATCAACAAGATTTGGGGTATCACCCAAACCCTTTATCAGACTACTATCAAGACCAACACTGGGATTCAAATCCCGCATACGCCCCAGAATGCACCTTCCAGAGTCTAGTTTACGAGCCTCAACACAATTTTGAGGGTGACACAGAAAATGCAAGCGTGGAGGAAGGAAGTGGCATAGAATCACTAAAGGACATCTTGAATGAGCAATAGAAGTCATTCAAGAGTATTCAGAACTGGGCATAGCAGATTAGCAAGGCCTTGATTATAGAGGATGAACAAGGGATGCAAAACCATACTGTGAGCTATCAAGAACAATATGAGCCACGTCCAACTTATGCACCAGAACCCCCATATCAATCCCCATGTTTACAAGGAGAACAGTCTCCAATGGAATTCATGTATAGGAGCTTAGAAAGCCAAGAGGAGAGGCTTAGGAGCCAGGAGCAATCAAGCCAGAACTTCCAGAATCAGATGGCCCTAATCCACAACACTCCTACCAATGAGCATAAGTACATGGAGCCCGAGGATGAAACAGAAAAGGAAGGATTAGAAATTATTTGGGGGAATTTCATAGCATCGACAAAGGAGACCTTGATTATGCAAGAGCAATCGATTGAGGATCTTCAGATTTGGGTGGAGCAGATTAGCACGACATTAAGGAAGGAGGAGGCATGTGAACAAGAGACAACAGTGCAAGATTTTGTGCCTCCAATGACTGAAGCCGTGAGTTATGACCCTCAGAAAGATTGGTGCTATGAGATAGATGTAAAGACTGATGAAGAGCCTGAGGTGCACTTGGAACTGGATGAGCGAAAGGTAATTGATATCGAGGAGCCAATTGGGGCTGTGGAGTATGAATGTGAACCAACAGTGACAACCCCCCAAGAGCCTCCTCCGCCTGAGTGGAACAAGCCAGTCAAGTTTGTATACCCTTGCCCCCTTGGAAGCCACATTACAGATACCGATCTCGATAACATGAGAGAGTCCGTGAGCTTCAAACCACGGTGGTCAGAAGAGAAGATAATATAAAAAGAGTCCGTTGTGTGTTCTATGCCTCCATGCCCAGATCATTTCACATACACAACAGGACCATTGCCTAGCTCCCCTACCTTCTGTATGGGGAATTCTTGTTCATATCATGTGCTAGGTTGTTTAAATCTGAGTCCTCCTCTATTGGGAAGCCTCCAAAAGCATATAGCAATTCTGATGGATGGAGGGGTTCTCCAATATCGTCGGGGAGTCGGATAGCAGTGGTCAGACACAGTTCAGCTAGAGGACTATAAATCAAGCGCTCGATGGGAGGCACCCCATCATTTCTCTCTCCCTCCTTGTTTAATTCTATTTAGTTGTCTATCTTGATTTCCCTCCCCATGTTTAATTCTCAGTAGTATAGTTCTTAGTTGTAAATATTTCCACATTCTAGTTGTACAAGGTACAATGCCTACATTTTTGGACTTAGACATTGACGCGTATAATTTTTGGGACATGAAATGCTTATTGAACATAGTATGATGCACCGGCACATTTCGTATACGCATGTAGAGAAATTTTTTGGGATTCAAATAGTTAATGGACATATTTTCGTTGCACTTACATGTTGCAATTATTTTTGAGACGATAACTGCTATTTGGACATATTATTGGTAATGAGCTTATCGCTTATGTGCACATATAAGACTTTTTCGGGACTTAGCATATCTATGATTATCCTCCTTATTGTTTAATTTTCTCCCTTTATGTTTAGTCTCTGCTTAATAGTTAATAGTTAATGGTTATAGCAACATTTTGTTAGTAGGGATTTAATAAAATTTATGTGCTTTGGCGGGTAAAATGTGAATGTGTAGCATGCCCAAAGCCAAACCCATGGGCAACTGCAATTGAGGAAATGCAAAGCAGAGTATTGAAGTTTCTGGAACTTGGCGCCCCCGCGCCAAGGCACGCATGACCACCCAAGCGGTCGCGCTGACTATCAGACAAGCTGCTGGCACTTTACTCCCGGCGCAGCTGCTCCTCAAATGCACTAGTACCCTGCGCAGCTGCGCCGTCCTTCCTTCTCCTGTTGAAATTTTTAAATTAAAATCGGCCCTTTCTTATTTCTTGAATACTCGGCAGCCAGCATTCTAAAAACCTACCAAGCGAATATATATCTCTCCCTTACTCGGCATTTCTCTCGTCTCATGCCCCAAAACCCATCAGCCCTAAATCTCCCCATCTCTTCATCTCTAAATCCCTACAGTTTATTCACCCGCATTCTCCATCTCTATTGAACCCCTCGCTGACCTTATTTCGTTCACTGCAACTGAAGCAAACAAGGTTTCGGGTCTATTATCCAAATCAGGGGGATATCAGTAAGGAGTTGTAGGTGTTCTAGGAAGTATATGGTCTGTCTGCTCACCACAATTCATCCCAATCTGTGTTGCAACTGAAAAGGAAAGGTCCAATTTCGAGTTTCTTGGGGGTGCACTCCAACTGTTTGATTCCAGTCCTGATAAAGAAAGAGGCTGAGTGTTTGGCTGAATTTAGCAGTGGACAAAGTGAGAAGGGTTGTAGCAATTTGCGGGCAATTGAATTCTTCATTGAAATTAGGGTTTAAATTTCACTAAGTCTGCAGAAAAATTTGACGGAGTTTAGGGGCATCATCTTTTGGCAGAATTTGGAACTTTGAAAGAGGGATTTCATTTTGTTCACTGAGATTGTGCAGAATGTATAAGGCAATTAGGGAACATTCCTACCGACTGATCAACTTGGGGTGTGCATTCCGTACAGTTGCTTACTGCAGAGTTCAAAAATTTGCAGGACCAATCAGCATTCCTAAGAGAATCAGAACCCCATCTCCTCCATCTCCTCCTCCTAGCAGTGATTATGGCGCAGGTAGTTCCCATGAGGCTCTTGACGCCTTTAGATTTGTGGACTTGACTGCTCAGCGTTACTTCATAAATGTTTTGGATAAGAAGACTTGTGTGAAGGAGAGAGGGCTAAAATCGAGAAACAATGATGGGCTTATGAGGAGGCAGATAATAGAGCATGGATGGGCTTTAGTTGTGGCCACACCCCTACCTGCCCCGATTCCCCTGGTTAAAGAATTCTACGCCAACTCCCACGAGGCTTAAAATGGGATATCGTACGTGCGAGGGAAGCAAGTGTTGTACACGAAAGAGGCGATAAATGATATTTTTCATAAGGACACTCTTCCTTCTAGCCCGACAAATTGGGCAGAGTCTCAGAGGATGGGGATTGACTTGAACCTTCTAATCACAGAGCTATGCAGGCCAGGCACGCAATGGAAAACTTATGCGGGCACCGGCAGAAAGGTCAGCTTTCCACAGACAGCCCTAAGTTGCTATGCGAAGGCGTGGAATAGCTTCATATGTGCTAGTATTCTCCCCTCCAGCCATCATGCCGACGTCACCACTGACAGAGCTACCCTTCTGTACGGCATTATCAAGAACAAGGGGATTGACATTGGACACATCATCAATCAATCCATGCTGCGGTTTATGAAAGGATCAGGAGGGATTCTGCATGCTTCAGTGGTTACACGCTTATGCTTAACGGCTGGAGTAGTGTGGGAGGACGAGGCTCTACTGGATCCGATCGGGGATATTGACCACAAGGCCATTAAGCAGTACACTATCTGGGAGGGCGCAGTGTCTCATCCTCGAGGACTGGGGTTTGTACGAGGTGATGATTCTGATGATGATGAGGAACATGAAGAAGGCGAGCAAGAGCAAGCGGCAGGGCCAACTCCCGCATAGTATGCTATGCAGCAGAGGGAGATCAGGCAGCTGAGGGACGGATGGATACCACGTACACAGACTTTCAGACCTATACTTCCGTATTCTCCCAGGCTTTATCTCAGGCATTCGGGCAGTTGGGCATACATGCAGAGTTTCCTATATTTGGCACCGGCAGTCAGTACCCTCCTCCAGACACACCGCCAGGGCAGATTGAGGAGGAGGAGGACGACGAGTCCGAGTAGGGGAGTTCCCTTTTTGCCCTTTTACCTTCAATGCGGACATTGAACACTTTAAGTTTGGGGGTATTAGGGGGTTTATTTGCATGTAGTTTAATTCATATCATATTGCATTTTGTTTAGTTCATTTAGTGCATGTAGTTTGTATGTTGTTAAAAATTGTCAAATTTTTTAAAATTTTTGTTTTGTTTTAGTTAACTGTGTTAGGACATGTTGCATGACATACTGCATAAATCCAGGTTGAAGTTGGTTTGTGAGTTAGTGGCCTATGATGAAAACTAAAATTTCTTAATTTTTGAACTGATTTGAGACTTAAGCTTGATTTCTTGTCATATATGTAAATCCTTATCTGTCAGATACTGTGTAACCAGTAAGCACGATAGAGTAACCAACATGACATGCTAAGTTTAAATGTTCACATACTTGTCTTCTGGTGAGAAATTTGTGTTTTAAAGAAAGAGTCAGTGATCATATGATAATAACTAAGAATATTAAAAGCTCAAGTTTGGGGGAAATTGGGGGGGTATGCATGATATATGTGGGGAGATGGAGCGTAAGACGCACTCCCTTGGAGGAAAAGAAAAAGAAAAAGAAAACAAAAGAAAATGCATTGAAAAAGAAAAAAAATATAATAAATACTTTGACTACGTCGAATCCTGTGGCCTTTGATATTCGAGCAAGTAAGCTCTCGGGGTGTCTCTACACCCAGCGCCCTAAGAATGTCTGGTCTGGGAGTCGTTGGTTGAAAGCTCGCTACATGGATATCATTGAAAAGCCTAAGAGGACTAGGCATTGCACAGTCGAATGTGTCCATGGGAAAGTACAAATACGCCCTCGTGAGTCAATAAGAAAAATAATAAACTCTCTGTTGTCTCTTAACTTAAGTAATACGTGGTCTTAGTTAGAACTTATATAATTTACCGCTTTCCTTGAATTGAAACTGGTTTTTCCCCCTAAGAAACATAGTATGTGCCATATTTGTTCAAAGCATGCTTTATGGTTGCTAAGCACACAACGCACATTAAATCAGTGCTGACAGATTTGGATTTGCAAGGTTATGCTTTTAATCTTGTCTTGAGTAGCTTATCAGTTTGATTGGCCTGTGATTTTTCTGAGGCGTGTTGAATATCTATTCTGACTGAAACCTGGATTCATCTTCATTTTAGTATAGGTTGCATACACTCTAGTTACTTGCATTGCATCTGTGTTTTGTTTTGTTTGTGTTACTTGAGGGCAAACAACGTTTAAGTTTGGGGGTATTTGATAAGTGGTTTTATAACAACTTATTTAGATATCAACTCACTTCGATTGTGTTTAATCTCATGTGTTATCGTAGCTTTTCATGCATTTTTACCTTCTTTTGCAGATTTTTGCATTTGGAACTCTTCGGGTGCATTTTGAGCTGAAACGGATAAAAGAATGCTAAAACAAGAACAAAGGGCATGAAAAGGGACAACGCTTAAAGAGCAAACCTATGGCATGAGGATGGATAGAGCAAAGTGGGAACCAAGGTCATGGCAGTGGGTGATTGGCAAAGGAATGCATCACAAAGCTTAGCAGGAGCCAGCAGCAGAAAAGCATCAGAATTTCGGCCTCTTACCCCTGCGCAGCTGCGCAGGCATTGGTCAAAGAGCCGGCGCAGTTGCGTCAGCCAAGCTTGATAGTTGACTAAGTTTTTAAACCCGACTGTTTTGAATTTAGCTTGGGGAAGTGAAGGCAGACTCGGCAAGAAGCATATAAGGGACATTTTGGCTTGTATTTTAAAAATCTTCCGAAGGGAGCTTAGCCCTAATCTTCTTCTTCTATTTTTATTTTCCTTTACATTTCTTGTCTAGGAGTAGAATAGAAGTAAAGATTAGACTAGTTTATAGTAGTTAATGTTCTAGGGTTTTATTAGACTTGATGGTTGAAACATTTGAAGAACATCAAGGATTCGTATTTTGATCAAGAAGAATCAGATTTGCATTTCTTACCCTTATTTTCTCTTTGATTCATATTTGTGTTCTTACGATGATTATTCAACGTGGGGATGGTATGTTTGAGTTGTCTATGACTTAAAGTAAATTTTGAGCTTCCAATGGAAGTTAGTGAGTAGTCTATGTTGATTTCTCTTCCATGTTGGTTCTTATTGATTATTATGTGATTGTCTAATGCGATATATGCTTTCATTGCTTAATTGAGTCATGACCAATTACTGTAATAAACCACATGGGATTGAAAGATGAAGTGTGGGTTTAGATCTAATCGTAGTAGCAGGCGATTGTACGTTCACATGGCGTTAGATGTATGATTTGTGCTTAGGATAGACATATACCGAAGCGCCGCCCGTAGTCAAATGAGAACTTGACCTAAAACCCTATTTATTTATAAACACCATAGACATATAGGGGTTTAGATAATGTGGGTGTTCACGTGCGTTCTATCATCTGTGGATTGCACGTGATATGGATTAGGTACATCGAGAGATGGCCTTCTCTCACTTTCGTGTTCTCGGCTAGCACACTTAACGATTAATTTGACCTAATTGGAAGTGAAATGACTTAGATGAATCATTAGGGGAAATTGGAATCTCATGCCTTCATTATCTGATTTTGCACTAGGATCAATTAGTTTAAGTTTACTTCCTTGCCTAGTTTAAAGTAGTTTTAATTCTTTCTCTTTACCACCCGTTTAAATAAGACTGAACTGATTATGTGCTAGTGCTTCGGCGACCTTTTATCTGTTAATTCCTCGTGGGAACGATATCTTTACTCACTCTTTATTACTCGTTGGCCGCGTATACTTGCACGTTAATTGTGTCATCTAAATCGGACCAACAATGTATTTATTTTCAGATGTTGTAACCCCATAGAGGGAGGATTATTTCTATTTATTTCATGGTTTGCATTTATTATGGGTAGATAGATAGATGATATTTGTACAGTGAACACCAAGTCCCGTGGAAATTGAAGTACCCGGATTAGGTGGTGTCACAGGTTGGTATCAGAGCTGTAGGTTATGAACCTTAGGTGGGGGAAAACCTTAGGATAGTAGCCATTTTAGAGATCGAGAACATAGTAATGATAACTCCTATCGAGTTCTAAGAAAGATAATAACATACCTTATGTGCTATGTGCTTATACTTATATACTCGAGTATCAATTAGCATCACATAATTACTAAAACTTAAAATTTTATTTGTCAGGATGACAGATGCTGGAGAACCTAGTCAGTCCAGGGCCCTTGTACCCCTAGAGGCTAGAGAGGAGGAGCCCCGAGACATCCATGTAGTCTGGGAGCAATTAGTCCTACGAGAACCATCACCCTTTATCACAGTCATTGGTCAGGAGTATGTTCCGGTGTCTGATTCAGAGGAGGACTCTAAGGAAGACGCTGAGAAGATTGAGGTTCAGGCTGAGATAGCCGAAGAGGATGAGGAAGACCCTGAAGAGTTCCCAAGAGCTCTATCAGTGCCGAGATGTATGACGAGCTGTATGACTGTAACATAGAGTTACGTGATACTGTTCAGGAGCTAAGGGACCGGTCGGTTACTCAACAATCTATTATCGAGCTTTGGGATGGAGAGGTTGAGGCTCTTCACACATGGTTGGGAAATGTGGAGTGGAATTTGGCTCACGAGAAGGGCCAAACCGAGCAGAAGTCAGAGGAAATGGATGAATTGAAGAATGAACTAAAAGAGAAATTAGCAAGGTTGGCCATAGCAGAGGAGGCCTGGGTAAGGGAATCACGATGAGCAGATCTCGCAGAAGAGAACTGTCAGGCGAAGAAGGCCAAGCTTGAGGAGACGTACTCTACACTTCAGTATGCAATTAATGAGGACCAGGATCGGGTTATGAGGTACCCAATTCAAGTCAAAGGACTACCGTCATACATGCTAAATCGCAGGACGATGTCCCAGAATATGGAAGAATAGTGTGGCAAAGCTGTTCGTCGCCTTAATGGGCAGTAATAGGAACATTTGATTTTGTGAAACCTATCTGGTAGTTAATAATGTAAATTCCAATGTGTTTATAAACAGAGTAATATTTTATGTTTTAAATCCTGTAGACTCTTTATCTCAGGATAGTTGATGTAAATAGCAGTGATGCTATCGTGTTATGTTAAAACTTTTGATTTAATAAAATATCAGAGTTTATTTGAGATAATGTGTTGACTGATTGTGTCTAAATGTTTAAGTTAAGCCTTAGATATTTAGAGAATTGAATAAAGATCTAATAAACGTATTTCTTAACAGAAAAATGCCGCCAAGGAGACGAACTAACCGTCAACAGGCCCAATAAGGGTCAACGAACAACAACAACGACGCCAATGCTAACCCCGTTCAGCAGTTGGCAAACTTACTTTCTGGAGCACTTAACAACCAACCTCAAGCTCCACCGAACACAACGTTCAAGGACTTTCAAGGCGGTGGGACCGCCATAGTTTAAAGGCACCATGAACCCGATAGAAGCTCAAACCTGGGTCATGGAGATGGAAAAAGTATACGACGTCGCCAGAGTCAGAGAAGACCAAAAAACCGCCTACGCAACATTCATGCTGAAATTCAAAGCTAGTTATTGGTGGCAAGCAAATAAGGTCCGGGGAGGAGAAGGTGTGATTACCTGGGAGAGGTTCAAAGAGATGTTCTTCGAGATGTACTTTTCGACTAGCTCGCAGAATCAAATAGAGGTCCAGTTCCTGGAACTGAAATAGGGGAATATGTCCTTACCAGAATATGCGGCGAAATTCAATGAGTTGGCTAGGTTTTCCACGTATCAAGTGCACACCAATCAGAGGAAGGCAAGGAGGTTTGAACAGGGCCTGAAGCCCTTGTTGTATAGTAAAGTGTCAATGTTCCAATTAAACATTTTTGCTGGGGTGTGAGAGCAGCCCATTCTCGCTGAAGGAAGAAGTGACGATGTTACAAAGTATAACCAATATCAGAAAAAGAAGAAGAATGAAGGTGAAGGAGTTAACAAGGCTAATGGTTGCAACACGGGGGGAAGTAACAATCAGAAGAGGAGGTGGACCGACAACTCATCAACTTGAAATCAGCAAGGAGGTCAGAAGAAGAGGATCAAAGCTTGTCCGACCTGCGGGAAAGCTCACCTGGGGGTCTGTATGAAGGGAAAATGAGTGTGCTACAATTGTGGTCAGGAAGGCCACATAGCACCTAACTGTCCTAACCCAAAGAAGGGCGCCTACTTCACTTGAGGTTCAAAGGACTATCTGGCAAAGGACTGTCCCAAGAAGGGATCTGGAGGGGTAGGATCAGGAGGAAATAGGGGAAACAGTGGTGGAAGTGCTCTTACTATTACGGGACCAACCGCAACCAACCGACCAACTGCCATAACCTTCAACATGACCGTGCAGGATGCTGTACAGTCTCGCGATGTGGTGTCATGTATCATTCCGATCAATAAAGTTAATGCTTATGTATTATTTGATTTGGGTGCTACTTGTTCATTTATATTAGATGACTTTGCTAAGAACTTAGAATTGCCTATGGACGAGTTAGAATACCACATGAACATAGAGATTGCGAATAGAGAAGTGATCCCTATTAAGTATGTACACAAGAACTGTAGGGTGGATATTAAGGGTAACATTATGAATGTTGATCTTATCCCGATTAGACTTGGGGAATTTGATGTTATTCTGGGAATGGATTGGCTAGTCAATTATGGGGCTGTAATTGATTGCCAGAGGAAGTGTATCAAACTTATAACCCTGTCAAAGGTTGTGTTTTATGGCAGCAAATTTCCTCGAAAAGCGAGTTGTCTGACGATGATGCAGGCCAGGAAGTTGTTAAGACAAGGCTGTGTAGGATATTTAGCCTACATAGTCGATAGTCGTAAAGAAAACCCAAAAGTGGAAGATATACCAGTCGTGAGGGACTTCATAGACGTATTTCTGGAAGATCTGCCAGGACTTCCACCAGACAGAGAGGTTGAGTTCATGATCGATTTGGCACCAGGGACGGCTCCAATATCAAAAACACCATACCGGATGGCTCCGGTAGAGATAAAAGAGTTAATGGTACAACTGCAAGAGTTACTGGATAAGAAGTACATCCAACCTAGCGTATCACCGTGGGGAGCGCAGGTGTTGTTTTTGAACAAGAAGGACGGGATGAAACGGGTTTGCATCGACTTTAGAGAACTGAATAAGGTCACAATTAAGAATAGATTGATAGTAGTGTGCATACAAGCCAATCATGTATGATGATAAAGCACGTACTTTGTAAATAATCTTATTTATTTATTAATAAAATATTCATTTATTAAAGGCATTTAATTATCTACATGGTGCTGTTTTTATAATATGTAAATAACCCATAGTTTTAAGCAATGCTTTTAGAATCATGATGATGATCATGCTAATGAGATCTAAATTCTTAGAAAGCTCTAAAACTAAAATAGTTCCCAATCGTGGGATTACTAAAAAGGGGATTAGTAAATCCGGATAGATTGGTACATATGTTGCTTGCTCATTGGATGAGGATGATTGATCTCATGATCATTTGTGTGGAGACACTAAAGCAAGTATGTAGGTGCTTATTGGAGAATAAGTTCACTGAACGTGACTCGATATGGAATACCTAATGGAGTTTTACTCGCCTGTCAATAGGAATTCCTAATGTGATAGTAGTACAAGTGATCCTTGGACTTGAGATCATCATAGTTTCTTGTATGTAATGAATTATACTTTGACTTATTCCTTAAAGTCCTTTAGGGTATATAAAAGGGTATGCTTGGGTATAATGAGTTACATATGGAGATAATGAATTATCAATAAAGAATCTACCACCTCTAGTAAAAGAGGAGATATGTCCTATGTGATTCGTTAAATGACAACCCAAGAATCCTTGGCCAAGGTAAAATAAAATAAAATTAGAAAGGAGTTTCTAATTTGCATTATTTGGAGTTGTGCATTTTCTAATCGAAATACATATAATTAAATAAAATAAGACTTGATAGTATATTCATGTCTTATATTTAATTGGGACATTGTATGGTGGAAGGATTGAATTGTATGGTAACTATTTACTCACATGTTCTTTTATGATTAATGTTGAAATCTATATTATCTGGAAAGTCGTTGATCGCTAGGGAGGCTTATCCGTATTGTAGAATAAATATTATTTATTTAAATAGATTATTAGTTTAATTTATTTATTTAAATAAGATTAGAATTGTTCTAATTGATTTATTCACAACCGGTTTAATATAGAGAACCTAAAGGGTCACACCATAAAAGGAAGAATAATTATTTAAGAATGTAATGGCATAATCGTAATAATGCATTAAGTGTAATTAATTTAATCTATAGTGATAGAATAAATTAAATAGCTTAATGTTTATTATTTAATATTTTTGGAAATATTAAATATAAATTAATAAGAGGAGTCTTATTAATATTATTACAATTATTATTATTTTAATTTGTAAAGGAGTTTAGTAATTAATTTAATATTAGTACTCTCATTTATTCCTAATAAGATTAGGAGACAAATTAATTAAATGAATTTAATTAATTATTCCCACGTGTTGGGAAGCCTAATTTAATTAAAGGAGTTTAATTAATTAAAAGAAATCTCATGTCTAATAGGATTAGAAGGGTTGACCAATATCTATATAAGAGGAGTCTTATAATAGATATTGATTGATGCAATTCCAATTGTTGGAGAGTACTCCTTTTTTATAGAGGATAGAAAACTAAGCCAACAACCCTCCTTCTTGATAATTCCTCTTCCTTGGTGGATCACCTCTAGAGGGCAAACACTTGGGTGGCTAACGTTGATCAAAGGAAGGAATTTAACCCGAAAATTCAAGGAGATCACGAAGAACAAGGAGTTGAACTAGTACTTGTGGAAGCTTCGTTCTACAAGGGTATGATTCCATAACTTTTATTTATCATTTTAAATTAATAATTTACATAAAGGATGATCCGGGTAATGGTTTTGTAAAAAATTTTTTAAATTCTGATATACCATGCTTCCGCTAATTTTTACAATTTGATTGCGTCACGATTTCGTACAAACCCAACAGTGGCATCAGAGCCAAACCTTTATGCAATTATTAATTTATTTTTGATTTCATATACATATGGGTATGTATTTAAAATAATTTATTGGGCATAATTTTATTGCATAAAATTATTTTTTTTAAGAAAAAAAATGATGTTTTTTTTGGGACTAATCATAATTTTTTTTTTTGGTGCTAATCTTGAATTCTGCAAAGAAAAGGTGTTGTCTCTTTCTTACTCCAAAAATAAGGTGACCCATTAGGAAGGATTCTTTTAATAAAAGAAGGTGACTTCTTTTTTAAAAAAATAAATGTGAATTTATATTATATATATATATATATATATATATATAACCTGATTCGTTATATAAATATATATAATATATACAGTAATATCAAATATATATATATATATATGATATATTTGTATATGATATTCTAAATAATTTTATAATTAAAATAAAGAGTTTATTTTAATCTTGAAATTGGATTTCATGCAATTTAAAATTGCCCATTAAATGATACTCATATATATATGAAATGTTTTAATTCATGAGATGAATATTTATTTATTGATATATATGGTGATATGTATGCTAATAAATGGGGATTGATTATAGACTATTTGACCAATGTGATTGGATTTTATTTTAGTTGAATGCTTGTATGAATGGGTTTTATTAAATGGGGTCTGTGTACCTTGTCTTCTCTAATTTTTTTTTCTTGATGTAAAATTCTATCTCCCTTCTATGTACTTCCCCTTGACTGCTGATCAAGGTTTCTATTTAAATTAAATAGTTTAATGTAATAGAAATAGTTAGAATTATCTTGAAGAAATTGGAGACCAAGGAGCAAGGAGCGCGTGAAGACTCGTTTGTATGGAGCCCAAGTTTAAATGTAATAGTTATATTTAAATTTAAATTCTTGCACTCCTAGGGTTGACCTTTTGGTTCACTTGGTGGCTCTAGTGAACCAAACTAGAATAAAAGTCCATAATCAATCCGGGTAGAATATAATATTCTATATTGCATGCTAAATATTATATATATTATATTTTATGCAAACATGCTTCGCATGTTTAATAAAATGACGCGTATTTTATATATATATGTGCATGCGCGCTAAACAAGATGAGACAAATAATAACAAACCCTCAAAGAAATAATATTAAGTCCAAAGCGTTCAAATGATATTTGAAATATCGAACGTCGCCTTCTAGCATGATAAATTAATAGAGTATTAAATATTTAATATGAGCTTGTTGTGCTATCCACAAGGCGAGTATTGCGTATTTAAGATGTTAATTAATCACATTTGATGCTTATCAAGAAAATTGAACGATCTAGTCTTGTTGTGCTATCCACAAGGACGAACATTTTTCTTTTTTGAATTTATGGAAGTGCTAGGCTGGACTTAACTTAAATCATTTTAGTTCGGATGTGCACACACTTGACCATTATGATTTAAGAGGCAAAATAAAAGGAGTTATATAGTGATGTAATTGACAAGAGTTGTCTACCTATTTATTTGTATATCGCTTGTTGTGCTATCCACAAGGTTATATACATTTGAAATGGGATCCTTATGCTTACTAGCAAATCTTTAATTAGATGTTGCCGAACTATATAAGTGAGGGTAATATAGTTTGATAAAAATAGTGGGAGATACCAATTTAAAATAAAGACCTAAATTTATTTTGGTATGCAAAATTAATAAAATGAATGTTTGCTAAAATGTTATTTTTCACATGCAGAATTTTAAAAATGTCAAAATCACTAATTTCACTGCGAAGCATACTTGATGCTAATAAGCTTACCGGGCCGAATTATACGGACTGGCTAAGAAATCTGAGAATAGTTCTCACTGCTGAAAAGATTTCTTATGTCCTAAACTCACCTGTCCCTGGAACTGTTCCAGAAACAGCCTCTGAGGAAGAGATTGCCACCATTGTAAAGTGGCAAGATGATGCATCTGTGGCTCAATGAATCATGCTCGCATCCATGAATACCGAGCTTCAGCGTCAACACGAAAACATGGATGCTCCTACTATGTTGATTCACCTCAAGGAGTTGTATGGTGAACAAAGTAGGACTGCTAGATATGAGATATCTAAGGAGCTCTTCCGATCTCGGATGACCAAGGGCAAAGTGAACATAAAAGAACAAAAGAAATCTGATCCAGCTAGCAAAGGAATGTGCTTCCATTGCAACGAGCCGGGTCATTGGAAGAGGAACTGCAAGAAGTTTCTGGCAAAGAAGAAGCTTGGAGAAGGTTCGACTTCCAATCAAGGTTTGTTCATGATTGAAATTAATTTTTCAGAAAGTCAAAATTCTACTTGGGTATTGGATACCGGCTGTGGTTCTCACATATGTAATAATGTGAAAGGACTGGTCAGAAGTAGAAAGTTGAACAATGATGAGGTGATCCTACGAGTGGGGAATGGAGCAAAGGTTGCTGCATTAGCTGTAGGAACTTATTATTTAGCAATGCCTTCGGGCAAGTCCATTTATCTTAATAGTTGTTATTATATTCCGAATATTATTAAAAACATTATTTCAATTTCTGTATTGGATATGGAAGGATTTAACGTTGTTATAAAGAACAATAGTTGTTCTATTTATAAAGACGATGTTTTAGATGGTGTTGGAAATTTGCGAAATGGAATTTATACACTTGACTTATAAGAAAATATTTTTCAAATTGAACAAACTAAGAAAAGGAAAAGAGATGGTATTAATTATACCTACATGTGGCACTGTAGACTCGGTCATATCAATGAAACAAGATTATTCAAGTTGCATAAAGATGGGCTCCTTGAGTTATCTGATTATGAATCATATTCAACTTGTGAATCTTGTCCCATGGGTAAAATGACTAAATCTCATTTTAGTGGAAAAGGAGAAAGAGTTACAGAGTTGTTGGCATTGATTCACACAGACGTTTATGGACCTATGACAACAAGTGCACGGGGTGGGTATTCTTATTTTATTACTTTCACTGATGATCACTCAAGATTTGGATATGTGTATTTAATGAAATACAAGTCAGAATCATTTGAAAAGTTCAAAGAGTTCAGAAGTAAAGTAGAGAAACAAACGGGCAAGAGTATAAAGATACTTCAATCAGATCGAGGTAGAGAATACTTAAGCGGTGAGTTTCTCAATTGTCTCAAAGAAAATGGTATAATCTCACAATGGACTCCTCCAGGTACACCATAGTTAAATGGAGTATCTGAAAGGAGAAATCGAACACTGTTGGACATGGTTCGATCCATGATGAGTTTTACCGACCTTCCAATTTCTTTCTGGGGATATGCCTTAGAAACGGCTGCATACCTACTTAACAAGGTACCTACCAAATCCGCCCCAAAGACTCCATATGAGATGTGGAAGGGGAGGAAACCAAATCTTAAGCATGTTAAGACTTGGGGTTGCCCAGCTTATGTCAAAAAGTTTGAAAATGATAAGCTACAGACTAAATCCGATAAGTGTAGATTTGTGGGATACCCTAAAGAAACTTTAGGGTATTATTTCTATCATCCAACTGATCAAAAGGTGTTTGTTGCGAAATATGCTGCCTTCTTGGAAAAGGAGTTTATCCATGAAGGGGTCAGTGGGAGTAAGATATATCTTGAAGAAGTTCAAGAACCACAAATTACCACGGATCAAAGTCAGGTACCTGACCAAGTAGAAGAACCTACTATACCACACCCTGTTCGTAAATCTAAAAGAGTACCGAAGATACCTGAGAGGTATGGATTCGTTATAGATGATGACGATGAGGTACACATCATGAATGATGATGATCCATTGAATTACGAACAGGCTATGAGTAATAAAGACTCAGGAAAATGGCTTGAAGCTATGAAATCTGAAATGGACTCCATGTATGAAAACAAAGTATGGACTTTGGTTTCACCACCTGAAGGCATTAAGCCTATTGGGTGTAAATGGGTCTTTAAAATAAAGACTGGAGCGGATGGCAAGGTAGAGACCTATAAGGCCCGACTGGTTGCAAAAGGTTTCAAACAAAGACAAGGAGTTGACTATGATGAAATCTTTTCACCAGTAGCTATGCTCAAGTCCATTCGAATTTTACTTGCGATTGCAGCTTATAACGACAATGAGATCTGGCAGATGGACGTGAAAACGGCCTTCCTCAATGGGAAACTTGAGGAGGATGTGTATATGACACAGCCAGAGGGATTTGTTTCAAAGGATGGAACAAATCAAGTCTGTAAGCTGCAACGATCCATTTATGGATTAAAGCAAGCTTCTCGTAGATGGAACATTCGTTTTGTTGAGACAATCAAAGAGTTTGATTTTATCAAAAACGACGATGAACCATGTGTGTACAAGAAGGTTAGTGGGAGCGCAATTTCATTCCTTGTATTATATATTGATGATATATTACTGATAGGGAATGACATTCCTATGCTACAATCGATTAAAATCTGGTTATCTAAACACTTCTACATGAAGGACTTGGGAGAAGCATCCTATATTTTGGGGATAAAGATATATAGAGATAGATCTAAAAGGATGCTTGGTTTATCCCAAGGAACGTACATTGATGTAATGCTAAAGAGATTTAGCATGGAAGATTCCAAAAGTGGTCTCATGCTGATGAGCCATGGAATACATCTCTCCAAGAAACAGGCCCCAAAGACACCTGAGGAGAGAGCCCGTATGAGTAAGATCCCTTATGCTTCTGCAATAGGATCTATCATGTACGGTATGATATGTACTAGACCGGATGTTGCTCATGCACTTAGTGTAACGAGAAGATACCAGTCGAATCCAGAAGAAGAGCACTGGAAGACAATGAAGAATATCCTAAAATACTTGAGAAGGAGTAAGGATATTTTTCTTGTCTACGGTGGGTCTGAATTAAAACTCGAGGGCTTCACAGACTCAAGTTTTCAATTGGACCAAGATGATAGTAAATCTATTTCGGGGTATGTTTTTACCTTGAATGGAGGCGCAGTGAGTTGGAAGAGTTCGAAGAAGCAAACAGTTGCTGATTCAGTGACAGAGGCAGCGTATATAGCTGTAAGTGAAGCTGCAAAGGAAGCTATTTGGATGAAGAAGTTCATAACTGAACTTGGTATGGTTCCTAGCATTGGAGAAGCAGTTCCCGTTTACTGTGACAACACAGGAGCAGTTGCACAGGCTAAGGAACCAAGGTCTCATCAAAAATCTAAACACGTGTTGCGACGATTACACTTGATCAAGGAGATCATTGAAAGAGGAGACGTCACCTTGGAGCGTGTAGACTCTCAAGACAACATTGCAGATCTATTTACTAAAGCTTTAACACAACAGCAGTTTGATCTTCACTTAGAGAAGATGGGTATGAGATACCATGGCGATTGGCTTTAGTGCAAGTGGAAGATTGATAGTAGTGTGCATACAAGCCAATCATATATGATGATAAAGCACGTACTTTGTAAACAATCTTATTTATTTATTAATAAAATATTCATTTATTAAAGGCATTTAATTATCTACATGGTGCTGTTTTTATAATATGTAAATAACCCATAGTTTTAAGCAATGCTTTTAGAATCATGATGATGATCATGCTAATGAGATCTAAATTCTTAGAAAGCTCTAAAACTAAAATAGTTCCCAATCGTGGGATTACTAAAAAGGGGATTAGTAAATCCGGATAGATTGGTACATATGTTGCTTGCTCATTGGATGAGGATGATTGATCTCATGATTATTTGTGTGGAGACACTAAAGCAAGTATGTAGGTGCTTATTCGAGAATAAGTTCACTGAACGTGACTCGCTATGGAATACCTAATGGAGTTTTACTCGCCTGTCAATAGGAATTCCTAATGTGATAGTAGTACAAGTGATGCTTGGACTTGAGATCATCATAGTATCTTGTATGTAATGAATTATACTTTGACTTATTCCTTAAAGTCCTTTAGGGTATATAAAAGGGTATGCTTGGGTATAATGAGTTACATATGGAGATAATGAATGATCAATAAAGAATCTACCACCTCTAGTAAAAGATGAGATATGACCTATGTGATTCGTTAAATGACAACCCAAGAATCCTTGGCCAAGGTAAAATAAAATAAAATTAGAAAGGAGTTTCTAATTTGCATTATTTGGAGTTGTGCATTTTCTAATCGAAATACATATAATTAAATAAAATAAGACTTGACAGTAAATTCATGTCTTATATTTAATTTGGACATTGTATGGTGGAAGGATTGAATTGTATGGTCACTATTTACTCACAGGTTTTTTTATGATTAATGTTGAAATTTATATTATCTGAAAAGTCGTTGATCGCTAGGGAGGCTTATCTCTATTGTAGAATAAATATTATTTATTTAAATAGATTATTAGTTAAATTTATTTATTTAAATAAGATTAGAATTGTTCTAATTGATTTATTCACAACCGATTTAATATATAGAACCTAAAGGGTCACACCATAAAAGGAAGAATAATTATTTAAGAATGTAATGGCATAATCGTAATAATGCATTAAGTGTAATTAATTTAATCTATAGTGATAGAATAAATTAAATAGCTTAATATTTATTATTTAATATTTTGGAAATATTAAATATAAATTAATAAGAGGAGTTTTATTAATATTATTACAATTATTATTATTTTAATTTCTAAAGGAGTTTAGTAATTAATTTAATATTAGTACTCTCAATTTAATTAATTATTCCCCATGTGGTGGGAAGCCTAAATTAATTAAAGGAGTTTAATTAATTAAAAGAAATCCCATGTCTAATAGGATTAGAAGGGTTGACCAATATCTATATAAGAGAAGTTTTATAATAGATATTGATTGATACAATTCCAATTGTTGGAGAGTACTCCTTTTCTATAGAGGATAGAAAACTAAGCCAACCACCCTCCTTCTTGATAATTCCTCTTCCTTGGTGGATCACCTCTAGACGCCAAACACTTGGGTGGCTAACGTTGATCAAAGGAAGGAATTTAACCCAGAAATTCAAGGAGATCACGAAGAACAAGGAGTTGAACTAGTACCTGTGGAAGCTTCGTTCTACAAGGGTATGATTCCATAACTTCTTATTTATCATTTTAAATTAATAATTTGCATAAAGGATGATCCGGGTAATGGTTTTAAACTCTGATATACCATGCTTCCGCTAATTTTTGCAATTTGATTGCATCACGATTTCGTACAAACCCAACATAGATATCCATTACCGAGGATCGACGATCTGTTTGACCAATTGAAGGGTGCAATGTACTTTTCAAAGATAGACTTGAGGAGTGGCTATCATCAGTTGAAGGTGAGGCCAGACGATGTCCCGAATACAGCATTTAGGACTCGATATGGTCACTACGAATTTCTTGTGATGTCATTTGGTCTGACGAATGGTCCTGCAGCATTTATGGGCTTAATGAACGGAGTGTTCAAACCATTTTTGGACAAATTCATGGTGGTCTTTATCAATGACATTATGGTATACTCGAAGACCAAGTAAGAACATATAGAACATCTGAAGTTAATATTAGAGGCGTTGAGAAGAGAGAAGTTGTACGCCAAATTTTTAAAATGTGAATTCTAGATTGAAAGAGTACAATTTCTTGGACATGTGATCGACAAGGACAGAATTTTAGTAGATCCCTCTAAAGTTGAAGCGGTGATGAACTGGGATCAGCCGAAAACACCATCGAAAGTGAGAAGTTTTCTTGGATTAGCGGGCTATTATAGAAGATTAATTCAGGACTTTTCCAAGATCGCAACTCCGCTGACGAATTTGACTAGGAAATCGGTGAAGTTTATTTGGACGGAGAAATGTGAGGAAAGCTTCCAAGAGCTTAAGAAGAGGTTGAGTTCAGCGCCTGTGTTATCCCTTCCGGACGACACAGGAAATTTTGTGGTTTATAGTGATGCATCGCATAAAGGACATGGCTGTGTGCTTATACAAAACGACAGGGTCATTGCGTATGCGTCATAACAATTGAAAGACTATGAGAAGGGGTATCCGATCCATGACTTACAATTAGCTGCAGTGGTATTTGCCTTAAAGATCTGGAGACACTATCTCTACGGGGAGAAGTGTGAAATATATATAGACCACAAGAGTCTGAAATATATTTTACATAGAAGGACTTGAATATGCGCCAGAGAAGGTGGCTGGCGTTGATTAAAGACTATGACTACGAGATTTTATGCCATCCGAGTAAGGCTAATATTGTTGTCGACGCCTTAAGCAGGAAGGGTTGGGAGAAATTGACGATGTTGATAGCTCAGGAGGAGCTAATTTCAGCAATGGAAAAGCTGAAATTGGAAGTGAAGTGTCCGATAGAGATTGACGAGAAGCTATTTTAGATGCAAACTGGTACAACCCTATTGGATACAGTTAAGGAAGCTCAACTTCAGGACCAAGAATGTGAGAAGGTTAAGAAGAAGATATCTGAAGGAACCAAAGCGAGATTTAGGATAGACAGTGAGGGACTACTGAGATTTGAGAACAGAGTATGGGTACCGTCAGTGCCAGAGATTAAGGATGACATTTTGAGCAAGGCTCATAGCTCACGGTATTCGATTCACCCCGGTAGTACCAAGATGTACCAGGATATTCGATAGCACTTCTGGTGGCCTAATTTGAAACGAGATGTTGCTGAGTGTGTTGCAAAGTTTCTGACCTGTCAGAAAGTGAAAGCAGAACATCAGAGACCGAGTGGTTTACTACAACCGCTGGAAATCCCAGAATGGAAATGGAAACACATTACAATGGATTTCGTGGTTGGCCTTCCGACGACTCATAAAGGCTACGACGCAGTATGGGTTATCGTTGACCGACTGACGAAATCCGTACACTTCTTTCCGATCAAAATCAGATTCAACTTAGATCATTTGGCAAGGTTATATGTGAAAGAGATTGTATCGAGGCACGGAGTTCTGGTGTTAATTATTTCTGATAGAGATCCGCGCTTCACATCGAACTTCTGGAAGCGACTATAGGAATGTATGGGGACACAGTTGAGAATGAGTACGGCTTATCACCTTCAGACAGACGGGCAGAGTGAAAGAACGATCTAGACATTGGAAGATATGTTGAGAACATGCATCATAGATTTTAAAGGAAATTGGGATGATCACTTACTGCTTGTGGAATTCGGTTACAACAACAGTTACCACGCTAGTATTGGCATGCTGCCATATGAAGCGTTGCACGGAAGAAAATGCAGAACTCCGCTATACTTGGATGAAGTTGGAGAGAGATAATTTCTAGGTCTAGAGTTGGTACAACAGACAGCAGAGATAGTCAAAGTGATCCGGACAAGACTGGTAGCCGCTCATGATAGGCAGAAGAAACACGCCGATCCACACCGTAAGAACGTTGAGTTTGAATCGGGTAGCTATGTGTTCTTGAAAGTCTCTCCCTAGAAGGGAAAGATCAGATTCGGTAAGAAGGGGAAATTGAGCCCTAGGTTCATTGGACCATTTGAGGTACTGTGACGGATTGGAGAAGTTGCGTATGAGGTAGCCTTACATCCGGCGCTCGAAAATGTCCACAACGTCTTGCATGTTTCAGTTTTACGACCCTACAAACCCGATTACAAACATGTAATTGAATATGAACCCCTACATTTTGAGAAAGACTTATCTTATGAAGAAATTCTTGCTCAAATTATTGATAGAAAAGAGCAAGTTCTTAGAAACAAGGTTATACCTTTGGTTAAGGTAATTTGGAGGAACCACAACGCTGAAGAAGCTACGTGGGAACTCGAAGAGAATATGATGAAGAATTACCCACATTTATTTACTTAATTTATGTGTATGCGATTCTGGGGACAAAATCTTTGTAAACGGAGGGGGAGAATATAACGGGACGAAATTTAATTGAACCGTGATTCTGGGGACAGAATCCTTTTAAGGGGGGAAAGATGTGACGAACGAGATTTTTATAATTTAATTTGAATATTTATTACATTAAATAAATATTTTTTGATGATTTAATTATTGAGTTAAATAATTAATTGATGAAATTGTAGTAGATTAATTTAATTATATGTGTTACATTAGTTAAATTAATGTGGTGAATTTTATATTCAAAATATGTATTTAATTGAGCTTATTTGATTAAACAAATTATTTAAATAAGAATAATGTTATTCTAATAAAATTAATAATTAATTAGAGATTTAATGATTTGACATAATTAATAAACAAGAATTTTAATTATGTGACTATGTGAATTATTGTGGAATTATGCAATTTTATTTAAATAGGATTATTTGATTAATTGGGTGTGACATTAATTAACTATATAATAGTAAGTTAATTAAAATAAATGGAAAAGGAGCTTTTTAAGTGACAAACCAAACATGGCCTTAAGAACATGGGAGCAGTTAAGGCCATGAAGCACTTAACCACTACCCATGTTCTGGTAGTTAAGTCTATACGTATAATTATATTAGTATTATCAGTCTTTTTGAAAACAAGTTAGAGAACACAGAGAGAAAAAGAGAGAAAAATTTGAGAGTGATTGAGATTGAAGAAGGTTTGGAGAATCAAAGAAGAGTTTCCTATCATCTAAACAAGAATCAAAGGGTAAGAATCCAAGTTATAATCTTTATTTCTCATGTTCTTAAGTTTTACTAGAAAAATTAGTTTTAGTTCTCTGTAAATGAATTTTGTGACTAATACATGAGAAAGTGATTGATATATGTTAGGTAGTATGTCTAAATCATTATATGATGTTTATAAACTATTTTGGTTGAATTAATCCATTAGATTGTGTTTAAAAAGGAAGTTTTGAGTTTTAAGTGAAAAATATTTGAATATGGATTGTATGTATGAAATTTGATGCCTTAGTTGCATGTAAAACTGTAAATTGATGATTTAATATGTTTGTACATGTAAAAACGAAAAGAACGAAACTTAAACGGGCTGATTTGGTGTTATAACAAATCTGTAATGTGTGATTTCATGAAAATTGATGAAACTTTGAAAAATAGCAAAAACATAGAATTTATGGGTTTAAATTTAGTTGTTTAAGTTGTCAAAAATATGCTATAAGTGTTGGGTTATACTTCTGTAAAGTCTAGAATTGATGGGTATGATTAATTTATTATTTGAGCAAAGTTTTTGGGTCTATTTTTGCCTCTGTTCTATGGTATTGGCGAACTGCAGATTCTGAAACTGCCGTGTGGAGCTGCAGCGCCAACTTTAAGCCTAAGAGTGGAGCTGCAACGCCAGCTTTAAGCCAAAGATTGGGGCTGCAGCGCCTGTGGAGCTGCAGCGCCAGACTTAAGCCTAAAGTCCGAGCTGCAGCGCCATTTTTAGTTTAAATGGTGAAGCTGCAACGCCACTTAGCAGATTTTGCCCATAAATGAGATTTTAATTGTTCAAGTCCAGGAAATGTAATTGTAACCTAATCTAATGAACATAAAAATATAATAATCATATAATAAGATGTTAAAATAGATTAGTAACATGCCAATGAAGGTTTTACGTGATTAATTGATGAGTTGAATGAGTGCTTAAACTCGTTATTCGTGAAGTCTAAGTTAAGGTTTGTGTATATGGTTGATATAATCAGAT
This sequence comes from Panax stipuleanatus, assembly GCA_020205555.1. NCBI lineage: Eukaryota > Viridiplantae > Streptophyta > Magnoliopsida > Apiales > Araliaceae > Panax > Panax stipuleanatus. The sequence goes on from CM035117.1 coordinate 139,710,302, forward strand.
TTAGAGTTGAGTTAAATGAAAGAGAATACACTCATGATGCTAGTATTGTTATAATTAATTGGTATTGTGACTTTAAATGGTATGTAGGATTAATTGGGGAACGTGAATTGTAATTGTAGCTTACGCACGAGGCAAGTTTTCTATCCTTAAACTTGTTTAATATTTTGCAAGTTCTCTAACCCTTTACTCTCTTTGAGCAAGTATCATATCCCTAACTCATTATCATTAAGCAAGTTCCTTATATAAACTCTTTAAATTGAATAAGTGTTCTATTCCTTATTCTTATGTCAAGCAAGTTACTAAATTCAAAGTTATTATTCAATTTGAATATCGTTTATTGCTGAACCTTGTAAGACTATCGAACCCTTATTGATTCGACTAGTCCATAGTTGATGAGCGTTCTAAATTCTAGAACTATTATTGAACGTATCCAAACCAAACTTCATTTGGTGCGGACTCTGTTGTCAAACTGAGATGAACAACCCTGTATAGGGGATTATTTACGCTTTAGCGTTGAGATATTGTGCACAGTATGGTACTAAGGGCTGATCCCCCTAAGTATGAGAAGTAGAGTCCATAGTCTTATGACTGTTAAAGGTTTGAAGTTTAACACTTTACAACCTAGGACATAATTCGAGGTCTTATGACCCTCAGATGTTCTTTTGACTCATGTTATTTATCCTCGAGTCAAAAGTTGAGTTTTTTTATTCAGATGTCTTTGATTCACTCGCATGTTATTATATTGCTGTCATATTATTATACTTGTGGGCAATCGTGCTCACTCTTGCGTAATAATAACATTGAAGTTAAGAATGAAAGGTCCGACGAGCCTTCTACTAGAAAAGGCAAGGGCAAGGTCAACAAGTGATGAAGACTTGTTATTTATTTTGTGTGTTTATGTTTCAGACTTATGTTAAAGTTGTGTAAGATTTATTTTATTATTTATGTTTCCGCATTTGAGATTTAAGGTTAAGTACGACCTACGATTGATGTATTTATTTTCAAATGTTGTAACCCCATAAGGGGAGGATTATTTCTATTTATTTCATGGTTTGCATTTATTATGGGTAGATAGATAGATGATATTTGTACAGTGAACACCAAGTCCCGTGGAAATTGAAGTACCCGAATTTGGGGGTGTCACAGGTTGGTATCAGAGCTGTAGGTTATGAACCTTAGGTGGGGGAAAATCTTAGGATAGTAGCCTTTTTAGAGATCGACAACATAGTAATGATAACTCTTACCGAGTTCTAAGAAAGATAATAACTTACCTTATGTGCTATGTGCTTATACTTATATACTCGAGTATCTATTAGCATCACGTAATTACTAAAACTTAAAATTTTATTTGTCAGGATGACAGATGGCGGAGAACCTAGTCAGTCCAGGGACCTTGTACCCCTAGAGGCTAGAGAGGAGGAGCCTCGAGACATTCACGTAGTCTGGGAGCATTTAGTCCGACGAGAACCATCACCCTTGATCATAGTCATTAATCAAGAGTATGTGCTGGTGTCTTATTCAAAGGAGGACTCTGAGGAAGACCCCGAGGAGATTGAGGTTCAGGTTGTGACAACCGAAGAAGAGGAGGAAGACCTTGAAGCTCTATCAGTGCCGAGATGTATGACGAGCTGCATGACCATAACATTGAGTTACGTGATACTGTTCAGAAGCTGAGGGAGACTGTTCAGGAGCTGAGGGAGCGGTCGGTTACTCAACAGTCTATCATCGAGCTGAGGGATGGAGAGGTTGAGGCTCTTCACACACTGTTGGGAAATGTAGAGTGGGATTTGGCTCACGAGAAGGGCCAAACCGAGCAAAAGTCAACAGAAATGGATGAATTAAAGAATGAACTAAAAGAAAAATCAGCAAGGCTGGCCATAGCAGAGGAGGCCTGGGTAAGAGAATCGCAACGAGCAGATGTCATAGAAGATAACTGTCTGGCGAAGAAGGCCAAGCTTGAGGAGACGTACTCTATGCTTCAGTATGCAATTAATGAGGCCCAGGATCGGGTTATGAGGTACCCAATTTAGTTCGAAATACTACCGTCATACATGCTAGATCGCAGGACGATGTCCCAGATTATGGAAGAAGAGCGTGGCAAAGCTGTTCGACGCCTTAATGGGCAGTGATATGAACATTTGATTTTGTGAAACCTCTCTGGTAGTTAATAATGTAAATTCCAATGTGTTTATAACAGAGGAATATTTTATGTTTTAAATCCTGTAGATTCTTTATCTCAAGATAGTTGATGTAAATAGGAGTAATGCTATCGTGTTATGTTAAAACTTTTGATTTAATAAAATATTAGAGTTTATTTGAGATAATGTGTTGACTGATTGTGTCTAAATGTTTAAGTTAAGCCTTAGATATTTAGAGAATTGAATAAAGTTCTAATAAGCGTATTTCTTAACAGAAAAATGCCGCCAAGGAGACGACCTAACCGTCAACAGACTCAAAAAGGGTCAACGAACAACAACAACGACGCCAATGCTAACCCCGTTCAGTAGTTGGCGAACTTACTTGCTGGAGTGCTTAACAACCAACCTCAAGCTCCACTGAACACAACGTTCAAGGACTTCAAGGCGGTGGGACCGCCAGAGTTTAAAGGCACCATAAACTCGATAGAAGCTCAAACCTAGGTCATGGAGATGGAAAAAATTTTTGACGTCGCCAGAGTCAGAGAAGACCAAAAAACCGCCTACGCAACGTTCATGCTGAAATCCGAAGTTAGTTATTGGTGGCAAGCAAATAAGGTCCGGGGAGGAGACGGGGTGATTACCTGGGAGAGGTTCAAAGAAATGTTCTTCGAGATGTACTTTTCGACCAGCTCACAGAATCAAATGGAGGTCCAGTTCCTGGAACTGAAATAGGGGAATATGTCCGTACCGAAATTTGCGGCAAAATTTAATGAGTTGGCTAGGTTTGCCACGTATCAAGTGCACACCGATCAGAGGAAGGCAAGGAGGTTTGAATAGGGCCTGAAGCCCTTGTTATATTGCAAAGTGTCAATGTTCCAACTGAACACTTTTGCTGGGTACTAGAGAAGGCCATACTCGCTGAAGGCGGGAGTGATGCTGTTACAAAGTATAACCATGATCAGAAAAAGAAGAAGAATGAAGGTGAAGGAGTTAACAAGGCTAGTGGTAGCAACACGGGGGGAAGTAACAATCCGAAGAGGAGGTGGACCTACAATTCATCAAATGGAAATCACCAAGGAGGTAAAAAGAAGAGGATCGAAGCTTGTCCGACCTGCGGGAAAGCTCACTTGGGGGTCTGTATGAAGGGAAAATGAGTGTGCTACAATTGTGGTTAGGAAGGCCACATAGCACCTAACTGTCCTAACCCAAAGAAGGACGCCAGCTTCACTTGCGGCTCAAAGGACCATCTGGCAAGGGACTGTCCCAAGAAGGGTTCTGGAGGGGTAGGATCAGGAGGAAACAGGGGAAACAGCGATGGAAGTGCTCTAACTATCACGGGACCAACCGCAACCAATCGACCAACCGCCATAACCTTCAACATGATCGTGCAGGATGCTGTACAGTCTCGTGATGTGGTGTCATGTATCATTACGATCAATAAAGTTAATGCTTATATACTATTTGATTCAGGTGCTACTTGTTCATTTATATCTAATGACTTTGCTAAGAAATTAGAATTGCCTATGGACGAGTTAGAATACCCCGTGAACATAGATATTGCGAATAGAGAAGTGATCCCTGTTAAGTATGTACACAAGAGCAGTAGGGTGGATTTTAAGGGTAACATTATGAACGTAGATCTTATCCTGATAGGCTTGGGGAATTCGATGTTATTCTGGGAATGGATTGGCTAGTCAATTATGGGGCTGTAATTGATTGCCAGAGGAAGTGTATCAACCTTATGACCCAGTCAAAGGTTGTGTTTTATGGCAATAATTGCCTAGATAAACGAGTTGTCTGACAATGATGCAAGCCAGGAAGTTATTAAGACAAGGCTGTGTAGGATATTTAGCCTACATAGTCGATAGTCGTAAAAAAAACTCAAAAGTGGAAGATATACCAGTCGTGAGGAACTTCATAGAAGTATTTTCGGATGATCTACCAGGACTTCCACTAGACAGAGAGGTTAAGTCCGAGATCGATTTGGCGCCAGGGACGGCTCCAATATCGAAAGCACCATACCGGATGGCTCCGGTAGAGATGAAAGAGTTAATGGTACAACTGCAAGAGTTACTGGACAAGAAGTACATCCAACCTAGCGTATCGACGTGGGGAGTGCTGATGTTGTTTGTGAAAAAGAAGGACGGGACGATGCGGCTTTGCTTCGACAATAGAGAACTGAATAAGTTTACAATTAAGAATAGATATCCATTACCGAGGATCGACGATCTGTTTGACCAATTGAAGGGTAAAAGGTACTTTTCAAAGATAGACTTGAGGAGTGGCTATCATCAGCTGAAGGTGAGGCCAGAGGATGACCCGAAGACAGCATTTAGGACTCGATATGGTCACTATAAATTTTAGGTGATGTCATTTGGTCTGACGAATGGTCCTGCAGCATTCATGGGCTTAATGAACGTAGTGTTCAAACCATTTTTGGACAAATTCGTGGTGGTCTTTATCGATCGACGACATTTTGGTATACTCGAAGACCAAGTAAGAAAATATAGAACATCTGAAGTTAACATTAGAGGCGTTAAGAAGAGAGAAGTTGTACGCCAAATTTTTGAAATGTGAATTCTGGATTGAAAGAGTACAATTTCTTGGACATGTGATTGACAGGGACAGAATTTTAGTAGATCCCTCTAAAGTTGAAGCGGTGATGAACTGGGATCAGCCGAAAACACCGTCGGAAGTGAGAAGTTTTCTTGGATTAGTGGGCTATTATAGAAGATTCATTCAGGACTTTTCCAAGATCGCGACTCCGCTGAAGAATTTGATTAGGAAATCGGTGAAGTTCGTTTGGACGGAGAAGTGTGAGGAAAGCTTCCAAGAGCTTAAGAAGAGGTTGGGTTCACCACCTGTGTTATCCCTTTTGGACGACGCAGGAAATTTTGTGCTTTATAGTGATGCGTCGCATAAAGGACTTGGCTGTGTGCTTATACAAAATGATAGGGTCATTGCGTATGCGTCACGACAATTGAAAGACTATGAGAAGGGGTATCCTACCCATGACTTGCAATTAGCTGCAGTGGTATTTGCCTTAAAGATATGGAGACACTATCTCTACGGGGAGAAGTGTGAAATATATATAGACCACAAGAGTCTGAAATATATTTTTACATAGAAGGACTTGAATATGCGCCATAGAAGGTGGCTGGAGTTGATTAAAGACTATGACTGCGAGATTTTATACCATCCGGGTAAGGCTAATGTTGTTGCCGACGCCTTAAGCAGGAAAGGTCGGGAGAAATTGACAATGTTGACAGCTCAGGAGGAGCTAATTTCAGCAATGGAAAAGCTGAAATTGGAAGTTAAGTGTCCGATGGAGATTGACGAGAAGCTATTTCAGATGCAAAGTGGTACAACCCTATTGGATACAGTTAAGGAAGCTCAACTTCAGGACCAAGAATGTGAGAAGTTTAATTAGAAGATATCTGAAGGAATCGAAGCGAGATTCAAGATAGACAGTGAGGGACTACTGAGATTTGAGAACAGAGTGTGGGTACCGTCAGTGCCAAAGATTAAGATGACATTTTGAGCGAGGCTCATAGCTCACGGTATTCGATTCACCCCGATAGTACCAAGATGTACCAGGATCTTCGACAGCACTTCTAGTGGCCGAATTTGAAACGAGATATTGCTGAGTGTGTTGCAAAGTTTCTGACCTGCCAGAAAGTGAAAGTAGAACATCATTGACCGAGTGGTTTACTACAACCCCTGGAAATCCCAGAATGGAAATGAGAACACAATACAATGGATTTCGTGGTTGGCCTTTCGACAACTCAGAAAGGCTACGTCGCATTATGGGTTATCATTGACCGACTGGCGAAATCCGCACACTTCCTTTCGATCAAAATAAGATTCAACTTAGATCAGTTGGCAATGTTATATGTGAAAGAGATTATATCGAGGCACGGAGTTCCGGTGTCAATTATTTCTGACAGAGATCCGTTCTTCACATCGAACTTCTGGAAGCGACTACAGGAATGCATGGGGACAAAGTTGAGAATGAGTACGGCTTATCACCCTCAGACAGACGGGCAGAGTGAAAGAACTATCCAAACATTGGAAGATATGTTGAGAACATGCATCATGGATTTTGAAGGAAATTGGGATGATCACCTACTGCTTGTGGAATTTGGTTACAACAACAGTTACCACGCTAGTATTGGCATACTGCCTTACGAAGCGTTGTACGGAAGAAAATGCAGAACTCCGTTATACTGGGATGAAGTTGGCGAGAGACAATTACTAGGTCCAGAGTTGGTACAACAGACAGCAGAGATAGTCAAAGTGATCTAGACAAGACTGGTAGCCGCTCATGATAGGCAGAAGAAATACGCCAATCCACACCGTAAGAACGTTGAGTTTGAATCGGGTAGCTATGTGTTCTTGAAAGTCTCTCTCTGGAATGGAAAGATCAGATTCGGTAAGAAGGGAAAATTGAGCCCGAGGTTCATTGGACCCTTTGAGGTACTGTGAAGGATTGAAGAAGTTGCGTATGAGGTAGCCTTACCTCCGGCGCTCGAGAATGTCCACAACGTCTTCCATGTTTCAGTTTTACGTCCCTACAAACCCGATTATAAACATGTAATTGAATATGAACCCTTACATTTTGAGAAAGACTTATCCGATGAAGAAATTCCTATTCAAATTGTTGTCAGGAAAGAGCAAGTTCTCAGAAACAAGGTTATACTTTTGGTTAAGGTAATTTGGAGGAACCACAACGCTTAAGAAGCTACGTAGGAACTCGAAGAGAATATGATGAAGAATTACCCACATTTATTAACTTAATTTATATGTATGCGATTCTGGGGACAGAATCTTTGTAAGGAGGGGAGAATATAACGGGACGAAATTTAATTGAACCGTGATTCTGGGGACAGAATCCTTTTAAGGGGGGAAAGATGTGACGAACGAAATTTTTGTAATTTAATTTGAATATTTATTGAATTAAATAAATATTTTTTGATGATTTAATTATTGACTTAAATAATTAATTAATGAAATTGTGGTAGATTAATTTAATTATATGTGTTACATTAGTTAAATTAATGTGGTGAATTTTTATATTCAAAGTATGTATTTAATTGAGCTTATTTGATTAAATAAATTATTTAAATAAGAATAATGTTATTCTAATTAAATTAATAATTAATTATAGATTTAATGATTTGACATAATTAATAAACAAGAATTTTAATTATGTGACTATGTGAATTATTGTGGAATTATGCAATTTTATTTAAATAGGATTATTTAATTAATTGGGTGTGACATTAATTAACTATATAATAGTAAGTTAATAAAATAAATGGAAAAGGAGCTTTTTAAGTGACAAACCAAACATGGCCTTAAGAATATGGGAGCAGTTAAGCCCATGTAGCACTTAACCACTACCCATGTTCTGCTAGTTAAGTCTATACGTATAATTATATTAGTATTATAAGTCTTTTTGAAAACAAGTTAGAGAACACAGAGAGAAAAAGAGAGAAAAATTTGAGAGTGATTGAGATTGAAGAAGGTTTGGAGAATCAAAGAAGAGTTTCCTATCATCTAAACAAGAATCAAAGGGTAAGAATCCAAGTTATAATCTTTATTTCTCATGTTCTTGAGTTTTCATAGAAAAATTAGTTTCAGTTCTCTGTAAATGAATTTTGTGACTAATACATGAGAAAGTGATTTATATATGTTAGGTAGTATATATAAATCATTATATGATGTTTATAAACTATTTTGGTTGAATTAATCCATTATATTGTGTTTAAAAAGGAAGTTTTGAGTTTTAAGTGAAAAATATTTGAATATGGCTTGTCTGTATGAAATTTGACGCCTTAGTTGCATGTAAAACTGTAAATTGTTTATTTAATATGTTTGTACATGTAAAAACGAAAATAACAAAACTTAAACAGACTGATTTGGTGTTATAACGAATTCGTATTGTGTGATTTCATGATAATTGATGAAACTTTGAAAAATAGCAAAAACATGAAATTTATGGGTTTAAATTGTTAAAATCATGCTATAAGTGTTGGGTTATACTTCTGTAAAGTCTAGAATTGATGGGTATGGTTAATTTATTATCTGAGCAATGTTTTTGGGTCTATTTTTGGCTCTGTTCTGTGTTATTCGCGAACTACGGATTCTAAAACTGGCGTGTGGAGCTACAGCGCCAACTTTAAGCCTAAGAGTGGAGCTGCAACGCCAGCTTTAAGACTAAGATTGGGGCTGCAGCGCCAGTGGAGCTGCAGCGCCATTTTTAGTTCAAATGGTGAAGCTGCAACGCCACTTGGCAGATTTTGCCCAGAAATGAGATTTTAATTGTTCAAGTCCAGAAAATACAATTGTAACCTAATCTAATGAACATGGAAATGTAATAATCATATAATGAGATGTTAAAATAGATTAGTAACATGCCAATGAAGATTTTACGTGATTAATTGATGAGTTGAATGAGTACTTAAACTCGTTATTCGTGAAGTCTAATAATATGTTTATGAGTTAAGGTTTGTGTATATGGTTGATATAATCATATTTAGAGTTGAGTTAAATGAAAGAGAATATACTCATTATGCTAGTATTGTTATAATTAATTGGTATTGTGACTTTAAATGGTATGTAGGGTTAATTAGGGAACGTTAATTGTAATTATATCTTACGCACGAGGCAAGTTTCCTATTCTTAAACTTGTTTAATATTTTTCAAGTTCTCTAACCCTAAACTCTCTTTGAGCAAGTATTCTATCCCTAACTCATTATCATTAAGCAAGTTCCTTATATAAACTCTTTAAATTAAATAAGCGTTCTATTCCTTATTCTTATGTCAAGCAAGTTACTAAATTCAAAGTTATTATTCAATTTGAATATCGTTTATTGCTGAACCTTGTAAGACTAGTGAACCCTTATTGATTAGACTAGTCCATAGTTGATGAGCGTTCTAAATTCTAAAACTATTATTGAACCTATCCAAACCAAACTTCTTTTGGTGCGGACTCTGATGTCAAATTCAGATGAACAACCCTGTATAGGGGATTATTTAAGCTTTAACGTTGAGATATTGTGCATAGTATGGTACTAAGGTCTGATCCCCCTAAGTAAGAGAAGTAGAGTCCATAGTCTTATGACTGTTAAAGGTTTGAAGTTTAACACTTTACAACCTAGGACATAGTTCGAAGTCTTATGACCATCAGATGTTCTTTTGATTCCTGTTATTTATCCTCGAGTCAAAAGTTGAGTTTCTTTATTCAGATGTCTTTGATTCACTCGCATGTTATTATATTGTTGTCATATTATTATGCTTCTGGGCAATCGTGCTCACTCTTGCGTAATAATAATATTGTAGTTAAGAACGAAAGGTCTGACGAGCCTTCTACTAGCAAAGGCAAGGGCAAGGTCAACAAGTGATGAAGACTTGTTTATTTTATGTGTTTATGTTTCAGACTTATGTTAAAGTTGTGTAAGACTTTTTTAATTGTTTATGTTTTCGCATTTGAGATTTAAGGTTAAGTACGACCTACGATTGATGTATTTATTTTTATATGTTGTAACCCCATAAGAGGAGGATTGTTTCTATTTATTTCATAGTTTACATTTATTATGGGTAGATAGATAGATGATATTTGTACAGTGAACACTAAGTCCCATAGAAATTGAAGTACCCAAATTTGGGGGTGTCACAAGTTGGTATCAGAGCTGTAGGTTATGAACCTTATGTGGGGGAAAACCTTAGGATAGTAGACTTTTTAGAGATCGAGAACATAGTAATGATAACTCTTATCGAGTTCTAAGAAAGATAATAACTTACCTTATGTGCTATGTGCTTATACTTATATACTCGAGTATCGATTAGCATCACGTAATTACTAAAACTTAAAATTTTATTTGTCAGGATGACATATGCTGCAGAACCTAGTCAGTCCAGGGACCTTGTACCCCTAGAGGCTAGAGAGGAGGAGCCCCGAAACATCCACGTAGTCTGGGAGCAGTTAGTCCGACTAGAACCATCACCCTTGATCACAGTCATTAGTTAGGAGTATGTGTCGGTGTCTGATTCAAAGGAGGACTCTGAGGAAGACCCTGAGGATATTGAGGTTCAGGTTGAGACAGTCGAAGAGGAGGAGGAAGACCCTGAAGAGTTCCCACCGAGCTCTATCAGTGTCGAGATGTATGACGAGCTGTATGACCGTAACATACAGTTATGTGATACTGTTCAGGAGCTAAGGGAGACTGTTCAGGAGATGAGGGAGCGGTCGGTTACTCAACAGTCTATCATCGAGTTGAGTGATGGAGAGATTGAGGCTCTTCACACACGGTTAGGAAATGTAGAGTGGGATTTGGCTCACGAGAAGGACCAAATCGAGCAGAAGTCAGAGAAATGGAGAAATTGAAGAATGAACTAAAAGAGAAATCAGCAAGGCTGGCCATAGCAGAGGAGGCCTGGGTAAGGGAATCACGACGAGCAGATCTCGCAGAAGATAACTGTCTGGTGAAGAAGGCCAAGCTTGAGGAGACGTACTCTACGCTTCAGTATGCAATTAATGAGGCCCAGGATCGGGTTATGAGGTACCCAATTCAGTTCAAAGGACTACCTTCATACATGCTAGATCGCAGGACAATGTCCCAGATTATGGAAGAAAAGCGTGGAAAAGCTGTTCGTCTCCTTAATAGGCAGTGATAGGAACATTTGATTTTGTGAAACCTATCTGGTAGTTAATCATGTAAATTCCAATGTGTTTATAAACTGAGGAATATTTTATGTTTTAAATCCTGTAGATTCTTTATCTCGGGATAGTTGATGTAAATAGTAGTGATGCTATCGTGTTATGTTAAAACTTTTGATTTAATAAAATATCAGAGTTTATTTGAGATAATGTGTTGACTGATTGTGTCTAAATGTTTAAGTTAAGGCTTAGATATTTAGAGAATTAAATAAAGATCTAATAAGCGTATTTCTTAACAGAAAAATGCTGCAAAGGAGACGACCTAACCGACAACAGGCTCAAGAAGGGTCAACGAACAACAACAATGACGCCAATGCTAACCCCATTCAGTAGTTGGTGAACTTAATTGCTGGAGCGCTTAACAACCAACCTTAAGCTCCACCAAACAGAACGTTCAAGGACTTCAAGGGGTGGGACCGCCAGAGTTTAAAGGCACCATGAATCCGATAGAAGCTCAAACCTGGTTTATGGAAATGGAAAAAGTTTTCGACGTCGCCAGAGTCAGAGAAGACCAAAAAATTGCCTACGCAACGTTCATGCTGAAATCCGAAGCTAGTTATTGGTGGCAAGCAAATAAGGTCCGGGGAGGAGAAGGTGTGATTACCTGGGAGAGGTTCAAAGAGATGTTCTTCGAGATGTACTTTCCGACTAGCTCGCAGAATCAAATGGAGGTCCAGTTCCTGAAACTGAAATAGGGGAATATGTCCGTACCGAAATATGCAGCGAAATTCATTGAGTTGGCTGGGTTTGCCACGTATCAAGTGTACACCGATCAGAGGAAGGCAAGGAGGTTTGAACAGGGCCTGAAGCCCTAGTTGTATAGCAAAGTGTCAATATTCCAACTGAACACTTTTGCTGGGGTGCTAGAGAAGCCGATTCTCGCCGAAAGCGGTGGTGACGTTGTTACAAATTATAACTAATATCAGAAAAAGAAGAAGAATGAAGGTGAAGGAGTTAACAAGGCTAATGGTAGCAACACGGGGGGAAGTAACAATTAGAAGAGGAGGTGGACCAACAACTCATCAACTGGAAATCCGCAAGGAGGTCAGAAGAAGAGGATCGAAGCTTGTCTGACCTGCAGGAAAGCTCACCTGGGGGTCTATATGAAGGGAAAATGAGTGTACTACAATTGTGGTCAGGAAGGCCACATAACACCTAACTGTCCTAACCCAAAGAAGGGTGTCTACTTCACTTATGGTTCAAAGGACCATCTGGCAAGGGACTGTCCCAAGAAAGGATCTGGAGGGGTAGGATCAGGAGGAAACAGGGGAAACAGTGGTGGAAGTGCTCTAACTATCACAGGACCAATCACAACCAATCGACCAACCGCCATAACCTTCAACTTGACCGTGCAGGATCCTGAACAGTCTCGCAATGTGGTGTCATGTATCATTCCGATTATTAAAGTTAATGCTTATGTACTATTTAATTCGGGTGCTACTTGTTCATTTATATCCGATGACTTTGCTAAGAACTTAGAATTGCCTATGGACGAGTTAGAATACCCCATGAACATAGAGATTGCGAATAAAGAAATGATCCCTGTTAAGTATGTACACAAGAATTGTAGGGTGGATATTAAGTGTAACATTATGAATGTAGATCTTATCCCGATTAGACATGGGGAATTCGATGTTATTCTGGGAATGGATTGGCTAGTCAATTATGGGGCTGTAATTTATTGCCAGAGGAAGTGTATCAACTTTTTGACCCCGTCAAAGGTTGTGTTTTATGGCAGCAAATCACCTAGACAAGCGAGTTGTTTGACGATGATGCAGGCCAGGAAGTTGTTAAGACAAGGTTGTGTAGGATATTTAGCCTACATAGTCGATAGTCGTAAAGAAAACCCAAAAGTGGAAGATATACCAGCCGTGAGGGACTTCATAGACGTATTTCCAGACGATCTGCCAGGACTTCCACCAGACAGAGAGGTTGAGTTCGTGATCGATTTGGAGCCAGGGATGGCTATAATATCGAAAGCACCATACCGGATGGCTCCGGTAGAGATGAAAGAGTTAATGGTACAACTGCAAGAGTTACTGGACAAGAAGTACATCCAACCTATCGTATCGCCGTGCGGAGCGCCGGTGTTGTTTTTGAAAAAGAAGGACGGGACGATGCGGCTTTGCATCGACTATAGAGAACTGAATAAGGTCACAATTAAGAATAGATATCCATTATCGAGGATCGACGATCTGGTTGACCAATTGAAGGGTACAAGGTACTTTTCAAAGATAGACTTGAGGAGTGGCTATCATCAGCTGAAGTTGAGGCCAAGGGATGTCCCGAAGACAGCATTTAGGACTCGATATGGTCACTACAAATTTCTGGTGATGTCATTTGGTATGACGAATGCTCCTGCAGCATTCATGGGTTTAATGAACGGAGTGTTAAAATTGTTTTTGGACAAATTCGTGGTGGTCTTTATCGACGACATTTTGGTATACTCGAAGACCAAGGAAGAACATGTAGAACATCTGAAGTTAACATTAGACGCATTGAGAATAGAGAAGTTGTACGCCAAATTTTCAAAATGTGAATTCTGGATTGAAAGAGTACAATTTCTTGGACATGTGATCGACAAGGATGAAATTTTAGTAGACTCCTCTGAAGTTGAAGCGGTGATGAACTGGGATCAGCCGAAAACACCGTTTGAAGTGAGAAGTTTTCTTGGATTAACGGGCTATTATAGAAGATTCATTCAGGACTTTTCCAAGATCGCAACTCCGCTGACGAATTTGATTAGGAAATCGGTGAAGTTCGTTTGGACGGAGAAGTGTGAGGAAAGCTTCCAAGAGCTTAAGAAGAGGTTGAGTTTAGCGCCTGTGTTATCCCTTCCGGACGACACAAGAAATTTTGTGATTTATAGTGATGCGTCGCATAAAGGACTTGGTTGTGTGCTTATACAAAATGGCAGGGTCATTGCGTATGCGTCACGACAATTAAAAGACTATGAGAAGGGGTACCTGACTCATGATTGGAATTAGCTGCAGTGGTATTTGCTTTAAAGATCTGGAGACACTATCTCTACGGGGAGAAGTGTGAAATATATACAGACCACAAGAGTCTGAAATATATTTTTACACAGAAGGACTTGAATATGCGCTAGAGAAGGTGGCTGGGGTTGATTAAAGACTATAACAGCGAGATTTTATACCATCCGGGTAAGGCTAATGTTGTTGCCGATGCCTTGAGCAGGAAGGGTAGGGAGAAATTGACGATGTTGACGGCTCAGGAGGAGCTAATTTCAGCAATGGAAAAGCTGGAATTGGAAGTTAAGTGTCTGATGGAGATTGACGAGAAGCTGTTTTAGATGCAAACTGGTACAACCCTATTGGATACAGTTAAGGAAGCTCAACTTCAGGACCAAGAATGTGAGAAGTTTAATTAGAAGATATCTGAAGGAATCGAAGCGAGATTTAAGATAGACAGTGAGGGACTACTGAGATTTGAGAACATAGTTTGGGTACCGTCAGTGCCAGAGATTAAGGTTATCATTTTGAGTGAGGCTTATAGCTCACGGTATTCGATTCAGCCCGTTAGTACCAAGATATTCCAAGATCTTCGACAGCACTTCTGGTGGCCGAATTAGAAACAAGATGTTACTGAGTGTGTTGCAAAGTGTCTGACCTGTTAGAAAGTGAAAACAGAACATCAGAGACCGAGTGGTTTACTACAACCCCTGGAAATCCTAGAATAGAAATGGGAACACATTATAATGGATTTCGTGGTTGGCCTTCCAATGACTCAGATAGGCTACGGCGTAGTATGGGTTATCGTTGACCGACTGACGAAATTCGCACACTTCTTTCCGATCAAAATCAGATTCAACTTAGATCAGTTAGCAAGGTTATATGTGAAGGATATTGTATCGAGGCACGGAGTTCCGATGTCAATTATTTTTCACAGAGATCCTCGCTTCACATCGAACTTCTGGAAGCGACTACAGGAATGCATGGGGACACAGTTGAGAATGAGTACGGCTTATCACCCTCAGACAGACGGGCAGACTGAAAGAACGATCCAGACATTGGAAGATATGTTGAGAGCATGCATCATGGATTTTAAAGGAAATAAGGATGATCACCTACCGCTTGTGGAATTCGATTACAACAATAGTTACCACGCTAGTATTGGCATGCTACCTTATGAAGCGTGGTATGGAAGAAAATGCAGAACTTTTTTATAGTGGGATGAAGTTGGAGAGAGACAATTGCTAGGTCCAAAGTTGGTAAAACAGACAACAGAGATAGTCAAAGTGATTCGGACAAGACTGGTAGCCGCTCAGGATAGGCAGAAGAAATACGCCGATCCACACCGTAAGAACGTCGAGTTTGAATCATGTAGCTATGTGTTCTTGAAAGTCTCTCCCTGGAAGGGAAAGATCAGATTCGATAAGAAGAGAAAATTCAGCCAGAGGTTCATTGGACCCTTTGAGGTGCTGCGAAGGATTGGAGAAGTTGCATATGAGGTAGCATTACCTCCGGCGCTTGAGAATGTCCACAACGTCTTCCTTGTTTCAGTTTTACGACCCTACAAACCCGATTACAAACATGTAATTGAATATGAACCCCTATATTTTGAGAAAGACTTATCCTATTAAGAAATTTCTGTTCAAATTATTGACAGGAAAGAGCAAGTTCTCAGAAACAAGGTTATACCTTCGGTTAAGGTAATTTGGAGGAACCACAACGCTGAAGAAGCTACGTGGGAACTCGAAAAGAATATGATGAAGAATTATCCACATTTATTTACGTAATTTATGTGTATGCGATTCTGGGGACAGAATCTTTGTAAGGGGGGGGGGAGAATGTAACGGGTCGAAATTTAATTGAACCGTGATTCTGGGGACAGAAACCTTTTAAGGGGGGAAAGATGTGACGAACGAGATTTTTATAATTTAATTTAAATATTTATTGAATTAAATAAATATTTTTTGATGATTTAATTGTTGAGTTAAATAATTAATTGATGAAATTGTGGTAGATTAATTTAATTATGTGTTACATTAGTTAAATTAATGTGGTGAATTTTTATATTCAAAGTATGTATTTAATTGAGCTTATTTGATTAAAAAAATTATTTAAATAAGCATAATGTTATTCTAATTAAATTAATAATTATTTAGAGATTTAATGATTTGATATAATTAATAAACAAGAATTTTAATTATGTGACCATGTGAATTATTGTGGAATTATACAATTTTATTTAAATAAGATTGTTTGATTAATTGGGTGTGACATTAATTAACTATATACTAGTAAGTTAATTAAAATAAATGGAAAAGGAGCTATTTAAGTGACAAACCAAACATGGCCTTAAGAACATGGGAGCAGCTAAGGCCATAAAGCACTTAACCACTACCCATGTTCTGCCAGCTAAGTTTATACGTATAATTATATTAGTATTATCAGTCTTTTTGAAAACAAGTTAGAGAACATAGAGAGAAAAATTTGAGAGAGATTGAGATTGAAGAAGGTTTGGAGAATCAAATAAGAGTTTCCTATCATCTAAACAAGAATCACATGGTAAGAATCCAAGTTATAATCTCTATTTCTCATGTTCTTGAGTTTTCATAGAAAAATTAGTTTCAGTTCTCTATAAATGAATTTTGTGACTAATACATGAGAAAGTGATTGATATATGTTAGGTAGGATGTATAAATCATTATATGATGTTTATAAACTATTTTGGTTGAATTAATCCATTAGATTATGTTTAAAAAGGAAGTTTTGAGTATTATGTGAAAAATATTTGAATATGGCTTGTATGTATAAAATTTGATGCCTTAGTTGCATGTAAAACTGTAAATTGATGATTTAAAATGTTTGTACATTTAAAAACGAAAACAACAAAACTTAAACGGACTGATTTGGTATTATAACGAATTTATAATGTGTGATTTCATGAAAATTGACGAAACTTTGAAAAATAGAAAAAACATGGAATTTATAGGTTTAAATTTAGTTGTTTAAGTTGTTTAAGTTGTCAAAATCATGCTATAAGTGTTGGGTTATACTTCTATAAAGTCTAGAATTGATGGGTATAATTAATTTATTGTTTGAGCAACGTTTTTGGGTCTATTTTTGGTTCTGTTCTGTGTTATTCGCGAACTGCAGATTCTGAAACTGGGGTGTGGAGCTGCAGCGCCAACTTTAAGCCTAAGAGTGGAGCTGCAGCGCCAACTTTAAGCCTAAGATTGGGGCTGCAGTGCCAGACTTAAGCCTAAAGTCCCAGCTGCAGCGCCAGTGTAGCTGCAGCGCCATTATTAGTTCAAATGGTGAAGCTGCAGCGCCACTTGGCAGATTTTGCCTAGAAATGAGATTTTAATTGTTCAAGTCCAGGAAATATAATTGTAACCTAATCTAATGAACATGAAAATGTAATAATCATATAATGAGATGTGAAAATAGATTAATAACATGCCAATGAAGGTTTTACGTGATTAATTGATGAGTTAAATGAGTACTTAAACTCGTTATTCGTGAAGTCTAATAATGTATTAAGAGTTAAGGTTTGTGTATATGGTTGATATAATCAGATTTAGAGTTGAGTTAAATGAAAGAGAATATACTCATGATGCTAGTATTGTTATAATTAATTGGTATTGTGACTTTAAATGGTATATATGATTAATTGGGGAACGTGAATTGTACTTATAGCTTACGCACGAGGCAAGTTCCGTATCCTTAAACTTGTTTAATATTTTGCAAGTTCTCTAACCCTAAACTCTCTTTAAGCAAGTATTTTATCCCTAACTCATTATCATTAAGCAAATTCCTTATCTAAACTCTTTAAATTGAATAAGCGTTCTATTCCGTATTCTTATGTCAAGCAAGTTACTAAATTCAAAGTTATTATTCAATTTGAATATCGTTATTGCTGAACCTTGTAAGACTAGCGAACCCTTATTGATTCTACTAGTCCATAGTTGATGAGCGTTCTAAATTTTAGAACTATTATTGAACCTATCCAAACCAAACTTCCTTTGGTGCGGACTCTGATGTCAAATTGAGATGAACAACCCTGTACAGGGGATTATTTACACTTTAGCGTTGAGATATTGTGCACAGTATGGTACTAAGGGCTGATCCCCCTAAGTACGAGAAGTAGAGTCCATAGTCTTATGACTGTTAAAGGTTTGAAGTTTAACACTTTACAACCTAGGACATAGTTCGAGGTCTTATGACCCTCAAATGTTCTTTTGATTCTTGTTATTTATCCTCGAGTCAAAAGTTAAGTTTCTTTATTCAGATGTCTTTGATTCACTCGCATGTTATTATATTGTTGTCATATTATTATACTTATGGGAAATCGTGCTCACTCTTGCGTAATAATAACATTGAAGTTAAGAACGAAAGGTCCGACGAGCCTTCTACTAGCTAAGGCAAGGGCAAGGTCAACAAGTGATGAAGACTTGTTGTTTATTTTATGTGTTTATGTTTCAGAGTTATGTTAAAGTTGTGTAAGACTTATTTAATTGTTTATGTTTCCGCTTTTGAGATTTAAGGTTAAGTACGACCTGGGATTGATGTATTTATTTTTAGATGTTGTAACCCCATAAGGGGAGGATTATTTCTATTTATTTCATGGTTTGCATTTATTATGGGTAGATAAATAGATGATATTTGTACAGTGAACACCAAGTCCAGTGGAAATTGAAGTACCCGAATTTGGGGGTGTCACAACTATACTTTGCACCAAGACTACAGGGATATCGTGGATGGCTGTGGGTTTCAGGCCTTCTTCTCTATTCTTCCTCGCCGGTGACCCTGGGGGTATATGAGAGCTTTGTCTGAGCGATGGTTCCACCAGACTTAGTCCCTTCATTTGTTGGACTGTGAGGTGATGATGACCCCTATGGACTGGATGTTCATCCCCGGCATCGAGTTCGAGGGTGAGCCAGTGCTTGTCGTGGCTGACATCACACCTACTGTCGTTCGGTCCCTGCTGGGAGTTCCTGCGACGGCGATCAAGGGTCGGATGGTCTGATCGGGTCGCTTGAGCATAGATGCCTAGAGTGGGGCTTTACTTGAGCCCCTGCCTGATGATCAGAGGGTTAGGGATCGCATCTTGAGGTGATTTTTTTTGGTAATCATCAGGGGTTATTTTGTGGCGGACAACTCATCGACTTTGTCCTTCGCGCTGGTCAGTGCTACCCGACATGTAGAGCACCTTAGTGACTTTAATTGGGGTTCCTACACCTTTGCCTATTTTCTTCGGGGTATGCGCATGCTTTCGGAGTGTTTGATGGAGGCTTGGTTAGGATTCTACCCATTTCTGCTAGTGAGTATATCTCTCTTATACCTTTTTGATTTCTGCATTTAAATTTGTCAATCTTAGTCATTGAGGACTTTTGATATTTATATGGCCAGTTCTGGGTGTATGAGAGGCTTCCTTGCCTACGGCCCGCCACTGCTTTAGGTTTGGAGACCTATCCTTAGGGACGGCATTGGCATCATTCCACTCTGACGGAGGTCCCTGTTGCTGAGGGCTTTACTCACTCCCGCATGTAGTTAGAGCTTTTGACAGTTGGAGCTTTTGACAGCCGGGGTGATCTCATGGATCCCATATACCTCTGAGTTTTTGACTATTAGATTTGAGGGAGGCTTCTTCACTGGTTGGGAGTTTGCATTGTCGACCCGCAGAGTCCCGTTGTTGACAGAGGGAAGCTGGGAACTCTATCTAGGAGAGCGTGCTATCAGGAGTATTACAAGGCAGATCCGCATTCCCATTGTTCCTCCTGCTTGGCACCATTGGCCATTGGTTCAGCCATTGACAGATATCCCTATGGAAGGCATAGACAGCTTTACCCTATCAGAGGGCCCTTACAGCCAGGAGGGATTCAGCAGCTGGTAGAGTCCCCGCACGATTGGAGCTCAGACTCGTGCTTCCCAGTTTATGGCAGACATGGTGCCTAGGTCTGTGATAATGACAAACTGGATAGCTTGCCTCAGGGAGCCAACTCATTTGGACCAGATCACAGGGCTAACCCAGCAGTTGGAGAGAGCTCAGTTATTCATCAAGCATCTTGGCAGAGACCCGTCAGAGGCATATTCTTTTGACCCTTCCAGCTCAGGAGCGGGCCCCTCTTTAAGTCCATTTTCCAGCTATTTTACAATACCGCTTAGATATGCCTGATGACCGCGACTTTGTGTCCACAGAGGAGATGGAGCAGGTTAACCACCTGAGTGTAGATATTTTGGATCTTTTTGGATAGCTATTGTAGCTATATCTTTTGGTTGGCCACTGTTTTGGCTATTTAGACGGCTGTGCCCCATTTAGATAGACCACTGTTAGTAGTTGGGTGGTGGAGCCCCATGTTCCTAGACTTTTTATTTTGTTTTATATTATCAGACATGGATGATGCTTGCAGTAGATAGTTTATTATAGATATGCATGATATTTCCTATCTATCGCATCATATTTGGTATTGTCATTATGCATGTATTATATCATGTGTATGCATTCAAACGGATGAGTTCAGATTTGACCCCTGGATGGTCTTGTGATACGGTGATACAGATGTCGTCATCCACCGTCAGTCGTATTGAGCACTTACCACCATATGTGGTGGCATCATCCTTGAGATCGTGGTACGACAGCCTGCCCTTCCTTGCCAGAGGAACAGTGGATCAAATGTTGGGGCATTCATTGGCCCTCGTATACTTTCAGGTGCTATACGGGTTCATAGATGGAATTTTATCCTGTTGGATACCTGACAGACAGGTCTTTCGCTTTGGGCATCATGAGCTGACTCCGACCCTTGAGGAGTACCAGTGGTTTACTGGTTTAGCTTTAGAGGTGCCTTGCGCTCGTACGGCGATCAGGGATATGAGGAGACCATTTTTACGGATGTCAGGTCTTTGCCAGAGCGTAGTTATGGATGAGATCATCTCTGGACGTGTGATGTCCATCAACTTTTTGATTGATCGGTTTGGTGAGCTTGACAGTTACGATCGATATTTTGGGGATTTTATTGTATAGGCATAGGCGTGGAGTTTGGCCAGGATAGACGTTTTGATGATGTGCATCATAGCCTATGTCTATATGCTGCTACGCTTGGACCATTTAGATGTGGGATTGATAGTTGTGGTTAAGGCCCTTAGGCAGGGTAGCACCATCATACCGATGACATTGGCTGAGATGTTAAGAGCAGCCACCTAGTGCAGTACCCACCCGGAGTTTTTAAAGGTAGTTCAGTCTTACTGTATGTATGGCTCATGTCTCATCTATAACCGATTGGGTTTTTTCAACCCCAGGGGTATTGCTTCACCCGTGAGGTAGCCACGTCTTACTCCTTCCAGCCCGTGAAGTGCTCAGATGCGAGGTCATGGTCTGCATTTCTGTCTGACATTGGGCATCCATTCTCGATTCTACCATGCTCTGGGCTAGTCTCCCCTTATAGCTTTATCACCCACGCATCTGGCATGGACTATCTGCCCCCTAGGTGGATTGAGGGGAGTGACTACTTACCACCCTCTCGCTGTTATGGGCCAGTTTGATCAATTTCAGAGCCTGCATCCGTTCGAGGGGGCTATTGATCAGAGGATGTCAGCGTCGTCTATATGATCTGCTGATTTGATCCGAGTGTATGAGTGTTTGACTCACAGAAGAAGGCTGATTTCTCTAGTAGCCATCTGGATCGTTATCCAGAGTACTCAGCGTGGTTGGAGGCAAATATCATATAAGCTGCATTCATTCAGTCGGCTCCGATAGTGGACTCAGACGAGGAGGAGCCTTTGGAGGATCCTGAGTCTCCTACTGAGGATGAGTTGTTCATGGGTATGACAACAACATTAGTTAGTGACCCACCGATCATTCCTACAGGGAACGATCCAGCTTTGGCAGACTCATTAGCTAGGATGACCTTTGAGAGAGATTAGGCTAGAGCCCTGATGTTGACTGCCCTGTCTGGCAGAGACATAGCTTTTGCTGAGAGGGATGCGACTCGAGCCGCTCAGGATATGATATTAATTGAGAGAGACGAGTCTCGGTCTTCTCGCGACGCTGCTTTTGTCGATATTGAGGAGACTTTGATCGCCAGAGACGCGGCTTTTGCAGAGATGGATGAGGCTATAGCTTCCCGGGATTTTGACATTGCCGACATACTATTCTCTGATCTTATACTCATGGTCTGGCTACCGAGATGAATGAATACATTGATGATCACAGTGCCACACTACAGATGACTGTGGATGTTTTGACCCGTATGAAGGCTGAGGGTATTGCACTTGCAGTAGCTCCTTCATCTTCAGAGAGAGATGCCATATTGGCATGTTGTCCCGCTTATCCATGGGTCCATAGACTAGCTTTGTTTTTCCTGCACATACTAGATCAACTATTTTTGTCATGTACAGGACACTATGTATATATCAAACAGTATTATATATCAGAGAAATATATTTTGATTCACTTCCCTGTTTGGATATGTATTGTCATTGCTGAATGATTACCACTTCTTTCATGAGTTGCTGTTGTTGAAATATCTTGAGCTTCTCCTTGATGGACTGATAGTGAGATGTCAGAGAGTATCTCAACAGGGTTTGTTGACCAACGAGGCTTCATAGTTTTTAGGTTTCATATGATTTCGGTGTCTTAGAACTGGTTTTTATTGGTTTTTATTTTTTCTTGAAGGTCAAATTGCACCATGAATGGCTGCCTAAGTACTCCTGGGTGTAAGGAGATCAGGTCATTCGTAGTTTAATTTTTTTGTGAGAGGTTTGAGAAGTGTTTGTCTTGGGTTTTAAATTTGGTTTGATGAGTTTTTGAATTTTTTGTTTGGTCTGACAGCACCAGAAATGGCTGCCTACGTACTCCCCGGTGGAGGGAGAACAGGTTATTCGTAGTTCCGATTTTCTAGTAAAAAATGCACCTGATTTGACTTGCAGGACCAGGATGCAAGTATGCATGCATTTCAGATATAGTACCTTTTTATGGTGTCTGAGTTAATGAGTTGGGGAAATTTGGTCTCGTCCATTGCTTGTAATCTTATAGCTCCTCCCGTCAACACCTCCTTGACAATGAAAGGGCCTTCCCAATTAGGGGCGAACTTTTCTTTGGCTTCGTCTTGATTGGCCAAAACTTTCTTCAGCACCAAGTTATTTTCTTTGAATTGTCGTATTCGGACTTTCTTGTTGTAGGATCGAGCAATCCTTTGCTGATATAACTGCCCGTGGAAAATGGATGTTGCCCTCTTTTCATCTATCAGGGACAGTTGATGGTACCGATCTTGCAACCACTTATCTTCGTCCATCTGAGCGTCTATCAAAACTCTCAGGGAGTCCATTTCTACTTCTATGGGAAGGACTGCTTCCATGCCATAGACCAATGATTAGGGGGTAGCCCCAGTAGAAGTGCGCATTGATGTCCTGTATGCTAACAAGGTTAGAGGCAGCAGGTCAGTCCATTCCTTGTGATTGGCAAAAAAATTTAGCATGATCTTTTTGATGTTCTTGTTGGCCGCTTTAACAGCACCATTCATCTTGGGCCAATAGATGACGGAATTGAGATGCTAAATGTAGAACTTACTGCATAGTTCTCTCATCATTTGATTGTTTAGGTTCTTGGTGTTGTCTGATACAATAACCTCCGGTTATCTATATCGACAGACAACATTGTTCCTGATGAAACCAATGATGACCTCTTTGGTGACTTCAGGAAAAGTGGCTGCTTCAACCCATTTGGTGAAGTAATCAATCAGGGTGAAGATGAATTGATGACCATTGCTGGCTTTCTGTTCCACTGGACCAATCACATCCATTCCCTACATAGAGAAAGGCCATGGTGAACTCATGCTGTGTAGCTCATTTGGAGGAGCGTGGATGGCATTTCCATGTACTTGACATTGAAAGAATCTCTTGACATGATCATCACATTCAACTTTGAGAGAGATCCAATAATGTCCTATTCTTAATATCTTCTTGGCCAGCAGATAACCGCTTATATGTGGACCACAGACTCTACCATGGACTTCATCCATCAATATCTGGGCTTGCTCTTTATCAAGGCATCTTAACAAGCCTATTCCAGTATCCCTTTTGTATAGTGCATCTCCGCTCAGATAAAACATCATAGCCATTTTGTGAATCCGCTTTCGTTTGGATTGGCTTGCCCCACTGGGTGTAGATCCATCTCGAAGATATTCCTTGATGTCTTGATACCAAGGCTGTTTGATAGGAGGTATTTCATCTGATATGTCTCCAATATAATTCCTATATGTCAAGGCCTTCTGACGTGTGAATTTGATGCAGGGAATCTCATTCCTATCGGATATGTGGATCAAGGAAGCTAATGTCGCCAAGGCATTAGCGAAGTCATTCCTACCCCAAGCATTATGGATGAATATTATGTCTTCAAACTCTATAGATATTTTGACGACCTACCGATGATAGTGCAGCAAATGCAGCTCTTTGGTGTGATATGCCCCGGTGGTTTGTTTGATAACCAACTCAGAGTCTCCAAAGACTAGTAAATGTTTGATGCCCATGGATTGGGCTAACTTCAACCCGATTATACAGCCTTCATACTTGGCTATGTTGTTGGTGTTGTCAAATTATAGTTTGGTAGCCACATGATATTGTTCTCCTGTACTAGAGATAAGGACTACCCCAGCTCCGGCACCCTCCATATTTACCGCTCCATCGAAATACATTTTCTACAGTTGGACTGTATTCTCTTGTTGGAGTTGTTAAATTGTCAAGATCTCGTCATTTGGGAAATAAGTCTTCAGGGGCTCGAACCCTCCTGATGGTGCTTCGGCTAATTGATCTGCAAGGCCTTGACCTTTGATGGACTTCTGAGTCACGTAGGCAATGTCAAACTATTTTAGGATCGGCTGCCATTTGGACAGTCGACAATTCATCATTGGTTTGTTGAATACGAACTTCAGTGGATCTATGCGGAATATAAGGTAGGTCGTGTGCCCATAGAGGTAATGTTGTGACCTCATTGCGGCCCATGCTAACGCATAACATATTTTCTCGATCAGGGTGTATTTCTGGTCACCACTGCTGAATCTTTTGCTGATGTAGTAGATGGCTCTTTCCTTGCTACTATCATCTTTTTGTCCCAGCATACAGCCCATTGCATTGGCATTGACGGACAAGTACATAAACATAGGAACTCCATCCGTTGGGGGTACCAATACAGGTGCTTCGACCATCTGCCTTTTGATTGCAAAGAAGGCTTGTTTACTATCCTCATTCCATTTGGTGGAGGAATTCTTCCTTAGTTGTTTGGAGATGGGTTCACAAGTTGCTATAAGCTGGGAAATGAATCTGCTTATGAAATTAATCCTTCCGAGGAACCCGCGTATCGCCTTCTCTGTTCGAGGTACTGGCATCTCAGTGATGGCTTTGATCTTGGTAGGGTCTAGCTCGATGCCTCAATTACTCACCAAAAATCCAAACAACTTGCCTAATTTGACACTAAAAGCACATTTGGCTGGATTCAACTTGAGGTTGTACTTACGCAACCTGTTAAACAGCTTCCTGAGATGGTAAAGATGATCATCCTCCTTCCGGGATTTGATGATGATGTTGTCCACATAGACCTCTATCTCCTTGTGCATCATATCATGAAACAAGGCCATCAATGCTCGCTGATATGTGGCTCCGGCATTGTTGAGGCCAAAGGATAGTTCCCCATGGAGTGATGAAATCTATTTTCTGCCTGTCTTCTTCAGCGACCATAATTTGATGGCAACTAGGAAAGCAATACACGAAGGAATACATGCCATACTGTACCGTATTGTCGATCAGGATGTGGATAACAGGCACATGGAAATTATCCTTGAGGCAGGCTTTGTTCAAGTCCAGGTAATCCACGCATACTCGCACTTTCCCTCCGGGCGTTGGCACGAGGACTATGTTTGACAGCCACTCTGGGTATGTTGATACCATGATGATGCCGGTTTTGAATTGTTTAACGACCTCTTCTTTGACTTTCAGACTCCATTCAGGTTTCAATCGCCTGAGCTTTTGTTTGACTGACTTGAATCCATCTTTAATGGGCTTTCGATGGATGACAATATTAGTGGATAAGCCAATCATATCTTCATGTGATTATGCAAACACATCCTGGAACTGTGTTAGGAGTGCGATCAGGTCAGTTTTTTGGTCTGGTGTGAGGTCTATGCCTATCTAGGTTTCTTTGATGTTTTCGGAGGTTCCTATGTTGATAGTGTTGGTTTGGTCGAGGTTTGGTTTGGGTTTGTCTGTGACCCATTCTTTGATCTCCTCGGGCACCTCATAGTCATCTTCCTCCTCTTAATCAATATCCATCAAGTTGAAGGTCAGTTCTACATCAAAGTTTTAGTCCCTATGACAGGTTGGCATCTCATCAGCATTGACAAACAAATCCAACCTTGGAGTCCTGAAAATAAAAATGTTTTCCCTTCAATATATGCAACTGCTTAAATATACAAAGCATTTGGTAAAGCATGACAAAAGTTACTGCTATAGCTGTGCAATCAAAAGTAAGCAGTAAGTGAAAGCATGTTACAGGGCAGATGTGCTCTCTGCCCCTTTACCGTTTTTGACTGAGGCAAGGGACGCTGCTCTAATTATCCAGGGTATCCTCATAAACAATGAGGATCAAGGAATTATGCTCGTGTTCCTCGTCTCGGATAATGACTGAGACATCTTTTACAATAGGGCCGGGGTTTTTCTTTAAACTACCCCCTTTTCCCTTCTTGATGCGAGGAGTTTGAATCTGATCCTCGTTGTCATTATCCGGGATCTCATCATTCATACCCTCGTAGTTTATGATAACCCGCATGTTAGCAAATGGGTCTCGTCCTTCGTACATAATCTTTTCTTTTCCTTTTTTGCTATCACCTTCAGGCTTTGGAGATTTCCTTTCCCCGATCGGTATGATTGAAGGAAACAGCATGGCTGATATCACAGTAGGAATCTTCCTCATTGACTTTGCAAAGCCAGCATCAGTGCGATTCGGGAGCAATATGGTGGAAACATGAGCCTTAAGGTGTTTATGTGGATTTTTACGGCTTGACCTAGATGAATAGCCCAATCTGGTTCTCCCTGTTTGGCTTTGGATTTGGACTGGACTTGTAAAACCTTGCTGATTCTTTCCTAACCCTTCTCCAGTTTGGAAACCTAAAGATACCATCTCTTGGCCTACTGTCATTACTTCAAGGGAGACCTTTGGCTTTAGGGCAGGTGCTCCGATAGGTAGATACTGAGTATCACTCACCTCCAGGGCTTGAAAACTTACAGGTTCAATCCCTGCATCCAGGCTAATCACCGGCATGTCTCCCTGTATGCAGACAGGGTATTCTGGTTCGGAGTTGACCGTGATGAGGTTGCTTTTGATAATGTATTTGAGTTGTTGATGGAGGGTGGATGGCACTGCCCCTGCCATGTGGATCCATGGTCTGCGCAGCAACAAGTTGTATCCAGTGGCGATGTTGAGCACCTGAAAAGACTCATAAAACGTATGCGGACCAATCTCTAGTTGAAGCTCTATTTCTCTCATAGCTTGTCGGCGAGATCCATCGAAAGCCTGGATGACCATATGACTGGTTTTGATCCGGTTTGGGATAATCTTAATTCTCACCAAGGTGTTGTAGGGACAGATGTTGAGGGATGATCCTCCATCTATGAGCACACCTCCGATCACATACCCAGAAGATATCACTTCTATGTGTAATGACTTGCGAAGACACGTCCCTTCTGCAGGTATATCATCGTTAGTGAAAGATATCACATTGATGTTGAAAATGTGTCCTACCATGTGACAGAATTTCTCAGCATCCACGATATATGGCAGATGGGCTTCTTCCAGTACTTTCACTAGAATGTCACGATGCTCCACCAAGGATAGAACCAGATCTAGGATGGATATTTTCTTGGGTGCATCTTTCAGACTTTGCACCACTTTGATTTCATGGTGTCCCATTTTACTGAGGAACTTTTTGATATTCTCTTCATCCACCTTTTCTTTGGCTTTGATGACTAGTTTGATCACCCACTGAGGCAGGTACAAGGGATTTTTCTTTTGTACTATGGCAATGTTATTTGAAGTTAAACCTTTGTCGTTCCCGTAGTTCCATGGGACCCTCTTCAGACTGAATACTATATACTGAGCTCTAAAGGGAAAGATTAAAGGCTCCGGTGCGGCCACTTTCAGAGGATTTTTTGTTTCTTGAACCCCATTTCTTGGCAGTACTAAGGGTGTGAGGGTTGGTTTGCAGTCACAAGACGCAACAACCACTGTATCCTGATTCCACGTAGTGGAAATAAAGAGAGTGTCTTCATCTGGGAGGCCATAATCCCGATTCCCTTTTATTAATTCACCGCTTTCAATCATATTATGAATCAGGTTACGAAGTGCCCATCAATCCTCAGTATCATGGCCGGGTGCATTGGAGTGGTACTGACAAGTTTGGTCAGGCTTGAATTTCTTGGATCGAGGGTTTAAGGGAGGTAATAAATCTGCAACCATTCCCTCATTGATTAACATCTGGAGGATTTCCTCCATTGGCTGGTTTAGGTTGGTGAAATTCCTTTGAAAGGCAAATTTCGTACCATATTGGCAATTCTTCTCTTTGGTCATCTTGTCTGTCCGGGATTCATGATCATAAGACCGGTAATGATCCCTCACGAGAATGGGACTGATCTCCGGTGTGGGAGGACTTGCATCAGACTGGTTGGTCTAGTTTATCAGCTGCCTGGTAATTTGATGTTGGTATACGATCAGTTCTGCTAACTATTCAATTTGTTCCTTAATAGACCTAATATCCTACTCGATCAGAAATTGCCTTTTCGAGACTTCCCAATTGTCTGGGCTGTTGTTGCTGGATGGAGTTGATTCCCCCACATAACGGAGGTATTGGGATCCTTCTCCATTTCTTGTGTTGATCATGTTGACATTTTCCTCTTTGTGCTGAGGGAGGGGATTATCCCGCAAGTGCTATTGATCTGGCTTTGTTACCACAATCTCTCATCAAGTCTTGAATTTTGTGCTTGAGAGACCAACAGTCCTATGTGTCATGGCCCAGAGATCTGTAGTGGTAAGCACACTTTTTGCTTGGGTCAAAATTCTGTCCACCGGTGTTGGTTGGTGGAAGGAGTTGCACAATCTTCTTTTGTGCTCGAGTGAATCCCCTAACGGGGTGAATGTTCTCCAACGTTTGGCCTCCATAGTCTTCTGAAATGAAGGATTCAAAGGTTGAGCTTAAGCTTGAAAAGGTGTATAGTTCCTCCTTTGAATGGGCATATTGTTTGACTCGCCCCTATGATTCTTTCCTTGCAATACTAAGGACACTTCTTCATCTTTCTTCTTATGTACACTCCGGGGATTACTCCCGTAATTTTCGGACTAGATATGCTCAGCAATAGCTTCTAAGGCAGCCAGGTCCATTATCTTCCTAGATTTCAACCCCATTTCGGCCATCTTACCATGCGTAATCATTTCAGAGAATGGTTTTCTTATGCCTTCTAGGACCCTCTCATAATATGGAGCTTCTTGAATGTCGATGAAGGTCAAGACTATCTTTGACTCAGTCATAGCTGGGGTGACTTGTGCTGCAACCCTTCTCCATCGTTGGGCATGTTCTTTGAATGACTCAGAACTTTTTTTCTTGATTTTGGTTATCTGGTATCTGTATGGAGCAAGCTGAGATTGGAAGCTGTATTGACTGAGGAAGGCATGGGCTAACTCTTCCCAACTGTGAATTTTGGAATTGTCTAGACGGGCGTACCAGGCTCTAGCCTCTCCGATTAGACTCTTCTGAAATAACTGCATTCAGAGTTTCTTGCCCTCTGTATAGGATCCGAGTTCTCCAAAGAATACTTTCAAGTGAGTATAGGGGTCTCCCAATCCATCATATTTCTCAAAATCAAGAGTTCTAAATTTTTCTGGATAACGAGCCCCAGGGAATATACAGAGGTCTGAATAATTGACACTGCCAAATGCCCTAGTCCCTTTGATGGATCGGATGATTTCTTCCATCTGATGTACTTTCTTTAGAATGTCACCAGCTTCCTGTTCTTTGTTGAGGGTGGTGATTTCAGGGGTTTTGTTGGTTGTGTCTTGGTTTTGTGGTCCAGGAATCTGAGTCTCGGCTTTTTCGGGGTCTTGACTGCCACCACTACCACCAGGTGTTCCTGGTTCTATGTGAGCTTGGGCTTGCTTCCCTTTAAGAGCTATACTTTGTTCTCTCAGGAAATTGGCCAATTCGGCTATCTGATTCTTCAGTCCTTTGAACTCTTCCCTAGAGACGGGGATGGATTTTGGCTGAGCACTGGAAGTCATGTCCGTGGATGGACTTAGTGCTTTCTTAGACTTAGATCTAGTGACAGGACCAATTTTTCACCTACAACAAAACGTAGGCGTGTCAATTTCCTAAGAGATGTAGGGATAGGATGCATTCCATGATGTGTTGTTGTAGTTTTTTAATCTTATCCTGCAAAACAGAGGTTAGTTATTTTGATGACAAGATGACAAGATGTATATAACAGGAAATGTAAATTTTTATTATTTACATTGTGCTCCTTTACATTGGAATTGAAAACTTGACATTGAATTGAGAGAGGAAGGCATGAAAAAGCTTCCCATCAGATTTGGTTAATTAGAGGCTGACCTATCTTAGGCTAGTCTCGCGGCTTTTCGGCATGAAGGTCCCCAGATCATCACAATCTACTAGAGGGGAAATTAATCCGATCTGTCAACTAGAGCGAATCTGGGTGGTGCATTTGCATGAGCCGCAGAGACTTATCCATCCCCAGAGACATTACCTATCACCGACTAGTTTTGCCTCCTGAAGGAGGAATCACACAACATACATTCACATACATCGCGTCTCACCGTTATGCATATGATGACATGGGTGTGAAGAACTAATATGGGTGTGAAGCACTAAAAAAGCAGGAAAGCATTCATTCACATTGATTCAATGTAAAGACGCAGCATTTACGCATTCATTCAATGTAAAGACGCAACATTCACACATACGTAGATATAAATGGGAAATGTTTGAAAAGATTTGAACGCGGCCTAAGCCCTCTACTGTCCCCAGCAGAGTCGTCACCTGTCGACGTCTGGAAAAAATCCGCGGGTCGGGTCACAACCCCGAATCTTTCTTTCTTCCTATGTTATGTCTATCCTTACTCTTTTTATTGTGAAAAAGGTTTTGAAGGATTTTTTAGGAAAAGGCCAACATGTATCATGTCGACGATTTCAACGTTTTACAGAGTCGCCAATTGGTAGATTTGAAATGGTTGTTCCAACTCAACCGAGTTTAATTTGAAAGAGTCCCAATTGTTGGACACTGTCGAAACTTTATATTTGAAAATAAAGTTTTGAGTTTGAGGGCTAGGTTAAGTGTGGGGAAGGTGTTAGGCACCCCACAACTCCCGTGAAAATACGGTACCGCATCTTTTCAATATTTCCCTTTTAAATCTGCAATGTATGTGTGAATGCTGTAAGAAATTGAGCCTATGCTTTGATTGGAAGTATGTTTATGCATCGTTGAACCTATATACGAAGGGATTGATTTGATTTGTAAAAAGTCTTTGATTTGATTTGCAAAAGTATTTGATTTGATTTGCAAAATTTCTTTTTTCCGAAAAGATTATTAAAATGATGTTTTGAAAGAAGGTTTCCAAACCCTTACGCTAACATAGGAATTGAAGCATATCGATACTTCAGTTTTATCTTTCAGCCTTAAGGCTCCATTTGAATGGTGATTGTCGGGCTACAAAACATCCTCGACCACAACATATATACAAGTGTCGGTCTCCTCATGGGCATGACATCCATCGGAGAGACTCTAACACGACAAACCATATTTTCACTATGTTGAGACCTTAAATTCGGATAACCATTTTAAGGTCTTTTGTATGTAAATTTTTACCAAAAAACTGGCAAGATACATTTGTAAAGTGGAGTTTGTCCATCGTGGGAATCAGATTCTGATCAGTTTGATCATGAATCCCACGATTTTTAGGCTCACATAGGGAGGCCGATAAACCTGCACAGCTCAAATTTGTACAAAAATATATTCAAATATCGCCATAACCAAGGATTCATCAGTAAATCCTGGTTCGCACCTGGCCGAAGCATCTCGTTCCCACTAGATAGCGATCTAAGGGCCGCGAGGTAGCTTTTACAACTGAAACTAGAAAAAAATACTAGATTTAAAGAAATCTCAGCCATTCTAGCTTCCCGGTTTCATTTGGACCTATTTTGAACCGTTTGAAAGCTAGAGTTTGCGAGATTTAAATAAATCTAGTTCGCCCGCAGAATTGTTAGTGCTGATTCATATCAAATGAATATTTAAAACAACAATTTAATAAAAATGAGCAAAATAATATATATATATATATATATATATATATATATATATATATACGAAAGCTGTAAATGGCGATGGGTTTTCACGCCGGTGCCCAGACTGGAATTGAAATATATATATTTATAAAAACTGTAAATAGCCACTGAATGATCCAGGCTGGACAGAATTGAAATATATATATATATATATAAAACATGAAAGGGCGAGGGGTTTTTACTCCGAGGCCCGGACTAGAATTGAAATATATATTTAGACAGAAAAAGAGCAGCACTGGGAAGATAACCCAGTAATGGTGAATGGTGCCAAAAATAGTAAAAAGGCCACAGAATAATCCAGGACAAATTGGAATGTCAATATATATACAGAAAGTAGTCAACTAAGACTGGGAAGATAACCCAGTGTGGTGAATGTTGCTTATTTATGCATATATATATATATAAAAGCAGTAAAAAGGCCACAGAATGATCCAGGCCAGACTGGAATGTATGTATATATATATATAGATAGATAGATAGATAGAAAAGTAGTCAACCAAGACTGGGAAGATAACCCAGTGTGGTGAATGTTGCTTATATATGCATATTTATAGATAAAAGTAGTAAACTACAGCAGATTTGACATCTGAACTTGACAAAATTGAAAAGATAGTATATATATAGTTAAATACATACAAAAAAAAACCAAATCCAGATAGGGAAGATAACCCAGTCCGACGAAGCTGCTCAATACAAAGATATTAGTATATACAAGCTGTTGGAAGCGACGGATCGTCAATCCGAGTTGTAGAAATGCCAAAAAATGCGTTTAGGTACTAAAATATACCAAAAGTTAACAAAACCGGCCACGGGACTGAATTTTGAGCATATTTAAAAATGAAAATTGATATGCAAGTGTATAAAAGTGCGGAGAAGTAATAATAACTTTCTGATCATAAAAATACTCACAATGAACTGCTACACGGGCTTTTTGCCAAATCGTAGGCTTTAAACGTCCAAATTTATCGATTATTTTCTGATATATGGTAGTATGTGGGTATATCTACGTGTTATAGTAAAAAATTTTGGATTTGGAAGACAAGAAAATGGCTGAAAAACCAAACGGGCAGGGGTTCAGAGCATTTTTTCTTTTTTAAAATGAGCTGGGGGTCACCACTTATTTATAGACCCAGAAGCCTCCACACTAAGCTGCTGTCGCAAGTAGAGGTGCAACTCCACGTGGCGTGGGTCCCGCAATGGGTTCTATCGTCTCAAAGTACGTGCACTTCAAGTAACGCGAAGTCTAATTCGAAACATTCTAACTTTTGATCGGAGCATCCGTTTGAGGCGTGCTATACGTTTCCAAAAAGCCCTCGCCGAGAGTGTCACAATGACATGGGATAAAATATTTTCTGGGTCTAGGAAGACGTGTTCATAACCAGGTCTTTTATTTTCCGCAGTTTATTCGTTAAGCTGTCTTGCGCTGTTTGTACTCGGGATCATTGTTATGGTTTGTTCTGATCTTGGTGGCATCAATTCAGCTTGAGTTTGACTGAATCGGCTTAGAGTTGGTAAAATAACCATTTTATCGCTCCTGGGGTTACCTTCAGTGTCGGCATGGCCTTTGGCTGACTTCATGGGGTTGTTTCCAAGGTTTGGATCCCATTCGAGTCTATTCGTCCTTAGTGTTGTCTCCAAGGCTGACTTGATCATTCCAGATTTTCCTCTGGAGATGTTATGATGATTCAGGATTATTTCTAAAGTTGAACTGACTTCCCGGGTTAAGACCGGGGCTGACCTGTACCTCCCGTGTTAAGACCGGGGATAACCTATACCACCCGGATTGAGATCGGGGCTGACTGGTACCTCCCAGGTTGAGATCGTGGCTGACATATACTTCCCAGGTTGAGGCCGGGGCTGTCATGTACCTCTCGGGTTGAGACCGGGGCTGACCTATACTTCCCGGGTTAAGACCGGGGCTGATATGTACCTCCCGGGTTGAGACCGGGGATGACCTATACTTCCCAGGTTGAGATCGAGGCCGACCGGTACCTCCAGAGTTGAGACCGGGGCTGACCCGTACTTCCCAATTTGAGACCGGGGCTGGCCTATACTTCCCGGGTTGAAACTGGGGCTGATCTGTACGTCCCGTGTTGAGACCGGGGCTGACCTGTACTTTCTGATTTTAGACCGGAGCTAACTTGTACCTGTCGGGTTGAGACAGGGGGTGAGACCGGGGTTGTGTTAATGACCAGGTATTGAGACCGGGGTTGATTTGATGGTCCGGTATTGAGACCGAGGTTGATTTGATGACCCGATATTGAGAGCGGGTTAATTTGATGACTCGGTATTGTGATTGGGGTTGAGTTGATGGCCCGATATTGAGACCGGGGTTTATTTGATGGCCCGGGGTTGAGACCGAGGTTGATTTGATGACCCAGTATTGAGAGCGGGGTTGAGTTGATGACCTGGTATTGAGACCGAGGTTGAGTTGAGGGTCCGGTATTGAGACCGGGGTGGATTTGTTGGCCCGGTATTGAGATCGGGGTTAATTTTATGACCCGATATTGAGACCGAGGTTGAGTTGATGACCCGATATTGAGACCGGGGTTGAGTTGATGGCCTGGTATTGAGACCAGGGTTATTTTGATGACCCGGTATTGAGACCGAGATTGAGTTGATGACCCGGTATTGAGACCGGGGTTGATTTGATGACCCGGTATTGAGACCGGGGTTGATTTGATTGCCCGGTATTGAGACTGGGGTCTATTCAAAAGATAATTTTGCCCTCCTATAGTGTTAGTAACAGGGAAAAAAAATTCAAGTGTCTACATAGACATCAAGAGAGTTCAGTCAAAACCATCATGAATAACTCCATCCCCAACAGAAATGGCAGGAGCAGTCAGTGATGGAATAACCGTGGTAGCTAACACTACAAGAGCATATATCATGCATGACATAGCATATTATGTATTGCATTAAATTTGCATGAGTCATATTTCTAGTATCTAGCAGTCTTTATCTTGTTCATTCCATTACATTGCATGAACATGATAAAGAGGGGCATTTGTAGGCACTCAAAATTTTGCATTCTTGTTACTAACCATGTAGAAGGGCAAAACTATCTTTTACCTTCCAGAGACAACCCTAGAAGTCCAGATCAAATCAAACCCCGGCGACAACACCGGGCTATCAAATCAAACCCCGACAACAACACAGTGAGATCAAACCAAACCCCAACGACAACATCGGGAGATCAAGTCCAACCTCGGCGACAACACCGGGAGATACAGTCAACCCCAGCCACAACCCCGGGAGATCAAATCAACCTTCAGAGATATCCCCAAAACATCAAATCATCCTCAGAGACAACCCTGGGATATCAAGTCAACCTCGGAGATGACCCTGAGGAAGAACAGAGTCGGCTGGGATCAAACCTTGGAGACAGCCCCGAGAAACAGTAGAAAACCTTGACAATCCTAGAGACAACCCCCGGAAAGGAAAAACGGTTATTTTATAGACTTGACATCAAATCAAGTCAAAATCAAGCAAAATCACTGCCATGAAGGTCATTCAGAACCATAACGTCAATTTCGAGTGAAAACAACATAAGACAGCTCAACGGACGGATTGCGAAGACTCAAAGATTTCGTCATGGACCCATCTTCTCGGATTCAGAAAAAAGTAAATCCCATATCATTGTGTAGCTCTCAGAAAGGGCTTTCTGGATAGACATAGCATGCCTCAATCAAACTCCCGGATTGAAAGTTATGAAGGTTTGAAGCAGACAGTGCGTTGGTCAGAGTGTAAGTGCTTTGAGACAACAGAACCCATGGGACTGGGTGTAACGACCCGAAAATTCATACAATAATATTCTCCTTCTCGATCGTTAACAATACAACTTTAATCTCTCATTACATCATTATTCGATATTAAAAATTACTAAAAATACGGAATATTTAAAACTTTTATAAACTTTCTTTCTATATTGCCCTGAATCGCAACCTTTACATTACTTCTCTTCGATTCAAATCTATATCATGAATCGTTACAATAAAATGACTATACAAAGTCTTTCATAATAAAACAATATCCATCTACATTGGATAACTCTACTTATAACTCAGCGACATATTTCATTCAAAACATTAACTACAATTTAAAATTGAACATAACTAATATTCTTGAACATTGATCTCTATAAATCACTTAACACGTATCTTTACCATGCATCATTGACCTGCAAAAATGGTTATTTGCAAGAGTGAGCTAGACAGCTCAACAAGTTCTAACAGTTTTCATGCATCACATATCACATAATACATGCTTAACATAAATCTCATAATAATTAAAGTAACATAGCATACATGCTTTAATTCACATAACAAATATAAAGATTGAGTTCCTTACTCAATCAACATTATTTAACCAAAGCAGTGTAGTCATAAATTGACTTTAACATTTCATGATTTCAACATGTATAACATATCATGCTCGCTTACAACATATATAACATATCATGCAATCTAAAACAATTCATCAAATTCACGTAGACAAGTAGGAACCGAAAGACTTGCCTGGCTCGTAGATTACCAATTACCGAAAAACTTCTTAATATAATCTGCTTCATGATCCTACATAACGTATCACCATAAGCATCAATTATTAGTCACTTATCAATTGTTATCAAACGTCTAAGTAAATTCTAATCTACACTTTCTGATTTACACTTCGTAATTCTCTTCCATTCACTCGTTTGACACTTGCTGTCAAAACATATGTATAATTATTACATAGCTAATCATCATCGTTAGTTAACCAATTAAGATTAACTCATACCTCAATAACTAATAAGTTAATAATTAATCACCACGTAATTTAATCACCTCACATAATCATGTTACATTTCACATAATTAATCAATTATAATTGCATCTTACATCAACCAAATTACATTTCAAGTTAAACATCATTATATTTACTAACATTCATGTTTTATAACTCAGAACAACATCTATTATCGTTGACAGTACTATACTTGCGTATGTGCATGTCCGACGCCCTCCGATTGCCTCCGAATACGCATCAGTCACAAAGATAACCATTTTGACCCATTCTAACGACCTCAAATAAAAAAGGTAAAGAACAACAGTTGTAGGTCTACTCGTGCTCGTTCCGGATCATCTTGAATCGCCTCAATCGGAGTTCGTATGAAAACCTTATGGCCATTTTAGTAACAGAGGTCAAAATAATTTTGCATTATAACAACTAAACCACCCCGAACAGCAAGGGTACCCGCTGGGTCGGGTCCCACAGGGCAAAAACACCAGCTGGGGCGGGTCCAGGGGCTGGTGGAGGGGCTGGTTCGCGAACTGGTGGAGAAATAAGCCAATTTGGCTTATTCCATCACACCGAATTCGAATTTTTCCAACATGACAAACATGAAACATGTGACAAACAATATTTTAAGCTTATTAACATGCTCATAACATAAAAATTTCATATAAACACATAA
Organism: Panax stipuleanatus; assembly: GCA_020205555.1. Classification (NCBI taxonomy): domain Eukaryota; kingdom Viridiplantae; phylum Streptophyta; class Magnoliopsida; order Apiales; family Araliaceae; genus Panax; species Panax stipuleanatus. The sequence continues at coordinate 139,747,974 of CM035117.1, forward strand.
TCACAACCAAGATTTCATGGAATTCGAAGAAAAACACAATTTTAAGCGTTCTTGACGAAAATTGCTACTACGAATTCATTTTTCATCCAATTCAAGAGATTCCAATTGTAATCACTTCTATTCTTAACATACTAACATAATACTTAATCAATTTTAATAATAACTCATAATCAACATCAATTTTGATAGTGTAAAAAGAAATTTTCAGAAATTAACTCAAAGAAAAATACTATGAACACGATTCCTATCGTTTATCAAAAATCCATTGTTTGAATTGCTAATACAACCATATAATTCATATACAACCATGATATATCATATATTACACATAACTTCATGCTTTCCTCAATTCCTTTGATAATTTAAGAACTATTTTCAAGATAACTTCATGATAAAACACTATGAACATGATTTCTCCATGTTCATCCTATCTTTGTGAATTAAAACACTTATATAACTATAAAATCATATGTAACATATATATACACACACACACACACACATATATATATATATACACACACCCCATACATATATCAAAATCAAGAGCTTTCACACCAAGATTTTACAAGAGAACTCTAAATCCATGAAAACATAGAAGAACATAGTTTAAAACTTGTTTTTACAACAATTGATTTTGAAAACCCTTTCATGGCATACAATTACCTATGAAAACATATGAACATTATAGATACATATAAATTCATGATTATGAAAACCTAATTTGACAAAGACTAAATACAAAACATATGAATTGAGTACAAGGGTTAAGATTATAATCTTACTAGTTTTAATTAAAGAGATGGTGAAGATGATGATCCTCTCTTGCATTCTCAAGCTTTTCTTCCTCTTCTCTCTCCTTCTTCTCTAACAATTCTCTCTAACTCTCTTCTTCTTTTTCTTTCTTTGTTTTGACTTAGGCTTTTAAAAACTAATGTATCTTTTAACTTAGCATATATTATACAATATACAATATACATATACATATATAATATATATGTAACTTATATTATTAATATAGCTAATAAATAATATACTAATTGCTATGCTAACTACCACTTATTACATAAGTTACAAAATTTGAAAAGCCCAAGGCCATGTTTGGCAAAATCACATTATTTTTAAAAACTAACTTTTTGAGCTTAAGGCCATGTTTGGTAAAACAAAGCTATTTTAAAAACCACTTTTTAACTAAGGTCTTGTTTGGAGAAATAGGGTTAATCAAGTACAAGGGCCTTGTTTGGTAAAATCATTTAAAATCTTTTCCCATTATTTTAATAAATCTTTTACTCCATAGTTTAATTATTACACTTATTTAATTAAATTACCATATTCTAATTAAATAAAACTAACACCCATTTAATAATAAAAACACACAATACTAAATTGTTACACAATTATAATTTCTTTATTAAACATAATATATGTAACAAATTATTATTAACACGTAGCACATAATATTAAATCTAATTCAATTATTCTTAATTAAATTAGAATTATTCTACACCATTGCTAATATATCAATTTAATTAAATATATGGCACTTAATTAAATCAATCCACATCATCACATACTTAATTTATTTAACTCAACAAATAAATTCAGTAAAATATTTATTCACTTCATTTAATTAATATAATACGCTTAATTACATTACTCCATATTAATCACATAATCTTAATAAATAATTCAATTAAAATATTTATTTACTTCAATAAATATTAAAATTAACATTTAAATTCTCTTCACACCAAATCATATATTTCACAATATATAACACATATACACATACTCGTACTTAAATATCTAAAATAAGAATTTAATTTATTAACTTCTCATTTATAAATTCTTAAAACTTCGGGATGTCACATCCTTCCCTCCTTATAAGGATTCCGTCCTCGGAATCAACGAAACCTCCCTTACTCGGTTTTCACAAAATCCCTTCATAATTATCGTTGGATAACTTCAACATGTTAATTTAGCAAAAATTTTTACACATATATATACTTCATTCATTTCGTCAACAACTATTAGGTTTTATTACACAACCTTCAATCAAACATAATCACATATCAAATATTATATATCTTTAACTCGTTCATTCCTTTCTAAGGATCATTACCGAAAACTATACTCGTCGAATTAATATACTACGTAATTCACCATCTATAATTATTCGGGTTATCACATTCACCCCTTCTTCTAAGAATTTCGTCCTTGAAATTTTAGTCTATCAATCTTTATATATCATTCTATCAAAATAGATTTTACGTTAATCTCTATTCACTGGATTAAAGCGTTCTACAACTACTTCTTTCTAAGGGCTATCCTTCTCGCTACATTCATCTTCAGAATAATAAGAATCTTCCACAATTGCTCAATAATTGGGAAGCGATATAAATAACTCAAGAATTTAAAAGATTCCAATAATGCTGAGTGGTCACAAGACCTTGAACTTCTTTCTAGGTTTTATAGTGCTTCACCCCCGGTACTTCACACTATAAACCGCATCGGTACTCTAGGTGGCTAGCCTATCATACCCCTACGTCGGGCCCAAACGTAGTACATCGTAACGACTATTTGCGTTACACTCGGAACTATTGTCTCCGATAACATGTCCCCTTTTATAGGGTTGTTCACTTTAGCTTCTTAACATCTGAATCCGCACCAAAATAATTTGGTTTGGCATAGTTTGACCAAAAACTCTCGAATTTCATAAACATCTTTCAATATTTGTCTAGCTGAATCAAGTAGCATAGACTTCTAGCAACAATTCGGACATCAATCGAAATATATATATATATATATATATATATATCTTTAACCAACTCAAAAAATATATTTTGTTTCGTTTAAGGAAACCAAAAATAAATAAATCAATCTTTTCATAATATCCTGATACCGTACCGTAGTAATGGTACGTTGAGGATTTCGTCATTACATGACGTCGTCATACTACATCATACCATAGTGGGCTGACGATCATACGATCACATCCAACACTAGGTTGCATTGATAACTTCCTCGATTATTGTTTGTACATCATATCAAATGATGTATAGAAAATATATTTTGAGGAATTTAAAATCATTTTTGTCTAGCTGAAGCAATTAGCATAGACATGTGAATAATAGCACAATTTTTTTTTAAAAAAAAATCCATTGGTTCCATCATTTGACCCAATATTTTTCAAGAAAACAGAAGTGCAACATCAGCACGAAGTCAATAAATTTTGAAAATCTAGCAAAGCTAGGAGATTTATAATATAAAAACTTTCTCCATCAATATAACTCTTTACTCCACCATTACTTAAACATTCTATTAATCTTAAACAACATCAATGCTTTCTATGCCATAACCTTTCTATACCCAGTATAGTTCATCGAACTTACCACACTTTGGAAGTTCAGGAACTTGCCACAATAATATGAGTTTAGGAACTTGTCCTAACAATACGTAGTCAAAGAACTGATCAGGGACTGTCCATATGCTTAGGGGTTCAAAAACATACATACGATTATGAGTCACGAACTCACCATAAGTATGAGTTTTAAGAACTCGCCTAATCTTAAGATCATCTAATGTAATCTTAATATCATCTAATCTAATCTCTATTGACTCTAACTATCAAATATACTATGAGAAAAGAATCACCTCCTCGTTATATATATATCGATAGAGCGACACTAACCTTCCAATGATTATCAATATGATAAGCCAAGTGTAATCACAAAACCCTGCCCATACAAAGATTTGTACAACTCAACCACAACATGAGTCCTCAGTTGAAATTCCACTTACCTCTATCTTACTTATAACTTCTTGCTATATACTCGATACAGACTTATGTATCTCATCATTTATAACTCCTCGTGAGTTAATCTCGTACTATCTCATAGTACATTCTCGTTATAGTCTCAAACTATAACTATTCAATCATTAAAGACCATCTGTCTTTTAACTTAAAAGATATCACGTCGTGATCTTATTCTATAATCATCTCCCGTATGATTCTTCCTTATCTCATTGTCATTTTATTTTAAAACTTCTTATCTCTACCTATCATCATGTCATAACATGATTTCATTATGCTCCTAATCTTATAGACTTCGTCTATTCATCGTTATTCGTCATCTAGATCATTGGAGTTAGGCAACTCCTGGGTTTTATCTCTACATCTCTTCAAGATTTTTCTTCGATTCTTCTTGTTTATTAATCAATTCTCGTTCTTTAAAAAAATATTTAATTCCATTCCTGTTGCTCAATATTTTATTCGAGTTTCATTCCTAATCTTCTTCTTATAACATTTCTAGGACTTAACTCATCCTATACTTCTACGTATGTGAAAATAATCACCTTTTCATTATACGTAACTTAACTTAACTTCTCATTCTCTAAGGTCATAGCCTAAGGTACTCTTACCTAAGATGTATAACCTACAGCTCTGATACCAACTGTAACGACCCGAAAATTCATACAATAATATTCTTCTTCTCGATCGTTAACAATACAACTTTAATCTCTCATTACATCATTATTCGATATTAAAAATCACTAAAAATGCGGAATATTTAAAACTTTTATAAACTTTCTTTCTATATTGCCCTGAATCGCAACCTTTACATTACTTCTCTTCGATTCAAATCTATATCATGAATCGTTACAATAAAATGACTATACAAAGTCTTTCATAATAAAACAATATCCATCTACATTGGATAACTCTACTTATAACTCAGCGACATATTTCATTCAAAACATTAACTACAATTTAAAATTGAACATAACTAATATTCTTGAACATTGATCTCTATAAATCACTTAACACGTATCTTTACCTTGCATCATTGACCTGCAAAAATAGTTATTTGCAAGAGTGAGCTCGACAGCTCAACAAGTTCTAACAGTTTTCATGCATCACGTATCACATAATACATGCTCAATATAAATCTCATAATAATTAAAGTAACATAGCATACATGCTTTAATTCACATAACAAATATAAAGATTGAGTTCCTTCCTCAATCAACATTATTTAACCAAAACAGTGTAGTCATAAATTGACTTTAACATTGCATGATTTCAACATGTATAACATATCATGCTCTCTTACAACATATATAACATATCATGCAATCTAAAATAAATTCATCAAATTCACGTAGACAAGTAGGAACCGAAAGACTTGCCTGGCTCGTGGATTTCCAATTACCGAAAAACTTCTTAATATAATCTGCTTCATGATCCTACATAACGTATCACCATAAGCATCAATTATTAGTCACTTAGCAACGCTTATCAAACGTCTAAGTAAATTCTAATCTACACTTTCTGATTTACACTTCGTAATTCTCTTCCATTCACTCGTTTGACACTTGCTGTCAAAACATATGTATAATTATTACATAGCTAATCGTCATCGTTAGTTAACCAAATAAGATTAACTCATACCTCAATAACTAATAAGTTAATAATTAATCACCATGTAATTTAATCACCTCACATAATCATGTTACATTTCACATAATTAATCAATTATAATTACATCTTACGTCAATCAAATTACATTTCAAGTTAAACATCATTATATTTACTAACATTCATGTTTTATAACTTAGAACAACATCTATTATCGTCGACAGCACTATACTTGCGTATGTGCATGTCCGACGCCCTCCGATTGCCTCCGAATACGCATCAGTCACAAAGATGACCATTTTGACCCTTTCTAACGACCTCAAATAAAACAAAGTTAAGAACAAAAGTTGTAGGTCTACTCATGCTCGTTGCGGATCATCTTGAATCGCCTCAATCGGAGTTCTTATGAAAACGTTATGGTCATTTTAGTAATAGAGGTCAAAACAGTTTCGCATTACAACAACTAAACCACCCCGGACAGCAAGGGTACCCGCTGGGGCGGGTCCCACAGGGCAAAAACACCCCCTGGGGAGGGTCCAGGTGCTCGTGGAGGGGGCTGGTTCGCGAATTGGTGGAGAAATAAGCCAATTTGGCTTATTCCGTCACACCGAATTCGAATTTTCCCAACATGTCAAACATGAAACATGTGACAAACAATATTTTAAGCTTATTAACATGATCATAACATAAAAATTTCATATAAACACATAATCACAACCAAGATTTCATGGAATTCGAAGAAAAACACAATTTTAAGCGTTCTTGACGAAAATTGCTACTACGAATTCATTTTTCATCCAATTCAAGAGATTCCAATTGTAATCACTTCTATTCTTAACATACTAACATAATACTTAATCAATTTTAATAATAACTCATAATCAACATCAATTTTGATAGTGTAAAAAGAAATTTTCAGAAATTAACTCAAAGAAAAACACTATGAACACGATTCCTATCGTTTATCAAAAATCCATGGTTTGAATTGCTAATACAACCATATAATTCATATACAATCATGATATATCATATATTACACATAAATTCATGCTTTCCTCAATTCTTTTGATAATTTAAGAACTATTTTCAAGATAACTTCATGATAAAACACTATGAACATGATTTCTCCATGTTCCACCTATCTTTGTGAATTAAAACACTTATATAACTATAAAATCATATGTAACATATATATACACACACACACACACACACATATATATATATATATATATATATATATATATACACACCCCATACATATATCAAAATCAAGAGCTTTCACACCAAGACTTTACAAGAGAACTCTAAAACCATGAAAACATAGAAGAACATAGTTTAAAACTTGTTTTTACAACAATTGATTTTGAAAACCCTTTCATGGCATACAATTACCTATGAAAACATATGAACATCATAGATACATATAAATTCATGATTATGAAAACCTAATTTGACAAAGACTAAATACAAAACATATGAATTGAGTACAAGGGTTAAGATTATAATCTTACTAGTTTTAATTAAAGAGATGATGAAGATGGTGATCCTCTCTTGCATTCTCAAGCTTTTCTTCCTCTTCTCACTCCTTCTTCTCTAACAATTCTCCCTAACTCTCTTCTTCTTTTTCTTTCTTTGTTTTGACTTAGGCTTTTAAAAACTAATGTATCTTTTAACTTAGCATATATTATACAATATACAATATACATATACATATATAATATATATGTAACTTATATTATTAATATAGCTAATAAATAATATATTAATTGCTATGCTAACTACCACTTATTACATAGGTTACAAAATTTGAAAAGCCCAAGGCCATGTTTGGCAAAACCACATTATTTTTAAAAACTAACTTTTTGAGCTTAAGGCCATATTTGGTAAATCAAAGCTATTTTAAAAACCACTTTTTAGCTAAGGTCTTGTTTGGAGAAATAGGGTTAATCAAGTACAAGGGCCTTGTTTGGTAAAACCATTTAAAATCTTTTCCCATTATTTTAATAAATCTTTTACTCCATAGTTTAATTATTACACTTATTTAATTAAATTACCATATTCTAATTAAATAAAACTAACACCCATTTAATATTAAAAACACACAATACTAAATTGTTACACAATTATAATTTCTTTATTAAACATAATATATGTAACAAATTATTATTAACACGTAGCACATAATATTAAATCTAATTCAATTATTCTTAATTAAATTAGAATTATTCTACACCATTGCTAATATATCAATTTAATTAAATATATGGCACTTAATTAAATCAATCCACATCATCACATACTTAATTTATTTAACTCAACAAATAAATTCAATAAAATATTTATTCACTTCATTTAATTAATATAATACGCTTAATTACATTACTCCATATTAATCACATAATCTCAATAAATAATTCAATTAAAATATTTATTTTACTTCAATAAATATTAAAATTAACATTTAAATTCTCTTCACACCAAATCACATGTTTCACAATATATAACACATATACACATACTCGTACTTAAACATCTAAAATAATAATTTAATTTATTAACTTCTCATTTATAAATTCTTAGAAATTTGGGATGTCACACTGGGGCCCACTCGGGGAGCCACAGTTAGACTCACGACTGCCACAGTTAGACTTGCGGCTGCCGCGAGTAGACCCACGGTCATCTAGTCTATAAATAAAACCGCCCACCAAGAGAAAAAAGAGAAGAAAAAAGAAGAAAAGAAAGGAAACTCCGCCCATTTTGACTCTTAGCCCTACAGATAGTGCTCCAAACCTAAATTTTATTCGTCTAATACGTTTGTATACGTATATATAGCAACATATCAAATTTTAGTAGTGAAAACGGAGTTTTGAAGCCCTTCGAGCGGTTTAAAGCCTTTAGCGCTACACACTATAAGATTTTTTACGATCTGAAGCTTTTTACTGCTCTATCATATATATATGAGCGTATATATATATTTATAGCCTCTGGTTTCGCCTGGATTTCAAATTCGTGGCCTTTCTAGCTTACTTTTATGTATATATATATATATACATATATATATATATATACCTTTTTAATTATTTTTGCAGCCTTGATTGCTAATCTATGGCTTTTATCGCTTTAGTATATATATATATATATATATATATATATATATATATATATATTTACTGACTTATTTGGCCTGGATTGCTAATCTGTGGCCTTTTCAGCTTTATTATATACATAACTAACTATATATATACTAACATTCAATTCAGTTATGTCTGGATTATAAATCTGTGGCTTTTACTGCTTTCTTATATATATATATATACTAACTTCATTAGCCTGGATTGCTAATCCGTGGCTTTTTACCGCTTATATATATAAGCATGTATATTTAAATATTTACATTTATCAGTCACGTCTGGATTGGAAATCTGTGGCTATTTATCCACTGGCGACTCTGTAAAATCAAACTTTTTAAATCGTCGACATTATATGTCGGTCTTTTCCTAAAAATTCACCCTTCAGATCAAACAAATGAAAACAAACAAGGGTAGAAATGCATTAGGGAAAGGGGGATCGCCAAGAGATTTTTCCCGACGTCGACATCACAATTAAAATTAAAAATAAAATAAGATAATTAATTATTCTTATTTTATTTAACTTTGTATATATTATAAAAGAATGTATCGAGTACCAACTCGAATATGTATCAATCGAATATATATCAAATCACAATCGAGAGTTCGAGTAGTTTGAATCCTAAATGAGTCGAGTATAATCTTATTCTGATTCTATTCATATTTTTATTCAAATTATTTTTTATACTCAATTTTAGATCATACTATTAACGAATACAAGTCTCATTCTCATTTTTTCGAGTGCACTGTCGACGCCGGGAAAAATCTTTGATGTGTCGTCTTTCCTAAGTTTATGTTTGTTTTTACCCTTTTTCCATTTGCTATATCTATGGATTTTATTAAAGGGTGAAGTTTCAGGAAAGCAATACCAACATAATTGTCGACGACTTTGAAAAGATTGATTTTATTGTTTTATGATTGGACAGAATGAGACAGAGCCGCCAATTGGTATGGTTTAAATGGATGTACCAACTCATCCGAGTTTTAATAGTTTTTGCAATATGGTCCAATATGTGATTCCATAAGATTGATCTAAAACCCGAGATTCGTGGAATTTGGGGGCTAGCTTAAGCGGGGGGAAGGTGTTAGGCACGCCCCGACTCCTATGAAAATACGGTACCGCGTCTTATTAATTTTCTTTGCATAAAGTGCGTGTGTGTGTGAGTGTGAGTGTGTGTGTGTGTGTTTTATTTTGAAAGCTTTATTCATTTTTATTCTAAGTCTTTATCTTGGTTTATTTGAAAGTAGTGATGTATCTCTTTTGTGCCTAGGTACGAAGGATTTGATTTGACAAAAAGTTCAATTTTAACAAGATGTATGAATTAAACTAATGTTTTGGAAAACAAGGTTTTCAAATCCTTTTCCCAACTAGGAATCGAGGACTTCGATACTTCCTTGTATTTATCTTTACATTCATAAGGTGATCTACCCCGAATCGCTTTATTCTTTATCAAAAGCTCTTTGTGGTTTTATTGGAAATCATTTTAGTGAAAATGCATGTAAAAGCGTCAAAGAGGGGTCGGATCATCATCGGGCATGTAAGCCATCTCGATGAAACCGAGCACCCACAATTAAAGTTTTTATTATCACGGGATCTTGAATCCGACTTCTCGGGACTAACCCCTCGAGTTCGACTTCAAGATCTAAATATTACATGTACAATATTTCGACGTTATTTAAACATTACAAAGTTAATAAAATGTCCATCGTGGGAATCTAGTTAAGATCTAATCATTAGATCTCAACCCCGAGATTCCTAAGCTCATATTTACTGAAATAAACATATATACAACGTCTTAAACTCAAGATTTAGTGGTTTTATCAGTTGAAAACCCCATCACGAGATTTTAGGACTCTCCTCACCTCTAGATATAGATCTAGGGCTCAACGGAGTGGCCGGGACTTACACAAAGAGGTAAAACACATAGATCTATCGTGGATCTAAGCCGATATAGCATACGGGTTAAAGCATTATGCTTAATAACCACTCAAAAGGCTAGATTCAGCTTAGATCTTGGTAGATCTAGCCTCCGAACTTGGTTTACAACAATATATGCACAATATAACAAATAGAAACTCAACTTCTATCAACTATTACACAATATACTTAGAAAACAACAAGTTTAACTAGATTTGAACAATATATAACATCAATCTAGTATTTGAACAACGATTACAAAGAAAGAAGCTAGAAAGTGCGTTATTTCACCTTGGGGACGCGTGAACAAGCGTTTTAAATCCCGTTGCCAACGTAGAACACTCTCAGGGCTCCAAGCAGATGCTAAATGAAAGAAAAGAACTCAAGGTGGGTGTTTATAAGTCCAACTTGAGCCTCTCTCTCTCTAAATGTGACTTTCTCTCTCTAAGTTCTTCCTATTTTTTGTGTTTATGAGCAGCTGGCTGCTAATATAGAGAAATTTGGGTAGCTGCAACCATAAATGTGGCTAGCCTCATGTATGGTTGAGGCTAGAGCATGTATGTATGAGGCTGGGCCCCACGTGTACGATTGCCTCGAAATGCATGCCTTAGGTCTTAGTTTGGAGGAAGTTGACCTTCGCAAACCGGACTTTCGAAAAGTCTGTGCGGAATGCGACAGAATTCAATGGAGTCTTATTGAGTCGGGGTTCGGGAAGATGATGCTAATAGCTGAGAAGTATCTTCTAGTTCCCGACGACAGTTAGCTAGTTTATCATTAATAGAACGCCTTTCGAGGTTTGCTGAGTTGGTTTCTGGCGGACACTGTCTCAGCTTGGCGATCCTCGTTCGATTCACGACATGTTCGGGCATCATTGATCCTCTGAATCATTCATGGGGTCGTCTCTGGGATGACCTGGCTCTTTTACCCTACCCGGAGTTGTCTCTGAAGTAAAATTACGCTTCTGCCTTTCTGCAAGGTTAGTACAAAGAAAGCAAAATTTTGAGTGTCTATAGATGCCCTTCTTTGTCATGTTTATGCAATGTAATGGAATGAACATGACAAAGATTACTAGAAATGGAGAATGCATGTCAAGGTATATCTGATGATGCAATGGCATGTATAATAGATGTAATGATATGTGAGATTAAACAAGGGTTACTCCCCCAGCTAGGGAAGTTAAGGATTACGTCGTCTGGGTTAAGCCGATGCCCACATTGGTTTATAGCCAACAGATTACATCATCGGAGTTAGGCCGATCTGCGTTGGGTTGTTGCCAACGGATTACACCATCGGGGTTGTGCCGATGCCTTCACTGGTTTATTGCCAACAGATTATACCATCGGAGTTGCTGATCTGCGTTGGGTTGTTGCCAATGGATTAAATCATCCAGAATTTGCAAATCTGCATTGGGTTGTTGCCAACGGATTACATCATCAGGGATTTACTGATCTGCATTGGGTTATTGCCAACAGATTACATCATCGGGGATTTATCGATCTGCTTTGGGTTGTTGCCAACGGATTACACCATCAAGGTTTTATTGATCTGCGTTGGGTTGTTACCAATGGATTACACCATCGGTGTTTTGTCGATCTGCGTTGGGTTGTTGCCAACAGATTACATCATCGGGGATTTGCCGATCTGCGTTGGGTTGTTCCAATGGATTACATCATCGGGGATTTGCCAACCTGCGTTGGGTTGTTGCCAACGGATTACATCATCGGGGATTTGCCGATCTGCGTTGGGTTGTTTCCAACGGATTACATCATCGGGGATTTGCCGATCTGCATTGGGTTGTTACCAACGGATTACATCATCGGGGATTTGTTGATCTGTGTTGGGTTGTTGCTAATGGATTAGACCATCGGGGATTTGCCGATCTGCTTTGGGTTGTTGCCAACGGATAACATCATCGGGGATTTGTCGACCTGCTTTGGGTTATTTTTAACGGATTACATAATCAGGGATTTGCCGACATGCGTTGGGTTGTTGCCAACGGATTACATCATCGAGAATTTGTCGACCTGCGTTGGGTTGTTGCCAACGGATTATATCATCGGGGATTCGCCAATCTGCGTTGGGTTGTTGCCAAAAGATTACATCATCGGGGATTTGCCGATCTGCGTTGGGTTGTTGCCAACGGATTACATCATCGGGGATTTGTCGATCTGCGTTGGGTTGTTGCCAACGGATTACGTCATCAGAGATCTGCCGATCTGCGTTAGTTTGTTGCCAATAAATTACATCATCGGGGATGTTTTGATCTGCGTTGGGTTGTTGCCAACGGATTACATCATCGGGGTTTTGCCGATCTGCGTTGGGTTATTGCTAATGGATTACACCATCAAGGATTTGCCGACCTGCGTTGGGTTGTTTCCAACTGATTACATCATTGATTATAAATGGGGTGAGTTTTTTTTTACTTGCGACCCCGCTGGATTAGATACTGGCTTTACTGATGACCCGGGTGCCGTTGACGCCCTTGGAGGATACGGCTCGTCCTTTCACTGAGCAGATTTGAACTTCGGTGCAGAGGCCTCGACTTCGGAGGACTTGGCGCAGGTTGATATGTTTGATGATGTAGATTTCATTTGCTAGGCCTTTTGTTAGTCGTTGGGCACTTGTGCTGCATTTCCCTATACTTTTTACTTTTATTTGTACGACAGAGATGATATTTGATGTATATAGTTTTATGTATTTTGTCAAGATGTATATATAATGATTTTCATTCACTGCATATGTCATAATGCATGAATTATATGTCATGGATTCGGATTAATTTGTGAGTTAGGATTGACCCCTTTGTGGTATTTTGATACTGTTATACAGATGAGGCGTTGTTTTTCTCAGGTAAGGATCTTCAAGGAAAAAAGGATCTTCAAGAAATTTTTTCCTTCTTTTGTCGTCGCTAGCTCATGTCATTGTAATTTCTTTCAGAAGTCCTCTCATTTCTTTTAATGAGAAGCTTGGTCCTGCCTTCGGCTTCTTCCTTTTCATTGAAATGCAAAATGCCGTAGTCTTTTCGCATGTTGTTACCAGAGACTCATATAAGAAACTCGCTTTGTTGATCATATCAAGAATGAGCAATATCCTGCACATTAGACGAAAAACAAAATGCACCAAAAGCTTGACGGCTTGGGCCGTCGGGGGTAGCTTTGATAAAAATTAGTATGATCTCATCAATGAGGAATATGAAGTTAAAGTTCATGAAATTGAATGCTTATCGGGTCTGCCACTTAACTCGTTATCGCTTTATTTTTATCTTAACGCTAAACATCTTGAAATTGAGGATGAAAATGAAATTTTCTCTAAGCAAGTTGTGAATCGCCAACCTCAAGGTTATTTTTTATATCTTTCATCTTAAGAAATTTTTTCATTTAACAAATTATGAAATCGCAAGAAAACTTTTAAGCATCCATGGTCATTGTTCATGTGTAAGATTTGATTAAAAAGACTTATCTCCCTTTATCAAAGATACTTCGTCTTCGCTCTAGATATCGGTCTTCACAAAATTAAAGTCATATGACATGTGCACTTTGAGTTACGCCACCCTTAGTAGGGGTTTCTCTTCCATAACTTTAAATGATCTCGTTCTGATCTCGTAAATTTTTTGAACTCTAATTTTTCTTCTCTCTTTTCCTCATCGCTTGACTTGTCTCTCTTTCTTAGACTGTTCAGAGTTACCCATTTAACGAGTTTTGGACCAATGACTCCCAAACCAAATGGCTTTAGGGCACTAGGTGTAAAGACACCCCTTCGGGTTTACTTGCTCGAGTAACAAAGGCCACACTTCGAGATAAGTCAGGCAGTCTAATCTATTTGCTCTTCGCCTCATCCTATGTAAGATTCATTTTCTTAGGCTTAAGTTACCCATGCAGCGAGCGTTGGGCCGGTGACTCCCGAACTAGATGGTTATAGGGCACCAGGTGTAAAGACACCCCTCAAGCTTAATTACTCAAGTAACCAAGGACACGATTCGAATCAACTCAGGTATCGCCTTTTACGTCCTCGCAATACTCGTTTTCTTAGGCACTGTTGGTCTTTTTACCGATCAATATATTCGTGCAAGTATACACGGTCAACACGTAATAAAGTGTAAGTACAGATATCGTTCCCATGGAGAATTAACAGATAAAAGTTCCCCAAATCAATAGTCCATAATCATCTCAGTCTTATTTAAACGAGCGGTAAGGACTTGGAATTAAAACTAATTAAAACTAGACAAGTAATTAAACTTAAACAAATTAATCCTAGAGTAAAATCAGAAAATGAAGGCATGAGACTCCAATTTCCCCTAATGATTCATCTAAATCAATAAACTTCCAATTAGGTCAAATTAATCGTCTAATGTGTTGGTCGAGAACACGAAAGTCAGAGACGGCCATCTTTCGATGCACCGAATCCATATCACATGCAATCCACAGAAGATAGACCGCACATGAACACCCACATTACCTAAACCACTATATGTCTATGTGATTCACAAATAATTAGGGTTTAAGGTCAAGTTCTCATTTGACTACGGGCGGCGCCTCGATATATGTCTATTCTAAGCACAAATCATACATTCAGTATCATGTGAACATACAATCACCCGCCACTACGATTAGATCTAAACCTATATTTTGTCTTTCAAGTGCACATAGGTTATCACAATAATTAGTCGCGAATCAATTACGCAATGAAAGCATGAATCGTAATAGACAATCACATAACAAGAAATAGGACCATCATGGAAGGAAATCAATATCAACTACTCAAAAGGTTCCATTGGAATCTCAAAATATAGCTTAAGTCATAACTGACTCAAATATACCATTCACAAGTTTGATAAGCATCAAGAGATTACAAATATAGAACAAGAGAAAATAAGGATAAAGAGTGCAAATCTGATTTCTCAAGCTTCAAGAGAATCTTCAATATAAACCACTTGTTTCAACCATCAAAGCTAATAAAACCCTAGAAAACTAACTATTATTAACTAGCACTAATCTACTCTTAATCTATACAATAAATTAAAGAGAAAGAAAAGGGAAGAACAAGAACTAGGGCTAGTTCCCTTAAAGGGAGGATAATATATGTGTGCCAAAATGTGCCCTTATATGCCTTCTCCCGTCTGCTAAGTCGAAAGACATAGCTAGTCGAAATTAGGACTGGCGCGGCCTCGCGAGCCCAAACCTTCTTCTTGGAGCGGTCGCGCGACACTAGAAATCCAGATTTTCTGCTGCTTTGCTTCTACACTGCTGTACTAGGCTTCAGTCCATGCTCATGCTTGCTTTCATGCCTTCATGCAGCCTCGTAGCGTCCTCATATTTCAATGTTCCTTTGCCATGCCATCATCATGCCTTAAGCCTCCTGTGCTTTGCCCTTTTTTGGCCATCTAATGTCCTCTAAAGCTCAATTTACACTCGGAGAGTTCCTAACCATGAAAACTGCAAAACACAGGAAAACATATTAAAAGCACATGATTACTTGAGTTAAAGCAACGAAACAAGCTGGTTACTGTCCGAATAAGTGGTCATAAAACCACTTATCAAATACCCCCAAACTTAAACGTTGCTTGCCCTCAAGCAA
Organism: Panax stipuleanatus; assembly: GCA_020205555.1. Taxonomy (NCBI): domain Eukaryota; kingdom Viridiplantae; phylum Streptophyta; class Magnoliopsida; order Apiales; family Araliaceae; genus Panax; species Panax stipuleanatus. Next base: position 139,764,016 of record CM035117.1, read on the forward strand.
CCAAAACAAAACTAAACACAAGATGCAATATCTACAATGAATGCAACCTATACTAATATAAATGCGAATCCAAGCCTCAGCCAGTAATGAACTTTCAAATCAATGCCTCAGAAAACCACAAGATAATCGAATAAATATACTAATATTCTTGCAAATCCAAAACTGTCAGCACTGATGTATTGTGCGTTGTGTGCCTAGCAACCATTAGACAAGATTTCAGATAAATAACTCACATACTATGCTTCTTAGGGGAAAAACAAGCTTCAACTTAAGAAAAATAGTAAATCATATAAGTTCTAACTAAGACCATGCAATACTTAAGCTAAGAGTCAACAGGAAGCTTTTATTACTCACGAGGGCGTATTCGCACTTTCTCGTGTACACAATCGACTATACAATGCCTAGCTCTCTTAGGCTTTTCAATGATATCCATGTAGCAAGCTTTCGACCAACGACTCCCAGACCAAACGACCTTAGGGCGCTACGTGTAGAGATACCCCGAGGGCTTACTTGCTCGAAAATCAAAGGCCACAGAACTCGACCTAGCCGAAGTGTTTATTATATTATTTTTTTCTTTTTCTGAATCTCTTTTTTTGTTTTCTTTTCTTTTTCTTTTTCTTTTCAAAGGGGTGTGCGTCTTACGCTCCATCTCCCCACCTAGTATGCATACTCCCTGTTTCCCCCCAAACTTAAGCTTTTTATAGTCTAGTTATTATCACATGAAAACTGAAACTCTCTCATTAAAACATAAATTTCCCACCAGAAGACAAGTATGTAAATATTTTAAACTAAGCATGTCATGGTGGTTACTCTATCGTGCTAACTGGCTAAACAGTATCTGATAGATAAGGATTTACATATATGACATTATACGCAAGCTTAAGTTTCAGATCAGTTCAAAAATCAAGTGATTTTAGTTTCCTCACAGGCCAACTGAATAACAAACCAAGTTTAACCTGGATTCATGAAGTATGCTCTAACACAGAATGCAAAAACAACACAAAAATTTTAAAACTTTGACAAATTTTAACAAAATATAACCTAAGATGCAACTATATGAACTGACACAACATGAAAGGAACTAACTACATACAAAACGAAACCAATACCCCCAAACTTAAAATGTTCAATGTCCTCATTGAAGGTAAAGGTAAAAAGAAGAACTCCCCTAGTTGGCTTCGTTGTCGCCCTCGTCCTCTCAGAAGTCTCCCCCGTCTCTCTTTGCTTTGGCAAAATAAACCCTGCTCAACACTGTACTCAACGAACCAACCCAGCTCAATATTAATCTTGCTCTGCTCTCGAACCCACACTCACTGTCTCAATTGATCAGTTTGAGAGGATGAGGTTGCTGGGTGGATTGGTACTTTGGATTGAGGAGGTATGAGGTTTTTGAAACTAAGGCTTGTGTTGGAGGGGATTTATGAAGAGATGGGGGATTGGTTGAAGGAACTTGAGGGTTTGGGATTAGAGAGACTGAGGCTTAGTTGATGTTGATAATTGACATTAAGTGGTGCCCCCAAAATCCGCCATTTCCTTAAGTCATGCCCAGTTTGTGAGAGGCGCGGCCGCGCGCCCCATAAAGCATATCCTGGGGCGACCGCGCGGGCTGCCAGATTTTTGGTTCTGCAGAATTTTATTATGCAAAGAGGCTGGCCTCGAGCTTTTCATTCAATCCAGCAACATTGACCTTAGAAAGACATATACATTTATTAAGCCCTATAAAACACCAAAACTAAATATTCACTATTTACAATTAGGAGAATGAAACCTAGAAAGATATGTGCGTGTGAATTCCCAAAAACTCCTATATGTGCGTATATGCAACATGCTCGTGCTTCAAAAATATGTCTAATACTGTTTAAGTCCCAAAAATATATGCCCATATGCCTAAGTTCAAAAATGCAGGCACTGAGCTTTTAAATCTACGAGCATTCAAAAATTCTAAACTACATATTAAACTAATAAGAATTAAACAAAGGGGAGGGAAATATGATAGAAAGCAGGTCATGGAGAATTAAACAAGTAGGGAGGGAGAGAAATGATGGGGTGCCTCCCATCGAGCGCTTAATTTATAGTCCTCTAGCTGGACTCTGTCTGACACAACTATCCGTTCCCCCGACGATATTGGAGAAACCCTCCATCCATCAGAATTGTCGTGTGAGCTTGGAGGCTTCCCAACAAGAGAGGCTTCGAATTTAAACTACCTAGCATCGAATGTGTATAAGAATTCCCCATGTTGAAGGTTGGGGAGCTAGGCACTGGTTCTGTTGTGCTAGGGAAATGATTAGGGCATTGAGGTTCACCCAACACAATGGATTCTTCTTCTATTCTCTCTTCTTCTGACCCCCATGGTTTCAAGATTGCAAACTCTCTCATATCCTCGAGATCCATCTCTGTAATGTGGCTACCAAGGGGGCAAGGGTGTGCAAACTTCACTGGCTTCTCAAACTTCAGTGGAGAGGGCTCTTGGGGTATTGTCAAGGTTGGTTCATATTCATAATTGTTCACTTCCCCAAGTGTCTCCTCGATTTCCACTGCCTTAGGCTCGTCCAGCTGCATGTGCACTTCCGGTTCTTCATCAGTTTCTGCATCCATATCATAGCACCAAGTCTCTTGAGGGCCTTTACTCATGGCTTCCAACATTTGAGGCATTGGATTTTGAAGAACTTGAGCTTCGGTGTCTTGCTCAATTACCTCCTCAATCTTTAAAGCCATGCTGATTTGCTCTGCCCAACTCTGGAGATTCTCAATTGACTTCTCTTGCTCAATCAAGGTCTCCTTTATTAATGCTATGGAATTTCTCCACAAACTTTTAAATCTTGCCTTTTCTGTTTCAGCCTCAGAATCCATGTACTGAAGCTCATTGGTAAGAGTATTGTTGATTAGGGCCATTTGGTTTTGAAAATTTAGGTTTGATAGTTCCTGGCTCCTAAGCATCTCCTCTTGGTTCGCTAAACTCCTATACAGGACTTCCTCTAGTGACTGTTTTTCTTGTAAACACGGAGACTGGTATGTGTGGTTTGATGCATACATTGGACTTGGCTAGCAGTATAGGTCTTGATAGCTCGCTGAAGAGTTTGGGTGATACCCCCAATCTTGCTGATAATTGGGATAAGGCTCATTGTAGGAGTACTCACCCCCATACTACTTCTATCCATAACTGATAAGCTCCTGATGGCTCATGTAGCTCCCAGCACCATAGTTTTAAGTCACTGCCGTCTCTCGATTCTGCTGGGCTGAAACAGTATCCAACTTCCTCGAGAGAACCTCCAACTGTGCTGAAAGTGTTGCAATTGGGTCGACGCCATCATTCCCTACTTCCCTTGGTTGCTCTTGCCTTGTGTAACACCATAGATAAAAATTTAGATCCATTGTACCTGAAAAGAGAATATAAGAAGAGAATTAAACAAAAATAAAATGTTTAAATTATGACTAATTTGATTGAAACTAATGTTGGCAAACAGTTATCCAATTAAGTCCCCGGCAACGGCGCCAAAAATTTGTTGGTCGTTTTATCGATCAATATATTCGTGCAAGTATACACGGTCAACAAGTAATAAAGTGTAAGTACAGATATCGTTCCCACGAGGAATTAACAGATAAAAGGTTGCCAAATCAATAGTCCATAATCATCTCAGTCTTATTTAAACGAGCGGTAAGGACTTGGAATTAAAACTAATTAAAACTAGACAAGTAATTAAACTTAAACTAATTAATCCTAGAGTAAAATCAGATAATGAAGGTATGAGACTCCAATTTCCTCTAATAATTCATCTAAATCAATGAACTTCCAATTAGGTCAAATTAATCTTCTAATGTGTTAGTCGAGAACACGAAAATGAGAGACGGCCATCTTTTGATGCACCGAATCCATATCACATGCAATCCACAGAAGATAGACCGCACATGAACACCCACATTACCTAAACCACTATATGTCTATGTGATTTATAAATAATTAAGGTGTAAGGTCAAGCTCTCATTTGACGACGAGCGACGCCTCGGTGTATGTCTATCCTAAGCATAAATCATACATTCAACGTCATGTGAACATACAATCGGCCGCCACTACGATTAGATCTAAACCTACATTTCGTCTTTCAAGTGCACATAGGTTATCACAGTAATTGGTCGCGAATCAATTAAGCAATGAAAGCACGAACCGTAATAGACAATCACATAACAAGCAATAAGACCATTATGGAAGGAAATCAATATCAACTACTGAAAAGGTTCCATTGGAATCTCAAAATATAGCTTAAGTCATAACTGACTCAAATATACCATTCACAAGTTTGATAAGCATCAAGAGATTACAAAAATAGAACAAGATAAAATAAGGATAAAGAGTGCAAATCTTATTTCTCAAGCTTCAAGAGAATCTTCAATACAAACTACTTGTTTCAACCATCAAGTCTAATAAAACCCTAGAAAACTAACTATTATTAACTAGCACTAATCTAGTCCTAATTTATACAATAAATTAAAGAGAAAGAAAAGGGAAGAACAAGAACTAGGGCTAGTTCCCTTAAAGGGAGGATAATATATGTGTGCCAAAATGTGCCCTTATATGCCTTCTCTCGTCTGCTAAGTTGAAAGTCAAAGCTGGCCAAAATTATGACTGGCGCGGCCGCGCGCGCCCAAGCTTTCTTCTTGGCGCGGTCGCGCGACACTAGAAATCCATATTTTCTGTTGCTTTGCTTCTACACTGCTGTACTCGGCTTCGGTCCATGCTCATGTTTGCTTTCATGCCTTCATGTAGCCTCGTAGCATCCTCACATTTCAATGCTCCTTTGCCATGCCATCATCATACCTTAAGCCTTTTGTGCTTTGCCCCTTTTTGGCCATCTTATGTCCTTTAAAACTCAATTTGCACTCGGAGAGTTCCTAACCATGAAAACTGCAAAACACAGGAAAAATATATTAACAGCACAGGATTACTTGAGTTTAAGCAACGAAACAAGCTGGTTACTATCCGAATAAGTGGTCATAAAACAACTTATCAGGCACTAAGTTACCCATGTAGCGAGCGTTAGGCTGGTGAATCCTAATTAGATGGCTAATGTACAGAGACACCCCTCAAGCTTAATTACTTGAATAACCTAGGCCACGATTTGAGACATTAGGTTTGCCATCACTTATTTTCTATCTTTGAATTAATTGTCATTGATGTCGCCATAGTTTCATACCCCACAACTAAGAGTTAGGGCAACCGCAAAGTTTAGATATGCATATAAGGTCTATTCTGCTCCAAAAAACACTTTGAACTAGGAAGTCGTGCTTAATCAAAAGGTTGACTAGTCTTAATTCTCTAATTATTCTCGAGATTCTTACTCCACAGATGCTTATTGGAATTAATCTATTCATAACAAGTTAAACAAAATATTCTCTTTTAAAACCTTTTTCTATGATTCTAACGCAAGATTTATCTATACTTAAAATATATATCATCCCTAATGTATATCATCGCTAATGTACGGAGACAAAAAATAGATAAATGGATGAAAGAGTCGTACCTCGCATGTGGATCATTGTATTCTAAGAAAATTATAATTGGAAAATACCAAGTGATCGTAACGGATCGCCAGTGAAATGATATGAGAGAAACTCTGATGATAACGTCGCATGCTGATGGGATCACAGTATGGCTGCGGACTTGCATTTTCCCTTTTGGGATGGTCAATAAATGCCCCAGTTTCTAGTTGTCGTTGTCTCCAACATTGCCCCAGTCTTGTTTATTGTAAGGGTACCAATATCGAGTTGTCGTTGATTTTGAAATTGCCCCAGTCTTGCTCGTCGTCTGGAGTAGTCGCTTTGTTGTATGTTTGACAGATGGGCTGATAAAATACCGAGATCACAAGAGTCTTTTACATCTTAACCCACATGGTGAACATGTAGTGGATATTGGCTTTGATGTTTGGGTGCCCCAATCATCGCTTCTAACTTGCAGGTGCACTTGTTGTAATCTTCTATGTATTCACATTTTTCATCGCCTTGTTATCTATATGTACTCGCTAATGATCATGCTTGAGATATTGATGTGGTTCTTAATTCATGTTATTGCTCTGGCTTTGATAATTGGTGTCGAGAGGCCTTTAGATTCCATTGAATTGGATCTAGGAGCTCGGTTTGGTTTCTGATGTATCAGTTTCAACCAGACTTGGTTCGATCTATAAGGCTTGATTTGTGGCTTTTATCTCAAAGAACAGGTCGTCAGATATGATATAGACTGTGTCATAATGGCCACTCATGCACTTCTGTAGGTCAAAAAAAGATCAAGTCTTCTCGCACTTTTGGGGTTGATGAGTTATTGAAGAGTTGCATCTTGGGATCGCTAAATTGTTGAAAAGGTTTTTCTGATTTTTGTAAGGGTTAGACCGCACCATTACTGGCTGCCTACGTACTCCTTTGAAAGAAGATCAGGTCTTACGTAGTTCACGCTAAGACCTGAACAGTTGAAAAGGGTTTATTTGGGTTTGAGCTTGGTTTGATGGTGTTTATATTTTTTATTTGATTTTTTTGGGGTTTTGATTTTTTTATTTTATTTGGTTTGACCGCACCATAAATGGCTGCCTACGTAGTCCCGCAAATGGGAGATCAGGTCTTTCGTAGTTCAGGCTCAGACCTGAAAACCAGACTTGAGATACTTTACACTGTTCTTGAGATACTTTACATTGCTCTCTTACCAGATGGTCATCTCAGCAATCTATTTCTTAAACTCCTCGAATCCTTCTCGAGATACCTGGATGGGCTCTGATGAGCTTCCTTCAGCCATCTTAACCGGTGGTGAACGGACCTTCTTGGCGTGAAATCGAGTTTTAGAACCAATCTGCACAAAATCAATATCTAGTTTAGACTGGATATTGATGGACAGGGATGCATGATATGCTATGCATCAGTTTAATGTTTTTTTATTCTTTTCCTGTAAAACAAAGGGTTAGTCGATTTGATGACAGGATAAGAAATATGTATAAATGATAGTTCAAGATGATTGCCATTTTATACACTCAAAAGAGTAAATAGGGCATGAAGAAAACACACCTCGCATTTGGTTTATCAGAGGCTAACCTATCTTAGGGTTACTCTCACGGGCTTTTTAAAATTGGTTCCCAGATCTTCACAATTTACTTGATGAAAACATCCATTTTTCAATTGGAGTGGATCTGAGTGGTGCCTTTCCTGAGCCTCACAATGAAAACACCCAGAGGAGTCTAGTAATAAACACCCGACGGGATTGCCTCCTAATAGAGGTACCACACAACATACATTCACATACATTCACGTCCTCGTCATGTGTAAAATGATGACATTGTCTGAAGCATTAATATATTGTGCGAGGCACTAATACAAAAAATGCTTAAAGATTGAGACAATTTATCACACACAAAGATCATTCACACAAGATGCACATGCAAAATAAAAATTTAAAAGATTAATCGCGGCTTATGCCCTCTTTATTGGAAATTGTTTTAGTGAAAATATATGTAAAAGCGCCAAAGAGAGTCAGATCATCATCGGGCATGTAAGCCATCTTGATGAAACCGAGCACCCACAATTAAAGTTTTCACTATCACGGAATCTTGAATCCGACTTCTCGGGACTAACCCATCGAGTTTGTCTTCATAATCCAAATATTACATGTACAATATTTTGATGTTATTTAAACATTACAAAGTGAATAAAATGTCCATCGTGGGAATCTAGTTAAGATCTAATCATTAGATCTCAACCCCAGGATTCCTAGGCTCACAGTTATTGAAAGAAATATATATACGTCATAAACTCAAGATTCGGTGGTTTCATCAGTTGAAAACCCCATCACAAGAGTTTAGGACTTTCCTCGCCTCTAGATATAGATCTAGGGCTCAACGTAGTGGCCAGGACTTACATAAAGCGGTAAAACACGTAGATCTATCGTGGATTTAAGTTAATCTAACATACGGGTTAAAGCATCATGCTTAATAACCACTCAAAAGGCTAGATTCGTCTTAGATCTTGGTAGATCTAGCCTCCAGACTTGATTTACAATAATATATGCACAATATAACAAATAGAAACTCAACATCTAACAACTATTACACAATATACTTAGAAAACAATAAGTTTAACTAGATTTAAATAATATATAACATCAATCTAGTATTTGAACAACGTTTAAAAAAAATGAAGCTAGAAAGTGCGTTATTTCACCTTGGGGGATGTGTGAACAAGCGTTTTAAATCCCGTAGCCAACATAGAACACTCTTGGGGCTCCAAGTATATGCTAAATGAAAGAAAATAACTCAAGGTGGGTGTTTACAAGTCCAACCCGAGCCTCTCTCTCTCTCTCTGAATGTGACTTTCTCTCTCTCAGTTGTTCCTCTTTTTTGTGTTTATGAGATGTTGGTTACTGATATAGAGAAATTCGGGCAGCCGCAACCATACATACGGCTAGCCTCATATATGGTTGAGGCTGGAGCATGTATGTATGAGGCTGGGCCCCACGTATACGGTTTCCTCGAAATGCATGCCTTAGGTCTCGATTTAGAGGAAGTTGACCTTCGCAGACCGGACTTTCAAAAAGTCTATGCGGAATGCGGCGGAATCCAATCGAGTCTGACTGAGTCGGGGTCCAGGAAGATGATGCTGATAGCTGAGAAGTATCTTCTAGTTCCCGACGGCAGTTAGCTAGTTTATCGTCAATGGCACGCCTTTCGAGGTTTGCTAAGTTAGTTTTCGGTAGATACTGTCTCAGCTTGGCAATCCTCGTTTGGTTCACAACATGTTCGGGCATCATTGGTCCTTTGAATCTTTCATGGGGTCGTCTCCGGGATGACCTGGCTCTTTTTCCCTACAGCGGGGTTGTCTCCGAAGTAAAATTACGCTTTTGCCCTTCTACAAGGTTAGTACAAAAGAGAGAAAAAATTTGAGTGTCTACATGCACCTCGAATCAAGCCTGAACTGTTTGACTGGTTTGCCTATTTGGGAATGAATTATAAGTTAAAATATAAGTTGACTTATGAATTATTTTAAGTTGTGACTTATAAGTAAAATTGTTTGACATCAATTTGACGTATAAGTAAAAAATTAAGTTAAAACAAGTTATGAAAGTTTTCGGCTCATAATGACTTATAAGTTAAAATAAATGTAAAGATTACTAAAAAGGACATTAATAAAAAGAGGGGCAAAATAGAAGAGGGGCTCTTGTCGCCGCTGCTGGGCATGCTAATGATGTTTATATTTTTTGATGTTGCTGTTGTGCTATTTTTTTCCCATCGCATCAACTTGGTGTGATGCTGCTGTTATGCAGCTGCTGCTGTAATGTAGCTGATGTTGCTGATTTGAAGCTATTTGGGCCTTTGTGGCTCATCTGATTTTGTCCCTATTTAGTGGGTGGGCTTGCTACTGCTTGTCCTTATCAACTTGTCATGACTTTGGGCTATTGGTTCTCCTTTTGTGTTGGTTGGGTCTGTCTTGTTTTTCATTATGGTTGGGTTTAAAATGACTTAGCATGTTGCCCTCATTGGGTTTTGTGTCTGTCTTGAGCTTCATTGTATCTTCCAAAATATTTAGTCATATATTAGTCTATTTGTGCTTTTGGTATATTCTTGTCATCGTAGGGTCTGTCCTATGATGGTCATAGTATATTTTGTTTTGGGGCTGGTATGTCCCCATGAATTGTTGTACATTTTCTTTTTTCTTAATACAGTTTAAATTTAACAAAAAAAATCAATTATAATTTTTAATGAATTTTGATTATTTAGCAAATAATTTTTTATTTACAAATTTATAATTTACGAATGATTTTACTTAAGAAATTGTCATTAATAAAGGATTATTTTACTTATTAAAATATTATCTAGTTAATTAGTTAGTCATCAATGAATGAATTTTTCTCTCACTAAATATTGAAGAAATATTCTCAATTTATAGTTAGTGAAGGAAAATATTCTCTCATTAAATAAATTTGTTCATCACAATATATTATTTGTGAGGGAATACAATTATTCACTAATTTTAAATAGTCATTAAAATATTATTCATGAAGGAAACCATCTTTTCACTAAATGACAATATTCCATTACCAAATATAATTTGACAATAAAAAGTTATTCACAATATATCATTCACAAAAAATATTTAGTTACTACTGAGCGAAGGTTACACTATTGCGACGAGGTCTTATGAGAGCAATCGTGTGAATGAAATATTTTTTGCAATAAATCTCTTGCGAGTGATATATTATATCTTGTGAAAGATTTTTTCTTTACTAGATGTCATTTTTGGTGTAGTGAAACATTTGACTGTATAAAATTGTGTCAAAATAAATAAAAATTTTAAAATGCAAAATGATGCGTTTTGGGGAAATGGAAGAAAACGAATTCACAAGATGGCTATGAAAGTTCTATCTGAGCGGAGATGCACTTTTATAAAAAGGATGCTGGAATAGGCCTTCTAAGATGCCTTAATAAAGTGCAAGCCTAGAGACTAATAAATGAAGTCCACGGTGGAGTTTGTGGTTCACACATGAGCAGTAATATGCTGGTCAAGAAGATATTGAGAATAGGGCATTACTGGATCTCTCTCAAGGCTGACTGTGACGATCACGTCAGGAGATGCTACCAATGCCAAGTCCATGGAAATGCCATACACGTTCCTCCAAATGAACTGCATAATAAGAGTTCGTCATAGCCTTTTTCTATGTGGGGGATGGATGTGATTGGGCCCATAGAACCCAAAGCCAGCAATGGTCATCGATTCATCTTCACCATAATCGATTACTTCACCAAGTGGGTTGAAGTTGCCCCTTTTTCCAAAGTCACCAAGGAGGTTATCGTTGGTTTCATCAGAAATAATGTTGTCTGTCGATACGAACAACCGGAGGTGATCGTATAGGACAACGCCAGGAATCTAAACAATCAGATGATGAGAGATTTATGCAGTAAGTTTCCTATCAAACATCTCAATTCCGTCATCTACCGACCCAAGATGAATAGTGCTGTCGTAGCGGCCAATAAGAACATCAAGAAGATTATGCAAAAAATGTCCGCCAATCATAAAAGATGGTCTGACCTGTTGCCTTTGACTCTGTTAGCATACAAGACGTCAATGCGTACATCTTGTGACATCCCGAATTTTTAAGAATTAATAAATGAGAATTTAATAAATAAAATTCTTATTTTTAGATGTTTTGAGTATGAGTATATGTATATGTGAGAAATATTGTGAAATATGTGATTTGGTGTGAAGAGAATTTAAATATTAATTTTAATATTTATTGGGATAAATAAATATTTTAATTGAATTATTTATTGAGTTAAATAAATAATTATGTGATTATTATGGAGTAATATAATTAAGTGTAGTATATTAATTAAATGAATATTTAGTATTTAATTTAATTGATATAATGATTTTATGTTATAGTTCTAATTGAATTGAGATAATTAAATTAGATGAGTAATGTGATGAGTGTTACATGCAATTATAATTAGCAATTAATTATAATTATGTGACAATTTTATGTGCTTAATTGATGTTACACTTTTAATTAATTAAATTAGAATGTTAAGATTTAATTAATTAAAGGGTAACATTAAAGTATGTGTTAAAAGGATTTATTAAAATAAAGAAAAGAGTTTTTAAATGATTTTTCCCAAACAAGGCCCTTACTTTTGTTTTAAACCTGTTTTATCCAAACAAGGCCTTAACTATTAAAACCTGTTTTTAAAATAATGTGATTTTGCCAAACAAGCCTTAGGGCTTTTAAAATTCTAATTTTTATAACTTATATATTAAATTGGTAATTAGTATATGTAATTAGATTGGGAGTTACATATTCTATAATTATATGTGTTATATGTATATTGTATATACACTAAGTTACGTTAGTTTTCTAAACCGAAGTCTAAACTAAGAACAAAGAGAAAAAGAGAGAATACAGAGAAGAAGAAGAGAGAAGAAGATGAGAAGCTTGAGAAAGCAAGAGAGAAGATCATCATCTTCATCATCTTCATCATCTTTTCTCCTAATTCAACCTAGAAGGGTACCATACTAACCCTTGTACTTAATTCATATGTTTTGTATTTAGTCTTTGTCAAATTAGGTTTTCATAATCATGAATTTATAAGTATATATGATGTTCATATGTTTTCATATGTAATTGTATACCATGAAAGATTTTCAGAAATCAATTGTTGTAAAAACAAGTTTTAAACTATGTTCTTCTATGTTTTCATGGTTTTAGAGTTCTCTTGTAAAGTCTTGGTGTGAAAGCTCTTGATTTTGATATATGTATGGGGTGTGTACATATATATATGTGTATATATATGTTTACATATGATTTTTGTAGTTGTATAAGTGTTTTAATTCACAAAGATGGGATGAACATGGAGAAATCATGTTCATAGTGTTTTATCATGAAGTTATGTTGAAAATTATTCTTAAATTATCAAAGAGATTGGTGAAAGCATGAAGTTATGTGTAATATATGATATATCATGATTGTAAATGAATTATATGGTTTTATTAGCAATTCAAACCATGGATTTTTGATAAACAATAGGAATCGTGTTCATAGTGTTTTTCTTTGAGTCAATTTCTGAAAAATTGTTTTTTGAAACTATCAAAATTGATGTTGATTATGAGTTATTGTTAAAATTGATTAAGTATTATGTTAGTATGTTAAGAATAGAAGTGATTAAATTGGAATCGCTTGAATTGGATGAAAAATGAATTCGTAGTAGCAATTTTAGTTAAGAACGTTTAAAATTGTGTTTTTCTTCGAATTTCATGAAATCTTGGTTGTGATTATGTGTGTATATGAAATTTTTATGTGATAAACATGTTAATAAGCTTAAAATATTGTTTGTCACATGTTTCATGTTTGTCATGTTGGAAAAATTCAAATTCGGTGTGACGGAATAAGCTAAATTGGCTTATTTCTCCACTAGTTCGTGAACCAGCCCCTCCACCAGCACTTGGACCCACCCCAGCGGGTGTTTAAGCCTTGGGGGACCTGCCCCAGCGGGTACACTTGCTGTCCGGGGTAGTTTAGTTGTTGTAATACAAAACTATTTTGACCTCCGTTTGTAAAATGGCCATAACGTTTTCATACGAACTCCGATTGAGGAGATTCAAGATGATCCGGAACGACCACGAGTAGACCTACAACTTTTAGTTTTTAACTTTTTTGATTTGAGGTCGTTAGCAAGGGTCAAAATGGTCATCTTTGTGACTAATGCGTATTCGGAGGCAATCGGAGGGCGTCGGACATGCACATACGCAAGTATAGTGCTATTGACGATAATAGATGTTGTTCTAAGTTATAAAACATGAATGTTAGTAAATATAATGATGTTTAACTTGAAGTGTAATTTGATTGACGTAAGATGTAATTATAATTGGTTAATTGTGTGAAATGTAATATGATTATGTGAGGTGATTAAATTATGTGGTGATTAATTATTAACTTATTAGTTATTGAGGTATGAGTTAATCTTAATTGGTTAACTAACGATGAAGATTAGCTATGTAATAATCATACATATGTTTTGACAGCGAGTGTCAAACGAGTGAGTGGAAGAGAATTACGAAGTGTATATTAGAAAGTGTAAATTAGAATTTACTTAGACGTTTGATAAGTGTTGCTAAGTGACTAATAATTGATGCGTATGGTGATACGTTATGTAGGATCATGAAGCAGATTATATTAAGCAGTTTTTCGATAATTGGTAATCCACGAGCCAGGCAAGTCTTTCGGTTCCTACTTGTCTACATGAATTTGATGAACTGTTTGAAATTATATGATATGTTATATATGTTGTAAGCGAGAATGATACGTTATACATGTTGTAATCATGAAATGTCAAAGTCAATTTATGACTACACTGTTTGGTCAAATAATGTTGATTGAGTAAGGAACTCAATCTTTATATTTGTTATGTGAATTAAAGCATGTATGCCATGTTACTTTAATTATTATGAGATTTATGTTGAGCATGTTTATTATGTGATACGTGATGCATGAAAACTGTTAGAACATGCTGAGCTGTCGAGCTCACTCTTGTAAATAACCATTTTTGCAGGTCAAGGATGCAAGGTAAAGATACGTGTTAAGTGATTTATAGAGATCAATGTTCAAGAATATTAGTTATATTCAATTTCAAATTGTAGTTAATGTTTTGAATGAAATATGTCGCTGAGTTATAAATAGAGTTATCAATTGTAGATAGATATTGTTTTATTATGAAAAACTTTGTATAGTCATTTTGTTGTAACGATTCATGATATAGATTTGAATCGAAGAGATGTAATGTAAAGGTTGCGATTCAGGGCAATATAGAAAGAAAGTTTATAAAAGTTTTAAATATTCTGCATTTTTAGTGATTTTTAATATCGAATAAGGATGTAATGAGAGATTAAAGTTGTATTGTTAATGATCGAGAAGGAAAATATTATTGTATGAATTTTGGGGTTGTTACACATCTACTGGGGCTACCCCTTACTCATTGGTCTATGGCATGGAAGCAGTACTTCCCATAGAGCTAGAAATGGAATCCCTGAGAGTTTTAATAGACGCTCAGATGGAAGAAGATCAGTGGTTGCAAGAGTCGTACCACCAACTGTCCCTGATAGATGAGAAGAGTGCTACAACCATTTTCTACGGACAATTGTACCAGCAATGGATTGCTCGAATATATAAAAAAAAAGTCCAAATTCGGCAATTCAAAGAAAATGACTTGGTATTGAAGAAAGTTCTGGCTAATCAAGATGAAACCAAAGAAAAGTTTGCCCCAAATTCGAAAGGTCCTTTGATTGTCAAAGAAGTGTTAACAGGAGGAGCTATCAGATTGCAAGAGATGGACGGGAGCAAATTTCCCCAACTCATAAACTCAGACACCGTGAAAAGGTACTGTCTAAAACACATATCAGCCATCATCCTGGTCCGGCGAATCAATCAAATCATTTTGGTTTTTACTAGAGGATCGAACTACGAATGACTTGATTTCCCTTCGCCCGAGAGTACGTAGACAGCCATTCCTGGTGCGGGCAAACCAAACAAATAATTTAAAAACCCATCAAACCAAACTCAAAAGAGACACTTCTCAAACCTCTCACACAAAATTTAAGGTACGAATGACCTGATCTCCCTCCACCCGGGAGTACGTAGGCAGCCATTCATGGTGCGGTGTGCCCTATAAAGAAAGGAAAAACCAATAAAAAACCAGTCCCAAGACACCGAAACCCGATAAAACCAAAATTTCATCAAGTCTCCCTAGTCAACAGGCCCTGTTAAGATATTCTCCGACATCTCACTATCCATCCATCAAGGAGAAGCTCACGATATATCAATAACAGTAAGTTATGAAAGAAGTGGTAATCACTCAGCAATGACAATACATATCCAATAGGGAAGTGAATCAAAATATATTTCTCTGATATATAATACTATTTAATATATACACTGTGTCCTGTACATGAAAAAAATGGCTGATAGAGTATGTGCAGAAAAAATAAAGCTAGTCTATGAACCCGTGGCCAAGCGGGATAGCAGTGCTAATATGGCATCCCTCTCTAAAGATGGAGGAGCAGCTGCAAGCTCAATACCCTCAGTCTCTATACTAGCAAGAACATCCACAACTATCTGCATGGTGTTACTATGACCATCTATGAAAGTGCTCATATCTGCAACCAGACTGTGCTGTATACGATCCTCCATAGGCTCCTCCTTATTTGAATCAACACTCGGAGCTGCCTGGATAACCGTAGCTGCTGCTATATCAGCCTCCAACCATGCAGAATACTCTAGAAAACGATCCGGAATAGCTAGTAAAGAAATCAACCCCCTCCGTATGAGTCCAACACTCATAAATCCTAATCAAGTCAAGTAATAACAAAGAAGAAGCTGATATCCACTGATCAATGGCCCCCTCAAACTGGTGGAGGCTCTAAAACTGATCAAACTGACCCATAACTGCCAACGGATGGTAAGTAGTCACCCCTTTTAATCCCGCTAGAGGCAAATAATCTATGCCGACTACATGAGTGATGAAGCTGCATGGGGAGACTAGCCCTGAGCATGGTAAGATCGAAAAGGGATAATCAATATCCAAAAAAAAAGATCGACCATGTCGCTGCATCTGAACACTCCGCTGGCTGGAAGGAGTAGGACATGGCTATCTCATGGGTAAAGCAGTACCCATAGTGTCTAAAGGTGCCAATCGAACGCACATGTGTCATGAGCCATACATACAGCAGAATGGAGCTACCTCTAAAAACCCCTCGGGATAGGTGCTATAAAAAGTAACTCACCTCAGGGTCTCGGCCAGTATCATCGACAAAATTGTACTACACTGTTTAAGGGCACGGACCACGACCATCAAGCCAATATCTAAATGGTCTAAATATAGTGGCATGTATACAAAATCTATGACACACATCAATATAATGTTTACACGGGAAAGCTGCCACTTATCTACCGAAATGATAAAATCCCCAGAATATCGCTCGAAGCTGTCTAGCCGGCCGAAGCGATCGATCAAAAAGTCAATGGATATCACATGTCTTGAAATAATCTCCTCAGTGACAACTCGGCGTCTCAGACCCGATATAGTCATGAATGGTCTCCTCATGTCACTGATAGCTGTGCGAGCGCAAGGCAGATCCAGTGCCAAGACTGTAAGATGCTCATACTCCTCTAAAGTAGGGGTTAACTCGTGCAGTCCAAAGCGAAAAACCTGCCGCTCAGGTATCCAGCAAGATAAAATGCCATCCACGAATCCATAAGAAACATAGAAATTTAGAAGGGCCAAAGAATGCCCCAGCATCTGGTCTACTGTCTCTCTGTCTGTATGGGGTAGACTATCGCACTAAGTCCTCAATGAGGATGCTACCAAAGATGGTGGCGAGTGCTCAATACGGCTAACCGTAGATGACGACATCTGTATCCTGTATCATAAGACCATCCAGGGGTCAAATCTGAACTCACCTGTCTAAATGCATATCCATGACATAATATATGCATAATGACGATAATAAACATGATGCAATAGATAGGAAATATCAAGCATATCTAGAATAAACTATCTACTACAAGCATCATCTCTATCTGCTCATATAATACAAAATAAAAAGTACAGGGAAATGGGGTACAGCCGCTCGACTACTAACAGAGGCCTATCAAAAGATATAACAAGAAATGGGGCACAACCGTCCAATAGCTAAAAAGAGGCCTATCAAAAGATATAGAGAGAAAAGCTATCCAAAGAGAACAAGAATATCTGTCTCCAGGCTATTAACCTGCTCCAGCTCCTCCTGAGTCACAAAATCTCAACCAATGGGAATGTTCGGTTGATACAAGGGAGGATCAGCACTTGCAAAGCTACTAGAAAATGGATTTGATGAGGAGCCAGCTCTAGAGTTGGATGGATCAAAAGAGTCTGCCTCGGATTGCTCCCGGCCAAGGTGTCTGATAAACAAATGAGCTCGCTTCAACTGCTTGGTCAGTCCTATAATCTAATCTAGATGAGTCAGATCTCGAAGGCAAGATATCCAGTCTGTCACCATCATAGGCCCAGGCACCATATCTGCCTTAAACTGGGTAGCACGAGTCTAAGCCCCAATGGTATAAGGACTCCACTAGCTATGAAACGCCTACTGGCTGTAAGGGCCCTTTGACAGGGTGAAGCCATCTATGCCCACCATAGGAATGTCTGTGAGTGGCTGAGCTAATGGCCAATGATGCCAAGCAGAAGGAACAAAGGGAATACGGATATCTCCCGTGGTGCTCCGAATAGAATGCTCTCCTAAATAGAGCTCCCAACCTCCCTTTGTCAAAAATAGAACTCAGCGAGTGGACAATGCAAACTCCTGGCCAGTGGGAAAGCCGTCCTCAAACCCGACTATCAAAAAGTTTGAGGTATACGGGACCCACGAGATCGATTCGGCCATCAATAGCTCTAGCTATAAGTGGGAGTGGGTGAATCCCTCAGCTACAGGGACTTCCGTCAATGTGGAGTGATGACAACGTCGTCCCCTCGGATAAGTCTTCAGTCCCAGAGTAGTGGCAGGACGTAGGCAAGTGAGCCTCTCATATGCCCAAAACTGGCCATGCAAATATCAAAAGTCCTCAGTGATCAAGTCTGACAAACATAAATAAGGAAATCAAAAAGGTAAAAGAGAAATGTACGCACCAGCAAGAATGGGTAAAAACCTAGCCAAGCCTCCGTCACACCCTCTGAGCCCATGCGCATCCCTCGGAGAAAATAGGCAAAGGTATAGGTACCCCAATCAAAATCACTGAGGTGCTCCATATATTGAGTAGTTCTGACCAGGGTAAAGGACACCGTCGAAGAGTTGTCCGTAAGGAAACAATCCTTGATGATCACTAAAAATAGTCACTCCAGGATGCGATCTCTATCCCTCTGATCATCAGGCAGAGGCTAAGTCAAAGCCCCACTCTGGGCATCTATGCTCTAGGGACCTGAATGGACCGTCCGATCTTTGATGGCCATTGCAAGAACTCCCAAGAGGGACCAAACTATAGTAGGTGAAATGTCAGCCACAACCGACACTGGCTCACCTGTGAACACTATCCCAGTGATGAACCTCCAGTCTGTAGGCGTCATCATCACCTCGCAATCCAAAAAATGGAGAGACTGGGTCTAGTGGAACCAGCGCTCAAATAATGCCCTCAGATAATGTGACAAACAAGATTTTTGTAATTTAATGTGAATATTTATTGAATTAAATAAATATCAATGATTTAATTATTGAGTTAAATAATTAATTGATGAAATTATGGTAGATTAATTTAATTATATGTGTCACGTTAGTTAAATTAATGTGGTGAATTTTATATTCAAAGTATGTATTTAGTTGAGCTTATTTGATTAATATATTAATTAATAAGCATAATGTTATTCTAATTAATTTAATAATTAATTAGAGATTTAATGATTTGACATAATTAATAAATAAGAATTTTAATTATGTGACTATGTGAATTATTGTGGAATTATGCAATTTTATTTAATTGATTTAAATAGGATTATTGATTAATTAAAAGTGTGACATTATTAAACTATATTATAGTAAGTTAATTAAATTAATGGGAAAGGAAGAATAAAAGGGGCAAGCAAACAAAGCCTTATTGGGGGTTGGGGTCAGTTAACCCATTATGGGATTAACGGACGACCCATTACTCCACTATTATATACGTATATCATATTAGTGGTATATCATATATCATATATTACATTCATCAGTTAAGAAAGTAAGAGAAAACACAGAGAGAAAAAGAGAGAAATTGAGAGAAAAAGACTTGAGAATTAGTTAGAGAAGAGATTGAAGAATTTAGTTGCATCATCATCACTAACTAGCAAGGGTAATTCTTTCTCCTACGTTTTTAAATTCAAGTTCTTACAGTTTTCATTAACGTATTCTTAAAAAGTTCTCTGTGAATGACTAATTTGATGATTAATGCATGATATGGTTTTATATGTGTTATTATATGATCATAACATGTTTTATATCATGTATGCATGATTTAAAGTAATAAATTTCATACAATTATGCTTGATTTGATTTTATAAAAGTCACAGAGTAGAAAAGTTGTATATATGGCCATACGACCCTTATGTACAATTTTTATACTATGAATCGATGATTTAACTTTGAATTAGCACTTGCATATAATTGTACACGTTTATACGAACAAAACAGAAGTTAAACGAACGGATTCGGTGTTATAACGAATCCGTAAAGTTAAATTTCGTGATTTTCCTTCAAAACATGATAAAGTATGAAAACAGTGAAATTAGATGCCTTGGATTGTCTGATTACATGATTTAGAATGCTAAGATCATGCTAGAAATGTTGTATAGTGTTTATGTGAAGTCCATATTTCATGGGTAGCAATTAAATTGTTGTGGTAGCTTTTATTCTGGGCCTGGTTCTCTGTTATTCGTGAACTGCAGATTCTGAAAATGGCGTTTGGAGCTGCAGCGCCAACTTTAAGCCTAAGAGTGGGGCTGCAGCGCCAGTGGAGCTGCAGTGCCAGATTTAAGCCTAAGAGTGGGGCTGCAGCGCCAGTGGAGCTGCAGCGCCAACTGTAAGCCTAAGAGTGGGGCTGCAGCGCCAGTGGAGCTGCAGCACCAGACTTAAGCTTAAAGTCCGAGCTGCAGCGCCAGTGGAGCTGCAGTGCCATTTTTAGTTCAAATGGTGGAGCTGCAGCGCCACTTGGTAATTTTTTCCAAAAATGAGATTTTAATTATTCAAGTTCAGAAAATGTAATTGGAACCTATGTAATAAACATGAAGACATGATTAAACATATAATAAGAGGTTAATAACTTATATTACGTGAGTAATTAATAAGTTAATTACATGACTTGAATCGTTAATTGTATAGTCCAATAACGTGCTCAAGACCGATGTGTGTGATTCGATACGTATATCGAGTTATTGATTAATGTGTATTGTGAACGTATTGATATGTAGGATTTAATAAAGAACGTGAATTATAAATTGTAGCTTGTGCAAGAGGCAAGTTTCCTATCCTTAAACTTGTTTAATATTTTGCAAGTTTCCTAAACTCAAATCTTACTTTTACATTGAGCAAGTTCTTATCCTTGTTTATTCAAGTTGAGATTTTCATATGAGATATTACTATTTTTTTTAAGCATGATTCAGCTATACAATACTTATTCGATTGTATACTCTCGAGATTTACCATTCAAGTTGAATATCGATGATATTGTTGAACTTATAGGACTAGTGAACCCTTATTTATTCGACTAGTCCATAGTTGATGTACGTTCTAAATTCTAGAATACTTATTGAGCTTATCCAAACCAAACTTCCTTTGGTGCGGACTCTGATGTCAAAACTGAGATGAACAACCCTTTAATAGGGGATTATTTACGCTTTAGCGTTGAGATATTGTGCACAGTATGGTACTAAGGGCTGATCCCCCTAAGTACGAGAAGTAGAGTCCATAGTCTTATGACTGTTAAAGGTTTAAAGCATAAACACTTTACAACCTAGGACATAGTTCAAGGTCTTATGACCCTCAGATGTTCTTTTGATTCCTATTATTTATCCTCGAGTCAGAAGTTGAGTTTCTTTATTCAGATGTCTTTGATTTACTCGCATGTTATTATATTATTGTCATATTATTATACTTGTGGGCAATCGTGCTCACTCTTGCGTAATAATAACATTGCAGTTAAGAACGAAAGGTCCGACGAGCCTTCTACTAGCAAAGGCAAAGGCAAAGTCAACAAGTGATGAAGACTTGTTGTTTATTTTAATTGTTATGTTTCAGACTTATATTAGAGTTGTGTAAGACTTATTTATTTGTTTATGTTCCGCACAGATGTTTAAGGTTAGTATGACCTGGGATTTATTTTATTTATTACTCAGATGTTGTAACCCCATAAGGGGAGGATTTAATTCTATTTATTGCATGGTTTGCATTTACTATGGGTAGATAGATAGATGATATTCATACAGTGAACACCAAGTCCCGTGGAATTGAAGTACCCGGATTTAGGGGTGTCACAGGTTGGTATCAGAGCCGTAGGTTATGAACCTTAGGTTGGGGGAAAACCTTAGGATAGTAGCCTTTTTTAGAGATCGAGAACATAGTAATGATAACTCTTATCGAGTTCTAAGAAAGATAATAACTTACTTTATGTGTTATGTGCTTATACTTATATATTCGAGTATCGATTAGCATCACGTAATTACTAAAACTTAAAATTTTATTTATCAGGATGACAGATGCTGGAGAACCTAGTCAGTCCAGGAACCTTGTACCCCTAGAGGCTAGAGAGGAGGAGCCCCGAGATATTCACGTAGTCTGGGAGCAGTTAGTCCAACGAGAGCCATCACCCTTGATCACAGTCATTGGTCAGGAGTATGTGCCGGTGTCTGATTCAGATGAGGACTCTGAGGAAGACCCTGAGGAGATTGAGGTTCAGGCTGAGGCAGCCGTAGAGGAGGAGGAAGACCCTGAAGAGTTCCCACCGAGCTCTATCAGTGCTGAGATGTATGATGAGCTGTATGACCATAACATAGAGTTACGTGATACTGTTCAGGAGCTGAGGGAGCGGTCGGTTACTCAACAGTCTACCATCGAGCTGAGGGATGGAGAGGTTGAGGCTCTTCACACACGTTTGGGAAATGTAGAGTGGAATTTGGTTCATGAGAAAGGCCAAACTGAGCAGAAGTCAGAGGAAATAGAGGAATTGAAGAATGAACTGAAAGAGAAATCAGCAAGACTGGCCATAGCAGAGGAGGCTTGGGTAAGGGAATCACGACGAGCAGATCTCGCAGAAGATAATTGTCGGGCGAAGAAGGCCAAGCATGAAGAGACGTACTCTACACTTCAGTATGAAATTGACGAGGCCCAGGATCGGGTTATGAGGTACCCAATTCAGTTCGAAGGACTACCGTCGTACATGCTAGACCGCAGGACGATGTCCCGAATTATGGAAGAAGAGCGTGGCAAAGCTGTTCGTCGCCTTAATGGGCAGTGATAGGAACATTTGATTTTGTAAAACCTATCTTGTAGTTAATAATGTAAATTCTAATGTGTTTATAAACAGAGGAATATTTTATGTTTTAAATCCTGTAGATTCCTTATCTCGGGATAGTTGATGTAAATAGCAGTGATGCTATCGTATTATGTTAAAACTTTTGATTTAGTAATATATCAGAGTTTAATTGAGATAATGTGTTGACTGATTGTGTCTAAATGTTTAAGTTAAGACTTAAATATTTAAAAGATTGAATAAAGTTCTAATAAGCGTATATCTTAACAGAAATATGCCGCCAAGGAGAAGACCAAACCGTAGACTGGCCCAGGAAGGGTCAACTAACAACAACAACGACGCCAATGCTAACCCTGTTCAGCAGTTGGCAAACTTACTTGCTGGAGCGCTTAACAACCAACCTCAAGCTCCACCGAACACAACGTTCAAGGACTTCAAAGCGGTGGGACCGCCAGAGTTTAAAGGCACCATGAACTCGATAGAAGCTCAAACCTGGGTCATGGAGATGGAAAAAGTTTTCGACGTCGCCAGAGTCAGAGAAGACCAAAAAACCGCCTATGCAACGTTCATGCTGAAATCCGAGGCCAGCTATTGGTGGCAAGCGAATAAGGTCCGGGGAGGTGAAGGTGTGATTACCTGGGAGAGGTTTAAGGAGATGTTGTTCGAGATGTACTTTCCGACCAGTTCGCAGAATCAAATGGAAATTCAGTTTCTAGACCTGAAACAGGGAAATATGTCCGTACCAGAATATGCGGCGAAATTCAATGAGTTGGCTAGGTTTGCCACGTATCAAGTGCACACCGATCAGAGGAAGGCAATGAGGTTTGAGCAGGGCCTGAAGCCCTGGTTATATAGCAAGGTGTCAATGTTCCAATTGAACACTTTTGCTGGGGTGTTGGAGAAGGCCATTCTCGCTGAAGGCGGGAGTGACGCTGTTACAAAGTACAATCAAGACCAAAAGAAGAAAAAGAGTGAGGGTGAAGGAGTTAACAAGGCTAGTGGTAGCAACATGGGAGGGAGTAATAATCAGAAGAGGAGGTGGAATGATAACTCATCAACTGGAAATCAGCAAGGAGGTCAAAAGAAGAGGATTGAAGCTTGTTCGACCTGCAAAAAAGCTCACCTGGGGGTCTGTATGAAGGGAAAACGAGTATGCTACAATTGTGGTCAGGAAGGCCACATAGCACCTAACTGTCCGAACCCAAAGAAGGGCGCTTGTTTTACTTGCGGCTCAAAGGACCATCTGGCAAGAGACTGTCCCAAGAAGGGATCTGGAGGGGCAGGATCAGGAGGGAACAGGGGAAACAGCGGTGGAAGTGCTCTAACTATCACGGGACCAACCGCAACCAATCGACCAACCGCCAGGACCTTCAACATGACCGTGCAGGATGCTGTACAGTCTCGCGATGTGGTGTCAGGTATCATTCCGATCAATAAAGTTAATGCTTATGTACTATTTGATTCGGGTGCTACTTGTTCATTTATATCCGATGACTTTGCTAAGAACTTAGAACTTCCTATGGACGAGTTAGAATACCCCATGAACATAGAGATTGCGAATAGAGAAGTGATCCCTGTTAAGTATGTACACAAGAACTGTAGAGTAGATATTAAGGGTAACATTATGAACGTAGATCTTATCCCGATTAGACTTGGAGAATTCGATGTTATTCTGGGAATGGATTGGCTAGCCAATTATGGGGCTGTAATTGATTGCCAGAGAAAGTGTATTAACCTTATGACCCCGTCAAAGGTTGTGTTTTATGGCAGCAAATCGCCTAGACAAGCGAGTTGTCTGACGATGATGCAGGCCAGGAAGTTGTTAAGACAAGGCTGTGTAGGATATTTAGCCTACATAGTCGATAGTCGTAAAGAAAACCCGAAAGTGGAAGATATACCAGTCGTGAGGGACTTCATTGACGTATTTCCTGATGATCTACCAGGACTTTCGCCAGACAAAGAGGTTGAGTTTGTGATCGATTTGGCGCCAGGGACGGCCCCAATATCGAAGGCACCATACCGGATGGCTCCGGTAGAGATGAAAGAGTTGATGGTACAACTACAAGAGTTACTGGACAAGAAGTACATCCAACCGAGCGTATCGTCGTGGGGAGCGCCGGTGCTGTTTGTGAAGAAGAAGGACGGGACGATGCGGCTTTGCATCGACTATAGAGAACTGATTAAGGTCACAATTAAGAATAGATATCCATTACCAAGGATCGACGATCTGTTTGACCAATTGAAGGGTGCAAGGTACTTTTCAAAGATAGACTTGAGGAGTGGCTATCATCAGCTGAAGGTGAGGCCAGAGGATGTCCCAAAGACAGCATTTAGGACTCGATATGGTCACTATGAATTTCTGGTGATGTCATTTGGTCTAACGAATGCTCCTGCAGCATTCATGGGCTTAATGAATGGAGTGTTCAAGCCGTTTTTGGACAAATTCGTGGTGGTCTTTATCGACGATATTTTAGTATACTCAAAGACCAAGGAAGAACATGTAGAACATCTGAAGTTAACATTATAGGCGTTGAGAAGAGAGAAGTTGTACGCTAAATTTTTGAAATGTGAATTCTGGATTGAAAGAGTGCAATTTCTTGGACATGTGATCGACAAGGACGGAATTTCGGTAGATCCCTCTAAAGTCGAAGCTGTGATGAACTGGGATCAGCCGAAAACACCGTCAGAAGTGAGGAGTTTTCTTGGATTGGCGGGTTATTATAGTAGATTCATTCAGGACTTTTCCAAGATCGCAACTCCGTTGACGAATTTGACTAGAAAATCGGTGAAATTCGTTTGGTCGGAGAAGTGTGAGGAAAGTTTCCAAGAGCTTAAGAGGAGGATGAGTTCAGCACCTGTGTTATCCCTTCCGGATGACATAGGAAATTTTGTGGTTTATAGTGATGCGTCGCATAAAGGACTTGGCTGTGTGCTTATGCAAAACGGCAGGGTCATTGCGTATGCGTCACGATAATTAAAAGACTATGAGAAAGGGTATCCGACCCATGACTTGGAGTTAGCTGCAGTGGTATTTACATTGAAAATTTGGAGACACTATCTCTATGGGGAGAAGTGTGAAATATATACAGACCACAAGAGTCTGAAATATATTTTTACACAGAAGGACTTGAATATGCGCCAGAGAAGGTGGCTGGAGTTAATTAAGGACTATGACTGTGAAATCTTATACCATCCGGGTAAGGCTAATGTGGTTGCCGATGCCTTAAGCAGAAAGGGTCGGGAGAAATTGATGATGTTGACTGCTAAAGAGGAGTTAATTTCAGCAATGGAAAAGCTGGAATTGGAAGTGAAGTATCCGATGGAGATCGACGAGAAATTGTTTCAGATGCAAGCTGGTACAACCCTATTGGATAAAGTTAAGGAAGCTCAACTTCAGGACGAAGAATGTGAGAAGGTTAAGAAAAAGATATCTGAAGGAACAGAACCGAGATTCAAGATAGACAGTGAGGGACTACTGAGATTTGAGAATAGAGTGTGGGTACCGTCAGTGCTAGAGATTAAGGAAGACATTTTGAGCGAGGCTCATAGCTCACGGTATTCGATTCACCCCGGTAGTACCAAGATGTACCAGGATCTTCGACAGCACTTCTGGTGGCCAAATTTGAAACGAGTTGTTGCTGAGTGTGTTGCAAAGTGTCTGACCTGTCCGAAAGTAAAAGCAGAACATCAGAGGCCTAGTGGTTTGCTACAACCCCTGGAAATCCCAGAATGGAAATGGGAACACATTACGATGGATTTCGTGGTTGGCCTTTCGACGACTCAGAAAGGCTACGACGCAGTATGGGTTATCGTTGACCGACTGACGAAATCAGCACACTTCCTTCCGATCAAAATCAGGTTTAACTTAGACCAGTTGGCAAGGCTATATGTGAAAGAAATTGTTTCGAGGCACGGAGTTCCGGTGTCAATAGTTTCCGACAGAGATCCGCGCTTCACATCAAACTTCTGGAAACGACTACAGGAATGCATGGGGACACAATTAAGAATGAGTACGGCTTATCACCCTCAGACAGACGGGCAGAGTGAAAGAACGATCTAGACATTGGAAGATATGTTGAGAGCATGCATCATGGATTTTAAAGGAAATTGGGATGATCACCTACCGCTTGTGGAATTCGGTTACAACAACAGTTACCACTCTAGTATTGGCATGCCGCCTTACGAAGCATTTTACGGAAGAAAATGCAGAACTCCGCTATACTGGGATGAAGTTGGCGAGAGACAATTGCTAGGTCCAGAGTTGGTACAACAGACAGCAGAGATAGTCAAAGTGATCCAGACAAGACTGGTAGCCGCTCAGGATAGGCAGAAGAAATACGCTGATCCACACCGTAAGAATATTGAGTTTGAATCGGGTAGCTTTGTATTTTTGAAAGTCTCTCCCTGGAAAGGGAAGATCATATTCGGAAAGAAGGGAAAATTGAGCCCGAGGTTCATTGGACCCTTTGAGGTACTGCGAAGGATTGGAGAAGTTGCGTATGAGGTAGCCTTACCTCCGGCGCTAGAAAATATCCTCAACGTCTTTCATGTTTCAGTTTTACGCCCCTACAAACCCGATTACAAGCATGTAATTGAATATGAACCCTTACATTTTGAAAAAGACTTATCCTACGAAGAAATTCCTGTTCAAATTATTGACAGGAAAGAACAAGTCCTCAGAAACAAAGTTATACCTTCTGTTAAGGTAATTTGGAGGAACCACGATGCTGAAGAAGCTACGTGGGAACTCGAAGAGCATATGATGAAGAATTATCCACATTTATTTACTTAATTTATGTGTATGCGATTCTGGGGACAGAATCTTTGTAAGGGGGGAGAATGTAACGGGACGAATTTTTAATTGAACCGTGATTCTGAGGACAGAATCCTTTTAAGGGGGGAAAGATGTGACGAACAAGATTTTTGTAATTTAATGTGAATATTTATTAAATTAAATAAATATCAATGATTTAATTATTGAGTTAAATAATTAATTGATGAAATTATGGTAGATTAATTTAATTATATGTGTCACGTTAGTTAAATTAATGTGGTGAATTTTATATTCAAAGTATGTATTTAGTTGAGCTTATTTGATTAATATATTAATTAATAAGCATAATGTTATTCTAATTAATTTAATAATTAATTAGAGATTTAATGATTTGACATAATTAATAAATAAGAATTTTAATTATGTGACTATGTGAATTATTGTGGAATTATGCAATTTTATTTAATTGATTTAAATAGGATTATTGATTAATTAAAAGTGTGACATTATTAAACTATATTATAGTAAGTTAATTAAATTAATGGGAAAGGAAGAATAAAAGGGGCAAGCAAACAAAGCCTTATTGGGGGTTGGGGTCAGTTAACCCATTATGGGATTAACGGACGACCCATTACTCCACTATTATATACGTATATCATATTAGTGGTATATCATATATCATATATTACATTCATCAGTTAAGAAAGTAAGAGAAAACACAGAGAGAAAAAGAGAGAAATTGAGAGAAAAAGACTTGAGAATTAGTTAGAGAAGAGATTGAAGAATTTAGTTGCATCATCATCACTAACTAGCAAGGGTAATTCTTTCTCCTACGTTTTTAAATTCAAGTTCTTACAGTTTTCATTAACGTATTCTTAAAAAGTTCTCTGTGAATGACTAATTTGATGATTAATGCATGATATGGTTTTATATGTGTTATTATATGATCATAACATGTTTTATATCATGTATGCATGATTTAAAGTAATAAATTTCATACAATTATGCTTGATTTGATTTTATAAAAGTCACAGAGTAGAAAAGTTGTATATATGGCCATACGACCCTTATGTACAATTTTTATACTATGAATCGATGATTTAACTTTGAATTAGCACTTGCATATAATTGTACACGTTTATACGAACAAAACAGAAGTTAAACGAACGGATTCGGTGTTATAACGAATCCGTAAAGTTAAATTTCGTGATTTTCCTTCAAAACATGATAAAGTATGAAAACAGTGAAATTAGATGCCTTGGATTGTCTGATTACATGATTTAGAATGCTAAGATCATGCTAGAAATGTTGTATAGTGTTTATGTGAAGTCCATATTTCATGGGTAGCAATTAAATTGTTGTGGTAGCTTTTATTCTGGGCCTGGTTCTCTGTTATTCGTGAACTGCAGATTCTGAAAATGGCGTTTGGAGCTGCAGCGCCAACTTTAAGCCTAAGAGTGGGGCTGCAGCGCCAGTGGAGCTGCAGTGCCAGATTTAAGCCTAAGAGTGGGGCTGCAGCGCCAGTGGAGCTGCAGCGCCAACTGTAAGCCTAAGAGTGGGGCTGCAGCGCCAGTGGAGCTGCAGCACCAGACTTAAGCTTAAAGTCCGAGCTGCAGCGCCAGTGGAGCTGCAGTGCCATTTTTAGTTCAAATGGTGGAGCTGCAGCGCCACTTGGTAATTTTTTCCAAAAATGAGATTTTAATTATTCAAGTTCAGAAAATGTAATTGGAACCTATGTAATAAACATGAAGACATGATTAAACATATAATAAGAGGTTAATAACTTATATTACGTGAGTAATTAATAAGTTAATTACATGACTTGAATCGTTAATTGTATAGTCCAATAACGTGCTCAAGACCGATGTGTGTGATTCGATACGTATATCGAGTTATTGATTAATGTGTATTGTGAACGTATTGATATGTAGGATTTAATAAAGAACGTGAATTATAAATTGTAGCTTGTGCAAGAGGCAAGTTTCCTATCCTTAAACTTGTTTAATATTTTGCAAGTTTCCTAAACTCAAATCTTACTTTTACATTGAGCAAGTTCTTATCCTTGTTTATTCAAGTTGAGATTTTCATATGAGATATTACTATTTTTTTTAAGCATGATTCAGCTATACAATACTTATTCGATTGTATACTCTCGAGATTTACCATTCAAGTTGAATATCGATGATATTGTTGAACTTATAGGACTAGTGAACCCTTATTTATTCGACTAGTCCATAGTTGATGTACGTTCTAAATTCTAGAATACTTATTGAGCTTATCCAAACCAAACTTCCATTGGTGCGGACTCTGATGTCAAAACTGAGATGAACAACCCTTTAATAGGGGATTATTTACGCTTTAGCGTTGAGATATTGTGCACAGTATGGTACTAAGGGCTGATCCCCCTAAGTACGAGAAGTAGAGTCCATAGTCTTATGACTGTTAAAGGTTTAAAGCATAAACACTTTACAACCTAGGACATAGTTCAAGGTCTTATGACCCTCAGATGTTCTTTTGATTCCTATTATTTATCCTCGAGTCAGAAGTTGAGTTTCTTTATTCAGATGTCTTTGATTTACTCGCATGTTATTATATTGTTGTCATATTATTATACTTGTGGGCAATCGTGCTCACTCTTGCGTAATAATAACATTGCAGTTAAGAACGAAAGGTCCGACGAGCCTTCTACTAGCAAAGGCAAAGGCAAAGTCAACAAGTGATGAAGACTTGTTGTTTATTTTAATTGTTATGTTTCGGACTTATATTAGAGTTGTGTAAGACTGATTTATTTATTTATGTTCCGCACAGATGTTTAAGGTTAGTATGACCTGGGATTTATTTTATTTATTACTCAGATGTTGTAACCCCATAAGGGGAGGATTTAATTCTATTTATTGCATGGTTTGCATTTACTATGGGTAGATAGATAGATGATATTCGTACAGTGAACACCAAGTCCCGTGGAATTGAAGTACCCGAATTTGGGGGTGTCACAGATAACCCTAAGGGCAACGGCGAGGTGGGATATAAAAGAAAGCCTAAAACCCCCAAGTTTTAATAATGGCCCTGTACTCCAGATGCAAGGTATGGTACAAAGAATGCACATTGAACCAATTCCCCCTAGACTGCGTAAAGCAGGGAACCTGCATCTAAAAGACTAATCCAGATCAAGCCTATGCCTTGAAAATGGCAAAAGAAAGAAAGAAAATCCAGAAGAAGAAAAAACTTCAGTCACCTCGTTGGCGTGAAGGTATCATCAGAGACTCTCCTCCGCCTAACTCCTAGAACGATCATGCTGGCACAACCGGGTCTATCTGGCTCCATAACCTGAATATAGTCTCCAAATCACCTCAGAAGGGGTGAGGTAAGCCTAAAACCTATAGCTTTTTAAATTAAATCAGTAATTATTGCATTTTTAAGTCCTAAAACATGCATAGGTCAACCAAACTCCCCAATAAAGTCAAAATTGCATGTTTATTAAATGCTCAGGCTTTTGAAAAAATTTCGCCAGAGTCTCCTTTGTAAAATGGATTGTCTGCATGTGCACATGCATGACTAGGTGGCCATTCAGTAGCACACCTACCCAAAAATAGAAACAGGTTATATTTATGAAAAAAATAAAAAAATAAACTCCCCGTGGAAGCTAAATTACCACATGCATTTTTAGTTGAAAATCCAGGCTCAATTGGCCAGAAAAAAAAAAAGGATGAGTAAACTGATTAAAAAGGGTAACAATTAACTGTTTCAAAAATCAAAAAATTTTACATCAAAATATTCAGCACAGTAAAATATGCATATTTACTAAGTTTGAAAATTTTTATCAAGTCATATATGCATAAATATTTAATACATTGTGTTTAAAAGCACAGTACGTGGTTTACAACATTCTAATGGTCAAAACTGGAAAACAAGGGATGTAAACGTTACCAGAGATGTGTAGAGCGCTTGTGTGGTGACGAAATTTAAAAACAGCTACCCGAACTCCATAGATCTGAGAAAGAAAATTAGATTTCCTTTAGGATTCAAAACTAAAAAATAAATTTGAAAGGCCACGGAAGCTCAACTTAAACTCGCAGGAGGGAGCATCCCCACCTGCGACTGCCACGCCCCTACTCGTGGCACCCTAAGGTGGGTCCCACCCCCTCCGGCTAGATCCAATTCGAGTGGAAACGGAGTTTATAGAAGCTGAAAAGTCAAATCCGGGAAAAAGCTGCTACGCGATTGAGCAGATTGGCCTGAAATCCTGCTTATGAGCAGCGAATTCCTAACTAAATGAACAACTTTATGTAAGCCATTGGTTATCATCCCGAAGCAATATCAGGGACTAATGATGAAAACTGCTAAAAAATTGCAAAAAACTGCTAAAAATTATCGCTGTCAGAGCATCGGGAAGGTCCGATGGTATGAACGGCAGGTTCTGACTGTATCAAGGCATCCAGACTGATTCGAGGGTCTGTTTTATCAGAAAGAGTACCCCCACATCGAGATTAATCAGATCTAACACTATTAGCCATTGGCGACAACTCCAACGAAGCGTCGGGAATGATCCGGTGATATCAGTCGTTGAAGGCTACTTCAGCGAAAGTCAGAGGGTCTGACACTATCAGCCATTGGCGACAACTCCAATGAAGCGTCAAGAACGATCTGGTGATATCAGCCGTTAAAGGCTACTTCGGCGAAGGTCAAATGGTCTGACACTATCAGCCATTGGCGATAACTCTAACAAAACGTCGGGAACGATCCGGTGATATCAGTCATTGAAGGCTACTTCAACGAAGGTCAAAGGGTCTGACACTATCAGCTATTGGTGACAACCCCAGTGAAGCATCGGGAACACTTCGGTGACATCAGTCGTTAAAGGCTACTTCAGCGAAGGTCAGAATGAATGACAGATCAGCCGTTGGCGACAACTCCAGTGAAGCATCAGGAAAGGTCCGATGACGTAAACCGATGGGAACTATCATCACGATAAGCATCAGGATTCTCTAATGAGGTAACTCAGCATAGAAGAATATCCCCAACGAAGAGAAAAATCAAAAAGTTCATCTGAAGGCGAAGAGTGTTGATGACAACCCCAACGTCAAGTTTAGATATGCGCAACGGCATCAGCTAAGGAAAAATCTTCCCCAAAAGGCTATCATGGATAAAGTCGTCCCCAGCAGAAAATGGCAAAAACAGCCAGTAAGGGCCTACCCGTGATAGCCTACCAGTAGAAAATGACATAAACAGTCATTGATAGCCCCGTCACCACAAAGGTATCTAACATTCATAACCTATCATGCCATGTGTTGCATTACATTTGCGTTTATCATATTTCCAGTGTCTAGCAATCTTTATTCTATTCATTCCATTGCATTACATAAACATGATAAAGAGGGACATCTGTAGACACTCAAAATTTTACAATCCTGTTACTAATCGTGTGGGAGGCTAAAACTGTCTTTATTATCCCGAAAACAATATCGGGATGTCAAGCAGCCCTGGTGACAACCCCGGGATGTCAAGTAAAGCCCCGGTAACAATATCGGGATGTCAGCAGCCCCGGTGAAAACCCCAGGATGTCAAGTTCAACCCCGATCACTATACTGGGATGTCAAGTCAAACCCGACAATACTAGGATGTCAAGTACAACCCTGGTCACTACACCGGGAGGTCATGTCAAGCCCCGATCACAACCCGGGAGGCCAGATCAACTTCGGAGAAAAACCCAAAGCATCACATCATACCCAGAGATAACTCTGGGAAAATAATTCAGCCTCGGAGATAACCATGAGGACGAACAGACTCGGACGGGATCAAAACCTCGGAGACAACCCCGGGAAAACAGTCGAAGACCGTGCCAGTACAGGAGACAACCTCTGAAGGGGCAAAACGGTTATTTTATTGACTTAAAGCCAATTCGGTCAAAATCAAGCGAAATTGATGCAATGAAGGTCAGAAAGAACCATAACATTGATCCCGAGTGAAAACAGCACAATACAGTTCAATGGATAAATTGTGAAAAAATAAAGATCCAGTTATGAACCCGTCTTCTTGGACTCTGAAAAGGTTCAGTCATATGTCATTGTGATGCCCTCGAAAAGAGCTTTCCAGAAAGGTATAGCACACCTCAAACGGACGCTCCGATCAAAAGTTAGAAAGTTTCGAATCTAACATCGCGTTGCTCGGAGTGCACGTACTTCAAGATAACGGGACCCACCATGTGGGCCCTACCATGTGGAGTCACAGGTAGACCCCTGGCTATCACAGGTAGGCTCGCTTCTATCGGGTCTTTAAATACAAGTGCCCCCTTGCCAAAAAAAGAAGAAAAAAATAGAAAACGCTCTAAAACTCCACCCATTTCGCTTCCTAGCCCGACTTCTTGTAATCCAAACCTCGTTTTTATTATTCTAGCACGTAGGTTTACCCATATACTACAACATACCAAAAATTAACCCGTGGAAACGTCCATTTGAAGCCTACCAAGTGGCAAAAAGCTTGTGTAGCAGCCTATTGTAAGTATTTTTACAATCAGAACTCGTTTCCTACTTCGTTGCGTATTTATACACATGCACATAAAGTTTCATCTTCTGATTTTGCCCGAAACTCAATTCTGTGGCTATTTTTGCTTACTTTTTAGTACATTTAGTACATAAATACATTTTTTCAGATTTGCACAGCCCAGATAGACGATCCGCGGCTTTTACTCTCTTTTATGTTTATATATACATATATGTACTAACTGGCATGGCCTGGATCGCTGATTCGTGGCCTTTTTAACTTAATTATATATATATTTGACTATATATATACTAACTTTTCAATTCTGTCAAGCCCGGATGGAAAATCCGTGGTAGTTACTTCTTTTATATATATAACTATATATATAAAAAATTTTCTGACTTTGTTTGGTCTGGATTGCTAAATCCGTGCCTTTTCTTACTTTAATATATATATACTAACCTTATATATTAACATTTATATTGCAGTTTGGCCTGGATTGGAAATCTGTGGCCTTTTTACCACTTTTATATATATATATATATATATATATATATATATATATATATTTATATTTCTGTCCGGGCCTGGGATTGGAAATTCGCCGCCCTTTATAGCTTTTTATATATATTTACATTCCGTCGAGCCTGGATTAATTCGTGGCTCATTTACAGCTTTTATATATATATATATATATATATATATATATATATATATATATATATATTTCAATTATGTCGAGCCTAGATTAATTCGTGGCTCATTTACAGCTTTTATATATATATATATATATATATATATATATATATATTTCAATTCTGTCTAGTCTGGAATAATTCGTGGCTCATTTCCAGCTTATATATATATTTTTTAATTTTGTCAAGCATGGATCATTCCGTGGCTTTTTACAGCTTATATATATATATATATATATATTTCACTCAGTTGAGCCTGGATCATTTCGTGGCTCTTTATTGCTTTTATAATTTACATTTCTGTCCGGGCATAGGATTGGATATCCGTCACCCTTTACAGCTTTATATATATATATATATATATATATATATATATATATATATATATATATATATATATATATATATATATTTATGTTCCAGTACAGGCCTGAGAGTGAAAACCCATCGCCCTTTATAGCTTTCGTATATATATAAATATATATATATATATATATATATATATATATTCTTTATTCGCTTTGATTAAATATCTTCTACAAATATTCAATTGATATGAATTCTTTTTAAATATCAATTCTGGCAAGTTAGATTTCTTTAAATCTAGCCCTTTCTACCTTTCAAACGGTTCAAAATAGGGCCAACCGAAATCGAGAAGCTAAAATAGCTAAGATTTCTTTAAATCTGACTTTCTTTCTAGTTTTGTTCATTATTAAAGCAACCTCGTGACCCTTAGATCGCTATCTAGTGGGAACGAGAATGTTTGGCTACGCGCCTGCCAGGATTTTTCTGATGAATCCTTAGTTTTGGCGACGTCTAGATGTAAATATGTGTTGTTCAAAGAAAAGTCTAGCAATCTTAGAAAGTTAGAAGCTAAGCAAACTAAGCTTCGAGAGGTATAATTCTAAATTCCATATTCTTCATTCTTGTTCCTCATTTTGTTTACTGTCAAAGTTTCAAATCTTGATTATGCCAAATTTGATGATAATTGGGTTTTTGAACACTTATGTAGTTGTTATGTGAACTTATATACATATTGGACTTATATTATGGTTGTTTAAAACTATTCTTGTGAAGGAATTTTGAGTTTTGGCCTAAGTCCTGCCGAAGCAGGGAGTTCACTGACAGGGACTGGACACGGCGCAGCTGCGCCGAGTTTATACCCAGGCGCAGCGCAGCTACGCCAGCCTCTACAAACAGCTTCCTGTTTTTGCTTAAAAATCTGTTAAGCCTAGTTGATTATTATGACTTAGACGAACATGGGAACATGATTGGCATGCTTATATGAGTACGTTAAGATAATGCAAGCATGTTTTATTAACATTTCATGCATGAATGACAAAGTTATAGTTTTAAAAATAAACTTAAGGTTTTATAACTGAATTTTGATGTATATGAGTCATATTAATATTCTGACTTTTGAGACATATTGGTATGACCTAGACACATACGAAATGCATATTGACTTAAGTATATATGTATCGTGATATAATGTAAACATGTGAACCTAACTAGTGCACTTTCCTAACGAAAATTAATGTTTTGAAAACAAACTTTGACTGTGTGTAACACATTGATGTTTTAATTTTCGAGGCATGTTGGTATGATATAGAGACACATGATTTGAATGTTAACATGCATATCTAAACTTCATAATGTGACTTGAACGAGTGAACCTCAATAATGAACCTTTCTAATGAAAACACAAGCTTTGAACATGGACTCTAACATGTTATAATGAGACTCTAGGTTCTGATTTTTTGAGCATTTAATATAACCTTGAAATGTGTGTCACACATGTTAACATACGAATCGAGATAGCATGAACATGATAGGCCCTTTTAGTGAGATTTACTAATAAAAATATAAGTTTTGATTATGAACCTTAACATGTTATTGCAAGTTTCGTATTCTGGAGTTTACAAATATATGAGATAGTACTCTTGGACTCACTCACGTATCATACATGTATATATACCATGCTAGATGTCATGAAACCAAGTTTAGCGTAAACGAAACATGTTTTCAAACTAATAACTATGATAGTTACATGAATATTCATAAGCATGCCTGGAATGAGTTATGTGATCTCCTCATATGTTTAAAATTACAAACATGATAGCTAAGGTGATATCACATGTTAATGATTGAATCTGATTTTGACGGTTAACTTATAGTAATGCTATAACTCGCTAATTCGAGTATGTTTGCTAATTGTGGTAGTCTCACATGATAGTAACGATGTATGAATATGATCAACTTGAGAAAAAAGGAAGTTAAGAATAGAAATTAGATACTAAATAATTGTGTAGCTAGGTTAAAACTTAGCTTGTATGTTATATTCGAAGATAAAATATGAAGTTAAATTATATGACTAATGAATATCATATATATGCGTAACTTTATTACGATAGGAATTCAAAAGTGTTGATTTGCTTTTCGTGGATAAACTACGCTAAAGGCAAGTTCTCTAACTTACACTCTTTTAAAGTGCAAGTTTCCGTACTTACACTCATTTATAGTGCAAGTATCTTAGACCTTCGTGTTATACTTTATTCAAGGAACGTTGTAAACAAGTTCCTAACTCTACACTTTATTGAACAATCAATTGGCTCATGTTATTATTATCGTACAAGTAAACTCTTGAGATTTAAATTCAGATATTATGAATCATATACTTCATGAATAAGATAAAAGTCGAACAATATTCTTCGAACTTTAAATCTTGAAATTTAACTTATAGTTGTTGTGATCTATGCCATTTGATTCGGCTAGACTTATATTATTGAAAGGCGACCCAAACCAATTGATTGGTGAGGGATCTTGTATTTGACTGAGAAGAACAAAATATAACTGTCGGAGAATCGACGCACGCACATTAGTATGATTGAGTGTTATGCATAACATAGGGTACTTTAGGCTGATCACCTGTTGTACTTGTTTTTGTTGGATTTTCAGTTTATTACTGTCAATTCCTATGGAAGTTCATAGTCCTTAGTGACTACTCAATATTCAGTTATCTTGAAATCTTGAATTGATTTATTATTGAATCACATTGATATTATTCTGTCCTTAGCGACTATTATTGAGAACTGTTGATATTCTTGTTATCCTTGAACTATCAAACCTTGCTATACCCTTTCGAGAATTGAAAATTATATTACTCACCCTTATTGTATATTACTTGCTGGGCAATTTGTGCTCATTTTTGCTTTCCCTAAAACCATTTCAGTTAAGGCCGAGCAGTGCGGACCCTCGAGTACCGACAAGGGCAAGGGAAAGGCTACTGAGTAGCTTTGTTTATGTAGGACTTTATGATTGTAATAAAGAACTTATGATATTATGTACTAGTTAAGGTTATTTATGCTTAAGATATGTCTAAGCTATGTAATCACTGTTTAAGTTACGAGACCTTGGGACATGAATAAATTATATTATTTAAATGTAATCTATTCGGTATTAGTTGTGTATTATTCCGCTGTGAAATGCAACATTTAGTCGTATTATTATTGTAATGTATTACCATGACCACGTGACGAACCGAATTCGAGCGACCCCGTGACGGTCCTGGAATTTGGGGGCGTCACAGGTTGGTATCAGAGTTGTAGTTATAAACCTTAGGAACGAGTGTCCTTAGACTATAACTTAGGTGAACTTTGAAGTTAGGAAGGAGATAAAACTCATGTAGAGTTTTCCTTGAGAGACTGAGCGTGTTATGAAATGTAACTTCATTCTATACAATGAACTCATATTTTATTTAACATTCTAATGGAGTTGCTGTTTGTTTGTCTTGTGTTTGTGATTGTAGGATGATAGACACAGGTGTACCTAGTAAAGTGGCAGAGGAGGAGCCCAGGGATATACATGTAGTATACGAGGCACCTCTAGAGGCTACACCAGTGCAGGCTGTTGCACCGTTTGAGTCTGACGACGAGGACGAGATTGAGATAGAGTTTGATCTAGAGGAGGAGCCGATAGAGGATGAGCCGATGGAGGATGAGCCAGTAGAGGACTCTGATGAGGCTACTGTAGAGGAGCAGATGCTAGGAGAGTATGAGGAGCGGATCCTAGATTTAGACTGCGGGGTCCAGGAGCTGGAGGCAGAGGCCCAAGAGAGAGAGTCTGAGTTCCAGAAGCTGAGGGACGAGGACCACCAGAGGAAGTTAGACATGTAGGAGTTAGAGGTAGAGATTGCATATCGTAGGGAGGCAGGGATCCAGATGGGAACCTTATTCCATAGGTCAGTGGCGAGAAACGTAGATCTGGCAGGGAAGCTGGAAGAAGTAGAACAGAGAGAATTGAGTGAGAAGACTAAGAAAGAGGCACTCTGTACTCAGCTAGAGTTGGAGGTGATGGATAGGATACACTTCGAGGAGAAATGGGAGGCTGCCTATGAAAGAGCTGATGACCTGGAGGACGAGGTCCGATGTAAGAAGAGAAAAATGAACAAGATGGGGTATGCGTTCCGTTCATCTTTTGAGAGGGTGATTGATGGTGTGTACCACTACCCGGCAAAACAGAGATAGACTCTACATACTATGAGTCGAGAGCTGGTAGCTTATATAGCATAGTTAGAGTACAAGAGCGCTGTGGAGCTTGGCATGATGTGATGAGATTTCCTTAAATGGTCTAGTGGTAGTTTAGTAGCATTTATCTTTATGTGTTGTACATACTATGTTGTAATCCCAATCTTTTGTGTAAGATGTGGGATAGTGATGTAAACCCCGTGTAAGCTTTTGTTAGAGGGGTAGTATTGTAGTAGGTTGGTATATTCCCCGTCTTTTGTGATATTAAGGGATACATGTGATAACATTTATAGAAATATGTTATGGAAATCATGTAATGAAATGATTGGCATATGAATATAAATGAAGCTTATTTCAGAAACGTGATATAAATTTATTCTTTTAGTATTAAAAGAAATACTTAAGTAATATACTTGAATAATAATAAAATGAAAATTTGTGATGCAGATAATGCCGCCCAGATGTAGATTGACTGCACCTGAGGAGTCAGTGAACAATGAGAGGGAACAAGTAGACCCGATCCAGAAACTGGTAGACTTGTTAGGAGAGGCATTAAGGGGAAGGAACAATGAACCCTTTCACCCCAACCCTCAAGCTGTGCCAGTAACAACCTTTAAAGACTTTAAAAGTGTAGGACCCCCGGAGTTTGAGGGAACTACCGACCCAATCGTCACACAAAAGTGGATCAAGGAGATCAAAAAAGCTTTCACTATAGCTCACGTAGGCGAAGATCGAAAGACGGTGTTTGCCACATACATGATGAGGGGAGAAGCGAACTACTGGTGGGAGGCTAATTAACAAAGAGCTGGAGAAGGGATAATAGCTTGGGATAAGTTTAAGACGCTATTTTTCGAGAATTACTTCCCGAAAAGCATGAAAAATAGGATGGAGGTGAAATTCCTAGAGTTAAAATAAGGGGAGATGACGGTGGCACAATACGCGGCTAGGTTTAATGAACTAGCCCGATTTGCGGAGCACCAGGTAGGAGATGAAGAGAGGAAGGCTAGATGATTCGAACAAGGACTGAAGCCTTGGCTATTCAATAAGGTGTCAGTTCTTCAGATCGATTCTTTTGTAACACTGCTGGAAAAGGCTATTATTGCCGAGGGAGGAAGTGAAGCTTTGAGCTTGTACAACAAAGAGAAGAAAGGAAAGAATGCTGGAGGAGAGAATCGTACTGGAGGAAGCAGCAGTGGAGGAAGTAATTTGGGAAAGAGAAAGTGGGAGAATAACAACAGCAGAAACAATAATCAAGGTGGGAGTCACCAAGGAAATTTTAAGAAAAGGAGTGCAGCTTGTAATAAGTGTGGGAAAAGTCACCAAGGGGAGTGCTGGAAATGAAAGGGCACGTGTTATAACTGCGGCCAAGAGGGGCATATATCGCCAAACTGTCCGAAGCCAAAGAAGATACAAGGGTGTTTTGCTTGCGGCTCAACTGAGCACCTTATTAAGGATTGCCCGAAGAAGGGAAATGGCGGAAGTGGTAGCCAACAAGGGGGAGGAAATAAGCTTATGATCAGCAGGCCGGCACAATCCAACCGCCCAGCTGCCAGCACTATTAACATGACCGTCCAGGACGCCGTGGCTGCGAAGGACGTGGTGTCAGGTATAATCCCAATCAATGATATAAATGCTTATGTATTATTTGATTCGGGTGCCACCTGTTCTTTTATATCTGAAGAATTTGCTAGTAAACTTAGTACACCTCGAGAACTATTAGAAAATCCTTTGAACATAGAAGTTGCGAATAAGGAAGTGATCCCTATAGAATACGTTTATCGAAATTATCGCGCAAACATTAGAGAACATGAACTGAGCGTAGACTTGATTCCTATTAGATTGGAAGAATTTGATGTGATACGGGGAATGGATTGGTTATATAACCATGCAGCGATAATTGATTGCCAGAATAAATGTGTAAACCTTCAGACTCCGAGTAAGTCTAAGGTAGTGATTTATGGTAGCTCACGCTTAAGCAATCGTGTTGCATTACGATGATGCAGGCCAAGAAATTGTTAAGGAAAGGATGTGTAGGTTATTTAGCTTACATCGTTGATACTCGGAAAAAGGTAGTAGAAATTAAGGATATATCCGTAGTTAATGAATTTCAAGATGTGTTTCCGGACGATCTGCCTGGTCTTCTGCCAGACAGAGAAATTAAATTCGTAATAGACTTAGCACCGGGAACGGCACCGATTTCGAAAGCTCCATGTCGTATAGCACCAGTAGAAATGAAGGAATTGATGATACAATTACAAGAATTATTGGATAAGGGTTACATACGACCAAGTGTGTCTCCTTGGGGAGCACCAGTGCTATTCATTAAGAAAAAGGACGGATCGATGAGGCTCTGTATCGATTATCGAGAATTAAACAGAGTAAAAATCAAGAACCGATATCCGCTACCGAGGATAGATGACTTGTTTGATCAACTGAAGGGAGCAAAGTGTTTCTCAAAAATTGACCTATGAATAGGATATCATCAACTAAAAGTTAGGGATGAGGACATACCAAAGTCTGCGTTTCGAATCCATTATGGACACTACGAGTTTTAGGTAATGTCATTTGGATTGACTAATGCTCCGGCAGCATTTATGGACTTGATGAACCGAGTTTTCAAGCCATACTTGGATAAATTTGTAGTGGTTTTTATCGACGACATTTTGATCTACTCAAAGACAGAAGAAGAACACGCCAAACATCTAAAGATTGTTTTGGAGGCACTAAGGAAGGAGAAGATGTATGCGAAATTTTCAAAGTGCGAATTTTGGATGGAGAAGGTTCAATTCTTAGGCCATGTGGTGGATAAGAATGGAATCTATGTAGACCCTGCAAAGGTAGAAGCAGTAAGTAATTGGGAACAACCGAGAACACCGACGGAGGTGACAAGCTTTTTAGGGTTAGTTGGGTACTATCGAAGATTCATCCAAGATTTTTCTAAGATAGCAACTCCGTTGACCAATTTGACTAGAAAGACGGTGAAATTTGTATGGACCGACAAATGCGAAGAAAGTTTTCAAGAACTGAAAAGGAGATTGAGCGAAGCACCTGTGTTATCATTACCAGATGATGCGGGAAATTTTGTGGTGTATAGTGATGCATTGCACAAGGGACTTGGTTGTGTGCTTATGCAATACGGGAAGGTCATTGCGTATGCATCACGACAATTGAAGGATTACGAAAAATGATACCCTACTCATGACTTAGAGATAGCGGCAGTAGTTTTTGCGTTGAAGATATGGAGGCATTATCTATACGGGGAGAAATGTGAGATATGCACGGACCACAAAAGTCTGAAATATATCTTCACACAGAAGGAGTTGAACATGCGGCAGAGAAGGTGGTTAGAATTAATCAAAGACTATGACTGCGATATTCTTTATCACCCAGGGAAGGCAAACGTGGTTGCCGACGCTCTGAGCAGGAAAGGAAGGGAGAAGTTGTTTAATTTGACGACTCAGGAAGAGTTGATAAGAGAGATGGAGAAATTGGAGATAGAAATGAAAGAACCAGAGAAGCCTGGAGAGAAGTTGTTTGCAATGGAAGCTCATTCTACATTATTGGATAGAGTAAAAGAAGCACAAGAGAAAGATGAAGAATGTGAGAAGATCAGGAAAAGGATCACAGAAAATGAGGAAGAGAAATTTTGAATGAATAAAAACGGTATCTTAATATTCGAAGGAAGAGTGTGGGTACCAGCGGTAACCGAGTTGAGGGAAGAGATTTTGCACGAGGCACACAATACGTCATATTCCGTTCATCCGGGAGGCATGAAGATGTACCGAGATCTATGGCAACATTTTTATGGCCCAATTTGAAACGGGAAGTCGCAGAGTGCGTCAGTAGATGTTTGACTTGCCAATGCGTTAAAGCAGAGCATCAACGGGCGAGTGGTTTACTACAACCGTTGGAAATACCAGAGTGGAAATGGGAGCATATTACGATGGACTTCGTGGTAGGACTTCCAGTTACATAGAAAGGTTATGATGCTATTTGGGTTATCGTGGATCGACTAACGAAGACTGCACATTTTTTACCAATCAAGATTCACTACAGTTTGAATCAGTTAGCGAGTCTGTATGTAAAGGAGATTGTTTCACGACATGGAGTACCAGTGTCAATTGCCTCTAATCGAGATCCGCGCTTAACGTCTAATTTTTGGAAGGGTTTGCAAGAGATGATGGAAACGCAGTTGAGGTTAAGTACGACTTATCATCCTCAGATAGACGGACAGAGTGAGTGAACAATACAAACGCTGGAGGACATGCTTAGAACTTGCGTGATGGATTTCAAGGGAAATTGGGATGACCACCTATCCTTAGTAGAATTCGCATACACTAATAGTTACCATGCGAGTATCGGCATGCCACCGTACGAAGCTCTTTACAGAAGAAAGTGCAGAACGCCATTATGTTGGGACGAAGTCGGAGAACGACGAATACTCGGACCAGAGTTAGTTCAACAAACCGCAAACGTGGTGACAATGATAAGAGCCAAATTAGTAGCAGCTCAAGACTGCCAGAAAAAGTACGCAGATTTGCATCGGCAGGACCGAGACTTTAAAGTCGGCAGTTTCGTATTCTTGAAGGTATCTTCATGGAAAGGAAAAATCCGTTTCGACAAGAAAGGAAAATTAAGTCCAAGATTCATAGGACCGTTCGAGATACTGAAGCGAGTGGGCGAAGTAGCATACAAAGTTGCGTTACCACCCGAGTTGGAGCACGTCCACAACGTGTTTCACATTTCTGTGTTGCGACCGTACAAGGCCGACTACAAGCACGTGATTTCTTACGAGCCCATTCAAGTGGAGAAGAACTTTGCATATGAAGAGATTCCTGTCTAGATATTAGATAGGAAAGAGCAAACCTTGAGAAATTATATCTTCTATAAAAGTACTTTGGCGTAACCACGATGTCGAGGAGGCAACGTGGGAGTTAGAAGATAAGATGATGAGGGACTATCCCCATATCATCAATTAATTGTCATTAATAATCTATATTAATTGATAGTATAGTGTGATAATATATGAAAAGACTATATTGGTAAGATGAAATGTACATGAATTATATGATATGGATATATATTAAATCCCTAACTTTCCATTTTGTAGTAACAATTGTGCAATTAGATTACATTTTTGGGAATTTAAGAAACCAAACTAAGCATTG
Source organism: Panax stipuleanatus (assembly GCA_020205555.1). Lineage (NCBI taxonomy): Eukaryota > Viridiplantae > Streptophyta > Magnoliopsida > Apiales > Araliaceae > Panax > Panax stipuleanatus. The sequence goes on from CM035117.1 coordinate 139,808,196, forward strand.
TTTAACCAAGTTGCTGAGCTTTTAAATCATTGTCCAAAATCAGTTACCAAACAGTAACCTATAACCTATTTATGTAACTTCCAAGCTGTGATCATTGGCTATGGGAATGGCTGATGGTGGGTGGTTGAGCAACCCAATGTAAACCAATGTGTTCTTCTTCTACACTTTGGTTTCAACTTCTATGTAAAACCTTTAGCCAGTCCACCATTCCTCTATAAATTGGCAGCTATGTTACTAAGTTCACGTTGCTGTGTTTTGTCTGATAAAACTCTAAGAATTTAAGTTTGCGTGTTTGTTGTTCAAAGAAGAGTCTAGCAATCTCAGAACGTTAGAAGCTAAGCAAACTAAGCTTCAAGAGGTATAATTCTAAATTCCATATTCTTCATTCTTGTTCCTCATTTTGTTTACTGTCAAAGTTTTAAATCTTGATTATGCCAAATTTGATGATAATTGGGTTTTTGAACACTTGTGTAGTTGTTATGTGGACTTATATACATGTTGGACTTACATGATAAGCTGTTTAAAACTATTGTTGTGAAGGAATTTTGAGTTTTGGCCTAAGTTCTGTCGAAGCAGGGAGTTCACTGACAGGGACTGGACACAGCGCAGCTGCGCCAGCCTCTGCAAATAGCTTCATGTTTCTGCTTAAAAATCTGTTAAGCCTAGTTGATTATTATGACTTAGACGAACATGGGAACATGATTGGCATGCCTATATGAGTACGTTAAGATAATGCAAGCATGTTTTATTAAGATTTCATGCATGAATGACAAAGTTATAGTTTTGAAAATAAACTTAAGGTTTTATAATCGAATTTTGATGTATATGAGTCATATTAATATTCTGACTTTTGAGACATATTGGTATGACCTAGACACACACGAAATGCATATTGACTTAAGTATATATGTATCGTGATATAAACATGTGAACCTAACTAGTGCACTTTCCTAACGAAAATTAAAGTTTTAAAAACAAACTTTGACATGTGTGTAACACATTGATGCTCTAATTTTTGAGGCATGTTGGTATGATATAGAGACACATGATTTGAATGTTAACATGCATATCTAAACTTCATAATGTGACTTGAACGAGTGAACCTCAATAATGAACCTTTCTAATGAAAACACAAGCTTTGAACATGGACTCTAACATGTTATAATGAGACTCTAGGTTCTGATTTTTAAGCATGTAATATAACCTTGAAATATGTGTCAGACATGTTAACATACGAATCGAGATAGCATGAACATGATAGGCCCTATTAGTGAGATTTACTAATAAAAATATAAGTTTAGATTGTGAACCTTAACATGTTATTGCAAGTTTCGTATTCTGGAGTTTACGGATATATGAGATAGTACTCTTGGACTCACTCACGTATCATACATGTATATATACCATGCTAGATGTCGTGAAACCAAGTTTAGCGTAAACGAAACATGTTTTCAAACTAATAACTATGATAGTTACATGAATATTCATAAGCATGCCTGGAATGAGTTATGTGATCTCCTCATATATTTAAAATTACAAACATGATAGCTAAGGTGATATCACATGTTAATGATTGAATACGATTTTGATGGTTCACTTATAGTAATGCTATAACTCGCTAATTCGAGTAGGTTTGCTAATTGTGGTAGTCTCACATGATAGTAACGATGTATGAATATGATCAACTTGAGAAAAAAGGAAGTTAAGAATAGAAATTAGATACTAAATAATTGTGTAGCTAGGTTAAAACTTAGCTTGTGTGTTGATCGTATATTCGAAGACAAAATATGAAGTAAAATTATATGACTAATGAATATCATATATATACGTAAGTGTATTACGATAGGAATTCGAAAGTGTTGATTTGCTTTTTGTGGATAAACTACGCTAAAGGCAAATTCTCTAACTTACACTCTTTTAAAGTGCAAGTTTCCTTACTTACACTCATTTATAGTGCAAGTATCTTAGACCTTCGTGTTTTACTTTATTCAAGGAACGTTGTAAGCAAGTTCCTAACTCTACTCTTTATTGAACATTCAATTGGCTTATGTTAATAGTGTCGTACAATTAAACTCTTGAGATTAAATTCAGATATTATGAATCATATACTTCATGAATAAGATAAAAGTCAAACTATATTCTTCGGACTTTAAATCTTAAAATTTAACTTATAGTTGTTGTGATCTATGCCATTTGATTCGGCTAGACTTATATTATTGAAAGGCGACCCAAACCGATTAATTGGTGCAGGATCTTGTATTTGACTGAGAAGAACAAAATATAACTGTCGAAGAACCAACGCGCGTACATTAGTATGATTGATTGTTATGCATAACATAGGGTACTTTAGGCTGATCACCTGTTGTACTTGTTTTTGTTGGATTTTCAGTTTATTACTGTCAATTCCTGTGGAAGTTCATAGTCCTTAGTGACTGCTCAATATTTAGTTATCTTGAAATCTTGATTTGATTTATTATTGAATCACATTGATATTATTCTGTCCTTAGCGACTATTATTGAGAACTGTTGATATTCTTGTTATCCTTGAACTATCCAACCTTTCTATACCCTTTCGAGAATTGAAAATTATATTACTCACCCTTACTGTATATTACTTGCTGGGCAATTTGTGCTCATTCTTGCTTTCCTTAAAAATATTTCAGTTAAGGCCGAGCAGTGCGGACCCTCGAGTACCGACAAGGGCAAGGGAAAGGCTACTAAGTAGCTTTGTTTATGTAGGACTTTATGATTGTAATAAAGAACTTATGATATTATGTACTAGTTAAGGTTATTTATGCGTAAGATATGTCTAAGCTATGTAATCACTGTTTAAGTTACGAGACCTTGGGACATGAATAAATTATATTATTTAAATGTAATATATTCGGTATTAGTTGTGTATTATTCCGCTGTGAAATGCGAGATTTAGTCGTATTATTATTGTAATGTATTACCCTGAGCACGTGACGAACCGAATTCGAGAAACCCCGTGACGGTCCTGGAATTTGGGGACGTCACATAAGCCAATCATGTCTTCATGTGACCACACAAACACATCCTGAAACTGAGTTATGAGTTCAATCAGGTCTGCTTTTTGGTTGTAGGTAAGGTCCATGCCTATCTAGATTTCCTTATGGTTTTCTGCGGTTCTGATTTTGACCGTGATGGTTTGATCGAGGTTTGGTTTGGGTTTGTCTTTGACCCATTCTTTGATCTCATCGGGCATCTCATAGTCATCTATCTCCTCTTGATCAATCTCCATCAAGTCGAAGTCCAGTTCTACATCAAAGTTGTAGTCACTGTGAAAATTTGGCATCTCATGAGTAGGGACAAACAAATCCAACACTAGAGTCCTGAAAATATAATTATTTCACTTTAATATATAAAAATGTTTGATCATACAAAGCATTTAGCAAGATGCATGACAAAAGTAACTGCTATCGCTGTGTAACAAAAATAAGAAGTAAATAAAACCATGCTTCAGGGCAGATGAACTTTATGCCCTTTTACCCTTTTTGACTGGGGCATGAAGTGTTGCTCCAATTGTCTAGAGTCAAGTCCTCATGAATAGGGAGGATAAAAGAGTTGTTGTCGTCTGTCTCCTCTTTGATAATGATTAAGACATCCTTCATATAAGGGCCAGTGTTCTTCTTTGAACTGCTACCCTTATCCCTTTTGATGCGAAGGATTGGGATTTGATCTTGTGAATCATCATCGGGGATATTGTCGTTCATACCCTCATAGTGAACCAGAAAATACATGTTTGCAAACGGGTCTTGTCCCTCATGCAGGGACTTTTCTTTGCCCTTTTTGCTTTCCTCATCAGGCTTTGGGAGTCTTCTCTCACTAATCAGTTTGACCTGAGGAAACAGCATACCTGACATAGTAGTATAAATCTTCCTTATTGGTTTCATAAACCAGGCATCAGTGAGGTTTGGTAGCAGGATGGTGGAGTCTGGAATCGTTGGATGCTTGTGTGGGTTCCGGTGGTTTAATCTGGATGAAAAGCCTAATCCGGCTTTCCCTAACTGGCTAGGGATTTTCACTAAACTCTTGATTCTTTGCTGATTTTTCCTTAACCCTTTTCTAGGGCAGAAACCCAAGGATACCATTTATTGACCGACCGTCATCACTTCGGGAGAAACTTTTAGCTTTAAGGTTGGTTCCCCAATAGGTAAATATTGAGTGTTGCTCACTTCCAAAGCTTGAAAACTGGCAGGTTCAACCTCCTCATCGAGATTAATTACCGACATATCGCCCTGTATACAGACAGGATATTCTGGCTCAGCATTTACAGAGATCAGATTGCCATCAATGATGTACTTAAGTTGTTGATCAAGGGTGGATGAAACTTCTCCTGCCATATGGATCCACGGTCTTCCAAACAACAAATTGTATCCAGTGGTAATTTTTAGTACCTGGAAGGATACATAAAAAGTATAGGGACCAATCTCCAATGGAAGCTAGATCTCTCCCGCAGCCTCCCGACGAGATCCATCAAAAGCCCAAATAACTACATGACTAGTTTGGATTCGGTTTGGATTGATCTTCATTCTCTCCAAGGTGTCATAGGGGCAGATGTTTAGGGATGATCCTCCATCTATCAGCACACCACCGATCACATATCCTGATGACATCACTGCTATGTGCAATGACTTGCAATGACCCGTCCCTTCTATGGGTATATCATCGTCAGTGAAAGATATCACATTAATGTTGAAAATGTGCTCTATCACGTGATGAAACTTGTCAGTATCTACCGTCTTTGGCAGATGTGCTTCTTCTAGTACTTTCACCAGAATCTTGTGATGATCCTCTGAAGATAGGACCAGATCCAGAATGGATATCTGTTTGGGTGCTTCCTTTAAGCTTCGCACCACTTTGACCTCATTATGCCCCATCTTGCTGAGGAATTCTTCAATTTTTCTCCTCAGACACTCTCCCCTTAGCTTTAATGACTGAGTTGATTACTCGTTGAGGCAGGTACAGCGGGTTTTCCTTTGGTACAATAGCAATGTGGTTTGATGTTTATCTTTCATATTTCCCATAGTTCCATAGGACTTTCTTCAAGCTGACTACATGATATTGCGGTCTGCATGGCAATATTAGAGGTTCAGGCGCAGCCACTTTCACAGGATTCTTTCCTTCATGGACCCCTTTTCCCTGTAGTATTAGGGGTGTGATAGCTAGATCCTTCTCACAGGAAATGACATCCATTACTTCTTTCAAATTCCATGGCCTGGGCAGAAAAATTTCTTCCTCATCAGGATAGCCATAATCTTGGTTTGCCTTCATCAGCTCACCGCTTTTAATCAGATTTTAAATCAGGTGACGAAGTCCCCAACAATCCTCTGTGTCATGACCAGGCGTGCTAGAATGATATTGACAGATCCTATTCGATTTGAACATTCTGGATCGAGGGTCCACCGGGGGTAACAATTTTGTGACTCTCCCCGCGTTGATCAGCATTTGGAGGATTTCTTTCATCTGCTGGTTCAAATTAGTGAAATTCCTCTTAAAGGCAAATTCCCTGTTATCTTGAAATTTCTCTTCCTTGGAAACTTTGTCGGCCCAGGGTTCACGCTCATGAAATCGGTAATGATCCATCATGGCGATGGGAATACTTTCAGGCATAGGATGATTTTCTTCATGCTGGTTGGTCTGATTTATCGACTGTCTTGTTATCTGATGTTGATAAACCACAAATTAGACCAGTTGTCCAACTTGTTCCTTAATAGACTTGATTTCCTGTTCTATCAGGAACTGCCTTTCTGAGAACTCCCAATTATCTGGGATATTGATACTTGCTTGAGTTGACTCTCCAACATATTGGAGGTATTTGGATCTTTCTCCATTTCCCATGTCGATCATATTGACACTCTCCTCATTGTGTTAAAGTAGAGAACTATCTTGCACATATTGTTGCTCTTGTTTTGTCACCATAGTCTCCCTGTTATCTATCAGATCTTGGATTTTATATTTGAGGGACCAACAATCTTGTGTGTCGTGGCCTAGTGCTCCAGAATGATAAGTACACTTCTTACTCGGGTCAAAATTCTGTCCGCTTGAACTGGCCGGCGAAAGGAGCTGAACAATCTTATTTTGTGCTTTCAGAAGTTTCAGCACCTTTTCTAGTGAATCTCCCAAGGGTGTGAACATTCTTCGACGTCTAACTTCTCTAGCTTTCTGAAAGGAAGAATTAGAAGATTGTGCTGGAGCTTAAAAAAGGGAATACTTTCTCCTTTGAATAGGCAAGCTTGGATTGGCTCTTTGATTTTGTCCCTAAAGTATCAAGGACACCTCCTCTTCCTTCTTCTTGTGTACTCTCCTAGGATTACTGCCATAGCTTCCAGATTGAATATGCTCGGCCACTGCCTCCAAAACAGTAAGGTCCTTGATCTTCCTAGACTTTAGACCCATTTTGGCCATTTCTCCATGTTTGATCATCTTCAAGAATGGTTTTCCTATACCTGCTAGGACCCTCTCGTAATATGGAGCTTCTTGGATGTCTATGAAAGTTAGGACTATCTCAGTCTCTATCATAGGCGGGGTGACTTGTGCCGCCATCTGTCTCCATCGATTGGTATACTCTCTGAATGACTCAGTGTTTTGCTTCTTGACTTTGGTGATTTAATATCTGTCTGGAGCCATGTGAGACTGGAAGCTATATTGATTTAGGAAGGCATGTGCTAGCTCATCCCAGCTGTGAATTTTGGAATTTTCCAATTGGGTATACCAGGCTCTAGCCTCTCCGGTTAGACTCTTCTGGAATAACAGCATTCTGAGCTTCTCGTCCTCTGCATAGGATTCAAGTTCTCCAATGAATACTATATTAAACCGGTTGTGAATAAATCAATTAGAACAATTCTAATCTTATTTAAATAAATAAATTATACTAATAATCTATTTAAATAAATAATATTTATCTACAATAGGGATAAGCCTCCCTAACGATCAACGACTTTCCAGATAATATAGATTTCAACATTAATCAAAAAAGAACCTGTGAGTAAATAGTTACCATACAATTCAATCCTTCCACCATACAATGTCCCAATTAAATATAAGACATGAATTTACTGTCAAGTCTTATCTTATTTAATTATATGTATTTCGATTAGAAAATACACAACTCCAAATAATGCAAATTAGAAACTCCTTTCTAATTTCATTTTACCTTGGCCAAGGATTCCTGGGTTGTCATTTAACGAATCACATAGGACATATCTCCTCTTTTACTAGAGGTGGTAGATTCTTTATTGATCATACATTATCTCCATATGTAACTCATTATACCTAAGCATACCCTATATATGCCTTAAAAGGCCTTAAGGAATAAGTCAAAGTATAATTTGTTACATACAAGATACTATGATGATCTCAAGTCCAAGGATCACTTGTACTACTATCACATTAGGAATTCCTATTGACAGGTGAGTAAAACTCCATTAGGTATTCCATAGCGAGTCACGTTCAGTGAACTTATTCTCCAATAAGCACCTACATACTTGCTTTAGTGTCTCCACATAAATGATCATGAGATCAATCATCCTCATCCAATGAGCAAGCAACATATGTACCAATCTATCCGAATTTACTAATTCCCTTTTTAGTAATCCCACGATTGGGAACTATTTTAGTTTTAAAACTTTCTAAGAATTTAGATCTCATTAGCATGATCATCATCATGATTCTAAAAGCATTGCTTAAAACTATGGGTTATTTACATATTATAAAAACAGCAACATGTAGATAATTAAATGCCTTCAATAAATGAATATTTTATTAATAAATAAATAAGATTGTTTACAAAGTATGTGCTTTATCATCGTACATGATTGGCTTGTATGCACACTACTATCAATCTCCCACTTGCACTATACATGATTGGCTTGTAAGAACAGGGTGTGGTATAGTAGGTTCTTCTACTTGGTCAGGTACCTGACTTTGATCCGTGGTAATTTATGGTTCTTGAACTTCTTCAAGATATATCTTACTCCCACTGACCCCTTCATGGATAAACTCCTTTTCCAAGAAGGCAGCATGTTTCGCAACAAACACCTTTTGATCAGTTGGATGATAGAAATAATATCCTAAAGTTTCTTTAGGGTATCCCACAAATCTACACTTAACGAATTTTGTCTGTAGCTTATCATTTTCAAATTTTTTAACATAAGTTGGGCAACCCCAAGTCTTAACATGCTTAAGATTTGGTTTCATCCCCTTCCACATCTCATATGGAGTCTTTGGGGTGGATTTGGTAGGTACCTTGTTAAGTAGGTATGCAGCCGTTTCTAGGGCATATCCCCAGAAAGAAATTGGAAGGTCGGTAAAACTCATCATGGATCGATCCATGTCCAACAGTGTTCGATTTCTCCTTTCAGATACTCCATTTAACTGTGGTGTACCTGGAGGAGTCCATTGTGAGATTATACCATTTTCTTTGAGACAATTGAGAAACTCACCGCTTAAGTATTCTCCACCTCGATTTGATCGAAGTATCTTTATACTCTTGCCCGTTTGTTTCTCTACTTCACTTCTAAACTCTTTGAACTTTTCAAATGATTCTGACTTGTATTTCATTAAATACACATATCCAAATCTTGAGTGATCATCAGTGAAAGTAATAAAATAAGAATACCCACCCCGTGCACTTGTTGTCATAGGTCCACAAACGTCTATATGAATCAATGCCAACAACTCTGTAACTCTTTCTCCTTTTCCACTAAAAGGAGATTTAGCCATTTTACCCATGAGACAAGATTCACAAGTTGGATATGATTCATAATCAAATAACTCAAGGAGCCCATCTTTATAAAACTTGGATAATCTTGTTTCATTGATATGACCAAGTCTACAGTGCCACATGTAGGTATAATTAATATCATCTCTTTTTCTTTTCTTAGTTTGTTCAATTTGAAAAATATTTTCTTGTAAGTCAAGTGTATAAAGTCCATTTCGCAAATTTCCAACACCATATAAAACATCGTCTTTATAAATAGAACAACTATTGTTCTTTATAACAACGTTAAATCCTTTCATATCCAATACAGAAATTGAAATAATGTTTTTAATAATATTCAGAACATAATAACAATTATTAAGATAAATGGACTTGCCCGAAGGCATTGCTAAATAATAAGTTCCTACAGCTAATGAAGCAACCTTTGCTCCATTCCCCACTCGTAGGATCACCTCATCATTGTTCAGCTTTCTACTTCTGACTAGTCCCTGCACAGTATTACATATGTGAGAACCACAGCCGGTATCCAATACCCAAGTACAATTATGACTTTCAGAAAAATTAATTTCAATCATAAAAAAACCTTGATTGGAAGTCGAAGCTTCTCCAAGCTTCTTCTCTGCTAGATACTTCTTGCAGTTCCTTTTCCAATGTCCCGGCTTTTTGCAATGAAAGCACATTCCTTTAGCTGGTTCAGGTTTTTTTTGTTCCTTTTCTTTCCCCTTTCCCTTAGCCTTCTTAGATTTCTTCTTTTCAGAAGATACCTTGGGCCTCTTCCTTTTATTGGAAGAATCCATCATCAAGATATGGTTCTTCTTGGATGGGAAGTGACCTTCTGTAGTTTTCAGCATGTTAAGCAGCTCAGGCAAGCTGACATCTAGCTTATTCATGTGAAAATTAACCACAAACTGCGAGAAGGTCTCAGGAAGTGACTACAAGACCAAGTCTTGACTCAGCTCCCCATCCATGACGAACCCCAGCTGTCCAAGGTGTTCAATCAAATTGATCACCTTTAGGACATGAGTCTCGACGGCAGTACCCTCGGTCATCCGAGATCGGAAGAGCTCCGTAGATATCTCATATCTAGCAGTCCTACTCTGTTCACCATACAACTCCTTGAGGTGAAATAGTATAGCAGGAGCATCCATATTTACGTACTGACGCTGAAGCTCGTTATTCATGGATGCGAGCATGATGCATTGAGCCACAGATGCATCATCTTGCCATTTATTGAAAGTGGCAATCTCTTCCTTAGAGGCTGTTTCCGAAACAGATTCAGGGATAGTGAAATTTAGGACATAAGAAATCTTTTCAGCAGTGAGAACAATTCTCAAATTTCTTAGCCAGTCCGTATAATTCGGCCCGGTAAGCTTATTAGCATCAAGTATGCTTCGCAGTGAAATTAGTGATTTTGACATTTTTAAAATTCTGCATGTGAAAAATAATATTTTAGCAAACATTTATTTTATTAATTTTGCATACCAAAATAAATTTAGGTCTTTATTTTAAATTGGTATCTCCCACTATTTTTATCAAACTATATTACCCTCACTTATATAGTTCGGCAACATCTAATTAAAGATTTGCTAGTGAGAATAAGGATCCCATTTCAAATGTATATAACCTTGTGGATAGCACAACAAGCGATATACAAATAAATAGGTAGACAACTCTTGTCAATTACATCACTATATAACTCCTTTTATTTTGCCTCTTAAATCATAATGGTCAAGTGTGTGCACATCCGAACTAAAATGATTTAAGTTAAGTCCAGCTTAACACTTCCATAAATTCAAAAAAGAAAAATGTTCTTTCTTGTGGATAGCACAACAAGACTAGATCGTTCAATTTTCTTGATAAGCATCAAATGTGATTAATTAACATCTTAAATACGCAATACTCGCCTTGTGGATAGCACAACAAGCTCATATTAAATATTTAATACTCTATTAATTTATCATGCTAGAAGGCGACGTTCGATATTCCAAATATCATTTTAACGCTTCGGACTTAATATTATTTCTTTGAGGGGTTTGTTATTATTTGTCTCATCTTGTTTAGCACGCATGCACATATATATATAAAATACGCGTCATTTTATTAAACATGCGAAGCATGTTTGCATAAAATATAATATATATAATATTTAGCATGCAATATAGAATACTATATTTTACCCGGATTGATTATGGACTTTTATTCTAGTTTGGTTTACTAGAGCCACCAAGTGAAGCAAAAGGTCAAACCTAGGAGTGCAAGAATTTAAATTTAAATATAACTATTACATTTAAATCCGAGCTCCATACAAACGGGTCTTCACGCGCTCCTTGCTCCTTGGTCTCTAATTTCTTCAAGATAAATCTAACTATTTCTATTACATTAAACTATTTAATTTAAATAGAAACCTTGATCAACAGTCAAGGGGAAGTACATAGGAGGGAGATAGAATTTTACATCAAGAAAAAAAAATTAGAGAAGACAAGGTACACAGACCCCCATTTAATAAAACTCATTCATTCAAGCATTCAACTGAAATAAAATCCAATCACATTGGTCAAATAGTCCATAATCAATCCCCATTTATTATCATACATATCACCATATATATCAATAAATAAATATTCATCTCATGAATTAAAACATTTCATATATATATGAGTATCATTTAATGGGCAATTTTAAATTGCATGAAATCCAATTTCAAGAATAAAATAAACTCTTTATTTTAATTATAAAATTATTTAAAATATAAAATATATATATATCATATATATATATATATATATATATATATATATTTGATATTACCGTATATATTATATATATTTATATAACAACTCAGGTTATATATATATATATATATATAATATAAATTCATATTTATTTTTTAAAAAAGAAGTCACCTTCTTTTATTAAAAGAGTCATTTCCTGATGGGTCACCTTCTTTTTGGAGTAAGAAAGTGACAACACCTTTTCTTTGCAGAATTCAAGATTAGCACCCAAAAAAAAATTGTGATTCGTCCCAAAAAAAAATCATTTTTTTTCTTAAAAATAATAATTTTATACAATAAAATTATGCCCAATAAATTATTTTAAATACATACCCATATGTATATGAAATCAAAAATAAATTAATAATTGCATAAAGATTTGGCTCTGATACCACTGTTGGGTTTGTACGAAATCGTGACGCTATCAAATTGTAAAAATTAGCGGAAGCATGAAATATCAGAGTTTAAAAAAATTCCTACAAAATCATTACCCGGATCATCCTTTATGCAAATTATTAATTTAAAACGATAAATAAGAAGTTATGGAATCATACCCTTGTAGAACGAAGTTTCCACGGGTACGAGTTCAACTCCTTGTTCTTCGTGATCTCCTTGAATTTTCGGGTTAGATTCCTTCCTTTGATCAACGTTAGCCACCCAAGTGTTTGGCCTCTAGAGGTGATCCACCAAGGAAGATGAATTATCAAGAAGGAGGGTGGTTGGCTTAGTTTTCTATCCTCTATAGAAAAGGAGTACTCTCCAACAATTGGAATTGCATCAAAAGATATCTATTATAAGACTCCTCTTATATAGATATTGGTCAACCCTTCTAATCTTATTAGACATGGAATTTCTTTTAATTAATTAAACTCCTTTGATTAATTTAGGCTTCCCACCACATGGAAAATAATTAATTAAATTTATTTAATTAATTTGTCTCCTAATTTTATTAGGAATAAATGAGAATACTAATATTAAATTAATTACTAAACTCCTTTAGAAATTAAAATAATAATAATTGTAATAATATTAATAAGACTCCTCTTATTAATTTATATTTAATATTTCCAAAATATTAAATAATAAACATTAAGCTATTTAATTTATTCTATCACTATAGATTAAATTAATTACACTTAATGCATTATTACGATTATGCCATTACCTTCTTAAATAATTATTCTTCCTTTTATGGTGTGACCCTTTAGGTTCTCTATATTAAACCGATTGTGAATAAATCAATTAGAACAATTCTAATCTTATTTAAATAAATAAATTATACTAATAATCTATTTAAATAAATAATATTTATTCTACAATAGGGATAAGCCTCCCTAGCGATCAACGACTTTCGAGATAATATAGATTTCAACATTAATCATAAAAGAACCTGTGAGTAAATAATTACCATACAATTCAATCCTTCCACCATACAATGTCCCAATTAAATATAAGACATGAATTTACTGTCAAGTCTTATCTTATTTAATTATATGTATTTCGATTAGAAAATGCACAACTCCAAATAATGCAAATTAGAAACTCCTTTCTAATTTCATTTTACCTTGGCCAAGGATTCCTGGGTTGTCATTTAACGAATCACATAGGACATATCTCCTCTTTTACTAGAGGTGGTAGATTCTTTATTGATCATATATTATCTCCATATGTAACTCATTATACCCAAGCATACCCTATATATGCCTTTAAAGGCCTTAAGGAATAAGTCAAAGTATAATTTGTTACATACAAGATACTATGATGATCTCAAGTCCAAGGATCACTTGTACTACTATCACATTAGGAATTCCTATTGACAGGTGAGTAAAACTCCATTAGGTATTCCATAGCGAGTCACGTTCAGTGAACTTATTCTCCAATAAGCACCTACATACTTGCTTTAGTGTCTCCACACAAATGATCATAAGATCAATCATCCTCATCCAATGAGCAAGCAACATATGTACCAATCTATCCGGATTTACTAATCCCCTTTTTAGTAATCCCACGATTGGGAACTATTTTAGTTTTAAAACTTTCTAAGAATTTAGATCTCATTAGCATGATCATCATCATGATTCTAAAAGCATTGCTTAAAACTATGGGTTATTTACATATTATAAAAACAGCAACATGTAGATAATTAAATGGCTTTAATAATTGAATATTTTATTAATAAATAAATAAGATTGTTTACAAAGTATGTGCTTTATCATCATACATGATTGGCTTGTATGCACACTACTATCAGAAGCTTCATGTGGGGCTGCTCCCTCCTGCGAGTTTAAGTTGAGCTCCCGTGGCCTTTCAAATTCATTTTCAGTTTTGAATTTTAAAGGTAATCCAATTTTCTATCTCAAATCTATGGTGTTCAGGAAACATTTTTTAGATTCTGTCACCGTACAAACCCTCTGCACATCTCCAGTAACGCTTACATCCTTTCTTTTCCAGTTTGGACCGTTAGAATGTTGTAAACCACGTAGTATGCTTTTAAACACAATCTATCAAATATGTATGCATATATGACTTGATAAAAAATTTTAGACTTAGTAAATATGCATATTTTACTGTGCTAAATGTTTTGATGTAAAAAACTTTGATTTCTGAGACAGTAAATTGACGCCCTTTTTGATCAGTTTACTCATCCTTTTTAGGCCAATTAGGCTTGGATTTTTGACTAAAAATGTATGTGGTAATTTAGCTACCACGGGGAGTTTACTTTTGATTTTTTTTCATAAATATGAACTATTTTTGTTTTTGTGTAGGTGTGCTACTGAATGGCCACCTAGTCATGCCTGTGTGCATGTGGACATTCCTTTTCATAAAGGAGATTCTGGCAAAAAAATTTCAAAAACCTGAGCATTTAATAAACATTTAATTTTGACTTTACTGGGGATTTTGGTTGACCTATGCATGTTTTAGGACTTAAAATGCAAGAATTACTGATTTAATTTGATAAGCCACAGGTTTTAGGCTTACTTCACCCTTTTCGAGGTGATTTGGAGACTTTGTCCAGGTTATGGAGTCGGATAGACCCGGTAGTGCCAGCAGGGACGTTCCAGGAGTTAGGCGGAGGAGAGTCTCCGATGTTCGTCAGCCACGGCCGGCCCGGCCGCTTCACAGATTGGCTAAGTCAGTGATTCGTCCTATCTCAGTTGACCTGCCGGTTGATGTGGACGTTGAGGATGTACCTTTTGTTGATTATGTCCCAGGTCAGGCTCCGCATGCAGAGCTTCTAGGAATTATGGGGCCACTTCAGGAGCTTCTAGGAGATTTGAGGCGCCATCCAACGAGATACCTTTACGCCAATGAGGTGACTGAAGTTTTTCTTCTGGATTTTCTTTTTCTTGCCATTTTCAAAGCATAGGCTTGATCTGGATTAGCCTTTTTAATGCAGGTTCCCTGCTTTACGCAGCCCAGAGGGAACTGGTTCAATGTGCATTCTTTGTACCATACTCTGCATCCGAAGTACAAGGCCATTGTTGATACTTGGGGGTTTTAGGCGTTATTTTCTATCCCTCCCCGCCGTTGCCCCTGGGGTTATCTGAGGGTATTATCTGAGTGCTGGTTCCACCAAACCTAGTCTCTCCATTTATTGGATTGTGAGGTGATGATGACGCCTATGGACTGGAGGTTCATCACCGGGATAGAGTTCGCAGGTGAGCCAGTGCCAATTATGGCTGATATTTCACCTACTGCCGTTTGGTCCCTCTTGGGAGTTCCTGCGATGGCCGTCAAGGGTCGGATGGTCTGTTATGGTCCCTTGAGTATAGATGTAAAGAGTGGGGCTTTGCTTGAGCCTCTACCTGATGATTAGAAGGTTAGAGATTGCATCCTGCGGCCACTATTTTTGGTGATCATCAGGGGTTGTTTCCTTGCGAACAACTCTTCGACGGTGTCCTTTGCCCTGGTTAGTGCTACTCGATATGTGGATCGCCTCAGTGATTTTGATTCAGGTACCTACACTTTTGCCTATTTTCTCCAAGGGATGCGCATGCGCTCGGAGGGTGTGACGGAGGCTTGGCTAGGTTTTTACCCATTCCTACTAGTGAGTACATCTCTCTTGTACCTTTTTGATTTCCTCATTTATGTTCATCAGTCTTGATCACTGAGGACTTTTGATATTTGCATGGCCAGTTTTGGGCATATGAGAGGCTTCCTTGCCTACGTCCTGCCATTACTCTGGGCCTGGAGACTTATCTGAGGGGACGACGCTGGCATCACTCCACATTGACGGAGGTCCCTGTAGCCAAAGGATTCACCCATTCTCGCCCGTAGCTAGAGATATTGACAGCCGGGCCGATCTCGTGGGTCCAATATACCTCAGACTTTTTGACAGTCGGGTTTGAGGACGACTTTCCCACTAGCCGGGAGTTTGCATTGTCCACTCGTCGAGTTCCATTTTTGACAGAGGGAGGTTGGGAGCTCTATTTAGAAGAGCGTGTTATTTGGAGCACTACGGGAGATATCGGCATTCCCTTTGTTCCTTCTGTTTAGCATCATTGGCCATTAGCTTAGCCACTCATAGACATTCCTATGGTGGGCGTTGATGGCTTCACCCTATCAGAGAGTCCTTACAGCCAGGAGGCATTTCATAGCTGGTGGAGTCCTCGTACCATTGGGGCTCAAACTCGTGCTACCCAGTTTATGGCAGACATGGTGTCGGGGTCTGTTATGATGACAAACTAGATAGCTCATATCCGAGATCCGACTCATCTAGATAATATTACAAGACTGACCCAGCAGTTAGAGCGAGCTTATTTGTTTACCAGGAACCTTGGCCAGGAGCCATCCGAGGCAGACTCTTTTGATCTATCTAACTCTGGAGCTGGCCCCTCATCTGGTCCATTTTCTAGCAGCTTTATAGGTGCTGATCCTTCCTTGTATCGACCAGACATTCCGATTGGCCGAGACTTTGTGACTTAAGAGGAGTTGGAGTAAATTAATAGCCTGGAGACAAATATTCTTAATCTCTTCGGATAGCTTTTCTCACTATATCTTTTGATAGGCCTCTATTTAGCTATAGGGCGGATGTGCCCGATTTCTCGCTATATCTTTTGATAGGCCTCTGTTAGTAGTTGGGTGGCTGTGCCCCATTTCTATGTACTTTTTATTTTGTATTTTCTTAGCAGACAGAGATGATGCTTTCAGTAGATAATTTCTTCTAGATATGCATGATATTTCCTATCTATTGCATCATATTTATCATTGTCATTGTGCATATATTATGTCATGGATATGCACTTAGACAGGTGAGTTCAGATTTGACCCCTAGATGGTCTTATGATACGGTGATATAGATGTCATCATCTACGGTCAGCCGTATTGAGGACTCGCCACCATCTTTGGTAGCATCCTTATTGAGGTCTTGGTATGATAGTCTGCCCCATACAGCCAGAGGGACAGGAGACCAGATGCTGTGGCATTCTTTAGACCTTCTAGATTTCCAGGTTTTGCACGGATTCGTAGATAGAATTTTATCATGATGGATACCTGAGCGGTAGATTTTTTTTCTTTGGACTGCACGAGTTGACTCCTACCTTAGAGGAGTATGAGTATTTTACAGGTTTGGCACTGGACCTGCCCTGCGCTCGCATAGCTATCAGTGACATAAAGAGACCATTTATGACAGTGTCAGGTCTGAGACGTCGAGTTGTCACTGAGGAGATTATTTTCGGACATGTGATATCCATTAATTTTCTGATCGATCGCTTCAGTCGGCTCGACAGCTACGAGGGACATTCTGGGGATTTTATCATTTCGACAGATAAATGGCAGCTTGCCCTTGTAGACATCTTGTTGATGTGCGTCACGGCCTATGTATACATGTCACTATATTTGGACCATTTAGATATTGGCTTGATGATCGTGGTCCGTACCCTCAGACAAGGTAGCACTATTCTGCCGATGATACTGGGTGAGACCTTGAGGTCGGCTACCTTTTACAGCACCCATCCCGAGGGGTTTTTTAGAGGTAGCTCTATTCTGCTATATGTAAGGCTCATGACACATCTGCGTCTGATTGATACCTTTAAACACCATGTGTACTGCTTTACCTATGAGATAGCTATATCATACTCCTTCCAGCTAGCGGAGTGTTCGGATGCAGCGATATGGTCGACCTTTTTATTAGATATTGAGCATCCATTTTCGATCTTACCATGCTCAGGGCTTGTATCCCCTTACAGCTTCATCACTCATGCAGTCGGCATATATTATTTTCCCCTAGCGGGCTTGAAAGAGGTGACCACTTACCATCCATTTGTAGTCATGGGTCAGTTCGATCAGTTCCAGAGCCTTCACCAGTTTGAGGGGGCTCTCGATCAGCAGATATTAGCTTCTTATTTGTCATTAGCTGACCTGATCAGGATATATGAGTGTTGAACTCATAGGGATAGGGCTAATTTCTCTACTAGCCATCCAGATCGTTCTCCAGAATATTCGACATGGTTGGAGTTTGATATTTCATTAGTTGCGGCTGTCCAGTCAGCTCCGAGTATTGATTCAAATAAGGAAAAGCCTATGGAGGCTCCTGATTCCCCCACAGGGGATGAGTTGTTTACTGGTTTGACAGCGGCTTTGGTTCGCGACCCTCCGAGCTTCCTTGTCGAGACAAATCCAACTATTGCTGACTCATTAGATCAGATGACTTTTGAGAGAGATCAGGCTAAGGTGTTGATGTTGACAACCTTTTCTAGCAAGGATACAGCTTTCACCACTAGAGACGAGGCTCGAGCTACTCGGGATGCAGCATTGGTTGAGTGAGACGAGGCTCGATCCACCCGAGATGCAGTTCTTGAGGAGAGAGATGAGGTCCGATCTATTAGAGATGCAGCCTTTGAGGAGATTGAGGAGGTCTTAGTTGCCTGGGATACTACTTACGTCGAGAGGGATGAGGCCATAGCTACCCAAGATGTCTATATTGCAGACAACACCGCACTCCGATTGTATACACACAGTCTGGTGGCAGATATGAGCACTTTCATAGATGATTACAGCAGCATTATGCAGATGGCTGTAGATGTTCTTGCTCGTATGGAGACTGAGTGTATTGAGCTTGCATCTGGTCCTCCATCCTCAGAGAAAGATGTCATGTTAGCAATGCTATCTCGCTTGGCCACGGGTTCATAGACTAGCTTTGTTTTTCCTGCACATACTATATCAGCCATTTTTGTCATGTACAAGACACAGTGTATATATCAAAAGGTATTATATATCAGAGAAATATATTTTGACTCACTTCCTTGTTGGATATATATTATCATTGCTGAGTGATTACCACTTCTTTCATAACTTGCTATTGTTGATGTATCACGTGCTTCTCCTTGATTGGATAGACAGTGAGATGTCAGAGAATATCTCAGATGGGCCTGTAGACGAGGGAGACTTGATAGAATTTAGGTTTTATAAGTTTTCGGTGTCTCGAGACTGGTTATTTATTGGGTTTTTTGTTCTTTCTTTTGAGTTTGTTTTGATGGGTTTTTGAATTTTTTTGTTTGGTTTGACCGTACCTGGAATGGATGCCTACGTACTCCTGGGCGGAGGGAGATCAGGTCATTCGTAGTTTGATCTTCTGGTGAAAACCAAAATGATTTGATTGATTCACCGGACCAGGATGATGGTTGGCAGGTGCTTTAGACATAGTACCTTTTTATGGTGTCTAAATTGATGAGTTGGTGAAATTTTCTCCCGTCCATCTCTTGCAATCTGATAGCTCCTCATGTCAACACTTCTTTGACAATGAAAGGACTTTCCCAATTTTGGGCAAATTTTCCTTTGGCTTAATCTTGATTGACCAGCATTTTCTTCAATACCAACTCGTTTTCTTTGAATTATCTGATTCAGACTTTCTTGTTGTATGATCGATGAATCCTTTGCTGGTATAACTGCCCGTGGAAAATGGCAGCAACCCTTTTTTCATCTATCAGGGACAGCTGATCGTACCACTCTTGCATCCACTGATCTTCTTCTATCTAAGCATCCATTAACACTCGCAAGGACTCCATTTTTACTTCTATGGGAAGTACTTCTTCCATGCCATAGACCAATGAGTAGGGGTAGCCCTAGTTTAAGTACTCATTGACGTTCTGTATGCTAACAGAGTCAGGGGCAATAGGTCAAGCCATTCTTTGTGATTGGCGAACATTTTCTGCATGATCTTCTTGATGTTCTTATTGGTCGCTTCGACAGCACCATTCATCTTGGGTGGGTAGATGACGAATTGAGATGCTTGATATAAAACTTGCTGCATAAATCTCTCATCATCTGATTATTTAGGTTTTTGGCATTGTCTGAGACGATCACCTCCAGTTGTCCATATCGATAGACGACATTATTTCTGTTGAAACCAATGATTACCTCCTTGGTGATTTTGAGAAAAGAGGCAACTTCAACTCACTTGGTGAAGTAATCGATCATGGTGAAGATGAATCGATGTCCATTATTGGCTTTAGGTTCTATTGGCCCAATCACATCCATTCCCCACACAGAGAAAGGCCATCGTGAACTCATATTGTGCAGCTCATTTGGAGGAGCGTGAATAGCATTTCTGTGGACTTGGCATTTGGAGCATCTCCTGACGTGATCATCACAGTCAGTTTTGAGAGAGATCCAATAATGCCCTGTTCTTAATATCTTCTTGGCCAGCAAATGACCGCTCATATGGGGACCACAGACTCCACCGTGGACTTCATCTATTAGTCTCTGGGCTTGCTTTTTATCAAAGCATCATAGAAGGCCTATTCTAGCATCCCTTTTATAAAGTGCATCTCTGCTCAGATATAACTTCATAGCCTTCTTGTGAATTCGCTTTCGTTTGGCTTGGCTTGCCCCATCCGGTGTAGATCCATCTCGGAGATATTCCTTGATGTCTTGATACCAAGGCTGATTAATAGGTGGTATTTCATCTGATACTTCTCCAATGTAATTCCCATATGTCGGGGCCTTTTGGTTTGTGAATTTGATGTCTAGAATTCCCCTCCTACCCGATACGTTGATCAGGGAAGCCAACGTTGCTAATGCATCCGCAAAGTCGTTCATTCTTCGAGTGATGTGGATGAAGGTTATCTCTTCGAAATCCATGGATATGTTGATGACCTGCCGGTGATAGGGAAATAAATGTAATTCTTTGGTGTGTTATGCCCCGGTGGTTTGTCTGATAATCAACTCAAAATCTCCAAAGACTAATAGACGTTGGATACCCATGGATTGGGCTAATTTCAACCCCATTATGCAGCCTTCATACTCAGTCGTGTTGTTGGGGTTCTCAAATTGCAGCTTGATAGCCACATAATACTGTTGGGTTTGTACGAAATCACGACGCAATCAAATTGCAAAAATTAGCGGAAGCATGGTATATCAGAGTTTAAAAAATTTCTACAAAACCATTACCCGGATCATCCTTTATGCAAATTATTAATTTAAAACGATAAATAAGAAGTTATGGAATCATACCCTTGTAGAACGAAGCTTCCACAGGTACTAGTTCAACTCCTTGTTCTTCGTGATCTCCTTGAATTTCCGGGTTAGATTCCTTTCTTTGATCAACGTTAGCCACCCAAGTGTTTGGCCTCTAGAGGTGATCCACCAAGGAAGAGAAATTATCAAGAAGGAGGGTGTTTGGCTTAACCTTAGTTTTCTATCCTCTATAGAAAAGGAGTACTCTCCAACAATTGGAATTGCATCAATCTAATATCTATTATAAGACTTCTCTTATATAGACATTGGTCAACCCTTCTAATCCTATTAGACATGGGATTTCTTTTAATTAATTAAACTCCTTTAATTAATTTAGGCTTCCCACCACATGGGAATAATTAATTAAATTCATTTAATTAATTTGTCTCCTAATCTTATTAGGAATAAATGAGAGTACTAAATATTAAATTAATTACTAAACTCCTTTAGAAATTAAAATAATAATAATTGTAATAATATTAATAAGACTCCTCTTATTAATTTATATTTAATATTTTCAAAATATTAAATAATGAACATTAAGCTATTTAATTTATTCTATCACCATAGATTAAATTAATTATACTTAATGCATTATTACGATTATGCCATTACCTTCTTAAATAATTATTCTTCCTTTTATGGTGTGACCCTTTAGGTTCTCCATATTAAACCGGTTGTGAATAAATCAATTAAAATAATTTTAATCTTATTTAAATAAATAAATTAAACTAATAATTTATTTAAATAAATAATATTTATTCTACAATAGGGATAAGCCTCCCTAGCGATCAACGACTTTCCAGATAATATAGATTTCAACATTAATCAAAAAGAACCTGTGAGTAAATAGTTACCGTACAATTCAATCCTTCCACCATACAATGTCCCAATTAAATATAAGACATGGATTTACTGTCAAGTCTTATTTTATTTAATTATATGTATTTCGATTAGAAAATGCACAACTCCAAATAATGCAAATTAAAAACTCCTTTCTAATTTCATTTCACCTTGGCCAAGGATTCCTGGGTTGTCATTTAACGAATCACATGGGACATATCTCCTCTTTTACTAGAGGTGGTAGATTCTTTATTGATCATTCATTATCTCCATATGTAACTCATTATACCCAAGAATACCCTATATATGCCTTAAAAGGTCTTAAGGAATAAGTCAAAGTATAATTTGTTACATACAAGATACTATGATGATCTCAAGTCCAAGGATCACTTGTACTACTATCACATTAGGAATTCCTATTGACATGCGAGTAAAACTCCATTAGGTATTCCATAGCGAATCACGTTCAGTGAACTTATTCTCCAATAAGCACCTACATACTTGCTTTAGTGTCTCCACACAAATGATCATGAGATCAATCATCCTCATCCAATGAGCAAGCAACATATGTACCAATCTATCCGGATTTACTAATCCCCTTTTTAGTAATCCCACGATTGGGAACTATTTTAGTTTTAGAGCTTTCTAAGAATTTAGATCTCATTAGCATGATCATCATCATGATTCTAAAAGCATTGCTTAAAACTATGGGTTATTTACATATTATAAAAACAGCACCATGTAGATAATTAAATGCCTTTAATAAATGAATATTTTATTAATAAATAAATAAGATTGTTTACAAAGTACGTGCTTTATCATCATACATGATTGGCTTGTATGCACACTACTATCAAATACTGCTCTCCTGTACCAGAGACAAGGACTGCCCCAGCTCCGGCACCTTCCATGTTCACTGCTACATCAAAATACATTTTCCAGGGTTGGACTATATTCTCTTGTCGGATTAGTTGAATTATCATGATCCCATCATCCAGGAAATAAGTTTCCAAAGGCTCAAAACCTCTAAAAAGTGCTTTGGCTAATTGATCTGCAATGCCCTGACCTTTGATAGACTTTTTAGTCACGTAGACAATGTCGAACTGTTGGAGGATCAACTGCCATTTGGACAATTGGCAATTCAACATTGGTTTGTTGAATACGTACTTCAATGGGTCCATGCGGGATATGAGGTAGGTCGTGTGCCCATAAAAATAGTGTTGTAACCTCATGGCGGCCTATGCTAACGCACAACATGTCTTCTCAATCAGCGTGTACTTCTGTTCGACGCTGCTGAATCTTTTGCTGATGTAGTAGATAGCTCTTTCCTTACTATTATCATCTTTCTGTCCCAGCATATAGCCCATTGAATTGGCATTGATGAACAGGTACATAAATATGGGAACTTCATCCCTCAGGAGTACAGTTTCTTTTTAATGGCAAGGAAAGCTTTTTGGCAATCCTCATTCCATTTCATGGATGAATTCTTCCTTAGTAGCTTGAAGATGGGTTCACACGTCGCCGTGAGCTGAGAAATGAATCGGCTTATGAAATTGATTCTCACAGGAACCCGCATATCTCCCACTCTGTTTGAGGTACTCGTATTTCCGTGATGGCTTTAATCTTGGCAGAATCAAACCAATACCTCTATTGCTTACCAGAAATCCCAATAACTTCCCCGATTTGACGCCAAAAGCACATTTGGCTCGATTCAGCTTGAGGTTGTACTTACGCAACCTATTGAACAGCTTTCTAAGATGGCTAATAAGATCGTCCTCCTTCCGCGATTTGACGATGATGTCATCCATATAAACCTCTATCTCCTTATGCATCATGTCATGAAACAGGGCCATCATGGCTCACTGATATATGGCACCGACATTGATAAGGCCGAAGGATAAACATCTATAGCAGAAGGTTCCCCAGGGAGTGATGAAAGCTGTCTTCTCTCTGTCCTTTTCAGCGACCATGATTTGATGGTAACCAGCAAAGCAATCCACAAAAGAATACATATCATACTGCATCGTATTGTCTATCAGGATGTGGATGAAAGGTACCGGGAAATTATCCTTGAGACATGCTTTGTTCAAATCTCGGTAATCCACGCATATCCGTACTTTTCCTCTGGGCTTAAGCACGGGGACTATGTTTAACAGCCACTCTAGATATGCTGATACCATGATGATGCCGGCTTTGAACTATTTGATAACCTCTTCTTTGACTTTCAGACTCCATTCGGGTTTCAATCGCCTAAGCTTCTACTTGATTGGATTGAATCCATCTTTGATGGGGAGTCAATGGATGACAATGTTAATAGACAGGCCAATCATGTCTTCATGTGACCATATAAACACATCCTGAAACTGTTTTAATATTTTAATCAGGTCAGTTCTTTGGTCTTGGGTGAGGTTTAGGCCTATCTGGATTTCTTTGAGGTTTTCCGGGGTTCCGATATTGACAGTGGTGCTTTGATCGAGGTTTGGTTTGGGTTTGTCTTCGACCCATTCTTTGATCTCCTTGGGCACCTCATAGTCATCTACCTCCTCTTGATCAATTTCCATCAAGTCGAAGTTCAGTTCTACATCAAAGTCGTAGTCAATGTGACAGGTTGGCATCTCATCAACAGGGACAAACAAATCCAATTCTGGAGTCCTGAAAGACAAAATGCTTTCGCTTTAATATATGAAACAGTTTAAACATACAAAGCATTAAGCAAAGCATGACAAAAGTTACTACTATAGTTGTACAAAAAAATAAGCAGTAAATGAAACTGTGTGTCAAGGAAGATGGACTTTCTACCCTTTTACCCTTTTTGAATGAGGCGCGGAACGCTGCTCCAGTTGTCCAGGGTCAAGTCCTCGTGAATAAGGAGGATCAAGGACTTGTGCTCATCTGTCTCATCTCTGATGACGACTGAGACATCTCTTAGATTAGGGCCAAGTTTCTTCTTTGAACTGCCACCCTTCCCCTTCTTGATGCGAGGAATTCAAATCTGATCCTTTTTATCACTATCTGGGATATCATCGTTCATCCCCTCGTAGTGCATCAGGCAGTACATGTTAGCAAATGGGTCTCGTCCGTCATGCAGGAACTTCTCTTTTCCCTTTTTGCTTTCCCCCTCAGGTTTCGGGGCTTTTCTCTAACTTATCGGTATGATTGGAGGAAATAACATGGCTGACACAACAGCAAGAATCTTCCTCATTGGCTTCACAAATCTAGCATCAGTGAGGTCTGGCAATAGTGGAAGCATGAACTTTTGGCTGCTTGTGTGGCTTCCGGTGGTTTGACCCGGATGAGTAGCCCAATCCGGCTTTCCCTTACTCGCTCGGGATTTGCACCAGACTCTTGATTCCTTGCTAATTTTTTCCTAACCCCTCTCTCCAGGGCGGAAACCCAAAGATACCATCTCCTGGCCAACTGTCATTACTTCGGGGGAGACTTTTGGTTTCAAGGCTGGTGCCCCCACAGGTAGGTACTGAGTATTTCTTACCTCCAATGCTTGAAAACTAGCAGGTTTAATCCTTTCATCCAGATAGATCACTGGCATGTCTCCTTGTATACAGGCAGAGTATTCTGGTTTGGCATTTACCATAATTAGGTTGCCATTGATAATGTACTTGAGCTGCTGATGGAGGGTGGATAAAACTACTCCTACCATGTGGATCCATGACCTTCCTAGCAATAAATTATATCCGGTGGTAATGTTGAGTACCTCGAAGGATACATAGAAAGTGTGGGGACCTATCTCTAGGGGAAGCTCAATCTCTCCCACAGCCTATCGGCGAGATCCATCGAAAGCCCAGATAACCACATGACTGGTTTTGATCTGGTTCGGGTTGATCTTAATTCCTTCTAGGATGTCGTAGGAACAGATGTTCAGGGATGATCCTCCATCTATCAGCACACCTCTGATCACATACCCTGATGACATCACTACTATGTGCAGTGACTTACGATGACCCGTCCCCTCTATGGGTATATCATCGTCACTGAAAGATATCACATTATTGTTGAAAATGTGTTCTATCACATGCCTGAATTTCTCAACATCCACTGTTCTGGGCAGATGAGCTTCTTCCAGTACTTTCACCAGAATGCTGCGATGATCCACCAAGGATAAAACCAGGTATAGGATGGACACCTATTTGGGTGCATCTTTCAAGCTTACACCACCTTGATCTCATTATGCCCCATTTTGCTGAGGAATTCTTTAATTTTTCCTTCAGCCACTTTCCCTTTAGCTTTAATGACTGAATTGATCACCCGCTGAGGAAGGTACAAAGGATTTTCCTTGGATACAATGGCAATGTTATTTAAGGTCGAATCTTCATCCTTCCCATAGTTCCATGGGACTCTTTTCAAACTGATCACTGGATACTGCGGTCTGCAAGGGTAATATTAAAGGTTCGGGTGCAGATACCTTCACAGAATTCTGTGTTTCTTAGACCCCTTTCCCAGGCAGTATTAGGTGTGTTTCGATTAAATCATTCTCATAAAAAATAACAGCCACTGTTTCCTTATTCCATATCAGGGGAATAAAGAGTGTTTCATCTTCGGGATAGCCGTAATTTTGATTTTCTTTGATTAGCTCACCACTTTCAATAAGATTTTAAATCAGGTGACGAAGTCCCCAATAATTCTCGGTGTCATGACCGGGCGCATTGGAGTGATACTGGCAGATCCTGTCAGGCTTGAATTTCCTGGATTGAGAGTTCACCGGGGTAACAAATCTGCAACCATTCCCTTATTGATCAACATTTAGAGGATGTCCTTTATTAGCTTGTTCAGATTAGTGAAATTCCTCTGGAAGACGAATTCCCTATCTGCCTGGAACTTTTCTTCTTTGGCCACCTTGTCGACCCAAGGTTCATGCTCATGAAACCGGTAATGGTCCCTCATGGCTATGGGACTAATTTTTGGTGTAGGAGGACTCACTTCATGCTGGTTGGTCTGGTTTATCAGTTGCCTGGTTATCTAATGTTGATACATGACCAAATCTGCTAACTGTCCAATTTGTTCCTTAATGGATTTGATTTCTTGTTCCATCAGGAACTGCCTTTTAGAGAACTCCTAACTGTCTGGGCTATTAGTGCTGGATTAAGTTGACTCTCTGACATACCGGAGGTATTTGGATCCTTCTCCATTCTTTGTGCTAATCATGTTGACAATCTCCTCCTTGTGCTGAGGGAGGGGATTATCCTACACATGTAGTTTCTCTGGTTTTGTCACTCTTCGTTGTCTATTAAGTCTTGGATTTTGCGCTTGAGAGACCAACAGTCTTGTGTATCGTGGCCTGGAGATCCGGAATGATATGCACACTTCTTGCTCAGGCCAAAATTCCGTCCGCCGGTACTGGTTGACGGCAAGAGTTGAACAATCTTCTTTTATGCTCTCAACAGTTTTAGCACATTTTCTAATGAATCCCCTAAGGGGGTGAACGTTCTTCGACATCTGGCCTCCGTAGTTTTCGGAAATGGACGATTAGAAGGTTGGGGTGGAGCTTGAAAAAAGGATTAGTTTCTTGTTTGAATGGGCATACTGTTCGAATCGCCCCTCTGATTATGCCCTTGCAGTATTAAGGACACTTCTTCTTCTTTCTTCTTGTGTACTCTCCGGGTATTACTCCCATAACTCCCATATTGGATATACTAGGCAACGGCTTCCAAGGTGGTAAGATCTTTTATCTTCCCAGATTTTAGCCCCATTTCAGCCATTTCTCCATGCTTGATCATCTCCGAGAATGGTTTTCCTATGCCTGATAGGACCCTTTCATAATACGGAGCTTCTTGAATGTCGATGAAGGTCATGACTATCTCAGACTCTGTTATAGGCGTGGTGACTTGTACTGCTACCTACCTCCATCTTTGGGCATATTCTCTAAATGATTCATAACATTGCTTTTTGATTTTAGTGATTTGATAGCTGTCTAGAGCCATTTGGGACTAAAAACTATATTGATTAAGGAAAGCATGTGCTAACTCTTCCCAGCTGTGAATCTTAGAATTATCCAGACGAGCATACTAGGCTCTAGCCTCTCCAGTCAGACTTTTCTGGAACAATTGCATTCTGAGCTTCTCATCCTCTGCATAGGATCAAAGCTCTCCAATGAAGACCTTCAAATGAAGACCTTCAAATGAGTGTAGGGGTCTTCCAATCCATCATATTTCTCAAAATCAGGGACTTAAATTTTTTTTGGATAACGAGCCCCTAGAAATATACATAAGTCTGAATAATTGACACTCCCAAATGCCTCAGTCCGTTTGATGGACCGGATGGTTTCTTCTATTTGTTGGATTTTCTTCAGAATGTCCCCAGCTTCCTGTTCTTTATTGAAGATTTCATTGGTTTTGTTGGTAGGATCCTGGTTTTGTGGCTTAGGAATCTGAGTGTCTTTTTTCCCAGTCTCTTGACTGCCACCAAGTGTAGATGATTTTGTATGACCAGGTGTTTGCTTTCCTTAAAGACCTTTGCTTTGTTCTTTCAAGAAAATAGCCAGCTCGGCTATCTGGTTCTTCAATCCTTCAAACTCTTCCCTAGAAACAGGGGTAGATTCAGTTTGAGCACTTGAAGCGATGTCTGAAGATGGACTTAGTGCTTTCTTAGATTTTGATCTGGTGACAGAACCAATTTTTACCTACAACAAACATAGATGTGTTAATTTCCTGATGTAGGTATCAGTCGGATGCATGCTATGTAATGTGTTTAATTTTGAGGTTTTTTAATCTTATCCTGTAAAACAAAGGTTAGTTGTTTTGATGACAAGATAGTATGACATGATTCACAATGAAATGTATATTTACATTGAATCTTTGAAATTTACATTGAATTTGGAAAATTGACATTGAATTGAAAGAAGGAATGAAGATGTTTCCCTTCGGATTTGGTTAATCAGAAGCTGACCTATCTTAGGCTACTCTCGGGGCTCTTTGGCATGAAGGTCCCCAAATCATCGCAATCTACTAGAGGTGAAATTAATCCGATCTTTCAATTAGAGCGGATCTGAGTGGTGCCTTTCCTGAGCCTCACAGATTTAGTCTTCTTTGAGTCCAGTAATCAATCACTTCGGGTTCGCCTCTTGGTAGAGGAATCACATAACATACATTCACATACATCGCGTCTCACCATATGAAAATGATGACATTATGCAAAGCACTAATATAAAGCAGTAAAGCATTCATTCATATCCATTCACTGAAAAACGCAGCATCCACACACACAGATATGAAAGGAAATTTGAAAAGATTTGTACGCGGCCTAAGCCCTCTACTGTCCCTAGCAGAGTCACCACCTGTCGACGTCAGGAAAAAATCCTGTCGTGTTGGACTTAATCTTTCTCTCTTCCTAAGTCTTTTGTTTTCTACCTTTCTTGCCTTATTTGTTTTATGAAGGGTGAAGAGTGTTTTAGAAAAAGGCCAACATGTATCATGTCGATGATTTGAACGGTTTACAGAGTCGACAATTGGTAGATTTGAAGTGGTTGTACCAACTCAACCGAGTTTTGTTTGCAAGTAGGCCTAATTGATGGACACTATCGAAACTTGATCTTGAAACCGAAGTTCTAAGTTCGGGGGCTCGATTAAGTGAGGGGAAGGTGTTAGGCACCCCTCAACCGTTAAACACAGTACCACATCTTTTCAATATTTCCCTTTTTATTTACAATATGTATGTGTGAATGCTGGAAGTAATTGAGCCTATGTTTGATTGATTTGAAAGTAGTGCCTTGCTTCGTGGAACCTATATATGAAGTGTTTGATTTGATTTGCAATAGTCCAGTTTTAGACAAGATATAGAAATGATGTTTTGAAAGCAGGTTTTCAAACCCCTATGCTCTCATAGGAATAGAAGTCTATTGATACTTTTATTTTTATCTTTTCAGCCTTTTGGCTCGATTTAGAAGGGTGATTATCGGGCGGCGAAGCATCCTCAACCACAAAGTATTTACAAGTGTCGGTTTCTCATAGACATGACAGCCATCGGAGTGACTCTAGCACGACAAACTATTATTTCATTATGTTTGAGACCTTAAACCCGGATAACTGTTTTAAGGTCTTTCGTATGTACATTTTACAGAAAAACAGGCAAGGTACATTTATAATGTGGAGTTTGTCCATCGTGGGAATCAGATTCTGATCAGTTTGATCATGAATTCCATGATTCCTAGGCTCACAAAAGGGGGCCAAGAAAAGCTGCACAACACAAAAATTTACAGAAAATGTATATTTACATCTAGACGTCGCAAAAACCAAGGATTCATCTGTCAAATCCTGGCATGCGCGTAGCCAAAGCTTCTCGTTCCCACTAGATAGCGGTTGCGAGGTTGCTTTAAAATGAATAAAACTAGAAAGAAAGCTAGATTTAAAAAAATCTTAGCCATTCTAGCTTCCCGGGTCCGGTTGGACCTATTTTGAACCTTTTGAAAGGTAGAAACGGCTAGATTTAAAGAAATCTAACTTGCCAAAATTGATATCAGGGCCAATTCATATCAAATGAATATTTGGAGCAAATATTTAATCATAATGAATAAAGAATATATATAATTATATATATACGAAAGCTGTAAAAGGCGATGGGTTTTCACTCTCAGCCCGTATTGGAATGTAAATATATATATAGAAAAGCTACAATGGGCGACGAATTTGCCATCCTATGCCCGGACTGGAATGTAAATATATATATATTTATAAAAGCTGTAAAAAGCCACGAAGTAATCCAGGCTTGACATAATGGAAATATATATGTATAAAAGTTATAAAGGGCGACGGATTTCCAATCCTATACCCGGACTGGAATGGAAATATATATATATATATATATATATATATATATATATATATATAAACTGTAAAAAGCCACGGAGTAATCCAGGCTTGACAGAATGGAAATATATATATATATATATATATATATATATATATATATATATATATATAAGCTGTAAAGAGCCACAAAATGATCCAGGCTCGTCGAAATGTAAATATATATATATATATATATATATATATATATATATATATAAGTGTAAAGAGCCACAAAATGATCCAGGCTCGACGGAATATAAATATATATATATATAAAAGATGTAAAGAGGCGCGAAAGGATCCAAGCTCTCCAGAATGTAACTATATATATATATATATATATATATATATATATATATATATATATATATATTTATAAAAGCAGTAAAAAGGCCACGACATGATCCAGACAAATTAAAATGTAAATGTTAATATATATAGTTGGTATATATATATATATATATATATTAAGGCAATAAAGGGCCCGAATTACCAATCTAGGCAAACAAAGTTCAAAAAATTTATATATATATAGCTGTATATATAAAAGCAGTAACTGCCACAGATTTGCATTCCGGGCTTGACAGAATTGAAAAGTTAGTATATATATAGTCCAATATATACATATTTAAGTTAAAAAGGCCACGAATCAGCGATCCAGGCGGTGCCAATTAATACATATATGTATATATATACATAAAAGTGAGTAAAAGCCACGGATCGTTAATCCACGTTGTGCAAATGCGAAAAAATGTATATGTGTACTAAAATATACTAAAAAGTAAGCAAAAAGGGCCACGGAACTGAGTTTCGGGCAAAATCAAAAGATGAAACTTTACGTGCACGTCTATAAATACGTAATGAAGTAGAAACGAGTTCTGATCGTAAAAATACTTACAATGGACTGCTACACTGGCTTTTTACCACTTGGTAGGCTTCAAATAGATGTTTCCACTGGTTAATTTTTGGTATGTTGTAGTATATGAGTATACCTACGTGTTAGAGTGATAAAAATGAGGTTTGGAGTACACGAAGTCAGGCTAGGAAATGAAATGGATGGAGTTTCAGAGCGTTTTTTATTTTTTCTTCTTTTTTTGGCAGAAGGGTAGTTATATTTAAAGACCCGATGGAAGCGGGCCTACCCGCGGCAGCCGCGGGTCTACCTACGGCTCTATGTGGCAGGGCCCACATGGTGGGTCCCGTCGTCTTGAAGTACGTGCATTTCGAGCAACTCGATGTCAGGTTCAAAACTTTCTAACTTTTGATCGGAGCATCCGTTTTAGGTGTGCTATACCTTTCCGGAAAACCCTCGCCAAGAGCGTCACAATAACATTGGACTAAACCTTTTCCAAGTTCAAGAAGACGTTGATAAGTAAATAATATTCATAATTTTTTTATTCCTTTACGTTTGGTTTTATTGCATATTTCATATGTATATGAGCTTAATAAGTTGTTTATTGTTTTCAGGTGAATTAAAGCTAAAACGATGGAAACAAGTTGATTTGGAGTTTAATTGAAGAGAAAAAGAAAATTTGCAAATATTGGACTTTCGAAAAGTTTCTAAATGCAGATTTTGGCATCTTTATACATGGAATTAGATTGATATTACTATTAGAATTAGGATTGCTTTGGACTGAGATTTTATTTCCTTAGTAGATTCTATTTCTTTATGGAAACTACTTATGATTTGTAATTCCTTTTAGGATTTGAATTTCTAGTTCTTATAGGATTTAAGACTTTGTCTAGCATTATAAATAGATGTAATAGTCAGGGTATTATTTATTCTACCATTCAATCATATTCTATAATCTATCTTCTACAATATTGAAGACATGTGCTAACATTTTCAATTCAATTCTGAAGGGATGTTGAACCTTGTTCGTAATTAATGGTTTGATTAAGTTTACTTTATTTATTCCTTCATATGTGAGATTTATTCTGATTATCTACATAAACTTTTTATATGCTATTCAATTTACTAACGTGATTCTGCATGATTAAATTAGTAAATAGGTATCATCTGCTAGATTAAGATATATATTAAGTAAATGATGTATATCTGATCATAAGTAGCAATTATTGATATTTGATTGTGGTCAAGCTTTTGAATATTATTAAGATTTTCAGAAGACAAGTTAAATAATTCCTGATTGTGTAATTATTGCTTGGAATAATCTAATTCTCATTCTTTATGCTTCTATTGTATTAAATCTAGACTGATAGTTCTAGGTTATATGATAATTAGGATCTTTTGTTGGCGATCGTCGCATTAGATTTACACTTAAGCAGAATTTTAGGTAATTAGCGATTACGGTTATCTAGAGTTGTTAATCTCATGGAAGGATAAGTATTGTGAAACTTGATTATTTCATAATTATAAAAAGGCGATACTGAACTGAAGCTTTTTATTTATTGTTAATTCTTAATAGTTTATTCTTGTTAATTTAGTTTAATCAATTCAAAACCCCCTTCTTATTGGAAACAATTGAATAAATATAAAATAAATCACTCTCTGTGGGATCGATCCTTGCTTACTACTGTGCTAACTATTTAAATTTATAAAGTGAAAGTTAGGTTAATTTAGGAGTGTAAACGACAGCTCCCAAATTTTGGCGCCATTGCCAGGGAGTGTTATTTGTTTTTCTTTATTCTTTATTTTCATTTATTTGTATTATTTTCTTTTTCTTTTTGGTTTATGACTCAATCCTCTCACTTTATTGACTTAAATTTTGATCAAGAGATAGAGAAAACTGCAGATACAAAAGAAGCTTTTGTTCCATTACTTGAAAAGGAAGAGATGGTGATGCCACACAATAACAGAACTTTGAAAATATTGGCTACTTTTTGTTGGGTTTGTACGAAATCGTGACGAAATCAAATTGCAAAAATTAGCGCAAGCATGGTATATCAGAGTTTAAAATTTTCTATAAAACCATTACTCGGATCATCCTTTATGCAAATTATTAATTTAAAACGACAAATTAGAAGTTATGGAATCATACCCTTGTAGAACGAAGCTTCCACAGGTACGAGTTCAACTCCTTGTTCTTCGTGATCTCCTTGAATTTCTGGGTTAGATTCCTTCCTTTGATCAACGTTAGCCACCCAAGTGTTTGGCCTCTAGAGGTGATCCACCAAGGAAGAGGAATTATCAAGAAGGAGGGTGTTTGGCTAAACCTTAGTTTTCTATCCTCTATAGAAAAGAAGTACTCTCCAACAATTGGAATTGCATCAACTGATATCTATTATAAAACTCCTCTTATATAAGTATTGGTCAACCCTTCTAATCCTATTAGACATAGGATTTTATTTAATTAATTAAACTCCTTTAATTAATTTAGGCTTCCCACCACATTGGGAATAATTAATTAAATTCATTTAATTAATTAGTCTTCTAATCTTATTATGAATAAATGAGAGTACTAAAATTAAATTAATTACTAAACCCCTATAGAAATTTAAATAATAATAATTGTAATAATATTAATAAGACATCTCTTATTAATTTATATTTAATATTTTTAAAATATTAAATAATAAACATTAAGCTATTTAATTTATTCTATCACTATAGATTAAATTAATTACACTTAATGCATTATTATGATTATGCCATTACCTTCTTAAATAATTATTTTTTCTTTTATGGTGTGACCCTTTAGGTTCTCCAAATTAAACTAGTTGTGAATAAATCAATTAGAACAATTCCAATCTTATTTAAATAAATAAATTAAACTAATAATCTATTTAAATAAATAATATTTATTCTACAATAGGGATAAGCCTCCCTTGCGATCAACGACATTTCAGATAATATAGATTTCAACATTAATCATAAAAGAACTTGTGAGTAAATAGTTACCGTACAATTCAATCCTTCTACTATACACTGTCCCAATTAAATATAAGACGTGGATTTACTGTTAAGTCTTATTTTATTTAATCATATGTATTTCGATTAGAAAATGCACAACTCCATATAATGCAAATTAGAAACTCCTTTCTAATTGATAGTAGTGTGCATACAAGCCAATCATGTATGATGACAAAGCACATACTTTGTAAACAATCTTATTTATTTATTAATAAAAGAATCATTTAAGGCATATAATTATCTACATGGTGCTGTTTTTATAATATGTAAATATCCCATAGTTTTAAGCAATGCTTTTAGAATCATGATGAGATCATGATAATGAGATCTAAATTCTTAGAAAGCTTAAAAACTAAAATAGTTCCCAATTGTGGGATTACTAAAATGAGGATTAGTAAATCCGGATAGATTGGTACATATGTTACTTGCTCATTGGATGAGGATGACTGATCTCATGGTCATTTGTGTGGAGACACTAAAGCAAGTATGTAGGTGCTTATTGGAGAATAAGTTCACTGAACGTGACTCGCTATGGAATACCTAATGGAGTTTTACTCGCCTGTCAATAGGAATTCCTAATGTGATAGTAGTACATGTGATCCTTGGACTTGAGATCATCATAGTATCTTGTATGTAACAAATTATACTTTGACTAATTCCTTAAGACTTTTTAAGGAATATATAGGGTATGCTTGGGTGTAATGAGTTACATATGGAGATAATGAATGATCAATAAAGAATCTACCACCTCTAGTAAAAGAGGAGATATGTCCTATGTGATTCGTTAAATGACAATCCAGGAATCCTTGGCCAAGGTAGAATGAAATTAGAAAGAGGTTTCTAATTTGCATTATTTGGAGTTGTGCATTTTCTAATCGAAATACATATAATTAAATAAATTAAGACTTGACAGTAAATCCATATCTTATATTTAATTGGGACATTGTATGATGGAAGGATTGAATTGTACGGTAACAATTAACTCACAGGTTCTTTTATGATTAATGTTGAAATCTATATTATCTAGAAAGTCGTTGATCGCTAGGGAGGCTTATCCCTATTGTAGAATAAATGTTATTTATTTAAATAGATTATTAGTTTAATTTGTTTATTTAAATAAGATTAGAATTGTTCTAATTGATTTATTCACAACCGGTTTAATATGGAGAACCTAAAGGGTCACACCATAAAAGGAAGAAGAATTATTTAAGAAGAAAATGGCATGATAGTAATAATGCATTAAGTATAATTAATTTAATCTATGATGATAGAATAAATTAAATAGCTTAATGTTTATTATTTAATATTTTAGAAATATTAAATATAAATTAATAAGAGGAGTCTTATTAATATTAATATTATTATTATTATTTTAATTCTAAAGGAGTTTAGGAATTAATATAATATCAGTACTCTCTCTCAATCCTAATAAAGATTAGGATATAAATTAATTAAAAGTATTTAATTAATTAATTAAATAAAACCCTATTCTAATTGGATTAGGAGGGTTAACCTAATATCTATATAAGAGAGTCTTATATCAGAAATAAGGTACGTGAATTTTTCAAGAGTTGGGAGTACACATATTCTATAGAGATAGAAACAAGGGTTAAGCCAATAACCCATCTTACTGAGTTCTTCATCTTCCTTGGTGGATCACCGTTAGAGGCCAAACATTTGGGTGGCTGACATTGATCAAGGGAAGGAGCCACTACAGAGGAATCAAAGGAGTAGAACTTGTACCTGAGGAAGCTTGGATCTTCAAAGGTATAATTCTGTTTTTCTCCTTTTTCATTCGCTGATAATTGATGCACAAGAATGATCATGGTCATGGATTTGTATAAATTTTGAAAACCTAGTTTTTTACGCTTCCGCCCTATTTATGTAATTTGATTGCATGATTGCGTTACGTACAAACCCAACAGTGGTATCAGAGCCAATCTTATGCTAATTATCAGTCTATGTGATTCCATACATGTATGATATGCGATTGGATCGAGTTCTGGGCAACAAAAATTTTTCAGATTCTGCGAAGCTGCGCAGCTGCGCCGGTACAAGGCAATATTGCTGCGCAGCTGCGCCGAGTGCTATTCCTGGTTTTCATGCTGCGCAGCTGCGCCGGATCCCTTTACATTCTTGGCGCAGCTGCGCCACTGGACAAGAACTAAATTTTTTTTTTATTTAATTAAATGAATGGTTTATTTAATTAATAAAGGTTTAAAATAAAGATATTTATTTTATATGAAATGAGATTTCAGAATTGCTAAAATTAAAGAGTTTAATTTGAAATTGTTTTTGAATGAAATAAACGAGTTTATTTTTCCAAAAACAAAGTTTAGCAAACTTTTGCCCATTAACTGATATTAATACATATATGGAATGAATTTATTTTCATGAGATGAATAAGTTTTATTGATACGTATGATGATATGTATGGTAATAAAAGGGATTGATTATTATGACCAATGTGATTGGATTTTATTTTGGTTGAATGCTTGAATGAATGGGTTTTATAAAATGGGGTCTGCGTACCTCGTCTTCTCTAGTTTTATTCTCGATGTAAATTCTATCTCCTTTCTATGTACTTCCCCTTGACTGCTGATCAAGGTTTCTATTTAATTTTAAATAGTTAATGTAATAGAGATAGTTAGAATTATTTTGAAGAAATTGGAGACCAAGGAGCAAGGAACGCGTGAAGACTCATTTGTATGGAGCCAGGGTTTAAATGTAATAGTTATATTTAAATTTAAATTCTTGCACTCCTAGGTTTGACCTTTTGGTTCACTTGGTGGCTCTAGTGAACCAAACTAGAATAAAAGTCCATAATCAATCCGGGAAGAATATAGTATTCTATATTGCATGCTAAATATTATATATATTATATTTTATACAAACATGCTTCGCATGTTTAATAAAATGACGCGTATTTTATATATATATGTGCATGCGCGCTTAAAAAGATGAGACAAATAATAACAAACCCCTCAAAGAAATATTATTAAGTCTGAAGCGTTCAAATGATATTTGGAATATCGAACGTCGCCTTCTAGCATGATTAGTTAATAGAGTATTAAATATTTAATATGAGTTTGTTGTGCTATCCACAAGGCGAGTATTGAATATTTAAGATGTTAATTAATCACATTTGATGCTTATCAAGAAAATTGAACGATCTAGTCTTGTTGTGCTATCCACAAGGACGAAAATTTTTCTTTTTTGAATTTATGGAAGTGCTAGGCTGGACTTAACTTAAATCATTTTAGTTCGGATGTGCACACACATGACCATTATGATTTAAGAGGCAAAATAAAAGGAGTTACATGGTGATGTAATTGACAAGAGTTGTCTACCTATTTATTTGTATATCGCTTGTTATGCTATCCACAAGGTTATATACATTTGAAATGGGATCCTTAATCTCACTAGCAAATCTTTAATTAGATGTTGCCGAACTATATGAGTGAGGGTAATATAGTTTGATGAAAATAGTGGGAGATACCAATTTAAAATAAAGACCTAAATTTATTTTGGTATGCAAAGTTAATAAAATGAATGTTTGCTAAAATGTTGTCTTTTCACACGCAGAATTTTAAAAATGTCAAAATCACTAATCTCACTACGAAGCATACTTGATGCAAATAAGCTTACCGGCCCGAATTATGAGGACTGGCTAAGAAATCTAAGAATTGTTCTCACTGCTGAAAAGATTTCTTATATCCTAAATTCCACTATCCCTGAATCTGTTTCAGAAACAGCCTCTGAGGAAGAGATTGTCACTTTCAATAAGTGACAAGATGATGCATCTGTGGCTCAATGCATCATGCTCGCATCCATGAATAACGAGCTTCAGCGTCAGCACGAAAAAATGGATGCTCCTGCTATGCTGCTTCACCTCAAGGAGTTGTATGGTGAATAGAGTAGGACTGCTAGATATGAGATATCTAAGGAGCTCTTCCGATCTCGGATGACCGAGGGCACTGCCGTCGAGACTCATGTTCTGAAGGTAATCAATTTGATTGAACGCCTTGGACAGCTTGGGTTCGTCATGGATGGGGAGTTGAGTCAAGACTTGGTCTTGTAGTCACTCCCTGAGACCTTCTCGCAGTTGGTGGTTAATTTTCACATGAATAAGCTAGATGTCAGCTTACCTGAGCTGCTTAACATGCTGAAAACTACAGAAGGTCACTTCTCATCCAAGAAGAACCATGTCTTGATGGTGGATTCTTCCAATAAAAGGAAGAGGCCCAAGGTGTCTTCTGAAAAGAAGAAATCTAAGAAGGCTAAGGGAAAAGGGAAAGAAAAGGAGCAAAAGAAACATGAACCAGCTAAAGGAATGTGCTTTCATTGCAATGAGCCGGGACATTGGAAGAGGAACTGCAAGAAGTTTCTAGCAGAGAAGAAGCTTGGAGAAGCTTCGACTTCCAATCAAGGTTTGTTTATGATTGAAATTAATTTTTCTAAAAGTCATAATTCTACTTGGGTATTGGATACCGGCTGTGGTTCTCACATATGTAATACTGTGCAGGGACTGGTCAGAAGTAGAAAGCTGAACAAAGATGAGGTGATCCTATGAGTGGAAAATGGAGCAAAAGTTGCTGCATTAGCTGTAGGAACTTATCGTTTAGCAATGCCTTCGGGCAAATCCATTTATCTTAGTAATTGTTATTATGTTCCGAATATTATTAAAAACATTATTTCAATTTCTGTATTGGATATGGAAGGTTTTGACGTTATTATAAAGAACAATGGTTGTTCTATTTATAAAGACGATGTTTTATATGGTATTGGAAATTTGTGAAATGGACTTTATACACTTGACTTACAAGAAAATATATTTCAAATTGAACAAATTAAGAAAAGGAAAATAGATGATATTAATTATACCTATATGTGGCACTGTAGGCTCGGTCATATCAATGAAACAAGATTATCCAAGTTGCATAAAGATGGGCTCCTCGAGCTATCTGATTATGAATCATATCCAACTTGTGAATCTTGTCTCATGGGTAAAATGACTAAATCTCCTTTTAGTGGAAAAGGAGAGAGAGTTACAGAGTTGTTGGCATTGATTCACACAGACGTTTGTGGACCTATGACAACAAGTGCACGGGGTGGGTATTCTTATTTTATTACTTTCACTGATGATCACTCAAGATTTGGATATGTGTATTTAATGAAATACAAATCAGAATCATTTGAAAAGTTCAAAGAGTTCAAAAGTGAAGTAGAGAAACAAACGGGCAAGAGTATTAAGATACTTCGATCAGATCGAGGTGGAGAATACTTAAGCAGTGAGTTTCTCAATTGTCTCAGAGAAAATGGTATAATCTCACAATGGACTCCTCCAGGTACACCACAGTTAAATGGAGTATCTGAAAGGAGAAATCGAACACTGTTGGACATGGTTCGATCCATGATGAGTTTTACCGACCTTCCAATTTCCTTCTGGGGATATGCCCTAGAAACGGCTGCATACCTACTTAACAAGGTACCTACCAAATCCGCCCCAAAGACTCCATATGAGATGTGGAAAGGGAGGAAACCAAATCTTAAGCATGTTAAGACTTGGGGTTGTCCAGCATATGTCAAAAAGTTTGAAAATGATAAGCTACAGACTAAATCCGATAAGTGTAGATTTGTGGGATACCCTAAAGAAACCGTAGGGTATTATTTCTATCATCCAACTGATCAAAAGGTGTTTGTTGAGAAAAATGCTACCTTCTTGGAGAAAGAGTTTATCCATGAAGGGGTCAGTGGGAGCAAGATATATCTTGAAGAAGTTCAAGAACCACAAGTTACCACGGACCAAAGTCAGGTACCTAACCAAGTAGAAGAACCTACTGTACCACACCCTGTTCGTAAATCTGGAAGAGTACTGAAGATACCTGAGAGGTATGGATTCGTTATAGAGGATAACGATGAGGTACACATCATGAATGATGATGATCCATTAAATTACGAATAGGCTATGAGTAATAAAGACTCAGGGAAATGGCTTGAAGCCATGAAATCCGAAATGGACTCCATGTATGAAAACAAAGTATGGTCTTTGGTTTCACCACCTGAAGGTATTAAACCTATTGGGTGTAAATGGGTTTTTAAGAAAAAGACTGGAGCAGACGAAAAGGTAGAGACCTATAAGGCCCGACTGGTTGCAAAAGGTTTCAAACAAAGACAAGGAGTTGACTATGATGAAACCTTCTCACCAGTAGCCATGCTCAAGTCCATTCGGATTTTGCTTGCGATTGCAGCTTACAACGACTATGAGATCTGGCAGATGGACGTGAAAACGGCCTTCCTCAATAGGAAACTTGAGGAGGATGTGTATATGACACAGCCAGAGGGATTTATTTCAAAAATTGGAACAAATCAAGTCTGTAAGCTACAACGATCCATTTATGGGTTGAAGCAAGCTTCTCGTAGATGGAACATTCGTTTTGATGAGACAATCAAAGAGTTTGATTTTATCAAAAATGAGGATGAACCATGTGTATACAAGAAGGTTAGTGGGAGCGCAGTATCATTCCTTGTATTATATGTTGATGATATATTACTGATAGGGAATGACATTCCTATGTTACAATCCATTAAAATCTGGTTATCTAAAAACTTCTCCATGAAGGACTTGGGTGAAGCATCCTATATTTTGGGGATAAAGATCTATAGAGATAGATCTAAAAGGATGCTCGGCTTATCCCAAGGAACGTACATTGATACGATGCTAAAGAGGTTTAGCATGGAAGATTCCAAAAGAGGTCTCATGCCGATGAGCCATGGAATAAATCTCTCCAAGAAACAGGCCCCAAAGACACCTGAGGAGAGAGACCGTATGAGTAAGATCCCTTATGCTTCTGCAATAGGATCTATCATGTACGGTATGATATGTACTAGACCGGATGTTGCTCACGCACTTAGTGTAACAAGCAGATACCAGTCGAATCCAGGAGAAGAGCACTGGAAGGCAGTGAAAAATATCCTAAAGTACTTGAGAAGGACTAAAGATATTTTTCTTGTCTACAGTGGGTCTGAATTAAAACTCGAGGGATTCACGGACTCAAGTTTTCAAACAGACCAAGATGACAGTAAATCTGTTTCAGGGTATGTGTTTACCTTGAACGGAGGTGGAGTGAGTTGGAAGAGTTCCAAGCAGCAAACGATTGCTGATTCAGTGACAGAGGCAGAGTATATAGCTGCAAGTGAAGCTGCAAAAGAAGCTGTTTGGATGAAGAAGTTCATAACTGAACTTGGTGTGGTTCCTAGCATTGGAGAAGCAGTTCCCGTATACTGTGACAACACAGGAGCGGTTGCACAGGCTAAGGAAACCAGGTCTCATCAGAAATCTAAACACGTGTTGCGGCGATTTCACTTGATCAGGGAGATCATTGAAAGAGGAGACGTCACCTTGGAGCGTGTAGACTCTCAAGACAACATTGCAGATCCATTTACTAAAGTTTAACACAACAGCAGTTTGATCGTCACTTAGAGAAGATGGGTATGAGATACCATGGCGATTGGCTTTAGTGCAAGTGGGAGATTGATAGTAGTGTGCATACAAGCCAATCATGTATGATGACAAAGCACATACTTTGTAAACAATCTTATTTATTTATTAATAAAATATTCATTGAAGGCATATAATTATCTACATGGTGCTGTTTGTATAATATGTAAATAACTCATAGTTTTAAGCAATGCTTTTAGAATCATGATGAGATCATGATAATGAGATCTAAATTCTTAGAAAG
This sequence comes from Panax stipuleanatus, assembly GCA_020205555.1. NCBI lineage: Eukaryota > Viridiplantae > Streptophyta > Magnoliopsida > Apiales > Araliaceae > Panax > Panax stipuleanatus. The sequence goes on from CM035117.1 coordinate 139,850,426, forward strand.
CTTAAAAACTAAAATAGTTCCCAATTGTGGGATTACTAAAATGGGGATTAGTAAATCCGGATAGATTGGTACATATGTTGCTTACTATTTGGATGAGGATGACTGATCTCATGGTCATTTGTGTGGAGACACTAAAGCAAGTATGTAGGTGCTTATTGGAGAATAAGTTCACTGAACGTGACTCGCTATGGAATACCTAATGGAGTTTTACTCGCCTGTCAATAGGAATTCCTAATGTGATAGTAGTACATGTGATCCTTGGACTTGAGATCATCATAGTATCTTGTATGTAACAAATTATACTTTGACTAATTCCTTAAGGCCTTTTAAGGCATATATAGGGTATGCTTGGGTGTAATGAGTTACATATGGAGATAATGAATGATCAATAAAGAATCTACCACCTCTAGTAAAAGAGGAGATATGTCCTATGTGATTCGTTAAATGACAATCCAGGAATCCTTGGCCAAGGTAGAATGAAATTAGAAAGAGGTTTCTAATTTGCATTATTTGGAGTTGTGCATTTTCTAATCGAAATACATATAATTAAATAAATTAAGACTTGACAGTAAATCCATGTCTTATATTTAATTGGGACATTGTATGGTGGAAGGATTGAATTGTACGGTAACTATTAACTCACAGGTTCTTTTATGATTAATGTTGAAATCTATATTATCTGGAAAGTCGTTGATCGCTAGGGAGGCTTATCCCTATTGTAGAATAAATGTTATTTATTTAAATAGATTATTAGTTTAATTTGTTTATTTAAATAAGATTAGAATTGTTCTAATTGATTTATTCACAACCGGTTTAATATGGAGAACCTAAAGGGTCACACCATAAAAGGAAGAAGAATTATTTAAGAAGAAAATGGCATGATAGTAATAATGCATTAAGTATAATTAATTTAATCTATGATGATAGAATAAATTAAATAGCTTAATGTTTATTATTTAATATTTTAGAAATATTAAATATAAATTAATAAGAGGAGTCTTATTAATATTATTATTATTATTATTTTTATTCTAAAGGAGTTTAGGAATTAATATAATATCAGTACTCTCTCTCAATCCTAATACAGATTAGGATATAAATTAATTAAAAGTATTTAATTAATTAATTAAATAAAACCCTATTCTAATTGGATTAGGAGGGTTAACCTAATATCTATATAAGAGAGTCTTATATCAGAAATAAGGTACGTGAATTTTTCAAGAGTTGGGAGTAAACATATTCTATAGAGATAGAAACAAGGGTTAAGCCAATAACCCATCTTACTGAGTTCTTCATCTTCCTTGGTGGATCACCGTTAGAGGCCAAACATTTGGGTGGCTGACATTGATCAAGGGAAGGAGCCACTACAGAGGAATCAAAGGAGTAGAACTTGTACCTGAGGAAGCTTGGATCTTCAAAGGTATAATTCTGTTTTTCTCCTTTTTCATTCACTGATAATTGATGCACAAGAATGATCATGGTAATGGGTTTGTATAAATTTTGAAAATCTTGTTATTTACGCTTCCGCCCTATTTATGTGATTTGAGTGCATGATTGCGTTACATACAAACCCAACACTAATTTCATTCCACCTTGGCCAAGGATTCCTGGGTTGTCATTTAACGAATCACATAAGACATATCTCCTCTTTTACTAGAGGTGGTAGATTCTTTATTGATCATTCATTATCTCCATATGTAACTCATTATACCCAAGCATACCCTTTTATATACCCTAAAGGGCCTTAAGGAATAAGTCAAAGTATAATTCATTACATACAAGATACTATGATGATCTCAAGTCCAAGGATCACTTATACTACTATCACATTAGGAATTCCTATTGACAGGCGAGTAAACCTCCATTAGGTATTCCATAGCGAGTCATGTTCAGTGAACTTATTCTCCAATAAACACCTACATACTTGCTTTAGTGTCTCCACACAAATGATCATGAGATCAATCATCCTCATCTAATGAGCAAGCAACATATGTACCAATCTATCCAGATTTACTAATTCCCTTTTTAGTAATCTCACGATTGAGAACTATTTTACTTTTAAGCTTTATAAGAATTTAAATCTCATTAGTATGATCAACATCATGATTCTAAAAGCATTGCTTAAAACTATGGGTTATTACATATTATAAAAAGAGCCCCATGGAAATAATTAAATGCCTTTAATAAGTTAATACTTTTATTAATAAATAAATAAGATCGTCTTCAAAGTAAATGTTTTATCATCATACATGATTGGCTTGTATGCATACTACTTTCAATCTCCCACTTGCACTAAAGCCAATCGCTATGGTATCTCATACCAACTTCTCTAAGTGACGATCAAAATGTTGTTGTGTTATAGCTTTAGTAAATGGATCTGCAATGTTATCTTGAGAGACTACAAGCTCTAAGGTGACGTCTCCTCTTTCAATGATTTCTTTAATCAAAGTGCCGCAACACATGTTTAGATTCAAGATGAGACTTAGGAACTATTCCTAGTTCTGTAATGAACTTTCCATCCGAAACATCAACTTGTAGTTTCACTTACAGTTATATACTTTGTCTTTGTCACTAAACCAGCAACCTTTTGTTGTTTGGAACCTTTCCAATTCACTGCACCATCTTTCAAGGTAACGACTTACCCTAAAGTGTATTTGCTATCGTCTTGGTCAGTCTGAAAACTTGAGTCTGTTTAGCACTCTAGTTTAATTCAGACTCATCATGTGATATGATGACATCCTTAGTGTCAGTTAAGTACTTTAAGATGTTTATCCCCTTCTCACATTGATCTTCTCCAGAATATGACTGAACAACATCAAGTCTTGTATATGCATACATGATAGTAACTCATGTGATCTCTCTTTTATTAAGAACAATTTTAGAGAGATACACTCCCTGGCTCATCATCATGAGGCGCCTTTTGGAGTTTGCCATGCTAAACGCCTTTAGCATCTAATGAATATACGTTCCCTTGGGTTAAGCCGAACATCCTTTTTAAATCTTTCAATAAAGATTTATATCCCCAATGTGGGATGTTCTACCCAAATCATTCATGGAGGAATGTTTAGACAACTTTGTTTTGATCAATTTTAGCATAGGAATTTCATTCCCTATCAGTAATATATCATCAACATATAATACAAGGAATGAAATAGCGCTTCCACTAACCTTCTTGTACACACATGGTTCATCCTCATTTTTGATAAAATAACACTCTTTGATTGTCTCATCAAAATGAATATTCCATCTACGAGAATCTTGCTTCAATCCATGAATGGATTGTTGTAGCTCATATACATGATTTGCTTCAACCATTGAAACAAAAAAACCATCTGGTTGTATCATACATCCATTTTTCTCTAATAATGTATATTTAAGAAAGGGTGTCTCCAAGGCCATTTTTCCAGATTAAGTAATAATAAGCTGCAATCGCAAGTAAAATCCAAATGGACTTGAGCATAGCTTCAAAATCCATTTTAAATTTTATAGTCATCTACCATTTCTCTAAGTCTTTATTACTCATAGTCTGTTCGTAATTCAATGGATCATCATCATTCATGTTGTATACCTCATTGTCATCCCTATGACGAATCCATACATTTCAGGTATCTTCGGTACTTTTCCAGATTTACGAATAGGGTGTTGTACAGTAGGTGTCTCTACTTGGATAGGTTCATCCACTTGATCTGTAGTGGTTTATGGTTCTTGAATTTCTTCAAGTTCTTTTTTTCTCCCACTATCCCCTTCAAGGATAAACTCCTTTTCCAAGAAGACAGCGTGTTTTGCAACAAACACCTTTTTTTCAGTAGGATTGTAGAAATAGTATCCCAAACTTTCTTTAGGATATCCCACAAACGTGCACTTTTTAGATCTTGTCTCAAGCTTATCATTTTGAAACTTTTCAACATAAGCTGGACATCCCAAATCTTAACATGCTTAAGACCAGGTTCCTCCCTGTCCACATCTCATATGGAGTTTTGGGGACGGATTTCGAGGGGACCTTATTTAGTAGATATGCAGCCGCTTCTAGGGCATAACCCCATAATGATATTGGAAGATTGGTAAAACTTGTGGCGCCCCCAAAATAGGTCCAATACTCGACCCATTCTCAGTCGCCAAATACATGGTACAGAATTCAAATACAATCTTTTATAACAAAAGGTCGTGAGAAATACGACCATACAACTATGAATTTCAATGCAAATCGTATATAATACAAAATATAAACATTCAAATTCATTCCTTATTCATTACAATTATTATCCCACTATTTTATAGAATAGTGAGGACTTCTACAGATCTAACTCTGATCATCACACTGTTCCCCGACTAGTTCCCGCAACGTTCTCATTCCCTGAAGAGGACAATAGATGAAAAGGATGAGCTCAACTAGCCTAGTAAAGAATATTATGACTAAGATAAAAGAAAATAAATTATCGTTAGTCTTCAATAATTCAAATAAAATATTATGGACAACAAGTTTTAAATCAATATTCGCAGCGAAAATAACAATTCATTAGAAGAGTTAAGTAAAGAATGAAGTCCACTATCTTCTATGATTTAAAAGTCCATCATCAATATTTTATCCCTGTAACATCAATCAATATACATCTCGAATCAAAAATTCATCTTTGCACTACGGGCCAAAGATATTCATTTGTATCATCAGTTGGTCATGTTCATCTCAACAACTATTCATCTTTGCACTACGGTCCAAAGATATTCATCAGGTAATCATTCATCTTTGCTTTACAGGCCAAATATATTCAGTTATATCACCATTTAGGACTGAGGATGATGAAAAATAATATAAATAACGAATCCAGTGAGATAGAGGACAAAGATTAGGGATTCGTAATCAAATTTATCCAAGTTCAAGATTACTCCATAATAATACTTTTTGGAGCAAAATTCAAGAATAAAGATCAAAACTTGAATCCAATCAAAGATAGGACCCATAATAGTTAACTTGGACAAATAGAAGAAAATTTAATTTTTTTGTGAATAGTGCCGTATACGTGAATAGTGACGTATACGTGAATAGTAACCCCGACATAAAAAGGTAAAAATTTTATAATAAAATTCATACCAACATTTCCAATAAAATGATACTAGATGAAACGCAAAATTCGAAGAATTTTTGATCATTTCAAGAATTATAGAAGCAATACTTACCGTAGTAAGTTTTAATTTGGGTATATGAAAGAAATTATTATCGTTTTCATAATATGGAATATGAAAAAAAATTATATTTCTTACGAGTATTGCAATAAAGTAATATCCTTTACCTTAGTAGAAACTGGATTTGACTGGAAATATAGGATATTATTCAGAGAAAATCTTGCACAAAAAGTTACACTCAAAGTACCCTTATACTCAAAAGAAATACCCACAATATTGCAGTAGGAATGTTTAAAATATTTGGTATCTTTAGGATGGAGGTTGCCTCCCCTTTTATAGTGTAACCTTGGTGTAAAAATCAAATACATTTGCCTAACTTTCTTTCTTTCTCCTCTCCACCTAACCTCTCACTTTCTCAGCCTAATTTTTTAACCTTTCCTGCCAAACTTTAAAATTTCCATGATTGGGGGCCCACTTTTTTTTTTGGAAAAGGATTTGCAAGAGAGTAAGCCTCCACTTTGAAAAATATGAAGGAGAGAAATCAAAATGTGCACGGAAGGTTTTTAAAACCAAAAGGATAACTTCTACTTTTATTCATATGCTTGCAAATCTTATATATTATTATAATATTATAATTTAAATAATTTTTATATATTATAATAATATATTTAAATAAATATTTTATCGAAGAAGATAATTGCAAAACTTTCAACAAATATTTCATTCTAAAAATTATTTCATTTAAAATATTTCCTTATCATATAAATCAATAATTAATTATTCACAAATAATATTACAGAACTATAATATTGACAACCAGGTCGTTTCAGGAAAAAAAAAGTCTTCCGATAAGGATTTCTCCTTACTGGCGCGCAATTAAATAACCCCTCCTAGACAGAACTTCCTTAGACATTGCCAACAATGCTATCTAATATTATTATTCAAAGAATATGAATTATTGATTTGATAATTTGAAATACTGTGCAATGACAATTATTGAATCAATAATATAAAATATCAACATAGCAATTATTGAATCAATAAAATATTATGCAATTATCAATGTAGCAATTATTGAATCAATAATATAAAATATTTAACAGTAATTACTGTAACAATAATTGAGTAAATACCTTCTTACGTAAGAACCAATAATTAGAATTACTGTGCAATACCGTGTGCTACTGTGCAACACCGCGAATTACTGTATTTTAACCACCGGGTATTTTAACAGTTCTAATGGTAACAACTACACCATTATTTTTATAAAAAGGTTATTTCTGTCGCTTTCTATATCGGACAGTTATTCCGTTGTGGGGCCCACAAATAGCTGCTCCGTCGTACGAATATTCCCCGACAACAAGAATATTCTACGACCAAACGAATATTCCCCGACAACAATGAATATTTTATAACCACTTACTTATTTTAAAATATTTACACATTTCACCCATAACTTTTCATATTTATCAAATCAACACCTTACTATTTCAAAATAATATATAAAGAAAATTAAATCTTTATTCATAAAAGTTGGGGTCTTACAAAACTCATCATGTATCGAACCATGTCCAACAATGTTTGATTTTTCCTTTTAGATAATCCATTTAACAGTGGTGTACTCGGTGGTGTTCATTGTGAGATTATACCGTTATCTTTAAGACAATCGAGAAATTCACCGATTAAGTATTCACCACCTCAATCTGATCGAAAAATCTTAATACTTTTGCCAGTTTGTTTCTCTACTTCATTTCTAAACTCTTTGAACTTTTTAAACGATTCAGATTTGTATTTCATTAAATACACTTATCCATATCTTAGAGTTATCATCAGTAAAAGTAATAAAATAAGAATACCCACCCCGTGCATTTGTTGTCATAGGTCCACAAACGTCTGTGTGAATCAACGTTAACAACTCTGTAACTCATTCTCCTTTTCACTAATAGGAGATTTAGTCATTTTACCCATGAGACAAGATTCACAAGTTGGATATGATTCATAATCAGATAGCTCTAAGAGCCCATCCTTATGTAACATGGATAATCTCGTTTCATTAATATGACCGAGTCTACAGTGCCACATATAAGTATAATTAATATCATCTCTTTTCCTTTTCTTAGTTTGTTCTATTTGAAGTATATTTTCATTCAGGTTAGGTATATAAAGTCCATTTTGCAGATTACCAATACCATATAAAACATTGATTTATAAATAGAACAACTGTTGTTCTTTATTATAGTTTCAAGTTCATCCATATCTAATACAGAATTTGAAATAATGTTTCTAATAATATTCAGAAAAATAACAATTATCTCAATAAATGGACTTGCTCATAGGCAGTGCTAAACAATAAGTACCTACAGCTATTGCCGCAACCTTTGCTCCATTTTCCACTCGTAGGACAACCTCATCCTTGTTTAGCTTTCTACTTCTGACCAGTACCTTCACAGTATTACATATGTGAGAACCACAGTCGGTATCCTATACCCAAGTAGAATTTTGACTTTCTAAAAAATTAATTTCAATCATGAACAAACCTTGATTAAAAGTCGAAGCTTCTCCAAGCTTCTTCTCTTCCAAGAACTTCTTGCAGTTGCTTTTCCAATGACCCGGCTCGTTGCAATGGAAGCACATTCCTTTGCTAGCTGGATCAGGTTTTTTTTGTTCCTTTATGTTCACCTTGCCCTTGGTCATCAAGACTCGGAAGAGCTCCTTAGATATCTCATATCTAGCAGTCCTACTTTGTTCACCATACAACTCCTTGAGGTGAAGCAACATAGTAGGAGCATCCATGTTTTCATACTAACGCTGAATCTCGTTATTCATGGATGCGAGCATGATGCATTGAGCCACAGATGCATCATCTTGCCACTTTACAATGGTGGCAATCTCTTCCTCAGAGGCTGATTCCGAAATAGTTTCAGGGACAGGTGAATTTAGGACATAAGAAATTTTTTTAGCAGTGAGAACTATTCTCAGATTTCTTAACCAGTCCGTGACCCAGTTAGTTTATTAGCATCAAGTATGTTACGTAGTGAAATTAGTGATTTTGACATTTTTTAAATTTCTGTATGTGAAAAGAAAACTTTTTTAGCAAACATTCATTTTATTAAATTTGCATACCAAAATAAATTTAGGCCTTTATTTTAAATTGATATCTCCCACTATTTTTATCAAACTATATTACCCTCATTTATATAGTTCGGCAACATCTAATTAAAGTTTTGCTAGTGAGAATAAAGATCCCATTTCAAATGTATATAACCTTGTGGATAGCACAACAAGCGATATACAAATAAATAGGTAATCAACTCTTGTCAATTACATCACCATGTAACTCTTTTTATTTTACCTCTTAAATCATAATGGTCAAGTGTGTGCACATCCGAACTAAAATAATTTAAGTTTAGTCCAGCCTAGCGCTTCTATAAATTCAAAAAAGAAAAATGTTCGTCCTTATGGATAGCACAACAAGACTAGATCCTTCAAATTTCTTGATAAGCATCAAATGTGATTAATTAACATCTTAAATACGCAATACTCGCCTTTTGGATAGCACAACAAACTCATATTAAATATTTAATACTCTATTAATTTATTATGCTAGAAGGCGACGTTCGATATTCCAAATATCATTGAACGCTTCGGACTTAATATAATTTATTTGAGGGTTTGTTATTATTTGTCTCATCTTGTTTAGCGCGCATGCATATATATATATAAAATACGCGTCATTTTATTAAACATGTGAAGCATGTTTGCATAAAATATAATATATATAATACTTAGCATGTACATATAGAATACTATATTCTACCCAGATTGATTATAGACTTTTATTCTAGTTTGCTTCACTAGAGCCACCAAGTGAACCAAAAGGTCAAACCTAGGAGTGCAAGAATTTAAATTTAAACGTAATTATTACATTTAAACCCGGGCTCCATACAAACGGGTCTTCACGCGCTCCTTGCTCCTTGGTCTCCAATTTCTTCAAGATAATTCTAACTATTTTTATTACATTAAACTATTTAATTTAAATAGAAACCTTAATCAGCAGTCAAGGGGAAGTACATAAGAGACAGATAAAATTTACATCGAGAAAAAATCAATGAAGACGAGGTACACAGACCCCATTTAATAAAACTCATTCATTCAAGCATTCAACTAAAATAAAATCCATTCACATTGGTCAAATAGTCCATAATCAATCCCCATTTATTATCATACATATCACCATATATATCAATAAATAAATATCTATCTCATGAATTAAAGCATTCCATATATATATGAGTATCATTTAATGGGCAATTTTAAGTTGTATGAAATCTAATTTCAAGATTAAAATAAACTCTTTATTTTAATTATAAAATTATTAGAAATATTATATATATATATATATATATATATATTATTACCATATATATATATATATATATATATATATAGTAATATAAGTAGTATAGTATTATATATATAAGTTACCTTTATATATAATCTATACGACTTATTGTTCCGTATATATATATATATATTAACATGATTCAAATAACATCCTGTGTAAACCGTGACTCACCATGATTCAAGTTACTTCAAAGCAGGATCACTTTTTAAATCATGAATTCACTTCGCCTTTTTAAATTCAAGGATTCAAAACCCTTTAAATAACACGTACGCAGCAGCCGAAAAGAGAAAAAAAAATCGTTCCCATTTTTTTTTCTTTCATAAGAAAATAATTTAATACAACTAATTCTACCCAATAAATTATTCTAAATACATACTCATACATATATAAAATTAAAAAAAATTAATAATTGCATAAAAGTTTGGCTCTGATGCCACTGTTGGGTTTGTACGAAATCGTGATGCAATTAAATTACAAAACTTAGCGGAAGCATGGTATATCAGAGTTTAAAATTTTCTACAAAACCATTACCCGGATCATCCTTTATACAAATTATTAATTTAAAACGATAAATACGAAGTTATGGAATCAAACCCTTGTAGAACGAAGCTTCCACAGGTATGAGTTCAACTCTTTGTTCTTCGTGATCTCCTTGAATTTCCTGGTTAGATTCCTTCCTTTGATCAACGTTAGCCACCCAAGTATTTGGCCTCTAGAGGTGATCCACCAAAAAGGAGGAATTATCAAGAAGGAGGGTGTTTGGCTAAACCTTAATTTTCTATCCTCTATAGAATGGGAGTACTCTCCAACAATTGGAACTGTATCAACTGATATCTATTATAAAACTCCTCTTATATAGATATTGGTCAACCCTTCTAATCCTATTAGACATGGGATTTTATTTAATTAATTAAACTCCTTTAATTAATTTAGGTTTTCCACCATATTGGGAATAGTTAATTAAGTTCATTTAATTAATTTGTCTCCTAACCTTTTTAGGAATAAATCAAAGTACTAATATTAAATTAATTACTAAACCCCTTTAGAAATTAAAATAATAATAATTGTAATAATATTAATAAGACATCTCTTATTAATTTATATTTAATATTTCTAAAATATTAAATAATAAACATTAAGCTATTTAATTTATTCTATCACCATAGATTAAATTAATTACACTTAATACATTAGTATGATTATGTTATTACCTTCTTAAATAATTATTCTTCCTTTTATAGTGTGACCCTTTAGGTTCTCCATATTAAATCGGTTGTGAATAAATCAATTAGAACAATTCTAATCTTAATTAAATAAATAAATTAAACTAATAATCTATTTAAATAAATAATATTTATTCTACAATAGGGATAAGCCTCCCTAGCGATCAACGACTTTCCAGATAATAATATAGATTTCAACATTAATCATAAAAGAACTTGTGAGTAAATAGTTACCGTACAATTCAATCTTTCTACCATACAATGTCCCAATTAAATATAAGACATGAATTTACTATCAAGTCTTATTTTATTTAATTATATGTATTTCGATTAAAAAATGCACAACTCCATATAATGCAAATTAGAAACTCCTTTGTAATTTCATTCCACCTTGGCCAAGGATTCCTGGGTTGTCATTTAACGAATCACATAGGACATATCTCCTCTTTTACTAGAGGTGGTAGATTCTTTATTAATCATTCATTATCTCCATATATAACTCATTATACCCAAGCATACACTTTTATATACCCTAAAGGGCCTTAAGGAATAAATCAAAGTATAATTCATTACATACACTATACTATGATGATCTCAAGTCCAAGGATCACTTGTACTACTATCACATTAGGAATTTCTATTGACAGGAGAGTAAAACTCCATTAGGTATTCCATAGCGAGTCACGTTCAGTGAACTTATTCTCCAATAAGCACCTACATACTTGCTTTAGTGTCTCCACACAAATGATCATGAGATCAATCATCCTCATCCAATGAGCAAGCAACATATGTACCAATCTATATGGATTTACTAATCCCCTTTTTAGTAATCCCACGATTGAGAACTATTTTATTTTTAAGCTTTCTAAGAATTTAAATCTCATTAGTATGATCAACATCATGATTCTAAAAGCATTGTATAAAACTATGAGTTATTACATATTATAAAAACAGCACCATATAGATAATTAAATGTCTTTAATAAGTTAATACTTTTATTAATAAATAAATAAGATCGTCTTCAAAGTAGATGTTTTACCATTATACAAGATTGGCTTGTATGCATACTACTTTTAATATCCCACTTGCACTAAAGCCAATCCCCATGGTATCTCATACCAACTTCTCTAAGTGACGATTAAACTGCTGTTGTGTTATAGCTTTAGTAAATAGATCTGCAATGTTATCTTGAGAGACTACACGCTCTAACGTGACGTCTCCTTTTTCAATGATTTCTTTAATCAAAGTGCCGCAACACATGTTTAGATTCAAGATGAGACTTAGGAACTATTCCAAGTTCTATAATGAACTTTCCATCCGAAACATCAACTTGCAGCTTCACTTACAGTTATATACTTTGTCTTTGTCACTAAACCAGCAACCTTTTGTTTTTTGGGACCTTTCCAATTCACTGCACCATCTTTCAAGGTAACGACTTACCCTAAAGTGGATTTGGTATCGTCTTGGTCAGTCTAAAAACTTGAGTCTGTTTAGCACTCTAGTTTAATTTAGACTCATTATGTGATATGATGACATCCTTAGTGTCAGTTAAGTACTTTAAGATGTTTATCACCGTTTCACAGTGATCTTCTCCAGATTATGACTGATCAACATCAAGTCTTGTATATGCATACATGATAGTAACTCATGCGATCTCTCTTTTATTAAGAACAATTTTACAGAGATACATTCCCTGGCTCATCATCATGAGGCACCTTTTGGAGTTTGCCATTCTAAACGCCTTTAGCATCTAATGAATATACGTTCCCTTGGGTTAAGCCGAACATCCTTTTTAAATCTTTCGATAAAGATTTATATCCCCAATATGGGATGTTCTACCCAAATCATTCATGGGGGAATGTTTAGACAACTTTATTTTGATCAATTTTAGCATAGGAATTTCATTCTCTATCAGTAATATATCATCAACATATAATATAAAGAATGAAATAGCTCTCTCACTAACCTTCTTGTACACACATGGTTCATCCTCATTTTTGATAAAATCAAACTCTTTGATTGTCTCATCAAAACGAATAATCCATCTACGAGAATCTTTCTTCAATCCATGAATGGATTGTTGTAGCTCATATACATCATTTGCTTCAACCATTGAAACAAAAACCATCTGATTGTATCATACATACATTTTTCTCTAATAATGTATATTTGAGAAAGGGCGTCTCCACGTCCATTTTGCCAGATTAAGTAATAATAAGCTGCATTCACAAGTAAAATCCAAATGGACTTGAGCATAGCTTCAAAATCCATTTTAAATTTTATGGTCATCTACCATTTCTCTAAGTCTTTATTACTCATAGTTTGTTCATAATTCAATGGATCATCATCATTCATGATGTTTACCTCATCATCATCCTCTATGACGAATCCATACATTTCAGGTATCTTCGGTACTTTTCCAGATTTACGAATAGGGTGTTGTACAGTAGGTGTCTCTACTTGGATAGGTTCATCCATTTGATCTGTAGTGGTTTATGGTTCTTGAATTTCTTCAAGATATATTTTTCTCCCACTATCCCCTTCAAGGATAAACTCCTTTTCCAAGAAGGCAGCGTGTTTTGCAACAAACACTTTTTGCTCAGTAGGATTGTAGAAATAGTATCCCAAACTTTCTTTAGGATATCTCACAAACGTGCACTTTTCAGATCTTGTCTCAAGTTTATCATTTTGAAACTTTTCAACATAAGCTGGATATCCCAAATCTTAACATGCTTAAGACCAGGTTCCTCCATGTCCACATCTCATATGGAGTCTTAGGGACGGATTTCGAAGGGACCATATTTAGTAGATATGCAGCTGCTTCTAGGGCATAACCCCAGAATGATATTGGAAGATTGGTAAAACTCATCATAAATCGAACCATGTCCAACAATGTTTGATTTCTCCTTTTAGATACTCCATTTAACTGGGGTGTACCCGGTGGAGTCCATTGTGAGATTATACCGTTATCTTTGAGACAATTGAGAAACTCACCGATTAAGTATTCACCACCTCGATCTGATCGAATAATCTTAATACTTTTGCCAGTTTGTTTCTCTACTTCACTTCTGAACTCTTTGAACTTTTCAAACGATTCAGATTTGTATATCATTAAATACACTTATCCATATCTTAGAGTTATCATCAGTGAAAGTAATAAAATAAAAATACCCACCCCGTGCATTTGTTGTCATAGGTCCACAAACGTCTGTATGAATCAAAGTTAACAACTCTGTAACTCTTTCTCCTTTTCACTAAAAGGAGATTTAGTCATTTTACCCATGAGACAAGATTCACAAGTTGGATATGATTCATAATCAGATAGCTCTAAGAGCCCATCCTTATGTAACATGGATAATCTCGTTTCATTAATATGATCGAGTCTACAGTGCCACATATAGGTATAATTAATATCATCTCTTTTCCTTTACTTAGTTTGTTCTATTTGAAGTATATTTTCATTCAGGTCAGGTATATAATGTCCATTTTGCAGATTACCAATACCATATAAAACATTGGTTTATAAATAGAACAACTGTTGTTCTTTATTATAGTTTCAAGTCCATCCATATCTAATACAGAATTTGAAATAATGTTTCTAATAATATTCGAAAAAATAACAATTAACTCAATAAATGGACTTGCCCGTAGGCAGTGCTAACCAATAAGTGCCTACAGCTATTGCAGCAACTTTTGCTCCATTTTCCACTCGTAGGACAACCTCATCCTTGTTTAGCTTTCTACTTCTAACCAGTCCCTTCACAGTATTACATATGTGAGAACCACAGTCGGTATCCTATACCCAAGTGGAATTTTAACTTTCTGAAAAATTAATTTCAATCATGAACAAACCTTGATTGAAAGTCAAATCTTCTCCAAGCTTCTTCTCTGCCAGAAACTTCTTGTAGTTCCTCTTTCAATGACCCGGCTCGTTGCAATGGAAGCACATTCCTTTGCTAGCTGGATCAGGTTTCTTTTGTTCTTTTATGTTCACCTTGCCCTTGGTCATCCGAGATCGGAAGAGCTCCTTAGATATCTCATATCTAGCAATCCTACTTTGTTCACCATACAACTCCTTGAGGTGAAGCAACATAGTAGGAGCATCCATGTTTTTGTGCTGAAACTCGTTATTCATGGATGCGAGCATTATGTATTGGGCCACAGATGCATCATCTTGCCACTTTACAATGGTGGCAATCTCTTCCTCAGAGGCTGATTCCGAAATAGTTTTAGTGATAGGTGAATTTAGGACATAAATTTTTTTTTCAACAGTGAGAACTATTCTCTGATTTCTTAACCAGTCCGTGGCCCGGTTAGTTTATTAGCATCAAGTATGCTACGCTGTGAAATTAGTGATTTTGACATTTTTTAAATTTTTGTATGTGAAAAGACAACATTTTTAGCAAACATTCATTTTATAAATTTTGCATACCAAAATAAATTTAGGTTTTTATTTTAAATTGATATCTCCCACTATTTTTATCAAACTATAATACCCTCACTTATATAGTTCGGCAACATCTAATTAAAGATTTGCTAGTGAGATTAAGGATCCCATTTCAAATGTATATAACCTTGTGGATAGCATAACAAGCGATATACAAATAAATAGGTAGACAACTCTTGTCAATTACATCACCATGTAACTCCTTTTATTTTGCCTCTTAAATCATAATGGTCATGTGTGTGCACATCCGAACTAAAATGATTTAAGTTAAGTCCAGCCTAGCACTTCCATAAATTCAAAAAAGAAAAATTTTCGTCCTTGTGGATAGCACAACAAGACTAGATCGTTCAATTTTCTTGATAAGCATCAAATGTGATTAATTAACATCTTAAATATGCAATACTCGCCTTGTGGATAGCACAACAAACTCATATTAAATATTTTATACTCTATTAATTTATCATGCTAGAAGGCGACGTTCGATATTCTAAATATCATTGAACGTTTCGGACTTAATATAATTTTTTTGAGGATTTGTTATTATTTGTCTCATCTTGTTTAGCGCGTATGCACACATATATGTAAAATACGCGTCATTTTATTAAACATGCGAAGCATGTTTGCATAAAATATAATATATATATATATATATATATATATATATATAATACTTAGCATGTACATATAGAATACTATATATTCTACCCGGATTGATTATGGACTTTTATTCTAGTTTGCTTCACTAGAGCCACCAAGTGAACCAAAAGGTCAAACATAAGAGTGCAAGAATTTAAATTTAAACGTAACTATTACATTTAAACCCAGGCTCCATACAAACGGGTCTTCACGCGCTCTTTGCTCCTTGGTCTCCAATTTCTTCAAGATAATTCTAACTATTTATATTACATTAAACTATTTAATTTAAATAGAAACCTTGATTAGCAGTCAAGGGTGTGACACCCCCAAAATAGGTTCAATACCAATCCATTCTGAGTCACCAAATACATGGTACAGAATTTCAAATACAAATCTTTTATAACATATGGTCGTGCAAAATACGACCACATAAACTGTGAGTTTCAATACATATCGTATATAATACGAAATATAAACACTCAAATTCAGTCCTCGTTTATTACAATTATTATCACACTATTTTACAAAAATAGTGAGGACTACTATTGCTCTACTCTACCATCACACCGATCCCCGACTAGTTCCCGCAACATTCTCATTCCTTGAAGAGGACAATAGATGAAAAAGGGTGAGCTCAACTAGCCCAGTAAAGAATATTATGACTAAGATAATGAAGAATAAATTATCGTTAGTTTTCAACAAATCAGATAAAATATTATGCACAATCAGTTTTAGATCAACAACTGCAGCGAAAATATCAATTCATTAGAAGAGTTATGTAGAGAATGAAGTCTACTATCTTCTATGATTTAAAAATCCATCATCAATATTTTATCCCTGTAACATTAATCCATATATATCTCAAATCAAATATTCATCTTTGCACTACGGGCCAATGATATTCATTTGTATCACCAGTGGTCATGTTCATCTCAACACCTGTCCATCTTTGCACTACGGGACAAGGATATTCATCAGGTAATCATTCATCTTTGCTCTACAGGCCAAAGATATTCAGTTATATCACCATTTAGGACTGAGGATGATGAAAAATAATATAAATAACGAATCCATTGAGATAAAGGACAAAGATTAGGAATTCGTAATTTAGTTTATCCAAGTTCAAGAATATTCCATAATAATACTTTGTGGAGCAAAATTCAAGAATGAAGATCAAAACTTGGATCCAATCAAAGATAGGAACCTTAACATGCAACTTGGACAAATAGAAGAAAATTTAATTTTTTTTGTGAATAGTGCCGTATACGTGAATAGTAACCCCGACGAAAAAAGTAAGAATTTCATAATAAAATTCATGCCAATATTTTGGTATAATGATATTGAAAAGAATAACATCATTTACCCAAAAAAATAACATCCCTTACCTTAACAGGAGAGTAGTTTTGACCGGAATATCGGATATTATGTGGACGAAAACTTGCACTGTTATAAACGCTCAGAGTATCTAAATACTCACAAGAAATACAATCGATATTATAGAGAGAAAATTTTCTGATTCTGGGATAATTTTTATTTCTAACTAAGCACCCTATTTATAGGAAAGGCTTAGCATGCCAATGTTGACAAAATTGCAGGCGGATGAATTTTCTCAGCATACAAGTTTTGAAAATTTTGGCAAGTTTGGCATCATACCAAGAAGGAAAAAAGATATCCCACATGCTTAATATATATATATATATATATATATATATATATATATAATAAAACATTTATAATTATTAAAAGAATTCCAATTCAATTCTTTTCTTTTCTCTTTCATCTCATTTTATTTTTATGCCATAAATTTATTACAACAATATCACTTCTTCAAATTATAAAATTGTACTATTATATTATCACATTATAATATTATAATGTAATATTATAATAATATGTTTGAATAAATATTTTATCGGAGAAGATAAAATGCCAACTTTTAACAAATGTCTCATACTAAAAATTCTTCCCTTTATATCATACTTGAATAAATATTTACTTTTCATATTTATCAACAATCAATTATTATTCACAAATAATATTACAGAATCACAATATTAACAACCAGATCATTCTCAAGAAAGAGGGGGCCTTCCGATAAGAATTTCTCCTTACTGACGCGTAATTAAATAACCCCTCCTAGACAGAACTTTCTTAGACGTTATCAATAATGCTATCTAATAATATTATTCAAATAATAAGAGCGACAATTATTGATTTAAGAATGTGAAATACTGTGCAATGATAATTATTAAATCAATAATATAAAATATCAACGTAGCAATTATTGAACCAATAAAATATTATGCAATTGTAGCAATTATTGAATCAATAATATAAAATATTATGCAATTGTAGCAATTATTGAATCAATAATATAAAATATTGAACAGTAATTACTGTAACAATTATTGAGTAAGTGACTTCTTATGTAAGAATCAATAATTAGAATTACTATGCAATACCGTGTGCTACTGCGCAACATCGCGTATTACTATATTTTAACCATTAGGTATTTCAACAGTTCTAACGATAACAACTACACCATTATTTATAGAAAACTCATTCTTGTCATTTTCTTCATCCGACAGTTATTCTGTTGTGGGGCCCACAAATGGTTGCGCAGTCATACGAATATTCCCCAACAACAAGAATATTCTACAACCAAACAAATACTCCCCGACAACAATGAATATTTTATAACCACTTGCTTATTTTGAAATATTTGTACATTTCACCCATAACTTATCACATTTATCAAATCAACACCTTACTATTTTAAAATAATATATAAAGAAATTTAAATCTTTATTCATAAAATTTGTGGTCTTACAACCTCCCCTCCTTATAAAATTTCTTCCTTGAAATTGACGTACGTACCTGGTATGTCGAAAAGGTGAGGATACCTCGCTTTCATTTCCAATTCCAACTCCCAGGTCATTTTCTCAATTTCATGATTTCTCCATAAAACTTTGACTTGATGTATAACCTTTAAGCATAGAACATGTTCTTTCCTATCCAAGATCTTGACAAGTACCTCCTCATACGTTAAATCTTCAGCTATCTCGTCTGGTTCTAACTCAATAATGCGGTTTGGGTCTTTCACATATTTTCGAAGCACAGATATGTGAAAAACGTTATGAACACGAGACATGCTTGGAGGTAAAGCGAGTCTATAGGCCACCTTTCCTACTCGGTCAAGGATCTCAAATGGACCAATGAATCGTGGGTTGAGCTTTCCTCTCTTCTCGAATCTCGTAACTCCTTTCCATGGAGCAACACGTAACAATACATGATCCCCAATATTAAATTCCACGTACTTTCGATGAAGATCAGCATAATTCTTTTGTCGATCTTGTGCCGTTTGTATACGTTGTCGGATCATTTGAATCTTTTTCGTAGTCTACGTACCAACTCTGGTCCCAACAATATTACTTCACCCACCTAATCCCAGCATACTGGAGAGCGACACTTTCATCCATACAACGCTTCGAATGGAGCCACGCCTATACTTGGCTGATAACTGTTGTTGTAGGAGAATTCTACCAATGGTAAGTACTTATCCCAACTCCCTTTGAAGTCTAGAACACAGAGTCTCAATAGATCTTCAAGAGTTTGAATAGTCCTTTCTGATTGTCCGTCCGTTTGAGGATGATATGCCGAACTAAATCGTAAATCCGTGCCCATAGCTTTCTGCAAACTGATCCAAAATTGTAAAGTAAATCTGGGGTCACGATCCAAAACTATGGATACTGGCATGCCATGCAATCTCATAATCTCATTCACGTACATACGAGCAAGACGTTCAAGGGAATAAGTCTCCCGTATCGGCAAGAAATGAGCAGACTTGGTTAATCTATCGATAATAACCCAAATCGCATCTATGCCTTGAGAAACCTTGAGAAGACCCGTAACAAAATCCATGGTAATGTGTTCCCACTTCCACTTTGGAATCTCAAGTGGTTGCAGTGGACCTTTTAGCACTTGATGCTCCGCCTTGACACGTTGACACATTAAACACCTCGAGATGAACTCCGCGATCTCTCTTTTCATATTGCTCCACCAAAATGTATGTCGAATATCACAATATATTTTGGTTCTCCAAGGATGGATTGCAAACGGTGTGTTGTGTGCCTCCATCATGATTCTATACTTCAACTCAGAATCGTTAGGAACATAAAAGTCTGGAGTTGACTCGAAGTATTCCTTCTTCATCAATCCTTGATTCTGGAATAGCACCTTCTTGCACCTTCTTCCTCATATTCATCAGCTCCAGGTCTGTTGCTTGAGTAGCTTTAACTTTATCAATCAAAGCTGGTTCTACGCGTATACTTGACATCATCTCATAGGTCCCCGGAGTCTTGAACTCTATCTTTATCTTTTGTAAATCACACAAAATAGGCCTTGATAGCATCACATTCGTTCCCGCATATGATCTTCTACTCAATGCGTCAGCTACCATGTTCGCTTTTTTAGGATGGTATTAGATGGTATGGTCGTAATCTTTCAACAACTCAAGCCAACGTCGTTGTCGCATGTTGAGTTCCTTTTGAGTGAAGAAATATTTGAGACTCTTATGATCTGTATAGATCACCACTTTCTCCCCATACAGGTAGTGTCTCCAGATCTTCAACGCGAAAATGACTGCTGCCAACTCTAGATCATGAGTAGGATAATTCCTCTCATATTCTTTGAGTTGTCGCGAGGCATAGGCTATGACTTTCCCATGTTGCATGAGAACACATCCTAATCCTTTGCCCGAAGCATCGCTGTAAATGACAAATCCATCCGAACCAGATGTTATCGCTAGAACATGAGTCAAAATGAGTCTCCTCTTGAGCTCTTGGAAGCTCTTCTCGCATTTCTCGTTCCATATGAATTTTGTATCTTTTCGAGTCAGCTGAGTTAATGGAGTAGCGATTCGAGAAAATTCTTCCACGAACCTCCGATAATAACCAACTAAGCCCAGAAAGCTATGTACTTCGGTCATCGACTTTGGTTGCTCCCAACTTTGTATTGCTTCAATCTTCGCCGGGTCCACAAATACTCCACGTTTTAATACTACGTGCCCAAGGAATGCTACCTCCTCAAGCCAGAACTCACATTTCTTCAATTTGGCATATAGCTTGTTTTCACGAAGCCTTTGACGTACCAGCTTCAAGTGGTGCTCATGATCTTCACGGCTTTTGGAATAGATGAGGATGTCATCAATAAAGACAACCACGAACTGATCCAAATATTCCTTGAATACATAGTTCATCATATCCATAAAAGCAGCAGGAGCATTAGTCAATCCAAAAGACATGACTAAAAATTCATAATGCCCGTACCGAGTTCTGAAGGCAGTTTTCGGATTATCCTCAGTTTTAATCTTCAGCTGATGATATCCAGAACGAAGATCGATCTTTGAAAAGAATTATGCTCCTTGCAACTGGTCGAACAGGTCGTCAATACGATGTAACGGATACCTATTCTTGATGGTGACATGGTTCAACTCCCAATAGTCAATACAAAGTCACATACTCTCGTCTTTCTTCTTTACGAATAAAACAGAAGCACCCCAAGGAGACGTACTAGGACGAATAAAACCGAAGTCTAACAACTCCTGTAGTTGGCCCTTTAACTCCCGAAGTTCAATAGGAGCCATTCGATATGGGGTTTTGGAAATGGGTTTTGTACCTGGCTCAAGGTCAATAAAGAATTCAACTTCACATTCTGGGGGTAGACCGGGAAGTTCTTCGGGAAATACATCAGAAAACTCATTAACAACAAAAATATCATTCAAACCTGACGTATTCTAGTTTAGATCAGTGACATGGGCTAAGAAAGCTTGACATCTGTTTTTCAATAAACGAATAGCTTTATGACTTGAAATGACATTGATTGATTTTAGTGGTTTGGTGGTTTGGATTCGCACACAGGTTGATTAGGAATATGAAAGCTAACAACCTTACAAAAATAATTAATTTTGGCATGATAAGTGTTAACCAGTCAATTCCTAAAATCACGTCAAATGCAAGTATTTTCAAAGATATAAGATCAACAGGTAGGGTGAGGGTACCAATTTGAATTAAGCAAGATTTGTAAACTGTGAATGTAACAAAGGTTTCTCCCAACGGAGTTTCAACAGATAAGTCAAAGTCTAATTTCTCAGGTGTCAAGTTCAAACATTGAGCACAAGCAGGTGAAATAAAAGAATGGGTAGCACCGGTATCTAATAAGGTATAGACTTCGCAAGAGTTTGTGATTAGCTGACCCATAATAACCTCATTCGGGTTCCTTGCTCGTTGAGCAGTCACGACAAAAGCCCTTCCAGGAACCACTGACTTCGACTTGTCCGGAATAGCTTTAGGAATCACCACCCCCGCTGGACTTGGTTTTGCTACAGGACACACTCGAGCTATATATCCTTCCTTTCCACAGTTATAGCATACCTTGGATTGCTGTTTTCAGTTAGGACTGATGTGTCTCTCTTTCCCGCATTTATAGCATACGACCGGCGGTCGTTCTCCTCCCCTAGAAATAGTTGATGTTGGTGCTGCTGTCGATGTTTTCACGTTCTCATTGTTGTACCTTCTCTTCTTGAAATCTCCCCACGACTCACTTCTTCTATTATCATGGCCACGATTACCACCGGAGTGGTTACCGCTTCTGTCATGATACTTTCCTCCCTGCTGGTTGTCATTGTTCTGATGACTGCTGCCACCGGTACGACCCTAGTTGTTGTCCCTTGGTTGAACATAATCATTATCTCGTTCTAGTAACTGGGCCCTGTTCACTACATCCGAATATAGAGAAAATTTGTGAGAAATGAGGTATTGACAAATTTCTGGTTTCAAACCTCTCAGAAACATCCGCGTCATACGTTCCTCATTCTCCACCAAATGAGGTGCAAACCAGGATAACTCCGCGAACTTAGCCTCGTACTGGGACACCGTCATGTTGTTCTGTTCCAGTCTGATAAACTCTACCTCTTTTATGTGACGAATACTTTCTGGAAAATATTTGTCATTAAATAATTTCTGGAACGCCTCCCAAGACATCTTGAGTGCGGCAGGCTGGGTACGCTTCGTAGATTCCCACCAGTAATTTGTCTTTCCAAGAAACATAAACATGGAAAATGGAACCTTCTGTTCCTCCATGCATCCCAAGACATCAAATATCTTGGTAATTTGCTTAATCCAATTTTCTACCTTGATTGGATCTGGCTTTCCCTGAAACTCTGGTGGTCCCACCTCTTTGAACTGCTTGGCAGTGACAAGCTGCGAGTTGTTATTTCCACCTGTATTATGAACATGAGCCTCCCTCGTCTGGCTTTGCATGAACTGCAAAAAGCTCCTAAACATCCCATCATTCATCGTTTCTTCGGTAAGGTTGTTTACAGGAGGAATATAGCCTTCTTGTTGCACGTTCTCCTGGTTGGTGCTTAAAGGTGTCTCAACGATCTCATTCACTCCATTATTTAGATTTTCAGCTGCCATTCTCAATTACTGCCATAAAATAAGGGTTAATTAAACAAATTAACATATCACATATTAACCCTATGTTCCAACCGACCAATTAAATACCAAATAAGCTTAGGTAGGATACACTAGCGAAGGTTTTACTCGTCTCTCCCCTCCTAGTTCTATTCCCAGATCTCCGTCAGAGATAATATCCCTAAGCTCTGATACCAACTGTGATGCCCCCAAAATAGGTTCAATACCAACTCATTCTGAGTCACCAAATACATGGTACAGAATTCCAAATACAAATCTTTTATAACATACGGTCGTGCAAAATACGACCACACAAACTGTGAGTTTCAATACATATCGTATATAATACGAAATATAAACACTCAAATTCAGTCCTCGTTTATTACAATTATTATCACACTATTTTACAAAAATAGTAAGGACTACTATTGCTCTACTTTACCATCACACCGATCCCCGACTAGTTCCCGCAACATTCTCATTCCTTGAAGAGGACAATAGATGAAAAAGGGTGAGCTCAACTAGCCCAGTAAAGAATATTATGACTAAGATAATGAAGAATAAATTATCGTTAGTCTTCAACAAATCAGATAAAATATTATGGACAATCAGTTTTAGATCAACAACTGCAACGAAAATATCAATTCATTAGAAGAGTTATGTAGAGAATGGAGTCTACTGTAACGATTGAGATTTTATATAATAATATTTAATATTTATTGATTTAAATAAATATTTTATGTGATTATTTATTGGATTAAATAAAGAAATTATGTAATTTATGGAGTGATTTAGTTAAGTGTTATATATTAATTAAATGAATGTGTAATATTTATTTAATTAATGTATATTAATTTTATACTATAGTTCTAATTTAATTGAGTTAATTAAATTAGATGAGATGTGATGAAGTGTTACATGAATTATAATTAGCGAGTAATTATAATTATGTGGTAATTTTATGTGATTAATTGATGTTAGATTTTAATTGATTAAATTAGTTGTTTAATATTTAGTTGATTAAAATATGACATTAAAGTATGTGTTAAAATGATTTGTAAAAATAAAGAAAAAGAATTTTAAATGATTTTAACCAAACAAGGCCCTTGTAATTGTTTTAAACCTATTTCTACCAAACGGGGCCCTAACTATCAAAAAGCTGTTTTAATCAAATCTATGTTCCAAACATGGCCTTACTAATAATAATCTAATTTTTTTAAAACAAATGGTTTAGCCAAACAAAGCCTTATGGCTTTTCAAATGTCAAAAAAATTGGTAACTGATATTGTATTTAATATATTTTGTCAGTTATATTATATACAATTAATCCTATATCTATTACTGCGTATTATATTATACATTAGTCTAGTTTACGCTAAGTTAGTCTAAGCTAAAGGAAGAAGAGAGATAAGAGCAGAGAAAGTTAAAATTATACAGTGTGTTAGAGAGAAAGAAGATGAAGGAAAAAGGAAGAGAAAAGCTTGGGAAGCTAGAAGAAATCACCATCACTTCTATACTCCTCTTCAAATCATCAAAACAAAGAGTAATTTTAATTCCCTTATTTTTCTATATGTCTTACTGTTGTTCATGTTTTGGAGTCTCTGTGAATATGAATTTCATGAAAAGAATGAAGACATGAAATAGTATGTATCAATTGTACTCTAACATGCTTATACATGAATTATATGCGATAAAGGATTTTTAGGAAACCAAATTGTTGTTAAAATAAGTTTTATATGTGAAAATAGAGTTCTTATGGAATTTCATATTTTGGTTGAGTTTTAGAATGAAAAATTTATGAAAATTTTATGTAGTAATATGCATGTTTAGAATTATTTATGATGCTATCTTTAATTATGAATATAATGCATGAGTTATAAGTTTGATTGGAAGAGAAATGTTATTACAATGGATTATTTTGGAAAAATATGAGTTTTCATGAAAATGGCCAAATTAAATTTTTAAAACTTGTGATTATCATTATTAAATGGTTATTATGTTGTAGAAACATGTTAAATATATGTATTATAGCATAGGTATGATTTACCATGTTTAAGTTACTGTGAATTTCTGCTTGATGGCTTGTCTGAGATGTTCGGTAAAGAAGAGGGTTGAAACTGTCTGCGTCTGGCCGCGTTGCTGTACAGCTGCGCCGGCAGCAAGGCCAGGAGCAGCGCAGCTGCGCCGCTTGCCCTTCACAGAACCATCCCCTGAGCAGCTGCGCCGGTTTCAGGGTAGCTGGCTGCGCAGCTGCGCCGTGTCCTGGGCAGAGGCAGGGAGTTTTAATCAAGTGTGCAGTGTGTTTTTATGTTTCCATTACATTATTGCTAAGATAATGAGCATGTATCTAGCTGCTACAACATGTGTTAACATGAAGTTGATAATTTCATAATTTGAGAAAAATAAAGTTTTGAAAACCTAATATAGTATTTAAATTATAAGTTATAATTGTAAAATAAGTTACTTAATTATAATTTGATTAATTATAATTAAGAGTAAAATTTAAATTATAATTCTGTGAAATTATAATAGTTGATTTATTTTAATCAATTAGATGTTAATTTAAATTATAATTTATGTAATTATAATTTAATAAATGCATGATTATTATAATTGATGATTAATTATAAATTGTGTAATTATAATGCATGATGTAGTTTAATTGATTTTAAATTATAATTATTTATAATTTAAATGGTAATTATAATTTAAGTAATTATAAGTTGATTAAGTGTTTGAGTTATAATTATTTAATTATAATTTAGTTAAATACATAATTAATTTAATTATGTGAGTATGTGTGTAATGTAATTAACTATGTGATAGTTGATTATTTATTTAATTAGAGTGAGTTAACCATGAGGGTTAACCACTTATGTGAATTAGTTATGTGTTAACTAATTTAGGTTATTGTGATTGGATGTATATAGGAAGTATTAAAGTACGTGAATTGAGTTAAGTAGCTTGCGCGTAAGGCAAGTTTTCTAAACCCTGATCTTGTATTAATTTTATACAATTTCTTTGAGTTCATATATTCATTGTTGAGAATGTCCTTTCCATTTCTGTATTGGACAATTATTTATTTAATTAAAATGATCTTGACTTATTGTTCAAGTAAGATCCAGTTATTATTTTAAATGCTTTAAGTTTACTTTTAAAGCATATGTTAATTCATAATTCTTTTATTCATGAATTATTGAAAGTTGATTCAACTAATCCTTAGTTGATGAACGTGAATTCTAAATTACCCTTGTAAGCTTATCCAAACCAAACTTTCTTTGGTGCGGACTTGAATTCAAATTACTGAGTTGAACAACCCTATTTAATAAGGGAGGTTACTACGCATAGCGTTAAGATGTTTGTGTACAATACATGGTACAAAGGGCTGATTCCCCTAAGTACGAGTTAAGGTCCATAGTCTTATTGACTGTTAAAGGTTTAAATTGAAATATTTATAGCCTATGACAAGAGTTCAAAGGTCTTATGACTCTCAGATAAATTCTATATTCGAATTTTAATGTTGATAGAGAATTATTATTCAATTCTTTATTATTGAAGCAAGCTAAGTTGTTCAGATTCTTTAAAAGATATTCTTTCATGTCTATATTATTGTTAAACTCCAGTGAGCTGTGGTTTGCTCACTCTTGCATTAAATAACAATTTCAGTTAAGGTTGATAACGCTGATGCTTCGTCTACGAGTAAGGGCAAGGGAAAGCAAAGAGAGTGAAGAATTATTTAATTATTTTGAAATGATTGTAATAAGACTTTTATGTCATATTTTTATTCCGCACTTTATTGTTTATGTCAAGGTTAGAGTAACCCTGGGATTGATTTTTGAGAAGGTTGTAACCCTTGTTGTAAGGGAGATTTTATTATTTTGAATAAAGGTTGTAATTTATTTTGAGATATATTGGGTAGATGTTTGTTATAATTAGAAAGTGAACACCAAATCATGTGGAAGCGAAGTACCCGGATTTGGGGGTGTCACAGGTTGGTATCAAAGCTGTAGGTTATGAAACCTTAGGTGGGGAAAAACCTTAGGTAGTAGCCTTATAGGTAAGATCGAAAAGATAGATGTGATAGTTAAAGATAATAAACTACCTTATGTGCTATGTGTTTATATTTTAGTATTCGAAGAGTGACGATTCGTTATCACGTAATAATGAACTTTAAAATTCTTTTGTCAGGATGTCGAACATTGGAGAACCTAGTCTGGCTAGAGAGGATGTACCTCAGATGCCTAGAGAGGTGGAGCCCCATGACATACATATTGTCTGGGAGCAGCTGGTTAGGAGAGAGCCATCTCCAATGATCACCGTAGCTGGTCGGGAGCGTGAGCTGACACCTATTCTAGAAGAAGAGGACGAGGACGAGTCTAAAGAGGAGGAGGAGAAGGAAGAGGAATTCCCACCCCACTCTACTAGTGCTGAGATGTACGAGGCAGTCTATGATAGCAATGTGGAGCTTCAGGGTCGAGTCGGAGAGCTCGAAGAATCCATTCAGCAGCGAGATGAGACGATCGAAGAAATGGCAAGTGACCTAGGAGATGCACAGTGGAACCTGATATATATGGAGGTTGATAGAGATGCTGCTCGATTTGAACTGGAAAAGCTGAAGCAAGACATCTAGGAGGAGTTAAGGAAGCGTGCCAGAGCTAAAGAGTCAAGCTTGAGGGCTAATCAACGAGCCGATCGAGCTGAAGGTGAAGTTGAAGCCAAGAGGACCAAGCTGAGGGAAACGGAATATGCTTTTCATACAACAATAGAGAGAGCTCAAGACCGTGTTTTCTACTACCCAGCTCAGTTCCAAGGTTTACCATGGTATGTGGTGGACCGAAGAATGGCGTTTCGGGTAATGGAAGAGGAACGTAGAGAGGTTGTGCGACGTATTAATATACCTAGGCAGTAGCAGTAGCAGTAGCAGTAGTAGTAGCAGTAGCAGTAGCAGTAGTAATAGTAGTAGTAGAGCTTTTGTTTGTGTTGCTTTTTGTAGTAAATAAAGTAAATCCCATAATTTGAGATAAGAATGGGATAAGTTAATAATGTAATCCTGCAACTTTTCCTATTCAGGAAGGATGATGTAAATAGCAGAAATGCTATCTGGTTGATGTTTTTAAACTACGACTAATGAATAAAAGATGTTTATTGATGTGCTATGTGTTCTATGTGAACTAAGATATTCGAACGTGTAAGTATGAACTTGATTTATTTTTTTTTAATAAAGGGTCTAATAATAATATTTTCTGAACAAAAAATGCCTCCTAAAAGAAGAATAACACGTCAAAATCCTGAGGGTGCGACGAACAATAACAATAACGATGGGACGAATCCCAACTCGGTTCAACAGTTGGTGAACCTGTTGACAAGAGCTCTTGCGAATCAGCCGCAAGTGCAGGGTACTACATTCAAGGAATTCAAGGCTGTAGGACCGCCTGAATTTAAAGGATCGACTAACCCTATCGAAGCTCAGACATGGGTTATGGAAATGGAGAAGGTATTTGAAGTGGCTAGGGTAGGGGAAGACCAGAAGACAGCATTCGCGGCTTTCATGTTGAAGTCGGATGCTAGTTTTTGGTGGCAGGCTAACAAGACCCGAGAGGGAGAAGGAGTCATCACGTGGGAACGTTTCAAGGAAATGTTCTACGAAATGTACTTTACAGCGAGTTCCCAGGACCAGATGGAGGTTCAGTTCTTAGAACTTAAGCAGGGAGGGATGACGGTGTCCGAGTATGCCGCTAAGTTCAACGAGTTGGCCAGGTTCGCTACATACCAGGTCAGCACTGACGCTAGGAAAGCGAGAAGGTTTGAGCGGAGACTGAAGCCCTGGCTCTACAGCAAGGTTTCCATGTTTCAGCTGAACACATTTGCAGCTGTGCTGGAGAAAGCCATACTCGCTGAAGGAGGAAGCGACACAGTGACGAAGTTCAACCAAGATAAGAAGAAAAAGAATGAGGTAGAAACCAAGACAGGGGGTAGCAACGCTGTGAACCAGAAGAGGAAATAGAATGACAACACCTGTGCTGGGAGTCAGCAAGGAGGCCAGCAGAAGAGGAAGTTCGAAGCATGTGCTATATGCGGTAAGAATCACATTGGCGTGTGCATGAAGGGGAAGCAGGTGTGCTTCAACTGTGGTCAGGAAGGCCACATCGCGCCTAATTGCCCAAACCCAAAGAAGGGAGCTTGCTTTACATGTGGATCCAAAGATCACATGGCTCGCAACTGCCCTAAGAAGCTGACGGCAGGGTCAACAGGGAGCGAAGGGAATGGAAGCGGCAGTACCGTTATTATCCCTGCACCATTGCAAGCTATTCGACCCACTACATGGACATTCAATATGATGGTGCAGGATGCTGTGCAATCAAAAGACGTGGTGTCAGGTATTATTTCGGTCAATAGTATAAATGCATATGTATTATTTGATTCGGGTGCTACTTGTTCATTCATATCTGATGATTTTGCTAAAACCCTAGACTTACCTGTAGAAGAGTTAGTTTACCCCTTGAACATAGAGATTGCGAATAGGGAAGTTATTCCTGTTAGGAGCGTTTATAAGAACTGTAGACTGGACATTAAGGGTCAGGAGCTTAGAGTAGATTTGATTCCTATAAAACTTGGGGAATTCGATGTCATACTGGGTATGGATTGGTTGTTCAACCATGGGGCGATAATTGACTGTCAGAAGAAGTCGGTAAACCTTACGACTCCGTCGAAGTTAGTGTTCTATGGTAGCAAATCGCCTAGACAAGCGAGTTGTCTGACGGTTATGCAAGCCAAGAAACTTTTGACGCAAGGCTGTGTGGGATATCTAGCCTACATAGTAGATATGCGTAAGGAAAGCCCGAAGGTGGAGGAGATATCGGTAGTTAAAGAGTTTGTGGAAGTTTTTCCGAGCGATTTGCCAGGACTACCGCCAGATAGGGAGATAGAGTTCGTGATCGATCTAGCGCCGAGAATTGCTCCGATTTTGAAGGCTCCGTATAGAATGGCTCCAGTTGAGATTAAGGAACTGATGGTTTAACTACAAGAATTGCTAGACAAGAAGTATATTCAACCGAGCGTTTCACCGTGGGGAGCGCCTGTTTTATTCGTGAAGAAGAAGGATGGGTCGATGCGAATAAAGTTACGATCAAGAATAGGTATCCTTTACCTAGGATCGATGACTTGTTTGATCAGTTGAAGGGTGCGAAGTACTTCTCAAAAATTGATTTGAGAAGTGGGTATCATCAATTAAAGGTGAGGAAGGAAGATATTCCTAAAACGGCTTTTAGGACTTGATATGGTCATTACGAGTTCTTGGTGATGTCATTTGGTCTCACGAATGCCCCAGCTTCATTTATGGACTTAATAAACAGGGTGTTCAAGCTATTTCTGGACAAGTTCATGGTAGTGTTCATAGATGACATCCTGGTTTATTCCAAGACCGAGGAGGAACATGCTGAACACTTACGACTAACCTTAGAAGCCTTGAGACGAGAGAAGCTTTACGCTAAATTCTGGTTGGAACATGTGAAATTTCTTGGCCACGTGATCGACAAGGATGGTATTTTGGTAGATCCGTCAAAGGTTGAAGCTGTTATGATTTAGGATCAGCCGAAGACGCAGTCTGAAGTGAGGAGTTTCTTGGGATTGGCAGGTTATTACCGTAGAATTATCCAAGACTTTTCTCGAATAGCAACTCCGTTGACGAATTTGACTCGTAAAATAGTTAAATTTGTTTGGACGGAGAAATGTGAGGAAAGTTTTCAGGAGTTGAAGAAGAGGCTGAGCACTGCGCCTGTATTGTCTTTACCGAATAGTTCGGGGAAATTCATAATATATAGTGATGCCTCACATAAAGGATTAGGCTGTGTGTTGATGCAGAGTGGCAAAGTCATTGCCTATGCGTCACATCAGCTAAAATATTATGAGAAGGGGTATCCGACCCATGATCTAGAATTGGCGGCAGTAGTGTTTGCCCTAAAGATTTGGAGGCACTACTTATATGGAGAAAAGTATGAAATATACACAGATCACAAGAGTCTGAAGTATATATTTACCCAGAAGGATTTGAACATGCGCCAAAGAAGATGGTTGGAACTGATTAAAGACAACGATTGCGAGATACTTTACCATCCGGGTAAATCTAACGTTGTCGCCGACGCTTTAAGCAGGAAAGGTCGGGAGAAGCTGAACGTGTTAACTGATCAGGATCAGTTGATAGAACAGATGGCTAGATTGGAGTTGGAGGTGAAGCTTTCGAAGGAATTAGATGAGATGTTCTACTCTAGTAGACAAAGTGAAAGAAGCACAACTTCACAATGAAGAATGTGAGAAGATTCAGAGGAGGATAACTGATGGCGAAGAGTTCAAGTTCAAGATCAATAATGAAGGTCTGTTATGGTTTGAAGGTAGAATATGGGTACCGCCAGTACCTGAGGTCAAAGAGGAGATTCTGAGCGAAACTCATAGTTCTAGATATTCTATTCACCCTGGGAGTACGAAGATGTACCAGGATCTCAGGCATCATTTCTGGTGGCCGAATATGAAGAGGGATGTAGCTGAATGCATTGCAAAATGCTTTACGTGCCAGAAAGTTAAAGCAGAACACCAGAGACCGAGTGGATTGCTGCAACCGTTAGAAATTCCAGAATGGAAGTGGGAGCACATCACGATGGATTTTGTGGTAGGTCTTCCAACGACTCAGAAGGTATTTGATGCGATATGGGTGATAGTGGATCGACTGACGAAGTCAGCCCACTTTCTGCCGATCAGGGTTAAGTACAACCTGGAGAAGCTAGCGAAGCTGTATGTGAAAGAAGTTATTTCTAGACACGGTGTTCCGGTGTCAATTGTGTCCGACAGAGATCCACGTTTTACGTCTAATTTTTGGAAACGATTACAAGAATGTCTGGGAACGCAATTGCGAATGAGTACAGCGTATCATCCTCAGACTCATGGATAGAGCGAGAGAACGATTCAGACGCTTGAGGATATGCTGAGAGCTTGTGTGATGGACTTCAAAGGAAGCTGGGAGGATCATCTACCGTTAGTGGAGTTCGCCTACAACAATAGTCATCATGCGAGTATTGGTATGCCGCCCTACGAAGCGTTATACGGCAGAAAATGCAAAACTCCTTTGTGCTGGGATGAAGTCGGTGAACGTCAATTGTTGGGACCAAAATTGGTATAACAAACCGCCAAAATTGTGAAGCTGATCAGAACGAGATTAGTTGCTGCTCAAGACAGACAGAAGAAGTATGCTGATCTTCATCGACAAAACTGATAATTCTTACTAGGAAGTTTCGTGTTCCTGAAAGTATCTCCCTGGAAGGGGAAGATTCGATTTGGTAAGAAAGGAAAGCTGAGTCCCAGATTTATTGGACCTTTTACGGTGTTGCGAAAAGTTGGCGAGGTAGCTTACGAGATTGCATTACCTCCGGAGCTCGAGAATATATATAATGTCTTTCATATTTCTATGTTAAGACCTTACAATCATGATTATAAACATGTAATAGAATATGAACCTTTACAATTTGATAAGGACTTAACATATGAAGAGGTGCATGTTCAAATAGTTGATAGAAAGGAACAAGTACTTAGGCATAAAGTGATACCTTCTGTTAAGGAAAGCTGGAGAACTATAGTGCTGAAGAAGCCACGTGGGAACTCGAAGATGTTATGATGAAATCTTATCCGCATTTATTTGATTAGTTTTGTGTAACCCCTTATATATTGATTCTGGGGACAAAATCCTTTTTAAGGAGGAAAGAATGTAATAGACGAGAATTTTTATGTGTGATTCTGGGGACAGATTTTTATGTGTGATTCTGGGGACAGAATCTTTTTAAGGAGGGAAGATTGTAATGATTGAGAATTTATCTAATAATTTTTAATATTTATTGAGTTAAATAAATATTTTATATGATTAATTATTGGATTAAATAAATAAATTATGTGATTTATGGAGTGATTTAGTTAAGTGTTATATATTAATTAAATGAATGTGTAATATTTATTTAATTAATGTATATTAATTTTATACTATAGTTCTAATTTAATTGAGTTAATTAAATTAGATGAGATGTGATGAAGTGTTACATGAATTATAATTAGCGAGTAATTATAATTATGTGAAAATTTTATGTGATTAATTGATGTTAGATTTTAATTGATTAAATTAGTTGTTTAATATTTAGTTGATTAAAATATGACATTAAAGTATGTGTTAAAATGATTTGTTAAAATAAAGAAAAAAGATTTTAAATGATTTTAACCGAACAAGGCCCTTGTAATTGTTTTAAACCTATTTCTACCAAACAGGGCCCTAACTATCAAAAAGCTGTTTTAATCAAATTTATGTTCCAAACATGGCCTTAGTAATAATAATATATTTTTTAAAAAAACAAGTGGTTTAGCCAAACAAAGCCTTATGGCTTTTCAAATGTCAAAAAAATTGGTAACTGATATTGTATTTAATATATTTTGTCAGTTATATTATATACAATTAATCCTATATCTATTACTACGTATTATATTATACATTAGTCTAGTTTACGCTAAGTTAGTCTAAGCTAAAGGAAGAAGAGAGATAAGAGCAGAGAAAGTTAGAATTATACAGTGTGTTAGAGAGAAAGAAGAAGAAGGAAAAAGGAAGAGAAAATCTTGGGAAGCTAGAAGAAATCACCATCACTTCTATACTCCTCTTCAAATCATCAAAACAAAAAGTAATTTTAATTCCCTTATTTTTCTATATGTCTTACTGTTATTCATGTTTTGGAGTCTCTGTGAATATGAATTTCATGAAAAGGATGAAGACATGAAATAGTATATTATCAATTGTACTCTAGCATGCTTATACATGAATTATATGCGATAAAGGATTTTCAAGAAACCAAATTGTTGTTAAAATAAGTTTTATATGTGAAAATAGTGTTCTTATGGAATTTCATGTTTTGGTTGAGTTTTAGAATGAAAAATTTATGAAAAATTTATGTAGTAATACGCATGTTTAGAATTATTTATAATGCTATCTTCAATCATGAATATAATGCATGAGTTATAAGTTTGATTGGAGGAGAAATGTTGTTACAATGGATTATTTTGGAAAAATATGAGTTTTCATGAAAATGGCCAAATTGGATTTTTAAAACTTGTGATTATCATTATTAAATGGTTATTATGTTGTAGAAACATGTTAAATATATGTATTATGGCATAGGTATGATTTACCATGTTTAAGTTACTGTGAATTTCTGCTTGATGGCTTGTCTGAGATGTTCGGTAAAGAAGAGGGTTGAAACTGTCTGCGTCTGGCCGCGTTGCTGCACAGCTGCGCCGGCAGCAAGGCCAGGAGCAGCGCAGCTGCGCCGCTTGCCCTTCACAGAACCATCCCTTGAGCAGCTGCGCCGGTTTCAGGGTAGCTGGCTGCGCAGCTGCGCCGTGTCCTGGGTAGAGGCAGGGAGTTTTAATCAAGTGTGCAGTGTGTTTTTATGTTTCCATTACATTATTGCTAAGATAATGAGCATGTATCTAGCTGCTACAACATGTGTTAACATGAAGTTGATAATTTCATAATTTGAGAAAAATAAAGTTTTGAAAACCTAATATAGTATTTAAATTATAAGTTATAATTGTAAAATAAGTTACTTAATTATAATTTGATTAATTATAATTAAGAGTAAAATTTAAATTATAATTCTGTGAAATTATAATAGTTGATTTATTTTAATCAATTAGATGTTAATTTAAATTATAATTTATGTAATTATAATTTAATAAATGCATGATTATTATAATTGATGATTAATTATAAATTGTGTAATTATAATGCATGATGTAGTTTAATTGATTTTAAATTATAATTATTTATAATTTAAATGATAATTATAATTTAAGTAATTATAAGTTGATTAAGTGTTTGAATTATAATTGTTTAATTATAATTTAGTTAAATACATAATTATTTTAATTATGTGAGTATGTGTGTGATGTAATTAACTATGTGATAGTTGATTATTTATTTAATTAGAGTGAGTTAACCATGAGGGTTAACCACTTATGTGAATTAGTTATGTGTTAACTAATTTAGGTTATTGTGATTGGATGTATATAGGAAGTATTAAAGTACGTGAATTGAGTTAAGTAGCTTGCGCGTAAGGCAAGTTTTCTAAACCCTGATCTTGTATTAATTTTATACAATTTCTTTGAGTTCATATATTCATTGTTGAGAATGTCCTTTTCCATTTCTGTATTGGACAATTGTTTATTTAATTGAAATGATCCTGACTTATTGTTCAAGTAAGATCCAGTTATTATTTTAAATGCTTTAAGTTTACTTCTAAAGCATATGTTAATTCATAATTATTTTATTCATGAATTATTGAAAGTCGATTCAACTAATCCTTAGTTGATGAACGTGAATTCTAAATTACCCTTGTAAGCTTATCCAAACCAAACTTTCTTTGGTGCGGTCTTGAATTCAAATTACTGAGTTGAACAACCCTATTTAATAGGGGAGGTTACTACGCATAGCGTTATGATGTTTGTACACAATACATGGTACAAAGGGCTGATTCTCCTAACTACGAGTTAAGGTCCATAGTCTTATTGACTGTTAAAAGTTTAAATAGAAATATTTATAACCTATGACATGAGTTCAAAGGTCTTATGACCCTCATATAAATTCTATATTCGAATTTTAATGTTGATAGAGAATTATTATTCCATTCTTTATTATTGAAGCAAGCTAAGTTGTTTAGATTCTTTAAAAGATATTCTTTCATGTCTATATTATTGTTAAACTCCAGTGAGCTGTGGTTTGCTCACTCTTGCATTAAATAACAATTTCAGTTAAGGTTGATAACGCTGATGCTCCGTCTACGAGTAAGGGCAAGGGAAAGCAAAGCAAGTGAAAAATTATTTAATTATTTTGAAATGATTGTAATAAGACTTTTATGTCATGTTTTTATTCCGCACTTTATTGTTTATGTCAAGGTTAGAGTAACCCTTGGATTGATTTTTGAGAAGGTTGTAACCCTTGTTTTAAGGGAGATTTTATTATTTTGAATAAAGGTTGTAATTTATTTTGAGATATATCGAGTAAATGTTTGTTATAGTTAGAAAGTGAACACCAAATCATGTGGAAGCGAAGTACCCGAATTTAGGGGTGTCACATCTACTATCTTCTATGTTTTAAAAGTCCATCATCAATATTTTATCCCTGTAACATCAATCCATATATATCTCAAATCAAATATTCAACTTTGCACTACGGGCCAAAGATATTCATTTGTATCATCAGTGGTCATGTTCATCTCAACACCTGTCCATCTTTGCACTACGGGCCAAAGATATTCATTAGGTAATCATTCATCTTTGCTCTACAGGCCAAAGATATTCAGTTATATCACCATTTAGGATTGAGGATAATGAAAAATAATATAAATAACGAATCCAGTGAGATAAAGGACAAAGATTAGGAATTCGTAATTTAGTTTATTCAAGTTCAAGAATATTCCATAATAATACTTTGTGGAGCAAAATTCAAGAATGAAGATCAAAACTTGGATCCAATCAAAGATAGGAACCTTAACATGCAACTTGAACAAATAAAAGAAAATTTAATTTTTTTCGTGAATAGTGCCGTATACGTAAATAGTGCCGTATACGTGAATAGTAATTCCGACGAAAAAAGTAAGAATTTCATAATAAAATCAATGCCAATATTTTGGTATAATGATATTGAAAAGAATAACATCATTTACGAAAGAAAATAACATTCCTTACCTTAACAGGAGAGTAGTTTTGACCGAAATATCGGATATTATGTGGACGAAAACTTGCACTGTTATCAACGCTCAAAGTATCTAAACACTCACAAGAAATACGCTCGATATTATAGAGAGAAATTTTTTTGATTCTGGGGTGATTTTCATTTTTAACTAAGCACCCTATTTATAGGAATGGCTTAGCATGCCAATGTTGACAAAATAGCAGGCGGATGAATTTTCTCAGCATATAAGTTTTGAAAATTTTTGCAAGTTTGGCAGCATACCAAGAAGGAAAAAAGATATCCCACATGCTTAATATATAAATATATATATATATATAATAAAATATTTATAATTATTAAAAGAATTCCAATTCAATTATTTTCTCTTCCATCTCATTTTATTTTTATGCCATAAATTTATTACAACAATATCACTTCTTCAAATTATAAAATTGTACTATTATATTATCACATTATAATATTATAATGTAATATTATAATAATATATTTGAATAAATATTTTATCGGAGAAGATAAAATGCCAACTTTTAACAAATGTCTCATACTAAAAATTCTTCCCTTTCTATCATACTTGAATAAATATTAACTTTTCATATTTATCAACAATCAATTATTATTCAAAAGTAATATTAGAGAATCACAATATTAACAACTAGATCATTCCCAGGAAAAAGGGGGTCTTCCGATAAGAATTTATTCTTATTGGCGCGCAATTAAATAACCCCACCTAGACAGAATTTTCTTAGACATTGTCAATAATGCTATCTAATAATATTATTCAAATAATAAGAGCGACAATTATTGATTTAATAATGTAAATTACTATTCAATGACAATTATTGAATCAATAATATAAAATATCAACGTAGCAATTATTGAACCAATAAAATATTATGCAATTGTAGCAATTATTGAATCAATAATATAAAATATTGAACATTAATTACTGTAACAATTATTGAGTAAGTGTCTTCTTACGTAAGAATCAATAATTAGAATTACTGTGCAATACCGTGTGTTACTGTGCAACACTGCGTATTACTGTATTTTAACCACCGGGCATTTCAACAGTTCTAACGATAACAACTACGCCGTTATTTATAGAAAACTCATTCTTGTCGTTTTCTTCATTCGACAGTTATTTTGTTGTGGGGCCCACAAATGGTTGCGCAGTCGTACGAATATTCCCTGACAACAAGAATATTTCACGATCAAACGAATATTCCTCGACAACAATGAATATTTTATAACCACTTGCTTATTTTAAAATTTTTGCACATTTCACCTATAACTTATCACATTTATCAAATTAACACCTTACTATTTTAAAATAATATATAAAGAAATTTAAATCTTTATTCATAAAATTTGGGGTCTTACAAAGGGGAAGTACATAAGAGAGAGATAGAATTTACATCTAGAAAAAACTAGTGAAGACGAGGTACGCAGACCCCATTTAATAAAACTTATTCATCCAAGCATTCAACTAAAATAAAATCCAATCACATTGGTCAATAGTCCATAATCAATCTCTATTTATTATCATACATATCACCATATATATCAATAAATAAATAACTATCTCATGAATTAAAATATTCCATATATATATGAGTATCATTTAATGGGCAATTTTAAGTTGTATGAAATCTAATTTCAAGATTAAAATAAACTCTTTATTTAAAATATAAAATTATTAAAAATATTATATATATATATATATATATTATCGTATATATATATAGTAATATAAGTAGTATAGTATTATATATATAAGTTACCTTTATATATAATCTATACTAGTTACTGTTCCTTATATATATATATTAACATGATTTAAATAACATCTTGTGTAAATCATGACTCACCATGATTCAAGTTACTTCAA
Organism: Panax stipuleanatus; assembly: GCA_020205555.1. NCBI lineage: Eukaryota > Viridiplantae > Streptophyta > Magnoliopsida > Apiales > Araliaceae > Panax > Panax stipuleanatus. The sequence goes on from CM035117.1 coordinate 139,889,392, forward strand.
AGCAGGATTCATTTTTAAATAATGAATTCACTTCGCCTTTTTAAATTCAAGGATTCAAAATCCTTTAAAAAAACACGGACGAAGCAACCGAAAAGAGAAAAAAAAAATCCTTCCCGTTTTTTTTTTCTTTCATAATTTTTTTTATACAACTAATTATGCCCAATAAATTATTCTAAATACATACTCATACATATATATAATTAAAAAAAATTAATAATTGCATAAAAGTTTGGCTCTGATGCCATTGTTGGGTTTGTATGAAATCGTGACGCAATTAAATTGTAAAAATTAGCGGAAGCATGGTATATCAGAGTTTAAAATTTTCTACAAAACCATTACCCGGATCATCCTTTAAGCAAATTATTAATTTAAAACGATAAATAAGAAGTTATAGAATCATACCCTTGTAGAACGAAGCTTCCACAGGTACGAGTTCAACTCCTTGTTCTTCGTGATCTCCTTGAATTTCTGGGTTAGATTCCTTCCTTTGATCAACGTTAGCCACCCAAGTGTTTGGCATTTAGAGGTGATCCACCAAGAAAGAGAAATTATCAAGAAGGAGGGTGTTTGGCTAAACCCTAGTTTTCTATCTTCTATAGAAAGGGAGTACTCTCCAACAATTGGAATTGCATCAACTGATATCTATTATAAAACTCCTCTTATATAGATATTGGTCAACCCTTCTAATCCTATTAGACATGGGATTTCATTTAATTAATTAAACTCATTCAATTAATTTAGGCTTCCCACCACATTGGGAATAATTAATTAAATTCATTTAATTAATTTGTCTCCTAATCTTATTAGGAATAAATGAGAGTACTAATATTAAATTAATTACTAAACCCCTTTAAAAATTAAAATAATAATAATTGTAATAATATTAATAAGACATCTCTTATTAATTTATATTTAATATTTCCAAAATATTAAATAATAAACATTAAGCTATTTAATTTATTCTATCACCATAGATTAAATTAATTACACTTAATGCATTATTACGATTATACCATTACCTTCTTAAATAATTATTATTCCTTTTATGGTGTGACTCTTTAGGTTCTCCATATTAAATCGGTTGTGAATAAATCAATTAGAACAATTCTTATCTTATTTAAATAAATAAATTAAACTAATAATCTATTTAAATAAATGATATTTATTCAACAATAGGGATAAGCCTTCCTAGCGATCAACGACTTTTCAGATAATATAGATTTCAACATTAATCATAAAAGAACTTGTGAGTAAATAGTTACCGTACAATTTAATCCTTCTACCATACAATGTCCCAATTAAATATAAGACATGGATTTACTGTCAAGTCTTATTTTATTTAATTATGTATTTCGATTAGAAAATGCATAACTCCATATAATGCAAATTAGAAACTCCTTTCTAATTTCATTCCACCTTGGCCAAGGATTCCTGGGTTGTCATTTAACGAATCACATAGGACATATCTCCTCTTTTACTAGAGGTGGTAGATTCTTTATTGATCATTCATTATCTCCATATATAACTCATTATACCAAAGCATATCCTTTTATATACCCTAAAGGGCCTTAAGGAATAAATCAAAGTATAATTCATTATATACAAGATACTATGATGATCTCATGTCCAAGGATCACTTGTACTACTATCTCATGTCAAAGTAAAATGCACTCTCCCATAAACACGTGCGAATAAGTGAGATGAAGCATAAAATGCACCCTCTTACAAAAGATTGAGGAAGGTGAAAAGGTGCATAAAATGCTTTCACCGGAAACAAAGAGGAAAATGAAAGGGTTCTGGTAATAAAAAAAAGCAGAAACAGTATGTATTGAGTCTTGAGTGGTGTGCACGATTTTTACTCCCTGGTAACTAAGTTGAGTAAGTGTGTGGATCATAGAAGAGTGCTTATATAGATACAATTTGAGTTAATGAAATTCATTGGTGAAGTGGCAAGGTGGTTATCTTGAGTTGATTAATAAAGCATTGATTATGTTTTTGTGGGTTTAGTGTTGATAATCATGATTTGATCTTGAAATCTTTTGACATTATGGTTGAGTAGAGTTTTTTTGGAAATCAGACTGCTGGTTTACACGAGGACGTGTAAAAGACTAAGTGTGGGGGAATTTGATAAGTACACAATATTCATGATTTTTTTATTCCTTTACGTTTGGTTTTATTGCATGTTTCATGTGTATATAAGCTTAATAAGTTGTTTATTATTTTTAGGTGAATTAAAGCTAAAAGGATGGAAACAAGTTGATTTGGAGTTGAATTGAAGAGAAAAAGAAAATTTAGAAATATTGGATTTTTGAAAAGTTTCTAAATGCAGATTTTGGCATCTTTCTACATGGAATTGGATTGTTATTGATATTAGAATTAGGATTTCTTTGGACTGAGATTTTATTTCCTTATTATATTCTATTTCTTTATGGAAACTAGTTATGATTTGTAATTCCTTTTAGGATTTAGATTTCCTAGTTCTTATAGGATTTAGGACTTTGTCTAGCACTATAAATAGATGTAATAGTCAGGGTATTATTCATTCTACCATTCAATCATATTCTATATTCTATCATCTACAATATTGAAGACATGTGCTAACACTTTCAATTCAATTCTGAAGGGATGTTGAACCTTGTTCATAATTAATGGTTTGATTAAGTTTACTTTATTTATTTCTTCACATGTGAGATTTATTCTGATTATTTACATAAACTTCTTGTATGCTATTCAATTTACTAACATGATTCTGCAGGATTAAATTAGTAAATTGATATCATCTGCTAGATTAAGATATATATTAAGTAAATGATGTATATCTGATCATAAGTAGCAATTAATAATATTTGATTGTGGTCAAGCTTTTGAATATTATTAAGATTTTCAGAAGATAAGTTAAATAATTTCTGATTGTGTAATTATTGCTTGGAAGAATCTAATTCTTATTCTTCATGCTTCTATTGTATTAAATCTAGACTGATAGTTCTACGTTATATGATAGTTAGGATCTTTTGTTGGCGATCGTCGCATTAGATTTACACTTCACAAGAATTTTGGGTAATTAGCAATTGCGGTTATCTAGGGTTGTTAATCTCATGGAAGGATAAATATTGTGAAACTTGATTATTCCATAATTGTAAAAAGGCGATACTAAACGAAAGAACTGAAGCTTTTTATTCATTGTTAATTCTTATTAGTTTATTCTTGTTAATTTAGTTTAATCAATTCAAACCCCCCTTCTTATTGGAAATAATTGAATAAATATAAAATAAATCACTCTCTATGGGATCGATCCTTGCTTACTACTGTGCTAATTGTTTGAATTTCTAAAGTGAAAGTGAGGTTAATTTAGTATTGTAAACGACAGCTCCCGGACGGGTTCATAATCGGATATTTGTTTATTCGCAGTTTGTCCGTTGAGCTGTATTGTGATGTTTTCACTTGGGATAAATGTTATGGTTCTTTCTGACCTTCATTGCATCAATTCAGCTTAATTTTGACCGAATTAGCTTTAAGTTGGTAAAATAACCATTTTGCCCGTCCAGGGGTTGTCTTCTGTATTAGCATTGTCTTCAACTGTCTTCTCGGAGTTGTCTCCTAGGTTTTGATATCAGCTGACTCTGTTCGTCCTCAGGGTTGTGTCTGAGGTTGCTTTGGCCTCCCAGGGTTGTCTCTGAGATGATGTGATGCTTCAGGGTTGTCTTTAAAGTTGATTTGGCTTCCCAGGGTTGTCTATGGGGTGATTGGACCTCCCGGGTTGTGATCGGGCTTGACATGACCTCCCGGATTGTGACTGGGGCTGAATTGGATCTCCCGGTGTTGTCATCGGGGTTCCTATACCTCTCGAATTGTGACCGGGGCTTCACTTGACATCCCGATGTTGTCGTCGGGGCTGAATTAGATCTCCCGGTATTGTCGTCGGGGTTCCTGTACCTCCTGGGTTGTGACTGGAGCTTCACTTGATATCCCAGTGTTGTCACTAGGGCTGAATTGGATCTCCTGGTGTTGTTGTCGGGGTTCTTGTACTTGCCAGGTTGGGACCGATGCTTGACTTGACATCCCGGTGTTGTCGCCGGGGCTGAATTCGATCTCCCAGTGTTGTCACCGGGGTTCTTGTACCTTTCAGGTTATGACCGGGGTTGAGCTTGACATTCCGCGATTGTCGTTGGGCTGCTTAACATCCCGGTATAGTGACCAGGGCTTTTCTTGACATCCCGGTGTTGCTGGGGTTTAACTTGACATTCTGGTATAGCGACCGGGGTTGAGCTTGACATCCCGGGGTTGTCGCCGGGGCTGCTTGACATCCCGGTATGGTCACCGAGGCTTATCTTGACATCTCGATGTTGCCAGGGTTTGACTTGACATCCTGGTATATTGGAAGTCGAAGCTTCTCCAAGCTTCTTCTCAGCCAGAGACTTCTTGCAGTTCCTCTTCCAATGACCAGGCTCGCTGCAATGGAATCACATTCCTTTGCTAGCTGGAGCAGGTTTCTTTTGATCCTTAACTTTCGTCTTGCCCTTAGCCTTCTTAGATTTCTTTTTTTCTGAAGATACCTTGGGCCTCTTCCTTTTCTTGGAAGAATCATCCACCAGTAAGATATGGTTCTTCTTGGATGGGAAGTGACCTTCTGCATATTTCAACATGTTAAGTAATTCAGGCAAGCTGACATCCAACTATTCATGTGAAAATTCACAACAAATTGTGAGAAGTTCTTAGGGAGTGACTGCAAGACTAAGTCTTAACTCAACTCCCCATCCATGACGAACACAAGTTGTCCAAGGCATTCAATCAGATTGATTACCTTTAGGACATGAGTCTCAACGGCAGTGCCCTTGGTCATCCGAGATCGGAAGAGCTTCTTAGATATCTCATATCTAGCACTTCTACGTTGTACACCATACAACTCCTTGAGGTGATGCAACATAGTAGGAGCATCCATATTTTTATGCTGACGTTGAAGCTCGTTATTTATGGATGCGAGCATGATGCATTGAGCCATATACGCATCATCTTGCCACTTAACAATAGTGGCAATCTCTTCCTCAAAGGCTATTTTTGGAACAGTTCCAGGGACAGGTGAATTTAGGACATAAGAAATCTTTTCAGTAGTGAGAACTATTCTCAGATTCTTTAACCAGTTCGTGTAATTCGGTCCGGTCAGGTTGTTAGCATCAAGTATGCTACGCAGTGAAATTAGTGATTTAGACATTTTTAAATTTCGGCATGTGAAAAGATAAAATTTTAGCAAACATTCATTAAATTAATTTTACATACCAAAATAAATTAGGTCTTATTTTAAATTTGTATCTCCCAATATTTTCTTTATACTATATTACCCTCACTTATATAGTTCGGCAACATCTAATTAAAGATTTGCTAGTGAGAATAAGGATCCTATTTCAAATATATATAGCCTTATGGATAACACAACAAACCATATATAAATAAATAGGTAGACAACTCTTTGTCGATTACATCAACATGTAACTCTTTTTTATTTTGCCTCTTAGATCATAATGGTCAAATGTGTGCACATCCGAACTAAAATGATTTAAGTTAAGTCCAACATAGCACTTCCATATATTCAAAAAGAAAAATATTATCCTTGTGGATAGCACAACAAAACAATATTGTTTAATTTTCTTTATAAGCATCAAATGTGATCAAATTAACATCATAAATACTCAATACTTGCCTTGTGCATAGCACAACAAACTCATATTAAATAATTAATACTCTATTAATTTTATCATGCTAGAAGGCGACGTTCGATATTCCAAATATCTTTGAACGCTTTAGACTTAAAATAATTTCTTTGAGGTGTTTGTTATTGTTAGTCTCATCTTGTTTAGCGCACATGCACATATATATATAAAATACGTGTCATTTTATTAAAACATGTGAAACATGTTTGCATAAAATATAATATATATAATACTTGCATGCACATATAGAATACTATATTCTACCCGGATTGATTATGGATTTTTATTCTAGTTTGGTTCACTAGAGCCACCAAGTGAACCAAAATGTCAAACCTAGGAGTGCAAACGGGTCTTCACGCGCTCCATTACAAACGGGTCAAACCTAGGAGTGCAAGAATTAATTTTAAACGTAACTATTACATTTAAACTCGGGCTCCTTTACAAATGGGTTTTCACGCGCTCCTTGCTCCTTGGTCTCTAATTCTTCAAGATAATTCTAACTAGTCCTATTACATAAACTATTTTATTTAAATAGAAACCTTGATCAGCAATCAAGGGGAAGTACATAGGAGGGAGATAAACTTTTACATCAAAAAAATTAGAGAAGACGAGGTACGCATACCCCATTTAATAAAACCCATACATTCAAGCATCTAACTAAAATAATATCCAATCACACTGGTCAAAAGTCCATAATCAATCTCATTTATTATCATACACATCAACATATGCATCAATAAATAAACATTTATCTTATGAATAATAAAGTCATTCCATATATGCATCGATGTCATTTAATAGGCAAAAGTTTGCTAAATTTTAGTTTTGAAACAAAATAAACTCTTATTTTAATCAAAAACCAAATCCAAATTAAACTCCTTTAATTTTTAGCAATCTGAAATTATATTTCAGATAAAATAAACATCTTTATTTTAAAGTTTTATCAATTAAATAAACAGTTTACTTTAATTGATGAAAAATAAAACTTTCAATATCTGTAGAGTGGCGCGGCCGCGCCCAGAATGACCTGGGATGCAGCGCGGCCGCGCTACTCGTCAGTTTTAGTTTTGTAGACAGGGGTGCCCGCGCCCAAAATAAACTGGGACGCGGCGCGGCCGCACTGCGTAGTAGAAACAACAAACTTCATTTTTTTGTCCAGAAAATTTAATCCAATCTCACATCAATCCATACATGAAATCATAAAATTGATAGCACAAACTTAGGCTCTGATACTACTGTTGGGTTTGTATGTGACGCATACATGTGATCGAATTACACAATAAAGGCAGAAGCGCGATAAATTAGGTTTTAAATTTTTTTGTATACAAACCCTCACCATGATAATGCTTTGTGCTCAATTATCAATCAATAGAAAGAGAAGGATAAATTAGAATCATACTTTTGTAGAAACTAGCTTCCACAAGTACGAGTTCAACTCCTTGCTCTACGTGACCTCCTAGAATTTTCTTGATTGATTCCTTTCTTTGATCAACGTTAGCCACCCAAGTGTTTTACCTCTATAGGTGATCCACCAAGGAAGAAGAATTATTCAAGAAGGAGGGTGGTAGGCTAAACCCTAGTTTTCTATTCTCTGTAGAAAAGTAGTACTCTCCAACAATTGAAATTTTTTCTGTGACAACCCCAAATCGGGGTACTTCATTTTCACGGGATTTGGTGTTCACTATCTAAGTAAAACATAACTACTGTCCATAAATAAGGAATATAAAATAAATTACAACCTTTATTAATAAACAAAATCTTCCTTATAAAAAGGATTACAACCTTGTCCAAAAACATTCCCAGGGTTATCTATCCTTAACATCAACAATTGCAGAAAATTAAACATCACATAATAAAATTTATATCATCTTACAAATCATATCATAAGTATAAACAAGTCTTCACTTGTTCATCTTGCTCTTGCCTTTACTAGTTGACGGTTTGTCAACTCTTTCAACTTTAGCTGCAATGGTTATATAATGCAAGAGTGAGCAAATAAAAGCTCACTTGAAATAACAAACGATAGTGATGACATAGTATTGAATAGATTCAACTGAATAGATAATATTTCATTCATCGATAATCAAGGGTAAGCTTTAGAATTCTTCTGATAAGACCTTGAACTATGTCCTAGGTTATAAACATTTCTATTTAAACCTTTAATAGTCGTTAGACTATATGGACTCTTTAACTCCTACTTAGGGAGATCAGCCCTTCGTACTATGTATTGTGCACAAACATCTTAACACTTTCGCATTGTAATCCCCTATTACTAGGGTTGTTCATCTCAATTTTCATTAACAAGTCCGTACCAAAGAAAGTTTGGTTTGGATAAGCTCAAAGGGTAATTTAGAATTCAACTATCATTAACTAAGGAGTAGTTGAATCAACTTATAATAATTTAGAATTTAATAATAAAAGAATTACAAAATAGCTATAAGTCATAACAATAGACATCATATACAACAGTCACGCTTTAGAAATAACTTAAAGCATTTGAAAGATAGATTAGACCTTACTTGAACAATTAAGTCTAGGTCTCATTATTTCAATAATGAAATTCAATAATATACTTGCTCAATATGGAATTTATAGAGTAAATGAACTTGCATAATTATAACAATAAAGGATAGAACAACTTACTCAATTTAAAGAGTAAGGATTAGGAAACTTGCATAAACGTAAAAGTAAGGTTTGAGTTTTGAACACTTGCCTCGTGCACAAGCTATAATTTATAATCACGTTCCACAATTATCCTACATATTACTATACGTTTACAATATCGATTAGTTTTATAACCACTACAGTTAACCGTTGAACTTCTTATTTAAGTTCAACTTAACAACGTGGTTCGTAAACTTAACTTGTTAACTAACCACATAACGTGAATCTAAACTCACAACATGCATAACACACGTGTCTAATCTTTTAAACCATCATAATCATACCTTACGAGAACTATATTCAAATTCACACATAACTTGTCAATATGAGACTTTAAATTGTCTCATACATGTCAACAATATGTTATATTATTGTTTTATATACTAAACATGTCATCAAATTCATTACATTCAATTAGTTCACAATGTTAGGACTTCAAAGACACAACATAAAATTTCGAACAGCAGGAAAGCCCGCTCGGGCATGTAAATGCCCGCTGGGGTGGGTATTTATTATGATGAAAAATTCAGTTCACGAACTGTGCAGAGAAAAAGCTAATTTAGCTTATTTCCTAGCACCAAACTCAGATTTTTGTACATGTAATGCATATAAAACTTTATAAAACCATAACTTTAAAATTCTAACATGTTTTAACATATATAATCATCACAACACATAATCAAACACCCTTAATTTTACGATTTTGAAGAAAACACAATTGTTAAGTGTTCTTGAAGAAAATTAACACTGTGACTTTGTTTTTAAACCAAATCACATAATTCAAATCATGTTAATTTTGTTTCTTAACATATTATCATAATCTAAACTTAATTCTCATAATTATAGCATAATCAAATACGAATTTTGATATTTAAGAAACTTTTTTTCAATTTTGTTCACTGTAAATTGCTATGAACATGATTTCTTCATGTTCATCATATTTACATGAATTGAACCACATAAACAATCATATGAATCATATATAAGCATGTTATAACACAAATTACATATTTATATAAATTCCATGGAAAACTTAATTTACAGAAAAGTAAAAATAACTTTTTTATGAAGAACAAAACTTAAAATTATATTATACATTTGCTTCTATAGGAATAAGATGAATATGGTGATGATGATGTTTTGATTCTTTATTTTGATTCCTCAAAGCTCTTCTTTCCTTCTTCTCTCTTTTCTCTATAGCTCTCTGTTCTTCCTAACTCTCTATTTTTACTCTAACTCTAACTTACGTAGAATAGAAAACTGATAATATAGATATAATACATATAATATATAACTGATATACTTAATATCCCTTATTAAAATTATATCAGTTACAAGTTTGTTTGAAAATCAAAAGCCTTAAGGCTTGTTTGGCAAAACTCTTTAAATTTTAAAAAAAGATTTTTAGGACTATTGCCTTGTTTGGTAAAACAGGATTAAAACAGATTTAAGGGCCTTGTTTGGTAAAACTAATTTAAAACTCTTTTAATTTATTTTAATAACTCATTTAACACATAGTTTTCAATGTCACACTTTATCTAATTAAATCTTACTATCCCAATTTAATTAAATTAAAGCTAACATCAATTAACTAAATAAAATTACCATATAACAATTATAATTACTCATTAATTATAATCGTAGGTAACAAATACCACATAATATTCATCTAATTTAATTATTCTCGATTAAATTAGAACTACACCACAAAATTATTACATAACAGTTTAATTAACATATTGTACTTAATTAAATTACTCCATATATAATCACATCAATTATTTATTTAACTTAATAAATAAATCAATTAAAATATTTATTTAATTTAATAAATATTTAAAATTAAGATACAAAATTCTCGTTTGTTACAATCTTCCCTCCTTAAAAGGATTTTGTCCCCAAAATCACAACTAATAAAAAAACTCATTCATTACATTCTTCCCCCCTTAAAAAGATTCTGTCCCCAGAATCGATATACAAGAATTAATCAAACAATTTGGGATAAGTTTTCATCATTACATCTTCGAGTTTCCACGTAGCTTCTTCAGCACTATGGTTCCTCCATATTACCGTAACAGAATGTATCACTTTATTTCTAAGCACTTGCTCTTTTCTGTCAACTATTTGAATAGGAACCTCTTCATAAGTTAAGTCTTTATCAAACTGTAAACGCTCAAACTCTATCACATGCTTGTAGTCGTGTTTGTACGGACGCAACACGGGGATATGGAAAACATTATGAACATGATTTAACTCCAGAGGTAACGCAACCTCGTAAGCTAGCTCGCCAATCCTTCGCAATATCTCAAAAGGTCCAATAAATTGGGGACTCAGCTTACCCTTCTTGCCAAATCAAATCTTCCCCTTCCAAGGATATACATTCAGGAAAATAAAGCTTCCTACTTCAAACTCTCGATTCTGTCGGTGATAATCGGCATATTTCTTCTGTCTGTCTTGAGCAGCAACCAATCTCGTTCTGATTATCTTGACGATCTCAGCAATTTGCTGCACCAATTTTGGTCCCAATAACTATCGTTCACCAACCACATCCCAGCATAATGGAGTTCTGCATTTTCTGCCATACAATGCCTCGTAAGGTTGCATGCCAATACTCGCATGGTAACTATTGTTGTAGGCGAACTCCATCAACGGTAGATGATCATCCCAGCTTCCTTTGAAGTCCATAACACAAGCTCTCAGCATATCCTCTAGAGTCTGGATCGTTCTCTTGCTATGGCCATCAGTTTGGGGTTGGTATGCTGTACTCATTCGCAACTGTGTTCCCAAGCATTCCTATAATCGCTTTCAGAAATTCAACGTGAAACACGGATCCCTGTTGAACACAATAGATACAGGAACACCGTGTCTAGAAATAATTTCCTTTGCGTACAGCTTCGCTAACTGATCCAAGTTGAACCTAATCTTGATCGGTAAAAAATGTGCTGACTTCGTCAGTCGATCCACGATAACCCATACTGAATCATAGCCCTTTTGAGTCGTTGGTAAACCAACCACAAAATCCATCGTGATATGCTCCCACTTTCATTCCGGAATCTCTAGCGGTTGTAGTAAACCACTTGGTCTCTGTTGTTCTGCTTTGACTTTCTGGCATGTCAAGCACTTCGCAACACGTTCGGCAACGTCTTTCTTCATATTTCGGCCACCAAAAATGCTGTATGAGATCCTGGTACATCTTCGTACTTCCTGGGTTAATCAAATATCTAGAATGTCAGCTTCGCCCAAAATTTCCTCTTTGACTTTCGGTACTAGCGGTTCCCAGATTCTCCCTTAAAAACGTAGTAGTCCATCATTATCAATCTTGAACTTTATCTCTTCACCATCGTCTATTCTCTTCAGGATCTTCTCGCACTCCTCATCATGTAGTTGGGCATCTTTTACCTTGTCCACTAAAGTAGATCCAGTAGTTACTTGGAATAATTTCTCATCCGCTTCCTTTGGATACTTAACTTCAAGCTCCAACTTAGCCATCTCTTCTATCAACTATTCCTGAGCAGTTAGCAACATTAACTTCTCACGACCCTTCCTGCTTAAGGCATCAGCAACGACGTTAGCTTTACCCGGATGGTAAAGAATCTCGCAATTGTAGTCCTTGATAAGCTCCAACCATCTCCTTTGGCGCATATTCAAATCATTCTTTGTAAAGATGTACTTCGGACTCTTATGATATGTGTATATCTTAAACATTTCTCCATATAGGTAGTGTCTTCATATCTTCAGTGCAAACACTATTGCCGCTAATTCCAAGTCATGGGTCGGATACCCTTTCTCATAATCCTTCAGCTGATGTGATGCATAAGCAATGACTTTGCCGTTCTGCATCAGCACACAGCCTAATCCCTTATGTGAAGCATCACTGTATACCGCAAAATTTCATATACTATTAAGAAATGATAACACAGGCGCAGTACTCAACCTCTTCTTCAGTTCCTGAAAACTTTCTTCACACTTTTCCGTCCAAACAAACTTAACTGTTTTTCGAGTCAAATTCGTCAACAAAGTTGCGATTTTGGAAAAGTTTTGGATAAATCTTCTGTACTAACCTGCCAATCCCAAGAAACTCCTCATTTCTGATGGTGTTTTCGGCTGATCCCAATTCATTACAGCTTCAACCTTCGACGGATCCACTGAAATCCCATCTTTGTCAATCACGTGGCCAAGAAATTGCACACGTTCTAACCAGAATTTGCACTTCGAGAATTTCGTATATAGCTTCTCCCGTCTCATCGATTCCAATGTCAACCTCAAATGTTCAGTGTGTTCCTCCTCAGTTTTGGAATAGACCAAAATATCATCTATGAACACCACTAAAAACTTGTCTAGGAATGACTTAAACACCCTATTCATTAAGTCCATAAATGCCACTGGTGCATTTCTTAGACCAAATGACATTATTAAGAACTCGTAATGTCCATACCGAGTTACTTCGGTATATCTTCTCTTCTCACCTTCAACTGATGATACCCACTTCTCAAATCTATTTTTGAGAAGTATCTAGCACCCTTCAGTTGATCGAGCAAGTCATCAATCTTAGGTAAAGGATACTTATTCTTTATCGTGACTTTGTTCAACTCCCTATAATCAATGCAAAACCGCATCGATCCATCCTTCTTCTTCATAAATAATACTAGCACACCCCACGGTGAAACGCTCTGCTAAATATACTTTTTGTCCAATAATTCTAGCAGTTGAACCATCAACTCCTTCATCTCGATCGGAGCCATTCTTTACGGGGCTTTCGATATCGGAGCAGTCCCCGGTGCTAAGTCGATCACGAACTCTATCTCTCTATCTGGCAGAAGTCCTGGAAAATCATTGTGAAATACATCCACAAACTCCCTAACCACTGATATCTCTTCTAGCTTTGGACTCTCCTTACGAGTATCCACTATGTAGGCTAAATACCCTACACAACCTTGCTTCAATAGCTTCTTGGTTTGCATAATCGTCAGAGAACTCGCTTATCTAGGCAATTTGCTACAATAAAATACTACCTTCGATGGAGTCCTAAGGTTTACTGATTTATTCTGGCAATCGATTACCACACCATGGTTAAACAACCAATCCATACCCAGTATAACATCAAACTCCCCAAACTTAATCAGAATCAAATCTACCCTTAATTCATGACCCTTAATGTCCAACCTACAGTTCTTATATACAAACCTAACAGGAATAACCTCCCTATTTGCAATCTCTATGTTCAAGGGGTAAACTAATTCCTCTTTAGGTAAGTCTAAAGTCTTAGCAAATTCATCAGATATAAATGAACAAGTAGCACCCGAATCAAATAATACATATGCATTAATACTATCGACAAAAATAATACCTGACACCACATCTTTTGACTGCACAACATCATACACCATCAAGTTGAACGTCCTGGCAGTGGTCCAGCGATAACCAAAATGCTGCCACTGCCATTTCCTCCACTTCCTTTTGACCATCCTGCTGGCTTCCTTGGGCAACTTTGGACCATGTGATCCTTAGATCCACATGTATAGCAAGCTCCCATCTTCGGGTTAGGACAATTTGGCGCAATGTGGCCTTCCTGACCACAGTTGAAACATCCTCGCCTTCCCCTCAATCACACTCCACTGTCATTCTTTTCGCATGTAGCACATGCTTCAATTCTCCTCTTCTGCTGGCTTCCTTGTTGACTCCCAGCAAGTATGTTGTCGTTCCACTTCCTTTTTTGATTGTTAACACTGCCACCACCAGCCTTATTTTCTGTCTCATTCTTTTTCTTTTTCTGATCTTGATTGTATTTGGTCAAGGCTTCACCCCCACCTTCTGCGATGATCGCCTTTTCCAACACATCTGTAAACGCGTTCAGCTGGAACATGGAGACCTTAATGTATAACTAGGGCTTCAATCCTTTCTCGAATCTTCTCGCCTTTTTCTCGTCAGTACTAACCTGGTTCGTTGAAAACCTTGCCAGCTCGTTGAATTTCGCAACATACTCTGGCACCGTCATCGCTCCATGCTTTTGCTCTAGAAACTGAACCTCCATCTGGTTCTGAAAGCTTATTGGGAAGGACATTTCAAAGAAAATCTCTTTGAATCGGTCCCATGCTATCACTCCTTCTCCTTCCCTAGTCTTATTTGCCTTCCACCAGTAACTAGCTTCGAACTTTAGCATGAATGTCGCAAAAGCCGTCTTCTAGTCGTCACTAACTCTGGCCACATCGAAGACCTTCTCCATTTCCATCACCCACGTCTCGGCCTCTATCGGGTTCACCGATCCCTAGAATTTCGGCGGTCCTACTGCTTTGAATTCCTTAAATGTAGTTGCTTGAACTTGCGGCTGATTCGCAAGGGCTCCCGTCAGTAGGTTCGCCAGTTACTAAACTGAATTGGTGTTCTCCCCATCGTTGTTGTTGTTATTATTAGTTGAACCCTCTGCTTGTTGATGTATAGGTCTTCTTTTAGGAGGCATATTTCTGTTAAGACATACTCTTATTAGATCCCTTACTCATCTCTTAAATATTCAAGTTCAAACTTAAACATCTAATATGACTCAATTCACACTTGAACACGTAGCACGTTAATAAACTTCATTATTTATTCATTCATAGTTTTAAAACATAGAATAGATAGCATCTCTGTTACTTACATTATCTTTCCTAAACTAAAATAAGTTACAGGATTACATCATTGTCTTATCCCATTATTATCTCAAATTCTGGGATTCCATTATTTAATTTATAAAGAAACACATAGTATATTACTCTACTATCTAGGCATATTAAGATGTCGCACAGCCTCTCCACGTTCTTCTTCCATCACCTGAAACACTGTTCTGCGATCCACCATATACCACGGTAAATCCTTGAACTGAGCTGGGTAATAAAAGACACGATCCTGGGCCCTATCTATAGCCGAATGAAAAGCGTATTCCGTATCCCTCGGCTTGGCCTTCTTCACTTGAACTTCATCTTCAGCTCGATCTGCACATTTAGTAGCCTTCAAGCACACATCCTCTTCTCTGGCACGCTTCACTGACTCCTCTTTGATGTCGTTCTTCAATTTCACTAGCTCTGCCAGTGCATCATCCCTTTCACTTTCCACGTGGACTAGATCCCACTTAGCGTTTCCAAGCTCATCGTCCAGTTCTTAAATCGTCTCCTTTCTCTGCTGTGTGGTAGTATGACTCTCGTCTACCAATTCCTCAAGCTCTCTGACTCTAACATGTAGCTCAATGTTGCGGTCGTAGACCTCCTCGTACATCACAGCGCTAATAGAGTTAGGTAGAAATTCCTCTTAAGGATCCTCCACCTCTTCCTCTGACTCATCCTCGTCATCTCAGTCAAAGACTAGCTCATGCTCCTGACCAACTACTGTGATTAATGGAGATGGCTCTCTCTAAACCAACTGCTCCCAGACAATGTGGATGCCTCGGGGCTCCTCATCCCTAGGCATCTGTGGTAACTCCTCCCTATTCTGACTGGACTCTCTAACATTCGTCATCCTAACAAAAAAATTTTAAAGTTTAATTATTACATGTTATCGATCGATACTATTCGAATACTTAAACGTAAACACATAGCACATAATGTAAGACCCCAACTTTTATGAATAAAGATTTAATTTTCTTTATATATTATTTCGAAACAGTAAGGTGTTGTTTTGATAAATATGAAAGTTATGGGTGAAATGTGCAAATATTTTTAAAATGAGCAAGTGGTTATAAAATATTCTTATTGTCGGGGAATATTCGTTTGGTCGTGGAATATTCTTGTTGTCGGGGAATATTCGTACGACGGCGCAGCTATTTGTGGGCCCCCACAACGGAATAACTGTCGGATATAGAAAGCGACAGAAATAACTTTTTTACAAAATAACGGCGTGGTTGTTACCGTTAGTACTGTTGAAATACCCGGTGGTTAAAATACAGTGATACGCGGTGTTGCACAGTAGCACACGGTATTGCACAGTATTTCGAATTATTGAGTCTTACGTGAGAAGGAACTTATTCAATTATTGTTACAGTAATTACTGTTCAATATTTTATATTATTGACACAATAATTGCTACGTTGATATTTTATATTATTGACTCAATAATTGTTACATAGATATTTTATTGACTCAATAATTGCTACGTTGATATTTTATATGATTGATTCAATAATGACTACAATTGATATTTTGGTATTATTGATTCAAAAATGGTCACTGCACAGTATTTCACATTATCAACTCAATAATTCATATTATTTGAATAATATTATCAGATAGCATTATTGACAATGTCTAAGGAAGTTCTGTCTAGGAGGGGTTATTTAATTGCGCGCCAGTAAGGAGAAGTCCTTATCGGAAGGCCCCCTCTTTCCTGGGAACGACCTGGTTGTCAATATTGTAGTTCTGTAATATTATTTGTGAATAATTAATTATTGATTTATATGATAAGAAAATATTTATTTTGTGGATATTAAAGAGGGAATTAGCACTGATGAGTTTTTATCAATATTTTGGTGTGAGAAATCATCTATTTATGGATTTCGGATAATTTATGTTTGGAATTTGGAAAAACTTCCTTCTACAGAGTTGTAGAGAATTAAATTTTCTATAGAAAGGACACATCATTTGTATTTTTCTGACAAGGGGGCTATTTATTATGAATTATTGAAGTTTCAGAAAATAAATATTTTTTTTATAAAAAGGTGGGCCCCACTTTTGTTGGTTTGTTGAAAATCTGATGTTTTGAAGCAGCCGGCGGCTGGAGGATTTTTTTTAAAAAAAATATTATTTTATTCATTTAGTCTCCTTTGGCATCCTAAGCTTTTCCTATAAATAAGGTACTTTGGTTAGAATTGAAAATCACACCAGAATCAGAAGTTTTCTCTCTCTATAATATCGAGCGTATTTTTGTGAGTATTTCAATACTTTGAGTGTTAGTATTCAGTGCAAGTTTTCTTCGATATTATATCCGATATTCCAGTCGGAAGTACTATCCTTTTGAGGTAAGGGATGTTATTTTCTTTCATAAATGATGTTATTCTTTTCAATATCATTATACCAAAATATTGGTATGGATTTTATTACGAAATTCTTATTTTTTTCGTCGGGGTTACTATTCACGTATACGGCACTATTCACGTATACGGCACTATTCACAAAAAAATTAAATTTTCTTCTATATGTCCAAATTGCTTGTTAAAGTTCTTATTTTTGATTGGATCTAAGTTTTGAGCTTTATTCTTGAATTTTGCTCCACAAAGTATTATTATGGAATATTCTTGAACTTTGATAAACTAAAATACGAATCCTTAATCTTATCCTTTATTTCACTGGATTCGTTATTTATATGGTTTTTCATCATCCTCAGTCCTAAGTGGTGATATAACTGAATATCTTTGGCCTGTAGAGCAAAGATGAATGATTACCTGATGAATATCTTTGGCCGTAGTGCAAAGATGACAGGTGTTGAGATGAACATGACCACTGATGATACAAATGAATATCTTTGGCCTGTAGTGCAAAGATGAAAATTGATTCGAGATGTATATTGATTGATGTTACAGGGATAAAATATTGATGATGGACTTTTAAATCATAGAAGATAGTAGACTTCATTCTCTGCTTAACTCTTCTAATGAATTGTTATTTTCGCTGCGAATATTTGATCTAAAGTTGGTTGTCCATTATATTTTATCTGATTTGTTGAAGACTAACGATAATTTATTTTCCATTATCTTAGTCATAATATTCTTTACTAAGCTAGTTGAGCTCACCCTTTTCATCTGTTGTCCTCTTCAGGAAATAAGAATGTCGCGGAAACTAGTCGGGGGACAGAGTGATGGTCCGAGTTAGAGCAGTAGTAGTCCTCACTATTTCTGATAAATAGTGTGATAATAATTGTAATGAGGACTTAGTTTGAATCTTAATATTTTCTACATAATTGTATTGACACTCACAGTTGTGTGGTCGTATTTTGCACGACCGTATGATATAAAGTTTGTATTTGAATTCTGTACCATGTATTTGGCGACTCAGAATGGGTTGGGTTGACTGGACCTATTCTGGGGGCGTCACAGTTGGTATCAGAGCTTAGGGATATGATATCTGGCGGAGATCGGGGAATAGAACTAGGAGGGGAGAGACGAGTAAATCCTTCGCTAGTGTGTCCTACCTAAGCTTATGTGGTATTCAATTGGTGAGTCGGAGCATAGGGTTAATATGTGATATGTTGATTTGTTTAATTAACCCTTGTTTTATGGCAGTATTTGAGAATGGCAGCTGAGAACGTTAACAACGAAGTGAATGAGACTGTGGAGACACTTTTAATCACTAACCAGGAGAACGTGCAACAAGAAGGCAATATTCATCCTGAAAACAACGCTGGTCAGACGATAAACGATGAGATGTTTAGAAGTTTTTTGCAGTTTATACAAAACCAGACGAGGGAGACTCGTGTGCAACATACAGGTGGAGATAATAACAACTCGCGAGCTGTTACTGCCAAGCAGTTCAAAGAATTGGGACCACCAGAGTTTCTGGGAAAGCCAGATCCGATCAAGGCGGAGACGTGGATTAAACAAATTACCAAGATATTTGATGTCTTGGGATGTACAGAGGAACAGAAGGTTCCATTCGCCACGTTTATGTTCCGTGGAGAGGCAGATTACTGGTGGGAATCCGTGAAGCGTACCCAGCCTGCCGCACTCAAGATGTCTTTGGAAGCGTTCCAGAAACTGTTTAATGACAAGTACTTTCCTGAAAGTATTCATCATATGAAGGAAGTAGAGTTTATCAGACTCGAGCAAAACAATATGACGGTATCCCAGTACGAGGCTAAGTTCGCGGAGCTGTCCAGGTTTGCACCTCATTTGGTGGAGAATGAGGAACGTATGACGCGGATGTTTCTAAGAGGTTTGAAACCCAAAATACGTCAATACCTCATTTCTCATAAATTTTCTTTATATTCGGATGTAGTAAATAGAGCCCAGTTATTAGAACGAGATAATGATTATGTTCAACCGAGGGACCACAACCAAGGTCGTACCGGTGGCAGCAGTCATCGGAGCAATGACAACCAGCGAGGAGGAAAGTATGACAGAAGCGGTAACCACTCCGGTGGTAATCGTGGCCATGATAGTAGAAGAAGCGAATCGGGAGGAGATTTCAAAAAGAGAAGGTATAACAATGAGAACGCGAAGATGTCAACATCAGCACCAGCATCAACTGTTTCGAGGGGAGGAGAACGACCACCGGTCGTATGCTATAAGTGCGGGAAAGAGGGACACATCAGCCCAAACTGTCCACAACAATTCAAAGCATGTTATAACTGTGGAAAGGAAGGACATATAGCTCGAGATTGTCCTATTACGAAACCAAGTTCAGCGGGGGTGGTGATTCCAAAGGCGGTTGCAGACAAGTCAAAGTCGGTGATTCCTGGAAGAGCGTTTGTCGTGACAGCCCAAAACGCGAGGAATCCACACGAGGTGATTACGGGTAAGCTGATCATAAACTCTTGCGAAGTTTACACCTTGTTAGATACCGGTGCTACCCATTCTTTTATTTCACCTGTTTGTGCTCAACGTTTGAACTTGACTTCTGATAAATTAGACTTTGACTTATTTGTTGAAACTCCGTTGGGAGAAACCTTTGTTACATCTACAGTTTACAAATCTTGCTTGATTCAGATTGGTACCCTTACCTTACCTGTTGATCTTATATCTTTGAAAATACTTGCATTTGACGTGATTTTAGGAATTGACTGGTTAACCAATTACCATGCCAGAATTGATTGTTTTCGTAAGGTTGTTAGTTTTCATATTCCTAATCAACCTGTTGTGCGAATCTAAACCACCAAACCACTAAAATCAGTCAATATCATTTTAAATCCCAAAGCTATTCGTTTATTGAAAAACGGATGTCAAGCTTTCTTAGCTCATGTCACTGATCTAAACCAGAATACATCAGATTTGAATGATATTTCCGTTGTTAATGAGTTTTATGATGTATTTTTCGAAGAACTTCCCGGTCTACCCCCAGAACGTGAAGTTGAATTCTTTATTGACCTTGAGCCCGGTACAAAGCCCATTTCTAAAACCCCATATCGAATGGCTCCTATTGAACTTCAGGAGTTAAAGGTCCAATTACAAGAGTTGTTAGACATCGGTTTTATTGGTCCTAGTACGTCTCCTTGGGGTGCTCCTGTTTTATTCGTAAAGAAGAAAGACGGGAGTATGCGACTTTGTATTGACTATCGGGGGTTGAACCATGTCACCGTTAAGAATAGGTATCCGTTACCTCGTATTGATGACCTGTTCGACCAGTTGCAAGGAGCGCAATTCTTTTCAAAGATCGATCTTCGTTCTGGATATCATCAGTTGAAGATTAAAACTGAGGATATTCCAAAGACTGCTTTCAGAACACAGTACGGGCATTATGAGTTCTTAGTCATGTCTTTTGGATTGACTAATGCTCTTACTGCTTTCATGAATATGATGAACCGTGTATTTAAGGAATATTTGGATCAATTCGTTGTTGTCTTTATTGAGGACATCCTCATTTATTCTAAAAGCCGTGAAGATCATAAACACCATTTGAAGTTAGTACTTCAAAAGCTTCGTGAGAACAAGCTATATGCTAAGCTGAAGAAATGCGAGTTCTGGCTTAAGGAAGTAGCATTTCTTGGGCACGTGGTATCGAAACGTGGAGTATCTGTTGACCCGGCGAAGATTAAAGCAATACAAAGCTGGGAGCAACCTAAGTCGGTGACCGAAGTACGAAGCTTTCTGGGCTTAGCTGGTTATTATCGGAGATTCGTAGAAGGATTTTCTCGAATCGCTACTCCATTAACTCAGTTGACTCGGAAAGAAACAAAATTCGTTTGGAGCGGGGAATGCGAGAAGAGCTTCCAAGAGCTCAAGAGAAGACTTATCTTGGCACCTGTTCTGACAATACCATCTGGTTCGGATGGATTTGTTATCTACAGCGATGCTTCGGGCAAAGGGTTAGGATGTGTTCTCATGCAACATGGGAAAGTCATATAGCCTATGCCTCGCGACAACTCAAAGAATATGAGAGAAATTATCCTACTCATGATCTAGAGTTGGCAGCTGTCGTTTTCGCGTTGAAGATCTGGAGACATTACTTGTACGGAGAGAAAGTGGAGATTTATACGGATCATAAGAGCCTTAAATATTTCTTCACTCAGAAGGAACTCAACATGCGGCAACGACGTTGGCTTGAGCTGTTGAAAGATTACGATCATACCATCCAATACCATCCTGGAAAAGCGAACGTGGTAGCTGACGCTTTGAGTAGAAGATCATATGTGGAAACGAATGCGATGATGTCAAGTATATGCGTAGAACCAGCTTTGATTATTAAAGTTAAAGCTGCTCAAGCTACGGATGCGGAGCTGATGAAGATGAAGAAGAAGGTACAAGAAGGTGCCATCCCAGAAGCAAGAATCGATGAAGAGGGAATACTTCGAGTCAACTCCAGACTTTGTGTTCCTAACGATTCCGACTTGAAGTATAGAATCATGATGGAGGCACACAACACACCGTTTGCGACCCATCCTGGGAGTACTAAAATGTATCGTGATCTTCGACATACATTTTGGTGGAGCAATATGAAGAGAGAGATCGCGGAGTTCATCTCGAGATGTTTAACTTGTCAACGTGTAAAGGCGGAGCATCAAGTACCGAAGGGTCCATTACAACCACTGGAGATTCCAAAATGGAAGTGGGAACACATTACGGTGGATTTCGTTACGGGTCTTCCCAAGGTTTCTCAAGGCTTAGATGCGATTTGGGTTATTATTGATAGATTAACCAAGTCTGCTCATTTCTTGCCGATACGAGAAACTTATTCCCTTGAACGTCTTGCTCATATGTACGTGAATGAGATTGTGAGATTGCATGGCATGCCAGTATCCATAGTTTCGGATCGTGATCCCAGATTTACTTCACGATTTTGGATCAGTTTGCAGAAAGCTATGGGCACGAATTTACGATTCAGTTCGGCTTATCATCCTCAAACGGACGGACAATCAGAGAGGACTATTCAAACTCTTGAAGATCTATTGAGACTTTGTGTTCTAGACTTCAAAGGGAGTTGGGATAAGTATTTACCATTGGTGAAATTCTCCTACAACAACAGTTATCAGGCAAGTATAGGCGTGGCTCCATTCGAGGCATTGTATGGGAGAAAGTGTCGCTCTCTAATATATTGGAACGAGGTGGGTGAAACAACATTGTTGGGATCGGAGTTAGTACGTATGACTACGGAAAAGATCCAAATAATCCGACAACGTATACAAACAGCACAAGATCGACAAAAGAGTTATGCGGATCTTCATCGAAAGGACGTGGAATTTAATGTTGGAGACCATGTGTTATTACGTGTTGCTCCGTGGAAAGGAGTTACGAGGTTTGGGAAGAGAGGAAAGCTCAATCCACGATTCATTGGTCCATTCGAGATTCTTGACTGAATAGGAAATGTGGCCTATAGACTCGCTTTACCTCCAAGCATGTCTCGTGTTTATAACGTGTTTCACATATCCGTGTTACGTAAATATGTGAAGGATCCAAACCGCATTATTGAGTTAGAACCAGACGAGATAGCCTAAGATTTAACGTACGAGGAGGTACCTGTCAAGATCTTGGATAGGAAGGAGCATGTCCTACGCTCGAAAATTATACCTCAAGTTAAAGTTTTGTGGAGAAACCATGCGATTGAGGAAATGACGTGGGAATTGAAATCGAAAATGAAAGCGAGGTATCCTCACCTTTTCGACATACCAGGTACGTACGTCAATTTCGAGGACGAAATTTCATAAGGAGGGGAGGTTGTAAGACCCCAACTTTTATAAATAAAGATTTAATTTTCTTTATATATTATTTCGAAACAGTAAGGTGTTGTTTTGATAAATATGAAAGTTATGGGTGAAATGTGCAAATATTTTTAAAATGAACAAGTGGTTATAAAATATTCTTGTTGTCGGGGAATATTCGTTTGGTCGTGGAATATTCTTGTTGTCGGGGAATATTCGTACGACGGCGCAGCTATTTGTGGGCCCCCACAACAGAATAACTGTCGGATATAGAAAGCGACAGAAATAACTTTTTTACAAAATAACGGCGTGGTTGTTACCGTTAGTACTGTTGAAATACCCGGTGGTTAAAATACAGTGATACGCGGTGTTGCACAGTAGCACACGGTATTGCACAGTATTTCGAATTATTGAGTCTTACGTGAGAAGGAACTTATCAATTATTGTTACAGTAATTACTGTTCAATATTTTATAGTATTGACTCAATAATTGCTACGTTGATATTTTATATTATTGACTTAATAATTGTTACATTGATATTTTATTGACTCAATAATTGCTACATTGCTATTTTATATGATTGATTCAATAATGACTACAATTGATATTTTGGTATTATTGATTCAAAAATGGTCACTGCACAGTATTTCACATTATCAACTCAATAATTCATATTATTTGAATAATATTATCAGATAGCATTATTGACAATGTCTAAGGAAGTTCTGTCTAGGAGGGGTTATTTAATTGCGCACCAGTAAGGAGAAGTCCTTATCGGAAGGCCCCCTCTTTCCTGGGAACGACCTGGTTGTCAATATTGTAGTTCTGTAATATTATTTGTGAATAATTAATTATTGATTTATATGATAAGAAAATATTTATTTTGTGGATATTAAAGAGGGAATTAGCACTGATGAGTTTTTATCAATATTTTGGTGTGAGAAATCATCTGTTTATGGATTTCGGATAATTTATGTTTGGAATTTGGAAAAACTTCCTTCTACAGAGATGTAGAGAATTAAATTTCCTATGGAAAGGACACATCATTTGTATTTTTCTGACAAGGGGGCTATTTATTATGAATTATTGAAGTTTCGGAAAATAAATATTTTTTTTATAAAAAGGTGGGCCCCACTTTTGTTGGTTTGTTGAAAATCTGATGTTTTGAAGTAGCCGGCGGCTGGAGGATTTTTTTTTAAAAAAATATTATTTTATTCATTTAGTCTCCTTTGGCATCCTAAGCTTTTCCTATAAATAAGGTACTTTGGTTAGAATTGAAAATCACACCAGAATCAGAAGTTTTCTCTCTCTATAATATCGAGCGTATTTTTGTGAGTATTTCAATACTTTGAGTGTTAGTATTCAGTGCAAGTTTTCTTCGATATTATATCCGATATTCCAGTCGGAAGTACTATCCTTTTGAGGTAAGGGATGTTATTTTCTTTCATAAATGATGTTATTCTTTTCAATATCATTATACCAAAATATTGGTATGGATTTTATTACGAAATTCTTATTTTTTTCGTCGGGGTTACTATTCACGTATACGGCACTATTCACGTATACGGCACTATTCACAAAAAAATTAAATTTTCTTCTATATGTCCAAATTGCTTGTTAAAGTTCTTATTTTTGATTGGATCTAAGTTTTGAGCTTTATTCTTGAATTTTGCTCCACAAAGTATTATTATGGAATATTCTTGAACTTTGATAAACTAAAATACGAATCCTTAATCTTATCCTTTATTTCACTGGATTCGTTATTTATATGGTTTTTCATCATCCTCAGTCCTAAGTGGTGATATAACTAAATATCTTTGGCCTGTAGAGCAAAGATGAATGATTACCTGATGAATATCTTTGGTCGTAGTGCAAAGATGACAGGTGTTGAGATGAACATGACCACTGATGATACAAATGAATATCTTTGGCCTGTAGTGCAAAGATGAAAATTGATTCGAGCTGTATATTGATTGATGTTACAGGGATAATATATTGATAATGGACTTTTAAATCATAGAAGATAGTAGACTTCATTCTCTGCTTAACTCTTCTAATGAATTGTTATTTCCGCTGCGAATATTGATCTAAAGTTGGTTGTCCATTATAGTTTATCTGATTTGTTGAAGACTAACGATAATTTATTTTTCATTATCTTAGTTATAATATTCTTTACTGAGCTAGTTGAGCTCACCCTTTTCATCTGTTGTCCTCTTCAGGAAATGAGAATGTCGCGGGAACTAGTCGGGGGACATAGTGATGGTCCGAGTTAGAGCAGTAGTAGTCCTCACTATTTCTGATAAATAGTGTGATAATAATTGTAATGAGGACTTAGTTTGAATCTTAATATTTTCTACATAATTGTATTGACACTCACAGTTGTGTGGTCGTATTTTGCACGACCGTATGATATAAAGTTTGTATTTGAATTCTGTACCATGTATTTGGCGACTCAGAATGGGTTGGGTTGACTGGACCTATTCTGGGAGCGTCACACATAAGGTAGTTTATTATCTTTAGTTATCAGCACTATCTTTTTGATCTCCTATAAGGCTACTTCCTAAGGTTCCCCACCTAAGGTTCATAACCTAAAACACTGCTTTGATACCAACTTGTGACACCCCCAAATCCGGGTACTTCATTTCCATGGGATTTGGTGTTTACTATCTAAATAAAACATAACTATTGCCCATAAATAAGGAATGTAAAAAAAATTACAACCTTTATTAATAAATAAAATCTTCCTTATGAAACCTTGTCCAAAAACATTCCCAGGGTTATCTAACCTAAACATCAACAATTGCGAAAAATAAAAAATCACATAATAAAATTTATGTCTTATTACAAATGATAGAGTAAAATAACTTGCCTAATTATAACAAGAAAGGATAGAACAACTTGCTCAATTTAAATAGTAAGGATTAGGAAACTTGCATAAACATAAAAGTAAGGTTTGAGTTTAGAACACTTGCCTCGTGCACAAGCTATAATTTATAATCACATTCCACAATTATCTTACATATTACATTACGTTTACAATATCGATTAGTTTTATAACCACTACGTTTAACCGATGAATTTCTCATTTAAGTTCAACTCAACAACGTGGTTCGTAAACTTAACTTGCTAATTAACCACATAACGTGAATCTAAACTCACAACATACAAAACATATGTGTCTAATCTTATAAACCATCATAATCATACCTTACGAGAACTATATTCAAATTCACACATAACTTGTTAATATGAGACTTCAAATTATCTCATACATGTCAACAATATGTTATATTATTATTTTATATACTTAACATGTCATCAATTCATTACATTCAATTAGTTCATCATGTTATGACTTAAAAGACACAACACAAAATTCTGGACAGCGGGAAAGCCTGCTGGGGCATGTAAATGCCCACTGGGGCGGGTATTTATGCTGATGAAAAATTCAGCTCGCGAACTGTGCAGAGAAAAAGCCAATTTGGCTTATTTCCTCGCACCAAACTCAAATTTTTGTATATATAATGCATATAAAACTTTATAAAATCTTAACTTTAAAATTCTAACATGTTTTTAACATATATAATCCTCACAACACATAATCAAAAACCTTTAATTTTACGATTTCAAAAAAAACACCATTGTTAAGTGTTCTTGAAAAAAATTAACATTGTGACTTTGTTTTTAAACCAAATCACATAATGTAAATCATGTTAATTTGGTTTCTTAACATATTATTATAATCTAAACTTAATTCTCACAATCATAGCATAGTCAAACATAAATTTTGATAGTTAAGAAACTATCTTTCAATTTAGTTCACAATAAATTGTTATGAACATGATTTCTTCATGTTCATCATATTTACATGAATTGAACCACATAAACAATCATATGAATCTTATATAAGCATGTTATAACACAAATTATATATTTATATGAATTCCATGGAAAACTCAATTTACAGAGAAGTAAAAATAACTTTTTTATGAAGAACAAAACTTAAAATTAGATTATACCTTTGCTTCTAGAGGAAGAAGATGAATATGGTGATGATGATGTTTTTATTCTTTGTTTTGATTCCTCAAAGCTCTTCTTTCCTTCTTCTCTCTTTTCTCTCTAGCTCTCTGTTCTTTCTAACTCTATATTTTTAGTCTTACTCTAACTTACGTAGAATAGAAAACTGACAATATAGATAAAATACATATAATTACATATTTTGACGGCCCCAAATTCGGACTGTCACTGATATCGAATTCGGTTCGTCACGTACTAATTCTAATAACAATTAAAATCTCAAACAATAAAATTACAGAATAATTTACATTGATATAACATAAATATTCTCGTCACAAGTCTCAAAACTATTACTAATACACTTCATAACTTAAACCAAACATATTTTAATACATAACATTAAATAAGTCTTAATACAACATAACGAAAACATCCTAATATAGAAAAGCACAGCTACTTCATTGCCTTGCCTTCGTACTTGTCTTGTCCAGAGGTTCCACCTTGCCCTGCCCTAACTAAAATGTTTATGGGAAGCAAGAGTGAGCAACAAATTTGCTCAGCAAGTAATATGCCAATAAAGGTGAACAAGAATATATACGGTTCTTAATCTTAAGGGTAAAACGGTAATTAATCGCTCAGGAATTCAAATAATAATGTTGTGAACAATATAAATAGCAATGACTTCTAATCTATTATGTGAAGTTAGATAAGGACCACTACGGGTCGAGAAGTTATTAAAGTGTTAAAAAGTTTCAACAGTTTTAAGTGAATGAATAGATATCACTGAGTGTCGCTGTGGACCAAGGAGTAATAAAAGGATCCAACGAGTTCAAAGTTTCAAGTTAATAAATACTAGATACTGATTGGTCGCTAAGAACCACGAACTTCTAATAGAATCACCAAAAATATTTTTGGTAACCCAAACAAGTACAATTAGGGGATCAGCCTATCGTACCTGGTGTTATGCATAACCTATCATGCTATTGTCGGCACCTCGACTATATAGTTTCCCTTTTTACGAGGGTTGTTCAACTCAGTTAATTTATAAGAGTCCGCACCAAGGTAATTGGTGTGGTTCGCTTTCCAATTCATGATATTCGTCTAGCCGAATTAAATGGCGTAGACAATTTCAACAATGTATATAAGAACAATTTATGAGTTCAATACTCGCAAAAATAATTCAAAGAATATAATCGTGATTTAAATCAAGATATGAAATATAAGTTTATAAGGCAAGAATTATTCTAGCACCTATTTACTCGTACGATCAAGGATAGTACAAGCTCAAATATATGTTCCATAAAGAGTATGAATCAAATACTTGCTCAATAAAAAGAGTAGTCAGATACTTGCATTCAATATATAAATCAAATGAAGTTAGGAATCTTGCTCGATAAAGTAGGGTAAGAACTTGCACTAAAGAGATAAGGTTTAAATACTTGCACAAAATCCAAAGTTGTGTAAGTTAAGAGACTTGCTTACAAGATTCATCGAATAAATAAATGCAAGGGTTTAAGATACTTACAATTAATATACAAGAACGGGTTAGGAAACTTGCATCGTAAAAGAGTGTAAGTTAGAGAACTTGCTTACAACGTTCCTCGAATAAAGTAACCACAAGGATAAGATACTTGCCTTATGCGTAGTCTACCAACGTGAAGCTTATCAACACTTTTTGAATCATATTATAACATATTTACATGTATAGGATATTCATTAGCTAAATATATTCGGTACACGAGCTCGATATATAAGTTACACATACACTTAACACATAATTAGTTTGTAAGATATTATGAAATCAAGTAACATAATTATAATTATAAGCATTAGTCATATAGTCAAATATTATACTTTACCTTCTATATACAATCCACATATAAGTTAAGTCTTTAACCTTATTATACAGTCATACCATATATAGTATCATATTTAATTCACAAGTCTCGACTAATATAACTTTTATTCTTAACGTTCCTCTTTTTGAGTTAAACGTATTCTTACATCATTATTATCACAGAAGACCACAATCAATACTAAATATATATTATTTAGTAAGTTATGACATTTTAATAAGTTAACCGTCAAAAATTGGATTCAAGTATCAACATATGATATCATATAATATGTATGCGTATTAAAGGATACTTTCATGTTTGTTCAACCCTTTCACGTTCAATTTTACATAATATAGGTTTTAAGTGAATACCTTTAATAATTTAAGGCCATTCTATGTCATGAAACCACAGTAGTTATCATGCTTGTCGTTTGAAACATATGAGGTGATCACATAACTTGATTTAGGCATGCTTGCAAGTTTATATCTCATATAAACATAGTTTGTATTATTACTAGTTTAAGTCATGCTTCATTTGTGCTTAACTATCTATCATGGTATTTACCTATTGTGCACCCATGCATGATATATTAGTGGGTCTAAGAGTACTATTAAACACGTCTATAAACATCGGGATCCAAATCTCAATGTAACATACCGACGTTCACGTTCAAAACTTATACTTTCGTTAGTACAGTCCGCTAATAAGGTCTAACATGTTCATGCTATATTATGAATCCATATACACAAATCAACATGCCTTAAAAGCACATTCAACATGCTGAAAATATCAGAATTTAGAATCTTAATATAACATTTCAAAGTCCACATTTAAAGCTTACATTTTTGTTAGTAACGTTCACTAATGAGTCCATCATGTGCATGTTATATCATGAAACATATACGTATATGGTATCACGTTCTACATGCATTTCTAGACCATACTAACATGCATTAAAAGTCAGAATATAAGTCTAGCATATCAAAGTTCTTTTATAAACTCTAAGTTTGTTTCAAATTATAAGTTTTCATCAATCATGTATGCAATCATAGTAAAACAAGTTTGCGTTATCTCAATGTACTTATATAGGCATGTTAAACATATTCGCATGCTTGCTTAAGTCATATAAAACAATTAATACTTAACAGCTTTGCATCAGAAGCAGAATATGGCATCAGTGACCAGCGCAGCTACGCAGGGCCTTGGCCAGTAAAACGCTAGTCTGGTACTGGCGTACCTGTGCAGCACCCCAATATAACCAGGGCGCAGCTGCGCCGTTGCCTGGACCGAGTTGATTGCTTCTGCTTCTGCAGAAGCCAAGCCAAATCCCAATTCTTTCTACGAATTAGCTATCAAACCAACTACATTACCTTACTAACACATATATGAGCTTATATAACAATCAATTAACATCATTAAATCACAAAATCATAAACTCCAACTAAAATCAAGAATTGAAATTTTACAGCATTTGCAGAAATGTGAATTGAAGAACATGAAAGGTATATAATACCTCTGTTAAGTGAATTAAGCTAGCTCAATTGAACTCTCTCAAATGCTATCACTGATATATATATTAGCTCTCAACTTAATACTTAAGAAATCTCAGCAATTAAAAATGTGAAGGAGAGAGCTATATTTATAGAATTTTAGTTATCCAGTTAATGTAATTCTACACAATTTCAATCCATTGGTATGAGCAAGAACATGGAGGTTAAGAGAGAGTTGTTAAATCCCATCATGATGCCCACTCCCCATTGAATCATTGGCTATGAATGTTGAGTTTGAGAAGAGAAGTAGGCTAGGCTTTTGAGTGTTTCACGTGAGGAAAGGAATGAGCCTCTTATTATGTTATATCTCAGCAACTTGGAAGTAGGGAGTGAACTAGTATACTATAGACTTATATATACACATAACATACTTAGGATACAAATTCCATTAGAATCCCAATGTAGTTTCAAATAAGGCAACAATGTTACAATGTAGTAAGTTTGGGGTCCATGTATATCTCTTAATATATAATCCATGCACATTTATAATACCGAGCATAATCTACTTAGGTATTATCTTTCCATATTACCATGAGCCATATTATTTCAATTATCTATATTTATTGGAATAATTATTATTTTAATTCCACTTCAATATTAAAATAGATAACCATTTATTTGTTTCCTATCATATTATTAAGTATAGACTTGGTTTAATAATCCATAAGTACACCTTTAATGTATCCATACACACATGTTGTCATATAACATCATTACAACTCTCATTATTTCAATTACATTAAACTATTGAGATAATTATTAAGTAACAATTGTTTATTTAATACTCATGAGGTACATATTTAATGTAGTCACACATCATATTTTGCCATATAAGTATTATTATGTAATTCACACAATCCAATTAATCTCAATATATAGTTCTCATATATTATATAGTCTTATTCCAATGTCACACTATACTTTATATTATATAGATGTAACTACTATATGTTTAATTATCATACGTCCTTGCACATTGCAATTAATAGACTAAGAATTGATCCATTATACAACTTAATTATTTATTCATTAATCTACTATCATTTAACAATTAAATATTAATTATTCATTTACTCAATAACATTCTATTATTAACAATTAATAATATTATTATACGATTAACTATTACATGTATTGCACACTACAAATAATTAAATAAATATAACTTTTATTATATTCATCAATTATTTACTCATAAATATTTTGTTACTCATAATAACATATTATTAATAATTACTCATTAATAGGCTAGTACTAATCCCAACGATTAATTAAAAACGTAATATTAATTAATCCTTCACTTATCGATTTCCCTCCTGAATTAATTAAACCATCATCTTTTCCATTCTCATGCCACACAAGGCATTCTACGAGTCGCAATTCTCCATATTTTCTCAATTATTATAAATTTAATTTAATATAATCGAATTACTTCTCTCATAACTCATAAACATTTATGTTCCAATAAGTGTTCATTTTCTTATTATATCAATAAAAAAAATTATTCATAAAATTCACGGTTCTTACATCCTCCCCCCCTTATAAAAATTTCGTCCTCAGAATTGGTACAAGGTTACACAAATAGATGGGGATAGTCCCTCGTCGTCCTATTTTCTAATTCCCACGTGGCCTCCTTGGCATTATGGTATCGCCAAAGTGCTATCACAGAAGATATAATTTTATCTCCTAATATCTGTTCTTTCCTATCTAGTATTTGGACAGGAATTCTTCATAGGTCAGATTCTTCCCTACTCGAATGGGTTCATAGGGTATTACACGCTTATAATTAGGTTTATATGATCGTAAGACAGAAATATGGAACACACTGTGGATATATTCTAGTTCAAGAGATAAGGCTACCTCGTACGCCACTTTGCCTACTCTCTTCAATACTTCAAAAGGTTTCATGAACCTCAGACTCAATTCTTCTTTCTTACCTAATCTTATCTTCCCCTCAAAGGGAAACATTTAAGAAATACAAAACTACCGTCTTCAAAATCTTGATTATGACGATATCAATCTGCGCGTTTCTCATATTGATCTTGAGTTTCTACTACTCTGGCTCTTTTTATCTTCACAATGTCTGCCGTTTGTCGTATTAAATTCGGTCCCAATTGAAGTCGTCATTCTCTGACCTCATTCCAACATAGCAGTGTTCTGCACTTTCTTCCGTGGACAGCTTTGTACGATGGCTTACCGATATTCGTATAATAATTATTACTATAAGCGAATTCTACTAAGGGTAAGTGATATTCCAAGTTACCTTTGAAATCCATTACGCAAGCTCTTCCAAAACTTTGAAGTGGAGCGCAGGTTTCGATCGAAAATAATTAACATCGATATTTTGTGTCGCTAAATGATTTCCTTTACGCATAATTTCGCTAACTGATTTAAATTGAATCGAATATCTATTGGTAGAAAGCGCGTTGTCTTCTTTAATCGGTCGATGCATTCTACAACTTCTCGTCTCATATTGATCACCAAAAGTGTCTTCAAAGATCCTGGTGCTTCCTGGGTGAACAAAATACGCCCAATTATATGCCTCATGAAAACTCTTATCTTGCAGTTTAGTTACGGTTGACTCTCACGCTCGATCTACAAATCTCAAGATACCACTATTATTTATTCTGAACTTTTCCTCTTTATATTCTCGCACTTTTTGTCTTTATCTTGTTATCCCTTTACTCTATCCAACAACGTTGGACAACCTCCGTTATAAACTTCCTTTTGGACTCTCTGGGTCCCTTCACTTCTATTTCCCATCTCTACATCTTCCTAATTAGTTCCTCTTGAGTTATCAACTTGAATAATTTCTACATTCCCTTTTCCTACTTAGCATATCGGCTACTACGTTCACCTTTTCCAGGTGATAGAGAATTTCGCAGTGGTAGTCTTCGACTGCTCCCAATTATTTACCGCCTTCACCTCTGCCGGATTTGACGCGCCCTAAAACTTACCTTCTCCTTGGCACACAACACTGGTGCTTCCAGAGGGAAAACACACTCGGCTGAATATATCCTTTATCTAACATTTCTTGTAATTGTATTATTAATTCTTTATTTCTACATGTGCCATAAGATAGGTGCTTTTGAAATCAGTGCAGTCCCTGGTACTAAATCTATTACGACTTATTTTCTCTGTCTGGCGGAAGGCCGGGCAGATCGTTTGGGAATACGCCTTGGATTTCTATTTCTACTAATACATTCTTTAGTTCTACTCTCGCTCTCTTAGTATCTACAATATAGGTGAAACAATCTACACAAACTCTTCTTAACAATATCTTGGCCTGTATTATCGTAAGGCAACACAATTGCCTAAGCGACGAGCTACCATAAAACACTTCCTTAGACAGGTTTGGAATCTGAACGTTCACATTTTTCTTCTAACCATCTATTATCGTACGTGGTTATGTAACCAGTCCATTCATAGCATCCCATCACACTCTCCAAATTTTATCGGAATCAAGTCTATGCTTAGCTTACGTCCCCTATTTTATGCACAATAACATTGGCAACCGAATTCTACAGGAATTACTTCCTTATTCACAACTTCTATGATCAAAGGATCTCCTAATTGTTCTTGGGTAACTTAGTCGTTTCAAAATTTTCAAACACAAAAAGGGAAAGATAGCACTCGAATCAGATAATATATACGCATTTATATTATTGATTAAGACAGCACCTGACAGCATAACTTGGAACGCCACTGCATCATGTATCATAACGTTAGAGTAAGGATTAGGAAAATTGCATAAACGTAAAACTAAGGTTTAAGTTTAGAACACTTGCCACGTGCACAAGCTACAATGTACAATCACTATCCACAATTATCCTACATATTACATTACGTTTACAATATCGATTAATTTCATAACCACTACGTTTAACCGTTGAACTTCTCATTTCAGTTCAACTTAACAACGTGGTTCGTAAACTTAACTAGCTAACTAACCACATAACGTGACTGTAAACTCACAACATGCATAACATGTGACGCCCCCAAATCCGGTTGCCCACAACCTCAGACATGGTGCGTTACGATACATCATTTCTATAACTATTGCGGAAGATATAAACATAAATTATTTATACAATAACTTTTACAACATAATTCCCAAGGTCTTTAACCTTAACTTAATACCTGCATTCAATATCCTACGCGACATACAATGTCATTTGTATCCAATACTATTACTATTTTAACCGTACAATAATCCAATCCTGGAACTTGTCTTTGCCTTTGCCTGTGTCCGAAGTTTCGTCTTAATCTGAAATGTTTATCATGATATAGCAAGGGTCAGCAACAAGTTTGCCCAACAAGTTTAAGTTCACATGAAGATATATCATGATTGAAAAGAATAATAAGCTGACAAACATTCAACAATATAAGAATTGTGAAAGAACATGAATCAATAATGCTGAATAGCCAACAATGAACATGAATAAATTCAACTGAACCTAATGGTAATGAAGGTGATCAGCCTTTCATACCTGATGAACATATGCAACATGCACTAAGTGCGAATCAATAATCAGTATAGATGTGAATAATCAACAATGATTAATCACGAACATGCTTTACAATAACAACTCGAGTTTGAGTGAAGAAACTTGCCTGAACCGTCGATTACTGCTCTGCAATCTAACTTAATCGCTTTATTGTAAAGACCTACCAGTTATAAGATATATCTTTCAATTAGCATAACATACTTTATAAGTAAACTATCTAACATTTAAACACATAGTCAAATATTAGATAACCTTAACACTATACATACACAAGTCTAAACCTAGCACACATCGAGTTTTTAATAATTTTCAATATAGTATACTGAGTGGTTTCCCACAAACAACTAACAAATTAGTTTCCGTCTCGTCTACATTATTTTCACAGTGAGTTATATCGATTACTAATTTGTAGATACCTTCCCCATATGAAGGAGTCGTTTAGCCCAGCTACTATACATCAACCATTAAAGAGTACGACTGTACTACCTTAGACTTAACACTACTGTATCATATAACTTGTGAATTAACACTTAGTCTTTTATTTTATAAGTTCTTTATAATTTAGTAAGCCAAATTCCTAATCCAGCAACCTAAATTCAAACTGAAATATAATCCAGTAACCTGGATTCACACAATCCCGCAATCCAGCAACCTTGATTCAAACTGAACTATAATCCAGCAACCTGGATTCACACAATCCCACAATCCAGCAACTTGAATTCAAACAAAAATCTAATCCAGAAAGCCTGGATTCAACTGACATCCAATCCAGTAATCTGGATTATCCAAACAGATCATTCCAGTAAATTGATGGCCAATCCAACAAACCAGATTGCAATCTAGCAACCTGAAGGCCAATCCAGCAAGCTGGATTCCCCTTTTTTAATCTAATTATCTTATTATTTTTTATCTTTTGTCCATACATAAATACATGTATTTTATACACAAAAATAATTTTTCAAGAATTTTTTAATTTCCTTAAGTATTTTCCAAAAATCCATTTCTAGTTAATTTCTTAAGAAATTTGCTACATCATGCTTAACTCCAAAAATTTCCAACTCTTGAAGAGATCTTACACATGTTATCGTGAGCCTCCAATTTAAATTTTGTGGCCATCGGAGTTATACAACTCTGGTTATAGCGATTTTCGTTAGAAAAATACAAATATTAAAATAGTCATAACTTGCTCAATTTAAGTCGGAATGAGCTCATTTTTGGACACAAGCTAGTTTATAACATATAGTTTTATGTCCCAAAAGACCGGAATTTATTTCATAAATTAAGTGGACAAAACTTCCCCTACAAAATTTGGACAGATTGCTTTTTGTCATTTTTAGTTTTGGCATCCTTTACGAAAAATAGTGCAACCGAAAATCTATAACTCCTTTTTTAGTGATTCCACTTGAAAAAGTTAGAAGACTTGTATATCTAACTCCAAAAATTGACCACACTCAAAAATTCAAAATAGAATGGGAGATATGGTCTTTTGAATTTCAGGTTACGTTTTCTCAAAAATCTAATTTTATAATCTTTGTGATTTGTAAGAAAACTTTCATGATCTATTAATTAATTCAACATTAGCCATCATAAACCATTATAACACATACTAATACCTCTAAGACTCATGGATCTACCATGATCCATGATCAATTTCATCATACATCCACCAAATCGAAGCAAATCATAATTTATGCTAAAAAAATCCAGATTTTGTAACTTTTAAAATATAGTTTCCTTTTTATTGCTTTTGATCTAACTTTTAACACTTAAAAATGATAGATCCAAACATATAATACTTATTAACATATGGATCTAAGGTTTTGGAGTTTTGAATCATAAGATCTTTATTTGTAAAATAAAATAATTCAATCAAGCTTAAGTTTAAGGTTTATACCTTTAGGGCTCTTCTTCTTCTACCAAAATAATTAAGGAACTTGGATGGCATGAAAGATCAAACCCTCTCCCTTTTTCTCTTGTTATACCCGAAGCACCTTTCTCTCTCTCTCTCTCTATCTTTTGATTTTCTTTTGCTAGCTAACTTGGAGAATGAAATGAAAATGAGTAAACTCTTTATTTGCAAATGAGATGAGTTTATTTAAAAGCTAGCAATATGTGTAGATATAACTTATATATCTATACTAAATCTCCTAATATCTTCTATCTCCTCTATTTTATCTTTAGCAAATTTAAGCATATCTCACCAAATCTCTCCATATCTTTACAAAATCTATCCAATATCTTTTATTTCTCTCTCATAATCTTTAGCAAATATAAGTATACCTCACCAAATCTCTCCATATCTTTTTATATCTTTACAAAATCTATCCAATATCTTTTCTTTGTCTCTCATAATCTTTACCAAATCTAAGCATATCTCACCAAATCTCTCCCTCTACCATTCTTATGGTTGCCGAAATCCTTCTTATCTCTCCCTCTTGTTTTGTTTTTGCTATCTTATAAGGAAAGAGAAAAGAAATAAAGGATGAAATTAGTCTTGGTGGGTTGGTAAATTGTATAGATATATTGTGTATATCTCATCTATATCTCCCAATATCTCTCTCTCTCTCCGCAAGTTTTAACAAGTGTGTTGATTGAATAAAAAGAAGACACCTATTAAGGGTTGGTGAGGAGTTGGTAAGGAGTGGTTAAATTTGAATCAGTACTTATATTCCCTCTCATTTCTTCCTCCGTTGTTGACCGAATTATTCTTCCTTTTATCCCCCAACTTTGGTTTGGTTTTATTGTAATATTTGCTCACTTAAACATCCAAATAAATCGCTTATAATTGGGTTAAAGTCTTGAGCTCCCATTAAAAATTTGGGCTTGCTAATAAAATAATCGGGCTATGTGAATTAACATAGTCCACTAATTTTTAATTCTATCCTACTCTAATCATTTAATTAGGGTTTCTATTCACTCAATTATAATTTAATTCCTTACTCAAATATATTTAATTACTTAACCCAATTAGACTTGCTTTAATAAAATTAATAAATTGAGATAATAAAATAAATCTCTTAGTGTTAGTTAGTATGTTAAATACTAACATCCTTTCCTATTATAACCCTTAGGTTATTTAAATTCCATGCCTAATATATATTAGGTTACAAGACTTTATTCTTAATTCTCCTTATAAATATATAAACAATACACAAAACCATATAAGTCCTTCATAAAATTTTTAAATCCATACCCTATTTCCAGTCTAGGTCTTATTATTTAACCTTTATTTAATCATTTAAGATTTTATTAATCTTATACATTCTCGGATTGTCACATTCATCCCTTCTTCTAAGAATTTTGTCCTTGAAATTACAGTCTACTAATCCCTACTCCATTATTTCATCAAAACTAGGTTGTCGACTTAATCTTTATCTAATTTCATTCTCAGTTTAATGAGTACATCTTGCTTTCTTCTATAAGGAACTATTCTATCATCACATTCTACCTAGACTTCTACCCAAGGAGTAAAAAAAAACTTTTCATATAATGCTGAGTGGCCATGAACTTTCATTTTTTAATTTTGAAAAGGTTTAAACAGAAATTAATCTGTAAACCGTTATATCTTGACACCAACTTGTGTAAATTTGATATCAATTTGCATTAACTTGACACCAACTTGTGTCATTTTGATACCAACTTGTATCACTTAATGCAGACACCAACTTGTGTCGGATACCAACTTTCATAAGATTTCGCACCAAAATAATTTGGCTTGGAATAAATTATCAAAGAATACATGAATTTCATAAACATTTGTCTAGCTGAATCAAATAGCTTTAGACATATACCAATAATTTCAATATCAATCAAAACATGTGTCTGGCCAAATTTAATTGACACTTGACTTTTTTTTAAAATTTTGAAAATTATTTTATGACGTCATGATACCACACTGTATTTATAGTCTGTTTTAGATTCCGTCATTTTTGTGACTTTGCCATAAAACAATATATCATAGTGGGCTGACGATCTTTAGATCACATCTAACACTAGGCAATACTGCATTAATGACTCCATTATTTTTATCATCCTTGCATCAGGTTCTATGATGCATTGATGATATATAAAATGTGTTTTGATATTTTAAGTAGATTTTGTCTAGCCGAAACAATTAGCATAGACTCTTCTTTTAAACCGTTCAAAACTATTAATTTTTTTTTTAAAGTTATCACGTCGCAACAGGTAACGATGTGTCAGGGTCCCGAAGTCCACACATACACAATTGTAACCAGGTTTTGAAGATAACCAAAAATTTATTTTTCTGTTATCATGCCACAACAGGTAACGATGTGATAATGGCTCAAAGTCCATCTCCACACCCTTGTCACTATGTTGTGAAGATAACAAAATTCATTTTATTTCGAAAAAGGCACAT
The DNA here is from genome assembly GCA_020205555.1 of Panax stipuleanatus. Classification (NCBI taxonomy): domain Eukaryota; kingdom Viridiplantae; phylum Streptophyta; class Magnoliopsida; order Apiales; family Araliaceae; genus Panax; species Panax stipuleanatus. The sequence continues at coordinate 139,928,864 of CM035117.1, forward strand.
TAGTGTGAATTTAGCTTGATATCAAAAATTTTGAAGTCTAGCATAGCTAGAAGATTTGGAATACCTATGCTTCCATCATCAACTTCAATTCTTCTAATGATTAATTTCTTAATAACTCTATCTATTTCTATTATCCTCAATCCTTCATTCACAATTTTCCTATACCCCCGTATAGTTCATCAAACATACCACACGTTATGAGTTCAGGAACTTATCACAATCATATGGGTTTAGGAACTTATCCTAGTCAGACCAAAGTCGTCCATTCGCTGAGGGGTTCCACCATACGATTATGAGTCACAAACTTACTATACGTATGAGTTTAAAGAACTCGCACCTAATCTTATATTCTCTACCTATCCGTTATACACATTAGAAAAGAATCACATTCTCAACATACATATAGCGAATAGCGCGACACCAACATTTCAATGATTATCAATGTGATAAACTAAGTAGTCGTTAGACCAAGCACAAAACCTCCGCTCATACAAAGGTTTGTACAACTCAGCTATCACATGAGTCCTCAATTTAAATCCCACATAATCCTAGCTCCCTCAATACTCGACACGAATTTCATTTAATCCGTATCTACAATTCACAACTCTTTCCTGAGTTTTAATAGTACAATTTCATAGTACCACTGTCATACAGCAAACCTGCTATAAAGTTTTCAATCATTTGATTGATTATCTGTCCTCTTATAACCTCATCAAATCACGTTGTAATCTGATATTATAATCGTATTATATTACGATTCTTTCCTATCTTATGATCGTTTTGTTTTACGATCTTCTTTCCCTTTATACTTTTAGTTTTTTAGACTCTATCTATTCATTACTACTGTTCATCTTTATTATCAGAGTTAGGTAACTCTGTATCATTATTATCTGTCAGGATTCTTCTTTGAATGTTATTGACTTACCAATACCTTGCCCAAATTCATCGCTTAGAACTTAAACTCTATTTGAGTTTATTCCTATTCCTTATCCCTGCGGTTATAGCCTAAGGTAACCCTACCTACGGTTTATAACCTACAGCTCTGATACCAACTGTGACAGCCCCAAATTCGGGTCTCCAGAATCTCAGACCTAGTATATTACGATACATCATTTCTATAACTATTGCGGAAGATATAAACATAAATTGTTTATACAATAACTTTTACAGCATAATTCCCAAGGTTTGTAATCTTAACTTAATACCTGCATTCAATATCCTACGCGACATACAATGTCATTTGTATCCAATACTATTACCATTTTAACCGTACAATAATCCAATCCTGAAACTTGTCTTTGCCTTTGCCTGTGTCCGAAGTTTCGTCTTAATCTGAAATGTTTATCATGATATAGCAAGGGTGAGCAACAAGTTTTCCCAACAAGTTTAAGTTGAAATGAAGATATATCATAATTGAAAAGAATAATAAGCTGACAAACTTTTAACAATATAAGAATTGTGAAAGAACATGAATCAATAATGCTGAATAGCCAACAATGAACATAAATAAATTCAACTGAACCTTATGGTAATGAAGGTGATCAGCCTTTCATACCTGATGAACATATGCAACATGCACTAAATGCGAATCAATAATCAGTATAGATATGAATAATTAACAATGATTAATCACGAATATGCTTTACAATAACAACTCGAGTTCGAGTTAAGAAACTTGCCTGAACCGTCGATTACTGCTATGCAATATAATTTAATCACTTTATTGTAAAGACATATCAGTTAGAAGAAATATCTTTCAATTAGCATAACATACTTTATAAGTAAACTATCTAACATTTAAACACATAGTCAAATATTAGATAACCATAACACTATACATACACAAGTCTAAACCTAGCACACGTCGAGTTTTTAATAATTTTCAATATAGTATACTGAGTGGTTTCCCACAAATAACTAACAAATTAGTTTCCGTCTTGTCTACATTATTTTCACAGTGAGTTAGATCGGTTACTAATTCGTAGATACCTTTCCCATATGAAGGAGTCGTTTAGCCCAGCTACTATACATCAACCATTAAAGAGTACGACTGTACTACCTTAGACTTAACACTATTGTATCATATAACTTGTGAATTAACACTTAGTCTTTCATTTTATAAGTCCTTTACAATTTAGTAAGCTAAATTTCTAATCCAGCAACCTAAATTCAAACTGAACTATAATCCAACAACCTGGATTCACACAATCCCACAATCCAGCAACCTGGATTCAAACTTAACTATAATCCAGCAACCTGGATTCACACAATCCCACAATCCAGCAACCTGGATTCAAACTAAAATCTAATTCAGCAAGACTAGATTCAACTGACATCCAATCCAGTAACCTAGATTATCCAAACAGATCATTACAGCAACTTGATGGCCAATCCAATAAACAAGATTGCAATCCAACAACCTGATGGCCAATCCAGCAAGCTGGATTCCCCTTTTTTAATCTAATCATCTTATTATTTTTTTATCTTTTGTCCATACATAAATACATGTATTTTATACACAAAAATAATTTTTCAGGAATTTTTCAATTTCCTTAAGTATTTTCCAAAAATTCATTTCTAGCTAATTTCTTAAGAAATTTGCTATATCATGCTTAATTCCAAAAATTCTCAACTCTTGGCGGGATCTTACATATGTTATCGTGAGATTCTAGTTTAAATTTCGTGGCCATCGGAGTTATACAACTCTGGTTATAGCGATTTTCGTCCAAAAAATGCAAATATTGAAATAGTCATAACTTGCTCAATTTTAGTCGGAATGAGATCATTTTTGGACACAAGCTAGTTTATAACATATATTTTAATTTCCCAAAAGGTCAGAATTTATTTCATAAATTAAGTTGACAAAACTGCCCCTACAAAATCTGGATAGATTGTTTTTTGTCATTTTTAATTTTGGCGTCCTTTGCTAAAAACAGTCCTACCGGAAATCTATAACTCCTTTTTCAGTGATTCTACTTGAAAAAGTTAGAAGACTTGTATATCTAACTCCAGAAATTGACCACACTCAAAAATTTGAAATAGAATGAGAGATATGGTCTTTTGAATTTCAGGTTACGTTTTCTCAAAAATCTAATTTTATAATCTTTGTGTTTTGTAAGAAAACTTTCATGATCTATTAAATAATCCAACATTAGCCATCATAAACCATTATAACACATACTAATACCTCTGAGACTCATGGATCTACCATGATCCATGATCTATTAAATTAAACTTCTACTAAATCGAAGCAAATCATAATTTATGCTAAAAAATTAAGATTTTCTAACTTTTAAAATATAGTTTCCTTTTTATTGCTTTTGATCTAACTTTTAACACTTAAAAGTGATAGATTCAAACATATAATACTTATTAACATATGGATCTAAGGTTTTGGAGTTTTGAATCATAAGATCTTTATTTGTAAAACAAAATAATTCAATCGAGCTTAAGTTTAGGGTTTATACCTTTAGGGCTCTTCTTCTTCTACCAAAATAATTAAGGAACTTGGGTGGCATGGAAGATCAAACCCTCTCCCTTTTTCTCTTGTTATACCCGAAGCACCTTTCCCTCTCTCTCTCTCTCTATCTTTTGAATTTCTTTTGCTAGCTAACTTGAAGAATGAAATGAAAATGAGTAAACTCTTTATTTGCAAATGAGATGGGTTTATTTATAAGCTAGCAATATGTGTAGATATAACTTATATATCTATACTAAATCTCCTAATATCTTCTATCTCATCTCTCTTATCTTTAGCAAATCTAAGCATATCTCACCAAATCTCTCCATATCTTTTCATATCTTTACAAAATCTATCCAATATCTTTTCTTTCTCTCTCATAATCTTTAGCAAATCTAAGCATATCTCACCAAATCTCTCCATATCTTTACAAAATCTATCCAGTATCTTTTCTTTCTCTCTCATAATCTTTAGCAAATCTAAGCATATCTCACCAAATCACTCCCTCTACTATTGTTATGGCTGCCGAAATCCTTCTTATCTCTCCCTCTTGTTTTGTTTTTGCTATCTTATAAGGAAAGAGAAAAGAAATAAAGGATGAAATTAGTCTTGGTGGGTTGGTAAATTGTATAGATATATTGTGTATATCTTATTTATATCTCCCAATAGCTCTCTCTCGCTCCTTATCATTAAGATGCTGCTTGCAAGTTTTAACAACTGTGTTGGTTGAATAAAAAGAATAAACCTATTAAGGGTTGGTGAGGAGTTGGTAAGAAGTGTTTAGATTTCAATCATTACTTATATTGCCTCTCATTTCTTCCTCCCTTGTTGACCGAATTATTCTTCCTTTTATCCCCCAACTTTGGTTTGGTTTTATTGCAATATTTGCTCACTTAAACATCCAAATAAATCCCTTATAATTGGGTTAAAGTCTTGAGCTCCCATTAAAAAGTTTGGGCTTGCTAATAAAATAATTGGGCTATGTGAATTAACATAGTCCACTAATTTTTAATTCTATCATACCCTAATCATTTAATTAGGGTTTTTATTCACTCAATTGTAATTTAATTCCTTACTCAAATATATTTAATTACTTAACCCAATTATACTTGCTTTAATAAAATTAATAAATTGAGATAATAAAATAAATCTCTTAGTGTTAGTTAATATGTTAAATACTAACATCCTTTCCTATTATAACCCTTAGGTTATTTAAATTTCATACCTAATATATATTAGGTTACAAGACTTTATTCTAAATTCTCTTTATAAATATATAAACAATACACAAAATCATATAAGTTCTTCATAAAAATTTTAAATCCATACCCTATTTCCAATCTAGGTCTTATTATTTAATCATTTAAGATTTTATTAATCTTATAAATTTTTGGGTTGTCACATAACACACGTGTCTAATCTTTTAAACCATCATAATCATACCTTACGAGAACAATATTCAAATTCACACATAATTTGTTAATATGAGACTTCAAATTGTCTCATACATGTTAACAATATAATATATTATTGTTTTATATACTTAACATGTAATCAAATTCATTACATTCAATTAGTTCATCATGTTAAGACTCAAAAGACACAACACAAAATTTTGGACAGCAGGAAAGCCCGCTGGGGCAGGTAAATGCCCGCTGGGCCGGTTATTTATTCTGATGAAAAATTCAGCTAGCGAATTGTGCAGAGAAAAAGCCAATTTGACTTATTTCCTTGCACCAAACTCAGATTTTTGTACATATAATGCATATAAAACTTTATAAAATCATAACTTTAAACTTCTAACATGTTTTAACAGATATAATCCTCACAACACATAATCAAACACCCTTAATTTTACGATTTTGAAGAAAACACCATTGTTAAGTGTTCTTAAAGAAAATTAACACTATGACTTTATTTTTAAACCAAATCACATAATTTAAATCATGTTAATTTTGTTTCTTAACATATTATCATAATCTAAACTTAATTATCACAATCATAGCATAATCAAACACGAATTTTGATATTTAAGAAACTATTTTACAATTTGTTTCACTATAAATTGCTATGAATATGATTTCTTCATGTTCATCATATTTACATGAGTTGAACCACATAAACAATCATATGAATCATATATAAGCATGTTATAACACAAATTACATATTTATATGAATTCCATAGAAAACTCAATTTACAAAGAAGTAAAAACAACTTTTTTATGAAGAACAAAACTTAAAATTAGATTATACCTTTGCTTTTAGAGGAAAAAGATGAATATGGTGATGATGATGTTTTGATTCTTTGTTTTGATTCCTCGAAGCTCTTCTTTCCTTCTTCTCTCTTTTCTCTCTAGCTCTCTGTTCTTTCAAACTCTCTATTCTTACTCTAACTCTAACTTACGTAGAATAGAAAACTTATAATATAGATATAATACATATAATTACATATAATATAAAATTAATATACTTAATATCCCTTATTAATATTATATTAGTTATAAGTTTATTTGAAAATCAAAAGCTTTAAGGCTTGTTTGGCAAAACTCTTTAAATTTAAAAATAGATTTTTAGGACTAAGGCCTTGTTTGGTAAAATAGGATTTAAATAGATTTAAGGGACTTGTTTGGTAAAACTAATTTAAAACTCTTTTAATTTATTTTAATAACTCATTTAACACATAGTTTTTAATGTTACATTATCTAATTAAATCTTACTATCCCAATTTAATTAAATTAAAGCTAACATCAATTAACTAAATAAAGTTGCCAAATAACAATTATAATTACTCATTAATCAAAATCTCCTGTAACAAATACCACATAATAGTCATCTAATTTAATTATTCTCAATTAAATTAGAACTACACCACAAAATTTTTACATATCAGTTTAATTAACATATTGCATTTAATTAAATTACTCCATACATAATCACATCAATTATTTATTTAACTCAATAAATAAATAAATTAAAATATTTATTTAATTCAATAAATATTTAAACTTAATATACAAAATTCTCGTTTGTTACAATCTTCCCTCTTTAAAAGGATTCTGTCACAAGAATCACAACTAATAAAAAAAACTCATTCATTACATTCCCCCCCCCCCTAAAAAAATTCTGTCCCAAAAATCGATATACAATAATTAATCAAACAATTGGGAATAAGTTTTCATCATTACATCTTCGAGTTCCCACGTAGCTTCTTCAGTACTGTGGTTCCTCCAGATTACCTTAACAGAAGGTATCACTTTATTTCTAAGTACTTGCTCTTTTCTGTCAACTATTTGAACAGGAACCTCTTCATAAGTTAAGTCTTTATCAAACTATAAAGGCTCATACTCTATCACATGCTTGTAGTCGTGTTTGTACGGTCGCAACACAGAAACATGAAAAACATTATGAACATGATTGAACTCCAGAGGTAACGCAACCTCGTAACCTAGCTCGCCAATCCTTTGCAGTATCTCAAAAGGTCTAATAAATTGGGGACTCATCTTCCCTTTCTTGCCAAATCGAATCTTCCTCTTTCAGGGAAATACCTTCAAGAAAATAAAGCTTCCTACTTCGAACTCTCGATTCTGTCGGTGATAATCGACATATATCTTCTGTCTGTCCTGAGCAGCAACCAATCTCGTTCTGATTGTGACAACTCGAGAATTTATAAAATTTTAAATGATTAAAATAAAGGTTAAAGAATAAAACCTAGATGAGAATTTTAGAATTTATTAAAAAAAATTAAGTAAAACCTATAGGGTTTGCTATTTGAATTAGAATAACGAAAATATGGGTTACAAAATTTTAAAACCCTAGAAAAGGTGTGAAACAATGTTAAGAATAAGGTATTACGATACTTATAAAAATTATTGTGAACTAAATGGTGTAAGAAATGTTATAATGATACATGTGGAAATTTTATTAAGGAAATAAAATTTAACATGAAGAAAAGCTATGAGGTTAAACGAAGATGAGTATATGTATAGAAATATATATATACACTTAGTAATGTGCTATATATTTTAGCAAGAGGAATGATGAATTATTTTAGGGATATAAAAATCAAGATAAAACTATGTTAGTAATTAGCATAGCTGGAATGTTGACCTTGATTGGCAAATAAAAAGAGGAATAAGTATAAAGCTAATAGCTAATATGATTAGCAAATAAAAATGGAGTACGTTAAAACTCAAAATTCGAGTTAGAGATAGAATTTTGAAGCATGGACTGCTCGGTTGCGTCCGGAACGTCAAGTTTAGTCAGAAAAGACAATAAACACAAAATGTGTAAAGGTTGACTTTTTGGTCAAAGTCAACAGTGGACTTTTATGGAGAAAAGTCAACATTGGAATTAAAAGTGGTATATGTGATGACTTATGTGAATAATGAAATAGATTGAATAAATATACATTATATAATGTGTATATATTCAATATATATATTAGAAATGATAATTAAATAACCTAAGTAAAGCAAATCTAATTGGGTTATGAAATTGAAGATACATGAGTAAGAATTTAAATTACGAATGTGTGTAATGGAAACCCTAATTAAATAATTAGGGTAGGATATAATTAAAATTAGTGGACTATGTTAATTTACATAGCCCATTTATTTTATTATAAAGCCTAAAAGAATTATTAGGTAGCCCAATGAGAATTTATTTAGTAACCCAAAATAATGGGATATGTGGTAGCAGAATTACTATGGTTAGGAACTAACCATACTTGAGTTAAATGTAGGAAAGTGTTGGTATATAAGGTGGACCCCACTAGTAATGATGGGTGATGATTGTTAAGAAATTTCCTAGGAAATTTTCTTGAAGTGGCAAAAGACTATTTTGCCCTAACAGAAAATTATTAATGACTTTTGTGTCCTAAGAAGGAAATTGCTAGGAAGTTTCCTAGTAATAGGGAAATGACAATTTGCCCTAAGAGAAATTTGTTAATGACCATGGAATCCTTGAGGGAAATTTCTAGGAAATTTCCTAATTATAGTAAGATGACAATTTTGTCCTTAAAGAAAATTGATTATGACAAATATGTCCTGTGAGAAAATTTTCAGGAAATTTTCTTAAGGTGACTTAAGGACCATCTTACCCTTGTCTAGTGATAGCATAATGATAATTTTACCCTTGATGCTAACTAATTGGCCAAATTAGTGGAGGGACTTTAATGTCATTTGATTAAGGCAAATTTAGCAATTAAAAATAAACAAAAAATGAAAGGATAATAAGCCCAAGTGGCCGGTTTTGGAAGAAAGAAAGAAGATGGGGGAGATGTATATTAGATATACAAGATATATGCATATTAGTTGACCAATCACTCAAAATCCTCCCCACTTTAACAAACAAACATTTACTTCATTTTATTTTCTCTCACTTCCAAGCTTAACAAACAAAATAAACAAGAGAGAGAAGGGGGGTGGAGTTCGGCCACTATAGAGAGGAGAGAGGGAGGAGTGTTTTGGATGTCCCATAGCTTCCTAATCAAAGCTTATGGAGAAGAAGTAGAAGGAAGAGAAGCAAAGGTATAAACAAAATTCCTACTTCTATAGTCTATTTTTTATATTTAATTTTAGTTTGGATCCATGAAATTGTGTGATCTTGTTGGGTAAAACCTTATGATAAGGTTAGATCTTGAGTTACGTTATGTAACTTGATTATATATGTGTTATTGTGTTGGAAAGATTTGGGGAAAATGGAAGTTAGAAAGTTTTATTAAAGTTTTTAGTTAATATGTGGGATCCATGTGATTTTTTTGAAGATTCATTTTTGATATTTGAGATTTAATTGTTGGTTGTGCTAGAGCTATAAGTTATGAGTATAATCCCTTTTGAATGGCACAAAAATGTTAAGGAATGAATAAGTTATGGAATTTTTAGTAAAACACTTTATAGTTGGAAAAACAAGAAAAAAAGTTGCTGACCAGCCATTTTGGGACTGTTTTTCGGAAGCTAGATAGATCCAAATTGAGTGTTTGATAAATGGAAACGGTAGTTCGGGAAGTTACGAATCCAACGTTTTCGACGGAACTTAATTCCGAGTTGTAGATTTCGTTTTACAACCGTTTCCGTAAAGGATGCCAAATCTGAAAAATTTTAGGCAAGAATGGCATAATCGCAAATAAGTGGAAGTGATTAATTATTAAAAATAATTATTTAAAGCCATTAAATGGTTAGTTAATTAATTACATACAAAATTAAATATAATTAACTATTTAATTATTATTTAAGTGATATTAAATGATAGTTAAGTAAAGTTAGTGTTAATAAAGTAACTAGTTATTATTTAATTGTGATTAAATAATAATTAGAGATTAACAAATTGATTAATATTTAATTAAAATTAAATGATGATTAAAGAATATTTTAGTAAAGATTAAGTAGTAATAATGTAATTACTTAATTACATTAACATAAAATATTTTAATTATTTATTATTAAATAATGAATAAAGACAAGTAATAATTAATTATTCTTAACTTTAATAAGAAAGAATAATTAAAGATTTATGAGATGAATTAATTATTTGTTATTAGATAATAAATAAGGCCAAATGTTAATTAATTATTCTTTAAATAATAATAAGGAATAATTAAAGACTAATAAAGTATATAAAATAATTATTTACTATTCAAGGATAAGAAATTAATTAATTATTATTTAATTAATATTAAATAATAATTAAAGACAAACAATAATTTAATTATTCATTATCGAATTAACATTAAATAATGAATAGATCTACTTGGCTATTATTTATTAAATAATAACTAAAGGTAATTAATTAATTACTATTTAACTAATATTAAATGGTAATCAAATGAATGTATAGATTAATATTATGATAATAAATTTATTTAATAATTGTATTAAATAAATTATGTAAAAATAGTTTTAATGTTTTAAAAATCATTTAAAAATGATTTAAAGGTTATAAAAAATATTTTAAGTTATAAAACATAACTTTTAATATTTTGCCATGAATGACATTAATATTTTAATATTAATGACAGTTATTTAATAATAGTTTTAAATGTTTTAAAATCATTTAAAAGTGATATTAAGGTATTAAAAATACTTTGAAATATTATAAATAACTTATAATATTATGACATGTATTTCATTAATATTTGAAAATAAATAAATATTAATGATAATGGAATATTGTGGTATTTAAATCATTTAAATATGATATTTTTGATTGAAAAATCATTATACATGATAATAATTATTTAAAAATTATTATGAGCCTTTGAAAAATATTTTGATTATATAATAAATTATCTAAGATAATTGTAAAGCGTTTAAGTAGAGTCTTATTAATATTAGGCTCGATAATTATTCGATTAGGCAATCGGGAGGTCGAAATAGGACCGAACTCAACTCAGACTGAAATAGTTTGACTTGATACTAGGTCTTATGTGTTATGTTGACCGATAGGATTATGTGATAATGTGTGTAGGTTATTTTATAAATGTAATTAGCAATAGTTATTGCGATGATATTATTCTAATGTGGAGATCGGTATTATTAATATTAGGTCTTCAGATGAAGCTAAATAAACTGCGTAGCAGTAGTCGGCGACAAAGGCAAGTTCCTATAACTCTTTTATTGAGCAAGTTTCCTAACTCGAACTCGAGTTGTTATTGTAAAGCATGTTCGTGATTAATCATTGTTGATTATATCACATCTATGATTCATTGATTCGCACGTTGTGCATATTGTATATGTTCATCAGGTATGAAAGGCTGATCACCTTCATTACCATTTGGTCTAGTTGACTTATTCATGTTCATTATTGACCATTCATTTTTATTGTCTCGGTCATTCAGTTATGTAAATTTGATTCATGCTATTTCACAATTATTATATTGTTGAAAACTTGAAAGCTTATTGTTCATTCTTTTCAATCATGATATATCCATTTTATATTTAAACTTGCTGGGTAAACTTGTTGCTCACTCTTGCTATATCATGAAAACATTTTCAGATTAAAGCGAAGGCTCGAAGAAAGACAAAGACAAGGATAGAATCCAATAGTAGATGATTATGCACGTTAACTATTTGGTTATCTGATGCAAATTATTATGTAAACCTTTAAGTAATTAAGCTATGTATCAATATAAAGGTTGTAGACCTTGGGATTATGTTGTTAAAACTTATTGTATAAATAATTTATGTTTATATCTTCCGCATTAGTTATAGAATATGTTTCAAGATGAAGTACCGTAACGTACCAGGTCCGAGGTTCAAGTGACCCGGATTTGGGGGCGTCACAGTTGTTATCAGAGCTGTAGGTTATAAACCTTAGGTAGGGTTACCTTAGGCTAATAACCGCAGTGATAAGGATAAGGACTAACTCAAATAGAGTTGGTGTGTCGATAAGATTCAAAAACGAATCTCGACGAGTAATAAAGATTCAGAGTTACCTAACTCTGATGATAAAGATGAACAGTAGTAATGAATAGATATAGTCTAAAAAGACTAAAAGTATAAAGAGAAAGAAGATCGTAAAACAAAACGATCGGGACGTAGAAAAGAATCGTAATATAATACGATTATAATATGAGATCACAACGTGATCTGATGAGGTCATAAGAGGACAGATGATCAATCGTTTGATTGAAAACGTTATAGCAGAATTGCTATATGAATAGGGTACTATGATATTGTACTATTAAAACTCAAGAAAGAGTTGTGAATGGTAGATATGGATTAAATGAAGTTCGTATTGAGTATTGAGGGAACTAGGAATATGTGGGATTTCAATTGAGGACTCATGTCAGCAGCTGAGTTGTATGATTCTTTGTATGGGCGAGGAATTTGTACTTGGTTTTAGAATCACTTAGCTTCCTGGTTGATATAGTGGTTAAGTTGAACAATTCTTTGTATGTGCGGGAAATTGTCCTTGACTTAGCTTCCTATATTGATTTGTGGCCGAGTTGGTTCAACAACTACTTAGCTTCTAGTATTGATAGTCATTGAAATGTTTATGTCACGCTATTTGCTATATACATGTTGAGAAGGTGATTCTTTTCTCATGAGTATACCAGATAGGTAGAGAATATAAGATTAAGTTGCGAGTTCTTAAAACTCATACTTATGGTAAGTTCGTGACTCATAATTATATAAAATATTTTTGAACCCCTCAGCGAATGGACGCCAATGGCCTGTCTAGGACAAGTTCTTAAACTCATATAATTGTGAAAAGTTCCTGAACTCATAACGTGTGGTAAGTTTGACGAACTGGGAATAGCTATGTGTGAAATGAAGGATTGAGGATAATAGAAATAGATAGAATTATTAAGCAATTGATCATTAGAAAAATTGATGTTGATGATGGAAACATAGGTATTCCAAATCTTCTAGCTGTGCTAGACTTCGAAATTTTTGGTATCAAGCTAAATTCGCACAAATGTGCCTTTCGAAATAAAATGAATTTTTGTTATCAGCAACACATGATGACAAGTGTGTATGTGTGGACTTTGGGACACTGACACATCGTTACCAGTTGCGGCATGATAAAAAAAATTAATTTTCAATAGTTTTGAGCTGTTTAAAAAAAAAGTCTACTCTAATTTGTTTCGGCTAGACAAAAATGATTTGAGATATCAAAATGTATTTTATATATCATTAATGCATCATTGAACCTGGTGCAAAGATGATAAAAGGATGGAGTTATCAATGCAGAATTACTTAGTGTTGGATGCGATCTAAAGATCGTTAGCCCACTATGGAATGATGTACTATGACAAAGTCACAAAATGACGGAATCCTCAAACGGACTGTAAATACAGTGCGGTATCATGACGTCATAAAATGATTTTCAGAATTTTAAAGGTAAATTATTGCCAACTAAATTTGGACAGACATGTTTCGATTGAAATTCGAATTATTGGTATATGTCTAAGCTATTTGATTCAGCTAGACAAATATTTATAAAAATTCAAAGTATTCCTTGAAAGCTTATGTCGAATCAAATTATTTTGGTGCGGAATCCTATGATAAGACTGAGGTGAACTATGTCGATTGGATAAAATAATCCAATCTAGTAGCGAAAATATTCGCTAGACATGATTGATACGTTATGCATGACGTAAGCGTGCGATAGGCTAATCACCTAAAGTACTAGCAGTTGTAGTTTACCTTCTTTGTGATTGTAAACATACTGTTAACCTTTGTAAGGGGTCGAGTACCTTTTTCTTAATTGAAATAGGTCGCAGGTAGTAATACCTATAAACCTCAATAGTTCTTGGACTATATGACTCCTCAGCATGATTTGAAAATTTTAACTCTTGGGAGTGATGTTTCGGGTAGCATGTGATGATGTGTATGAACTCGTCGTGGACGGGTAGAATCTAATATGATTGAATAAAGGTTATGTTGAAAACCTAGTTTTCATCAATAAAAGGAGTAGGGATTAGTAAGCTATAATTTCGAGAATGAAATTCTTAGAAGAAGGGGTGAATGTGACAACCCGAGAATTTATAAAATCTTAAATGATTAAAATAAAGGTTAAAGAATAAAACCTAGATGAGAATTTTAGAATTTATTAAAAAAAAATTAAGTAAAACCTATAGGGTTTGCTATTTGAATAAGAATAACGAAAATATGGGTTACAAAATTTTAAAACCCTAGAAAGGGTGTGAAGGAATGTTAAGAATAAGGTATTACGATACTTATAAAAATTATTGTGAACTAAATGGTATAAGAAATGTTATAATGATACATGTGGAAATTTTATTAAGAAAATAAAATTTAACATGAAGAAAAGCTATGAGGTTAAACGAAGATGAGTATATGTATAGAAATATATATATACTTAGTAAGGTGCTATATATTTTAGCAAGAGGAATGATGAATTACGTTAGGGATATAAAAATCAAGATAAAACTATGTTAGTAATTAGCATAGCTGGAATGTTGGCCTTGATTGGCAAATAAAAAGAGGAATAAGTATAAAGCTAATAGCTAATATGATTAGCAAATAAAAATGGAGTACGTTAAAACTCAAAATTCGAGTTAGAGATAGAATTTTGAAGCATGGACTGCTCGGTTGCGTCTGGAACGTCAAGTTTAGTCAGAAAAGACAATAAACACAAAATGTGTAAAGGTTGACTTTTTGGTCAAAGTCAACAGTGGACTTTTATGGAGAAAAGTCAACATTGGAATTAAAAGTGGTATATGTGATGACTTATGTGAATAATGAAATAGATTGAATAAATATACATTATATAATGTGTATATATTCAATATATATATTAGAAATGATAATTAAATAACCTAAGTAAAGCAAATCTAATTGGGTTATGAAATTGAAGATACATGAGTAAGAATTTAAATTACGAATGTGTGTAATGGAAACCCTAATTAAATAATTAGGGTAGGATATAATTAAAATTAGTGGACTATATTAATTTACATAGCCCATTTATTTTATTATCAAACCTAAAATAATTATTAGGTAGCCCAATGAGAATTTATTTAGTAACCCAAAATAATGGGATATGTGGTAGCAGAATAACTATGGTTAGGAACTAACCATACTTGAGTTAAATGTAGGAAAGTGTTGGTATATAAGGTGGACCCCACTAGTAATGATGGGTGATGATTGTTAAGAAATTTCCTAGGAAATTTCCTTGAAGTGGCAAAAGACTATTTTGCCCTAACAGAAAATTATTAATGACTTTTGTGTCCTAAGAAGGAAATTGCTAGGAAGTTTCCTAGTAATAGGGAAATGAC
This sequence comes from Panax stipuleanatus, assembly GCA_020205555.1. NCBI lineage: Eukaryota > Viridiplantae > Streptophyta > Magnoliopsida > Apiales > Araliaceae > Panax > Panax stipuleanatus. The sequence goes on from CM035117.1 coordinate 139,944,069, forward strand.
AATTTGCCCTAAGAGAAATTTGTTAATGACCATGGAATCCTTGAGGGAAATTTCTAGGAAATTTCCTAATTATAGTAAGATGACAATTTTGTCCTTAAAGAAAATTGATTATGACAAATATGTCATGTATATAAATAATAATTGATGATTATTTATATAATGTAATAATGAAATTAATAAAGGAGATAGTGTGATGCGATTATATCCGAGTAGATTATATCCGGTATTAATAAATGTACATGGATTATATATATGTTACATTACCATATCACATCTACTAGCTTGATATATTAAGCATGTGACTTACATTATAATGTTAATTATAATCTAAATATATAGTATGAATATATATGTATATAGCCTAAGTATGTATATATGCATGTTGCAAGAAGGCTGAGGATTGCTTTGCTGGGGGGAGTCACTTTCTCCTTCACGTGAAATATACAAGCTATCCTACTCCCCTATTCTTCCTTAAACTCAGCAACATAGGCTAGCAAATGATGAAGAAGGGTGTGGCTCTCATGATTTCATCTACCAACTAATTACCAACCCCCTTGTAACCTCCCTGCAATTCAATTTTCCGTTGGTTTGAAATGGTAGGTAATTGCCTTGTCTGTGTACTGGGAGTTCTATAAATATAGCCTCATCTCCTTCACATTTCTTTTGCTGAGCATATTGGCTAAGTGAGACTAGAGAGCATGTATATATATATATATATATATATATATCAGTGTTGTTGAGATAGCAGCAAGCTTAATTCATAGCAAAGGTATAATCCCATGATTCATGTTCTTCATTTTCATTTCTGTCAAAACTCCATTTCTAAAAATCCAAATTCTTGACTATGATGAATTAGATTGCAATTGGATTAAAGGATATTTATTTAGTTGTTATATAGTTTTATACATGTGTTAATGAGACAATGTGACTGATCACAATCAAGTTCGTGAAGTAATTTCGTGAGTTGGGCTAGAAACTGCCGTGGCTGCCTGCTGTCTGGTGCGAACCAGTAGTGGCGCAGCTGCGCAGGTTTTAGCTTGGGATGCGGCGCAGCTGCGCCGGCACCCTGCTGCAATCTGTTGAGTCATGGCTTGCTCGTGTAGGTTTAAACAAGCTTGGTGTCTGGTTAAACATGTATAGTGATATGCCTAGACCTAGTATGAACATATATTGCTATATTTGCATGTAAAGTATATGAAACGACATATAATTGTGAAATAAACTAAAGTTTCATGAACGGACGTTAAACATATATGACGCATGTTAGTATTCTGACTTTCGAGACATATTAGTATGATCTAGACAAGCATGAAAACTGGTTTCACCCATATATATATGTTACTTGAGATGACATGCATGTTCATAGCTATGTTGGTATACATTATTGATTAAAAGACTTGAAGTTTGACATTTAACTTATAGTTCTTAAAGTGAACTTTGGTATGTATGTATCATATTGATGTTCTGACCTCTTAAGCATGATTATATGGCTTAGTTATGCATGAAGTGATAGCTTAACATGTTGAGATTACACTAATATATATAATTTACTTTTAAAACGATTTCAAAGGTTAAACTTGAAAGTTCTGGAAAACTAAAGTTGCATGAATCGAAGTCATAGTGTTCTGATATTTTGAACATGTATGAGGGTGCTCTAAACCTCACTAAGATGTCATACATATACACACACTTGTTAGATACAATGCAAGGTAACCACGTATGAGTTTAAGCATGTTTTCAAAACCAATAACGATACTAGTTATGCATATATGACATTGAAACATGTGAGCATGCTTATCAACGAAATATATGACCACCTTATATGTTTAAGTGACAAGCATGATAGCTTATGTGAATTCATGGCGTTGTAAGGCCTTAAATTATTTAAGATGTTAATCTTGAACCATGTTATGAAAGATTGAACTTAGAAGGACTATGCAAGCATGCAATACTCTTAAACATGTGTATATTCTGTATGTTGATAAATACTTACGAGATGGACAGGAGTAGCTAAGCAAAAGCTCAACCCTGGTCTGGCCAGGGGACAGCGCAGCTGCGCCGTCTCTAGGTCTAACCAGGGCGCAGCTGCGCCAGTCTATTTTCTGGATTGGTGCATTCTGCTTGTTTCTGGTTGTGTTAGTTAACATATGAATGTTGCCTAAGCTGTTAAACTTGGTCAGATCTCTATTAGTATGTGTTTACAAGTGTTGGTAGTAAAGCATGATGATATTTATTTTATAAACGAAACTCCATGAATAAGAAAAGGCGTAATCAATATAGTGTTATATTGCCATACATGATATAACTATATTACTTGACTGCATAAACTAATTTCGTGCTACGAGCATACAAGTACGCAATGACGTACGTATAAAGTTATAAGACTAAGTTAGAACCATGTGTGTATATTTAAATTGAGTAACAAGCTTATGTACCGAATATGTTAACTAATGAAAATCCTATACATGTAATACATTATAAATAGGATTCGAAAGTGTTGACTAGCTTTACGTGTGTAAACTACGCATAAAGCAAGTATCCTAAACCCTTGCATTAGTTTATTCAACGGATATCGTAAGCAAGTATCTAAACCTTATCTCTTTGGATACAAGTATTCTATCTTTGTATATTGCGAACTAGTTTCCTACTTAATCGTTTGAATTGAATTAGCATACTTGAACTCTTATTTCATTAAAGCTATTATTCATGTTGAACTTAGTATTGTTCTTGAATATTGTGAAAGTGTCTATGCCATTTGATTCGGCTAGACTTATATTATTAAAAAGCGACCCAAACTAATTGATTGGTGCGGGATCTTGTATTTGACTGAGAAGAACAACCTTCTTTGAAGGGAATATATAATTGTCGGAGAACCGACGCGCGCACTTGAGTATGATTGATTGTTATGCATAATGATGGTGCTTTAGGCTGATCACCTGTTGTACCTGTTTTTGTTGGATTTTCAGTTTATTACTGTTAATTCTAGTAGAAGTTCATAGTCCTTAGCGACTGCTCAGTATTTAGTTATCTTGAAATCTTGAATTGATTTTGTTATTGAATCACATTGATATTATTCTGTCCTTAGCGACTATTATTAAAAACTGTTGATATCTTGTTATCCTTGAACTATCAAACTTTGTTATACCCTTTCGAAAATTAAGGATTTTATCACTTACCCTTATTGTATATTACTTGCTGGGCAATTTGTGCTCATTCTTGCTTTCCCTAAAACATTTCAGTTAAGGCAGAGCAGGGCGAACCTTCGGGCGTTGATAAGGGCAAGGGCAAGGCTACCAACTAGCTTGTCTCTTTTACGTGTTTAAATATTTTAATGTTGTATTAAGATGATGTAGTAAGACTGGTTTTGATTATGTTTAAGCTTAAGTTAGGTTATGTAATAGGTCGTTAATTGATATTATTATGTAATCTATTAAGTACTGTAGGTTGCGAGACTTGGGAGAATAATTATAATAAATAATTGTAAATTATTCTAGAATAGATTTTCCGCTGTGATTGTGTGATATTTAGTTATTTTTATTATGATGTATTACCATGAGCACGTGATGAACCGAATTCGAGAGACCAAGTGGCGGTCCTGGAATTTGGGGGCGTCACAGGTTGGTATCAGAGCCGTAGTTATAAACCTTAGGAACGAGTGTCCTTAGACTATAACTTATGCGAACTTAGAAGTTAGGAAGGAGATAAAACTCATGTAGAGTTTTCCTTGAGAGACTTAGTTTGTTATGAAATGTAACTTCATTCTATACAATGAACTTATGTTTTATTTAACATTCTAATGGAGTTGCTGTTTGTTTGTCTTGTGTTTGTGATTGTAGGATGACAGACACAGGGGTACCTAGTAGAGTGGCAGAGGAGGAGCCCAGGGATATACATGTAGTATACGAGGCACCTCTAGAGGCTGTGCCAGTACAGGCAGTTGCATCATTCGAGTCTGACGACGAGGATGAGATTGAGATAGAGTCTGATCCGGAGGAGGAGCCGATGGAGGACGAGCCGATGGAGGATGAGCCAGTAGAGGACTCTGATGAGGCTACTGTAGAGGAGCAGATGCTAGGCGAGTATGAGGAGCGGATCCTAGAGTTAGACTGCAGGGTTCAGGAGCTGGAGGCAGAGGCCCAAGAGAGAGAGTCTGAGTTCCAGAAACTGCAGGACGAGGACCACTTGAGGAAGCTGGCTATGCAGGAGTTAGAGGTGGAGATCGCCTACTGTAAGGAGGCAGGGATCCAGATGGGGACTCTGTTTCACGGGTCAGTGGCTAGGAATGTAGATTTGGTAGAAAAGCTGGAAGAAGTAGAACACAGAGAATTGAGTGAGAAGACTGAGAAAGAGGCACTCCGTACTCAGCTAGAGTTGGAGGTGATGGATAGGTTACACTTCGAGGAGAAGTGGGAGGCGTCCAATGAGAGAGCTGACGACCTAGAGGACGAGGTCAGGTGCAAGAAGAGAAAGATGAACAAGATGGGGTATGTGTTCCGTTCAGCTTTTGAGAGGGTACTTGATGGTGTGTACCACTACCCGGCAGAGCAGGGACAGACCCTACACACTATGAGCCGAGAGCTGGTTGCTTATATAGCACAGTTGGAGTACAAGAGCGCAGTGGAGCGCGGGATGATGGGATGAGATTCCCTTAGTCAGTCTAGTAGTAGTTTAGTAGAATTTATCTTTATGTGTTGTACATACTATGTTGTAATCCCAATCTTTTGTGTAAGATGTGGGATAATAATGTGAACCCCGTGTTAGTTTTTGTTAGAGGGGTAGTTTGGTAGTAGGTTGGTAGATTCCCTGTCTTTTGTGATATTAGGGGATATATGTGATAACATTTATAGCAGTATGCTAGAGAAATTATGTAATGAAACGATTTAGCATATGAATATAAATGAAGTTTATTTCAGAAATGTGTTATAAATTTATTCTTTTGTATTAAAAGGAATACTTAAGTAATATACTTGAATAATATTAAAATGAAAACTTGTGATGCAGATAATGCCGCCCAGACGTAGATTGACTGCACCTGAGGAGTCAGTGAACAATGAGAGGGAACAAGTAGACCCGATCCAGAAACTGGTAGACTTGTTAGGAGAGGCCTTAAGGGGAAGGAACAATGAACCCATTCGCCCAAACCCTCAGACTGTGCCAGTAACAACCTTTAAAGATTTTAAGAGTGTAGGACCCTCAGAGTTCGAGGGAACTACCGACCCAATCGTCGCACAAACCTGGATCAAAGAGATCGAAAAAGCTTTCACTATAGCTAGCGTAGGTGAAGATCAGAAGACGGTGTTTGCCACGTACATGATGAGGGGAGAAGCGAACTACTGGTGGGAGGCTAATCAACAAAGAGCTGGAGAAGGGATAATAGCTTGGGATAAGTTTAAGAAGCTGTTTTTCGAAAATTACTTCCCAAAAAGCATGAAGAATAGGATGGAGGTGAAATTCCTAGAGTTAAAACAAGGTGAGATGACGGTGGTGCAATACGCGGCTAGGTTTAATGAACTAGCGCGATTTACGGAGCACCAAGTTGGTGATGAAGAGAGAAAGGCTAGACGCTTCGAACAAGGGTTAAAGCCGTGGCTGTTCAATAAGGTATCAGTTCTTCAAATTGATTCCTTTGCAAAATTACTGGAAATGGCAATCATTGCGGAAGGTGGCAGTGAGGCCTTAAGTCTGTATAACAAAGAAAAGAAAGGAAAGAATGCTGGAGGAGAGAACCGTACTGGAGGAAGCAGTAGCGGAGGAAGCAATTTGGGAAAGAAAAAGTGGGAGAACAACAACAACAACAAAAATAACAATAATCAATCAGGGAATTTTTGTGAAGGTTTCAAGAAGAGGGCTGAAGGATGCCCAAAGTGTGGAAAGAACCACCAGGGTGAGTGCAGGAAGGGTCGCGACACTTGCTACAACTGCGGACTGGAAGGGCACATCTCGCCCAACTGTCCGAAACCAAAGAAGATACAAGGATGCTTTGCGTGTGGCTCGACGGAGCACCGAATTAATGACTGCCCAAAGAAGGGAAGTGGCGGGGGTAGTAATCAGCAAGGAGGCAACAAGCTGATGATCGGTGGACCGGCACAATCCAACCGCCCAACCGCCAGAACCTTTAACATGACCGTCCAGGACGCCGTGGCTGCGAAGGATGTGGTGTCAGGTATAATCCCAATCAATGATATAAATGCTTGTGTATTATTTGATTCGGGTGCCACCTGTTCTTTTATATCTGAAGAATTTGCTAGTAAACTTAGTACACCCCGAGAACTATTAGAAAATCCTTTGATCATAAAAGTTGCTAATAAGGAAGTGATCCCTGTAGAATATATTTATCGAGATTGTCACGCAAACATTAGAGAACATGAACTGAGCGTAGACTTGATTCCTATTAGATTGGGAGAATTTGACGTAATACTGGGAATGGATTGGTTGTATAACCATGCTGCGATAATTGACTGTCAGAATAAATGTGTGAACCTTCAGACTCCGAGTAAGTCTAAGGTAGTGTTTTATGGTAGCTCATCGCTTAAGCAATCGTGTTGCGTTACGATGATGCAGGCCAAGAAATTGTTAAGAAAAGGATGTGTAGGTTATCTAGCTTACATCGTTGATACTCGGAAAAAGGGAGTAGAAATTAAAGATATATCCGTAGTTAATGACTTTCTAGATGTGTTTCCGGACGATCTTCCTGGTCTTCTGCCAGACAGAGAAATCGAATTCATAATAGACTTAGCACCGGGAACGGCACCGATTTCAAAAGGTCCATATCGTATGGCGCCAGTAGAAATGAAGGAATTGATGATACAATTACAAGAGTTGTTCGATAAGGGTTACATTCGACCGAGTGTTTCTCCTTGGGGAGCACTAGTGCTATTCGTTAAGAAGAAGGACGGATCGATGAGACTCTGTAACGATTATCGAGAATTGAACAGAGTAACGATCAAGAACCGATATCCGCTACCGAGGATAGACGACCTGTTTGATCAACTGAAGGGAGCAAAGCGTTTCTCGAAAATTAACCTACGAACAGGATATCATCAACTGAAAGTGAGGGATGAGGACACACCAAAGACTGCGTTTTGAACCCTTTATGGACACTACGAGTTTTTGATAATGTCATTTGGATTGACTAATGCTCCGGCAGCATTTATGGACTTGATGAACCGAGTTTTCAAGCCATACTTGGATAAATTTGTAGTGGTTTTTATCGACGACATTTTGATCTACTCGAAGACAGAGGAAGAACACGCCGAACATCTGAATATTGTTTTGGAGGCACTAAGGAAGGAGAAGATGTATGCAAAATTTTCAAAGTGCGAATTTTGGATGGAGAAGGTTCAATTCTTAGGCCACGTGGTGGATAAGAATGGAATCTCTGTAGACCCTGCGAAGGTTGAAGCAGTAAGTAATTGGGAACAACCGAGAACACCGACGGAGGTGAGAAGCTTTTTAGGGTTAGCTGGATACTATCGAAGATTCATCCAAGATTTTTCTAAGATAGCAACCCCGCTGACCAATTTAACTAGAAAGACGGTGAAATTTGTATGGACCGACAAATGCGAGGAAAGTTTTCAAGAACTGAAAAGGAGACTGAGCAAAGCACCTGTGTTATCATTACCAGATGATGCGGGAAATTTTGTGATGTATAGTGATGCATCGCACAAGGGACTTGGTTGTGTGCTCATGCAACACGACAAGGTCATTGCGTATGCGTCACGACAACTTAAGGATTACGAAAAACGATACCCTACTCACGACTTAGAGTTAGCGGTAGTAGTTTTTACGTTAAAGATATGGAGGCATTATTTGTATGAGAAAAATGCGAGATATACACAGACCACAAGAGTCTGAAATATATCTTCACACAGAAGGAGTTGAATATGCGTCAGAGGAGGTGGTTAGAATTGATCAAGGATTATGACTGCAATATTCTTTATCACCCGAGAAAGGCAAACGTGGTTGCCGACGCTCTGAGCAGAAAAGGAAGGGAAAAGTTGTTTAACTTGACGACTCAGGAAGAATTGATAAGAGAGATGGAGAAATTGGAAATAGAAGTGAAAGAACCAAAGAAGCCTGGAGAGAAGTTGTTTGTAGTGGGAGCTCATCCGACGTTGTTGGATAGAGTAAAGGAAGCCCAGGAAAAGGATGAAGAGTGTGGGGTAAATCCGAAAGAGGATCACAGAAAATGAGGAAGAGAAATTTCGAATGGATAAAGACAGTATCTTAAGATTTGAAGGAAGAATGTGGGTACCAGCGGTAACCGAGTTAAGGGAAGAGATTTTGCACGAGGCACATAATACGACATATTCCGTTCATCCGAGAGGCACTAAGATGTACCGAGATTTGAAGCAACATTTTTGGTGGCCCAATTTGAAACGGGAAGTCGCAGAGTGCGTCAGTAGATGTTTGACTTGCCAACGCGTTAAAGCAGAGCATCAACGGCCAAGTGGTTTACTACAACCGTTAGAAATACCAGAGTGGAAATGGGAGCATATTACGATGGACTTCGTGGTAGGACTTCCAGTTACGCAAAAAGGTTATGATGCTATTTGGGTTATCGTGGATCTACTAACCAAGACCGCACATTTTCTACCAATCAAGATCCGCTACAGTTTGAATCAGTTAGCAAGCTTATACGTAAAAGAAATTGTCTCACGACATGGAGTGCCGGTGTCAATTATCTCTGATCGAGATCCGCGCTTCACGTCTAATTTTTGGAAGAGTTTGCAAGAAAGAATGGGAACGCAGTTGAGGTTAAGTACTGCTTACCATCCTCAGACAGACGGACAGAGTGAGCGAACAATACAAACGCTGGAGGACATGCTTAGGACTTGCGTGATGGATTTTAAGGGAAATTGGGACGACCACCTACCCTTAGTAGAATTCGCATATAATAATAGTTACCATGCAAGTATCGGCATGCCACCGTACGAAGCTCTTTACGGAAGAAAGTGCAGAACGCCATTATGTTGGGATGAAGTCGGGGAGCGACGAATACTCGGACCAGAGTTAGTACAACAAACCGCAGACGTGGTGACAGTGATAAGAGCCAGATTAGTAGCAGCTCAAGATCGCCAGAAGAAATACGCAGATTTGCATCGGCAGGACCGAGACTTCAAAGTCGGCAGTTTCATATTCTTAAAGGTATCTCCCTGGAAGGGAAAAATCCGTTTCGGCAAGAAAGGAAAATTGAGTCCAAGATTAATAGGACCGTTCGAGATACTGAAGCGAGTGGGCGAAGTGGAATACAAAGTTGCGTTACCACTCGAACTGGAGCACATCCACAACGTGTTTCACATTTTCGTGTTGTGACCGTACAAGGCCGACTACAAGCACGTGATTTCTTACGAGCCCATTCAAGTGAAGAAGAACTTGGCGTATGAAGAAATTCCTGTCCAGATATTAGATAGGAAAGAACAAACTTTGAGAAATAAAATTATTTCATCTATAAAAGTACTTTGGCGTAACCACGACGTCGAGGAGGCAACGTGGGAGTTAGAAGATAGGATGATGAGGGACTATCCCCATCTATTTGTGTAACCTTGTAGCAATTTCGGGACGAATTTTTTATAAGGGTGGGAGGATGTAATACCCGTGAATTTTCATATATTATTAAATAAATATATTAATGGAAACGAGAATTTATTTAAATATAAATAATTTTGTGTTATGAGATGAATTAATTCAATTATATAAAATTAAATATTTATAATAATTGAGAAATTGGTGGAGTTTGCGATAAACTCGATGAATGCCTTGTGTGGCACAATGATGAGGATTTTTAATGATTATAATAGTTAACGAATAAATTATTAAGTAAACAATTAATCTATATTAATTGTTAACTGTTATTGCAGAATATTAATTAATTGTTATAAAATATTAATGGTGATTAATTAATAATATGTGATTATTATTAGTGTGAAATATATAATAATAATAATCGACGCATTTATAAGTATAATAAGATTTACATTTATTCATGTAAGTGTTAATCAGTTATTGTGGACATTGATAATTGCATTGATTAATGAGCAATGGATTAATTGATATTATTATTAAATTAATTAATAAGATAAGTAAATCATTTACTTCTATATGCAAGCAGGCGAATTAAATGTATAGTAACTAACTATATGTTATGCATAATGTAAAGTGTAGTGTGACCATATATTAAGATTTATGAAACTATATGTTATGATATGTGTAGGTGACAAATGATGTGTGGGTATACATTAAAATAGTGTATCATGTATATAAATAATAATTGATGATTATTTATATAATGTAATAATGAAATTAATAAAGGAGATAGTGTGATGCGATTATATCCGAGTAGATTATATCCGGTATTAATAAATGTACATGGATTATATATATGTTACATTACCATATCACATCTACTAGCTTGATATATTAAGCATGCGACTTACATTATAATGTTAATTATAATCTAAATATATAATATGAATATATATGTATATAGCCTAAGTATGTATATATGCATGTTGCAAGAAGGCTGAGGATTGCTTTGCTGGGGGGAGTCACTTTCTCCTTCACGTGAAATATACAAGCTATCCTACTCCCCTATTCTTCCTTAAACTCAGCAACATAGGCTAGCAAATGATGAAGAAGGGTGTGGCTCTCATGATTTCATCTACCAACTAATTACCAACCCCCTTGTAACCTCCCTGCAATTCAATTTTTCGTTGGTTTGAAATGGTAGGTAATTGCCTTGTCTGTGTAATGGGAGTTCTATAAATATAGCCTCATCTCCTTCACATTTCTTTTGCTGAGCATTTTGGCTAAGTGAGACTAGAGAGCATATATATATATATATATATATATATATATATATATCAGTGTTGTTGAGATAGCAGCAAGCTTAATTCATAGCAAAGGTATAATCCCATAATTCATGTTCTTCATTTTCATTTCTGTCAAAACTCCATTTCTGTTTTCTGTCAAAATCCAAATTCTTGACTATGATGAATTAGATTGCAATTGGATTAAAGGATATTTATTTAGTTGTTATATAGTCTTATACATGTGTTAATGAGACAATGTGACTGATCACAATCAAGTTCGTGAAGTAATTTCGTGAGTTGGGCTAGAAACTGCCGTGGCTGCCTGCTGTCTGGTGCGAACCAGTAGTGGCGCAGCTGCGCAGGTTTTAGCTTGGGATGCGGCGCAGCTGCGCCGGCACCCTGCTATAGTTTTCTGCATCCTGCTGCAATCTGTTGAGTCATGGCTTGCTCGTATAGGTTTAAACAAGCTTGGTGTCTGGTTAAACATGTATTGTGATATGCCTAGACCTAGTATGAACATATATTGCTATGTTTGCATGTAAAGTATATGAAACGACATATAATTGTGAAATAAACTAAAGTTTCATGAACGGACGTTAAACATATATGACGCATGTTAGTATTCTGACTTTCGAGACATATTAGTATGATCTAGACAAGCATGAAAACTGGTTTCACCCATATATATATGTTACTTGAGATGACATGCATGTTCATAGCTATGTTGGTATACATTATTGATTAAAAGACTTGAAGTTTGACATTTAACTTATAGTTCTTAAAGTGAACTTTGGTATGTATGTATCATATTGATGTTCTGACCTCTTAAGCATGATTATATGGCTTAGTTATGCATGAAGTGATAGCTTAACATGTTGAGATTACATTAATATATATAATTTACTTTTAAAACGATTTCAAAGGTTAAACTTGAAAGTTCTGGAAAACTGAAGTTGCATGAATCGAAGTCATAGTTTTCTGATATTTTGAACATGTATGAGGGTGCTCTAAACCTCACTAAGATGTCATACATATACACACACTTGTTAGATACAATGCAAGGTAACCACGTATGAGTTTAAGCATGTTTTCAAAACCAATAACGATACTAGTTATGCATATATGACATTGAAACATGTGAGCATGCTTATCAACGAAATATATGACCACCTTATATGTTTAAGTGACAAGCATGATAGCTTATGTGAATTCATGGCGTTGTAAGGCCTTAAATTATTTAAGATGTTAATCTTGAACCATGTTATGAAAGATTGAACTTAGAAGGACTATGCAAGCATGCAATACTCTTAAACATGTGTATATTCTGTATGTTGATAAATACTTACGAGATGGACAGGAGCAGCTAAGCAAAAGCTCAACCCTGGTCTGGCCAGGGGACAGCGCAGCTGCGCCGTCTCTAGGCCTAACCAGGGCGCAGCTGCGCCAGTCTATTTTCTAGATTGGTGCATTCTGCTTGTTTCTAGTTGTGTTAGTTAACATATGAATGTTGCCTAAGCTGTTAAACTTGGTCAGATCTCTATTAGTATGTGTTTACAAGTGTTGGTAGTAAAGCATGATGATATTTATTTTATAAACGAAACTCCATGAATAAGAAAAGGCGTAATCAATATAGTGTTATATTGCCATACATGATATAACTATATTACTTGACTGCATAAACTAATTTCGTGCTACGAGCATACAAGTACGTAATGACGTACGTATAAAGTTATAAGACTAAGTTAGAACCATGTGTGTATATTTAAATTGAGTAACATGCTTATGTACCGAATATGTTAACTAATGAAAATCCTATACATGTAATACATTATAAATAGGATTCGAAAGTGTTGACTAGCTTTACGTGTGTAAACTACGCATAAGGCAAGTATCCTAAACCTTTGCATTATTTTATTCAACGGATATCGTAAGCAAGTATCTAAACCTTATCTCTTTGGATACAAGTATTCTATCTTTGTATATTGCGAACTAGTTTCCTACTTAATCGTTTGAATTGAATTAGCATACTTGAACTCTTATTTCATTAAAGCTATTATTCAAGTTGAACTTAGTATTGTTCTTGAATATTGTGAAAGTGTCTATGCCATTTGATTCGGCTAGACTTATATTATTAAAAAGCGACCCAAACTAATTGATTGGTGCAGGATCTTGTATTTGACTGAGAAGAACAACCTTCTTTGAAGGGAATATATAATTGTCGGAGAACCGACGCGCGCACTTGAGTATGATTGATTGTTATGCATAATGATGGTGCTTTAGGCTGATCACCTGTTGTACCTGTTTTTGTTGGATTTTCAGTTTATTACTGTTAATTCTAGTAGAAGTTCATAGTCCTTAGCGACTGCTCAGTATTCAGTTATCTTGAAATCTTGAATTGATTTTGTTATTGAATCACATTGATATTATTCTGTCCTTAGCGACTATTATTAAAAACTGTTGATATTCTTGTTATCCTTGAACTATCAAACTTTGTTATACCCTTTCGAAAATTAAGGATTTTATCACTTACCCTTATTGTATATTACTTGCTGGGCAATTTGTGCTCATTCTTGCTTTCCCTAAAACATTTCAGTTAAGGCAGAGCAGGGCGAACCTTCGGGCGTTGATAAGGGCAAGGCTACCAACTAGCTTGTCTCTTTTACGTTTTTAAATATTTTAATGTTGTATTAAGATGATGTAGTAAGACTGGTTTTGATTATGTTTAAGCTTAAGTTAGGTTATGTAATAGGTCGTTAATTGATATTATTATGTAATCTATTAAGTACTGTAGGTTGCGAGACTTGGGGGAATAATTATAATAAATAATTGTAAATTATTCTAGAATAGATTTTCCGCTGTGATTGTGTGATATTTAGTTATTTTTATTGTGATGTATTACCATGAGCACGTGATGAACCGAATTCGAGAGACCAAGTGGCGGTCCTGGAATTTGGGGGCGTCACAATTATACATGATAATAATTATTTGAAAATTATTATGAGCCTTTGAAAAATATTTTGATTATATAATAAATTATCTAAGATAATTGTAAAGCGTTTAGGTAGAGTCTTATTAATATTAGGCTCGATAATTATCCGATTAGGCAATCGGGAGGTCGAAATAGGACCGAACTCAACTCAGACTGAAATAGTTTGACTTGATACTAGGTCTTATGTGTTATGTTGACCGATAGGATTATGTGATAATGTGTGTAGGTTATTTTATAAATGTAATTAGCAATAGTTATTGCAATGATATTATTCTAATGTGGAGATCGGTATTATTAATATTAGGTCTTCAGATGAAGCTAAATAAACTGCGTAGCAGTAGTCGGCGATAAAGGCAAGTTCTTATAACTCTTTTATTGAGCAAGTTTCCTAACTCGAACTCGAGTTGTTATTGTAAAGCATGTTCGTGATTAATCATTGTTGATTATATCACATCTATGATTCATTGATTCGCACGTTGTGCATATTGTATATGTTCATCAGGTATGAAAGGCAGATCACCTTTATTACCATTTGGTCCAGTTGACTTATTCATGTTCATTATTGACCATTCATTTTTATTGTCTCGGTCATTCAGTTATGTAAATTGGATTCATGCTATTTCACAATTATTATATTATTGAAAACTTGAAAGCTTATTGTTTATTCTTTTCAATCATGATATATCCATTTTATATTTAAACTTGCTGGGCAAACTTGTTGATCACTCTTGCTATATCATGAAAACATTTTTAGATTAAAGCGAAGGCACGAAGAAAGACAAAGACAGGGATAGAATCCAATAGTAGATGATTATACACGTTAACTATTTGGTTATTTGATGCAAATTATTATATAAACCTTTAAGTAATTAAGGTATGTATCAATATAAAGGTTGTAGACCTTGGGATTATGTTGTTAAAACTTATTGTATAAACAATTTATGTTTATATCTTCCGCATTAGTTATAGAATATGTTTCAAGATGAAGTACCGTAACGTACCAGGTCCGAGGTTCAAGGGACCCAGATTTGGGGGCGTCACATTGATTATCTGGACGATCTTAGCAGTTTGTTACACTAATTCTGGTCCCAACAGCTATCATTCGCTAACCTCATCCCAACACAATGGAGTCCTGCATTTTCTGCCGTACAATATCTCGTAAAGCGGCATGCCAATACTCGCATGGTAACTATTGTTGTAGGCGAACTCCACCAACGATAGATGTTCATCCCAGCTTTCTTTGAAGTCCATAACACAATCTCTCAGTATATCCTCTAGAATCTAGATCGTTCTCTCGCTCTGGCCATCAGTTTGGGGATGGTGTGCCGTACTCATTCGCAACTGCGTTCCCAAGCTTTCCGGTAATCGCTTCAAGAAATTGGACGTGAAACGTAGATCCCTGTAGGACACAATCGATACAGGAACACCATGTCTAGAAATAATTTCCTATATGTACATCTTCGCCAACTGATCCAAGTTGAACCTAATCTTGATCGGTAAGAAATGCGCTGACTTCATCAGTCGATCCACGATAACCCATACTGCATCATAGCCCTTCTGAGTTGTTGGTAGACCAACCACGAAATCCATCGTCATATGCTTTCACTTCTATTTCAGAATCTCCAACGGTTGTAGTAATCCACTTGATCTCTGGTGTTCTGCTTTGACTTTCTGACATGTCAAACACTTCGCAACACATTCGGCAACGTCTTTCTTCATATTCGGCCACCAGAAATGCTGTCTGATATCTTGGTACATCTTTGTACTTCCAGGGTGAATCGAATATCTTAAACTGTGAGCTTCGCCCAAAATTTCCTCTTTGACTTCAGCTGACGTGATGCATAAGCACTGACTTTGCCGTTCTGCATCAGCACACAGCCTAATCTTTTATGTGAAGCATCACTGTATACCATGAAATTTTATGTACTATCAGGCAATGACAACACAAGCACAGTACTAAACCTCTTCTTCAGTTCCTGAAAACCCTCCTCACACTTTTCTGTCCAAACAAACTTAACTATTTTCGAGTCAAATTCGTCAACGGAGTTGCAATTTTGGAAAAGTCTTGGATAAATCTTCTGTAGTAACCTGCCAATCCCAAGAAACTCCTCACTTCTGATGGTATCTTCGGCTGATCCTAATTCATTACAACTTCAACCTTTGACAGATCCACTGAAATCCCATCTTTGTCAATCACGTGGCCTAGAATTACACACGTTCTAACCAGAACTCGCACTTCAAGA
The DNA here is from genome assembly GCA_020205555.1 of Panax stipuleanatus. NCBI lineage: Eukaryota > Viridiplantae > Streptophyta > Magnoliopsida > Apiales > Araliaceae > Panax > Panax stipuleanatus. Next base: position 139,960,112 of record CM035117.1, read on the forward strand.
ATTTCAAATATAGCTTTTCTCATCTCAGCGATTCCAATGTCAACCTCAAATGTTTAGTGTGTTCCTCCTCAGTTTTAGAATAGACCAAAATATCATTTATGAACACCACTAAAAACTTGTCTAGGAATGGCATAAACACCCTATTCATTAAGTCCATAAATGTCGCTGGTGCATTCGTTAGACCAAATGACATTACTAAGAACTCGTAATGTCCATACTGAGTTCTAAAAGTCGTCTTTGGTATATCTTCTCTTCTCACCTTCAACTGATGATACCCACTTCTCAAATCTATTTTCGAGAAGTATCTAACAACCTTCAGTTGATCGAGCAAGTCATCAATCCTAGCTAAAGGATACTTATTCTTGATGGTGACTTTGTTCAACTCCCTATAATCAATTCAAAGTCGCATCAATCCATCCTTCTTCTTCACGAACAATACTAGTGCTCCCCACAGTGAAACGCTCGACTGAATATACTTCTTGTCCAACAACTCTTGCAGTTGAACCATCAACTCCTTCATCTCGACCGAAACCATTCTGTACAGGGCTTTTGATATCGAAGCAGTCCCCGGTGCTAAGTCTATCACGAACTCTATCTCTCTATCTGGTGGAAGTCTTGGAAAATAGCTCTAAAATACGTCCACAAACTCCCTGACCACTGTTATCTCTTCCATCTTTGGACTCTCCTTACAAGTATCCACAATGTAGGCTAAATACCCTACACAACCATACTTCAATAGCTTCTTGGTTTGCATAATCGTCAGACAACTAGCTTGTCTAGGAGATTTGCTACCATAAAATTCTACTTTCGATGGAGTCGTAAGGTTTACAAATTTCTTCTGGCAATCGATTACCGCACCATGGTTAAACAACCAATCCATACCCAGTATAACATCAAACTTCCCAAGCATAATCGGAATCAAATCTACCCTTAATTCATGACCCTTAATGTCCAACCTATAGTTCTTGTATATAAACCTAACAGGATTAACCTCCCTATTCGCAATCTCTATGTTCAAGGAGTAAACTAATTCCTCTTTAGGTAAGTCTAAAGTCTTAGCGAAGTCATCAGATATGAATGAACAAGTAGCACCTGAATCAAATAATACATATTCATTAATACAATTTACCGGAATAATACCTGACACCACATCTTTTGACTACACAGCATCCTGCACCATCATGTTAAACGTCCTGGCAGTGGGTCGTCTCGTTGGTGGTGGTCCAACGATAGCCAAAATACTGCTGCTGCTATTTCCTCCACTTCATGTTGACCCTCCTGCTGGTTTTCTTGGGCAACTTTGGGCCACGTGATCCTTAGATCCACATGTATAGCAAACTCCCTTCTTCGGGTTAGGACAATTCGGCGTAATGTGGCCTTCTTGACCACAGTTGAAATATACTTGCCTTCCCCTCAAGAACACTCAAGTGTGATTCTTCCCGTATATAGCACATGCTTCAATTCTCCTCTTCTGCTGACTTCCCTATTGACTCCCAGCAGATACGATGTTATTCTACTTCCTTTTTTGATTGTTAGCACTGCCACCACCACTTTTAGTTTCTGTCTCATTCTTCTTCTTCTTTGATCTTGATTGTATTTGGTCAAGGCATCACCCTCACCTTCTGCGATGATCGCCTTTTCCAACATAGCTGTAAACGTGTTCAGCTGGAACATAGTGACGTTACTGTATAACCAGGGCTTCAATTCCTACTCGAATCTTCTCGCCTTTCTCTTGTCAGTACTGACTTGGTACGTTGCAAACCTTGCCAGCTCGTTGAATTTCGCAGCATACTCTGGCACCGTCATCGCTCCCTGCTTCAACTCTAGAAACTGAACCTCCATCTGGTTCTGTGAGCTTATTGGGAAGTACATTTCAAATAAAATCTCTATGAATCGATCCCATGCTATCACTCCTTCTCCTTCCCTAGTCTTGTTAGCCTGCCACCAGTAACTAGCTTTCGACTTCAGCATGAATGTCGCAAAAGCCGTCTTCTGGACATTGCTAACTCTGGCCACATCGAAGATATTCTCCATTTCCATCACCCACGTCTGGGCCTCTATCGGGTTCACCAATCCCTTGAATTTTGTGGATTCTACTGCTTTCAATTCCTTAAATGTAGTTGCTTGAACTTGTGGCTGATTCACAAGCGCTCTCGTCAGTAGGTTCACCAGTTGCTGAACTGAATTGGCGTTCACCCCATCGTTGTTGTTGTTATTATTAGTTGAACCCTCTTGTTGTTAATGTGTAGGTCTTCTTCTAGGAGGCATCTTATTGTTAGGACATACTCTTATTAGATCCCTTACTCATCTATTAAATATTCAAGTTCAAATTTAAACATTTAATATGACTCAATTCACACTTGAACACATAGAACGTCAATAAACATCGTTATTTATTCATTCATACTTTTAAAACATAGAATAGATAGCATCTCTGTTATTTACATTATCTTTCCTGAACTAAAACAAGTTACAGGATTACATCATTGCCTTATCCCATTATTATCTCAAATTCTGGGATTTCCATTATTTAATTCATAAAGAAACACATAGTATATTACTCTACTATCTAGGCATATTAAGATGTCGCACAGCCTCTACACGTTCTTCTTCCATCACCCGAAACACTGTTATGTGATCCACCATATACCACGATAAATCCTTGAACTGAGCTGGGTAATAAAAGACACGATCCTGGGCCCTATCTATAGCTAAATCAAAAGCGTATTCCGTCTCCCTCAAATTGGCCTTCTTAACTTGAACTTCGTCTTCAGCTCGATCTGCACGTTGAGTAGCCTTTAAGCATACATCCTCTGCCCTGGCACGCTTCACTGACTCCTCTTTGATGTCATTCTCCAATGCATCATCCCTTTCACTTTCCACATAGACTAGATCCCACTTAGCCTTTCCAAGCTCATTGTCAAGTTCTTGAATCGTCTCCTCTCTCTGCTGTGTGGTAGTCCGAATCTCGTCTGCCAGTTCCTCAAGCTCTCCGACTCTACCATGTAGCTCAATGTTGCGTTCGTAAACCTCCTCGTACATCACGGCGCAAATAGAGTAAGGTGGAAACTCCTCTTCAGGATCATCCTCCTTTTCCTTTGAGTCATCCTTGTCATCTCAGATAAAGACTGGCTCATGCTCCTGACCAACTACTGTGATCAACGGAGATGGCTCTCTCTGAACCAACTGCTCCCAGACAATGTGGATGCCTCGGGGCTCTTCATCCCTAGGCATCTGGGGTAACTCCTCCCTAGCCTGACTGGACTCTTTAACATTCGTCATCTTGACAAATTTTTTTTAAAGTTTAATTATTACGTGTCATCGATCGATACTATTCGAATACTTAAACGTTAACACATAGCACATAAGGTAGTTTATTATCTTTAGCTATCAACATTATCTTTTTGATCTCCTATAAGGCTCCTTCCTAAGGTTCCCCACCTAAGGTTCATAACCTAAAACACTGCTTTGATACCAATTTGTGACACCCCCAAATTCGGGTACTTCATTTCCACGGGATTTGGTGTTCACTATCTAAATAAAACATAACTATTGCCCATAAATAAGGAATGTAAAATAAATTACAACCTTTATTAATAAATAAAATCTTCCATATGTAACGACCATGAATTTTAAACTCCTTATTTATTAAATATGTGATTTAATTTTAACGAGTTAGTTTTGTGAGTTTATTTAAACATTATGTGGTTATGTGAATTTGGGAAATAATTAAGGAAGTCACTAATGGTTTATTTAAATTAGTGGACTAGCCCTGAGACTTTAATATCAGAAAATTGATAGGATTATTAACAATTAAATATTCAATTTATTTGAATATAGTGGCAAGATTTGAACCTATTGATTAATTTTAATTATGATTAATTAATCGATAATGTGTTGTTTAATTATTATTATGAATAAATAATAATTAATGAGTAAGAGAACTGATAATATAATATTATTATATTTACTTGATTTACTGTTATAAACAAGCATGCGATACTAAACCTTTACTATATGGTAGCTATCTATATTATACATAATGCAATGTGACATATTAATGTGGTGAATATTATATATATAGACTATATAGTAAGCTTTACTACATTCATGTGAATTGCATGATAACATTTCTGATGTGACTTGAAGGGTGTAAGTAAACATTCATGTATGCCTCATCAACATATAGTAATATCAATAAACATTATTAATTGATAATGATTTTATTAAGTTATTAGGATTATAATAATAATAGTTATCGTAATAAATAATGAGCAATACACAATTATATTATATTTGGTGTTAATAAAAAATGTACATGGATTATATGTATATACACTACTTGATACCTTGTAAGTAAGAAATAACATTGTAGCACCCATTTAATTGTATAACTTAGGTATATACTATTTGTATATATATAGTATACAACTTAGTGTATTAGCAAGTGCTGAGTTTACATTGTCCCATAATAAGAGCCCAACTTCTTCTCATGTGAACAAACAAAGCTAGCTACACTCTACATTTCTCTCTCAAATTCAACAAACATAGCCATAATTATGAGATGGGGAGTGGGATTCATGAGTGGAATCACCAACCCTCACCAACTCTTTCTTATCTATTGAACATACTTGCAATCTTTTGGTTTGATTAGGTGAGTAAATATTTTGTCTGTATTTTCAAATGCCTATAAGAGTAACCTCTCCTCCTTGTAGTTTCTTTTGCTGAGATATTGTCTAGTAGAGTTAGTATACTGAGTTCCCATTTGAGTTAAGGAAGAATTGGTATAGCAGCAAGCTCATAGTTACAGAGGTATAACATTTACCTTCATGTTCTTCATTTTCTGATAAAATGTTAAGCTCTTGATTCTTTGAATTAAGCAGGTATTAGTTGATATTTGATTTGGGATATGTTGATAAGTGTTATACAAACTTCTTAATATGTTAGAATTGCAATACGTCATGATAGAAACAAATTTTGTAATTATTTTTTAAGATGGGTTTGCAGAACTGCCAAAGCAGTTTAGCTTCTGGTCTGGCCGACAGCCTGCGCAGCTGCGCCAGTATTATACTGGCCAGCGGCGCAGCTGCGCCACAACCTGCTCTTGGATTGGCCGGACACCGGGGCAGCTGCGCCGAGTTTATACCTGGTGCCTGCGCAGCTGCGCAGGTTCCTGTGGCCAGTTTTTGTTGTCTGCTTCTGTTAAGCTGCTGTGATATACCATTGAAACAAGCTTGTGAACATGATTTAAATGTAGATATTAGTACAATAACATGATATAAGTATGTATTCATTGATGCTAAACGTATATGCCATGACCATATGTTTTAAAAAGGGAAACTTGTAATTCAAAAGTAAACCTTGTCATGGACGTATCACGTGAACATTCTGATTTTGTAAACACAATAGTGTGGTTTATATTGTCATGAAATGCGAGTCTAAAGTGTGTTCACACACTAGCATACGTGATAGCAAGATTCTAGCGATTTTGAAATAAGAAACTTAAGAACTTTCAAAGTGAACTTGGCTAAGGTTAATATCTTTTAGATTCTGACTATTTGAGAGCATATATATGGTTTATATATGAGTCCTAAGACATACGAGTTATGAGCACAAGGCACATAACATGTATTATGGTACCTTATTGGCTTAGTGTGATTTTTCAACGAAAAGCTTAGAACGTGAAAGATTATATCATCGATCACCATGTGGATTACGTATTGATCATACAAGCATGTACATTATAGTTCGTTATGCCTATAAGCATATTAACATGGACCTCGTTGAGTTAACGTATAGAGTACATATGCACGTATTCATAGAAAATGAATTTCTAAGGCATGAAATAGGTGGATTAAAGTATACATGTATAGTATACGCATGAGCATGCATGTTATGTTTAACCTTGTTATGTGATAACATGAAGCATGAACTTGTATTATGTAAAGTATACAAATTACCGACATGAGAGCATATGACTTTAAACTAGGATTAGGTTGAGCATGCTAGGTTTTCAAAAATTATAATCATAAAACATGTATGTTGATTAAATATAAGTAACTTGAAGTATTATGTGTTCAAGTCTATATTGATGCATAGAAACTAGATAATCTAAAGTTATTAAATCTATGACATGATTAGATTGACTTACGTGAATTATGGATAGATTGATATGATAAGCAGATTCTTGTAAGTGTAGACTCGTATTAGTTTACACATGCTAATTGGAATACCGACTTATTAATGTTAGGTTATTTCAGCGAGATTTAATGAAAGCTAGAACTTAATTGTAGCTGAGCAATCAGGAAAGTCTCCGAACTTCACTATTTGTTTGCGCAAGTTCTTTAATTCTTATTTGTACAAGTTCCTATCCTTCTCATATTGTATTGAGCAGGTTATTATCGTATTGACAATTAATTATTTAAAGCTTGAACTTTATTTCCAAGTATGCTATTAGGTGGTTTAATTACTTTACAATTATTCCACATCGATATTATTTTTATTCGCACTTGGTGCACTTGATTTCGTACAGTCTTGGACTTGTACATTATTTAAAGTTCTATAATTCTTGAACTGCGTCAGATAGAGTCTGAACCCTTGTTCGGTCAGACAATTGTATAAAAATTTTATAAAAGCTATCCAAACCAATTGATGGTAAGGATTCTTAGACTGAAAGAACACCCCTTGTATATATAGGGGAGTACCCCAGGTATCTAGTATAAAGATACAAACAGCAGAGTTGAATGTTATGCATATACATAGCGTACGCGAGGCTGATCCCCTCAAGTACTTATTCTGTAGCCAGTAACCAAAGGGTCAATCAACTATTGATTTCGTTGGAGTTTTATAGTTCAAAAGTCTACTTGACTATCAGTTATTCTAAAAGCAATTATTATTCTTGCTTCCGATATTCATATTGTTGAATTCATTATCAGATATATTTCTTTCATCATGATATATCCTTTATTGTTGTATTTCAACTTGCTGAGCAAACTTGTTGTTCATTCTTGCTATATCATGACTTATATTGTAGTTAAGCCCGAGACTTCAGGAAAGGACAAGGGTAAAGGGAAGATGTAGGATTAGTTTGCAAGGAGCAGACTTTATCTTTATGTTTAATTAATTTACTGTTATGTAATATGAACCCTATTGACTATTCTAGGGTATGTTTGTATGTTTTGTATTTAAGGTTATCGAATCTTGGGACTAGTAACACCTTTTGAATGAACGACATACGTTTATTATATTCCGCATTTAGTTATTGTATGTTGTTTAGAGGTGGATGTTTATGTTAGATCGTGACGACTGGACCAGGGTCAGAGGACCCGAATTCGGGGGTGTCACAGGTTGGTATCAAAGCTTTAGGTTATAAACATTAGGAATGCGAAACCTAAGTTATAACCTTAGTAGAAAACTCAAATAAAGTTTGTAAGTGATGGAGGATATCTATCGAGTCTTATTGTGATACTGAAGTTGTTTATTTAAATCAGCTATGATTGATAGACATCCTAAACTTCTTAATGCTAACATAAATAGCATATCACATAAAGCCTAATGTTTTCTTCCTTTCCTCAGGATCATGCCGCCTAGGAGACTACCGCGGAATCAGAGGGAGGAAGGATCCGTTAATAATGGCGGAGGGGAAAATATCGACCCTATGCAGAACTTCGTTAACTTGTTAACTGAGGCAATGCAGAATAAACCCCAACTAGCAGCAGGGCAGCCAGGTCATCACTTGGCGAGCTTTAAAGATTTTAAATTGGTAGGACCGCCAGAGTTCCGGGGAACCTTGGACCCAATCGAAGCCCAAACCTGGATAGAAGAGATGGAGAAAGTGTTTGAGGTCGCACGAGTGGCCGAAGCACAGAAGACCAGTTTTGCCACTTTTATGATGAAGGGCGAAGCTAACTATTGGTGGAAAGCCAATAAGGGACGAGCAAGCGAAGGAGTTATTCCTTGGGATAAATTTAAGGAGCTATTTCTCGAGAATTACTTCTCGAAGAATACGCAACAGGATATGGAAGTTAAGTTTCTGGAACTGAAACAAGGTAGTATGTCTGTCGCAGAGTACATGGCAAGATTTAACGAGTTGGCCCGATTCGCTTCACATCAGGTTGACACGAAAGCCAGGAAAGCAAGGAGGTTCGAATTAGGACTGAAACCATGGGTGCAGAAAGCAGTTGCGGTATTGAAGATTAAGACTTACTCTGACCTACTAGAAAGGGCTATCATTGCCGAAGGAGGTAATGAAGCCATTGATCGATTCAAGAAAGAAAAGAAGACTGGTCAGGAGGGACAGAAAGGGGGAGGCAGCGGAGGCAGCAACCCCAACAAGCGTAAATGGACAGAGAGCCAATCCTCTGGAGGAAACAAGTCCGGGGGAGAGGCCAAGAAAAGTGTAAAGTGCAACAACTGTGGGAAGAATCACTCGGGGGAGTGCATGAAGGGAAAGAACGCTTGTTACCGTTGTGGACAACCGGGGCACATGGCTCCTTAGTGTCCAAATAAGCAGAAAGGAGGGTGTTTCTCTTGTGGAGCCCTAGACCATCAAATTAAGGACTGCCCGAAGAGAAAGGGCGACGCAGCTAGCGGCAATCGCAACAACAACAACAATGGACTGAGCATCGGATGGCCAGCCAGTCAAGCCAACAGACCAACGGCACGCACGTTCAACATGACCGTTCAGGATGCGGTGGAGTCTAAGGACGTGGTGTCAGGTATTATCCCAATCAACAATATAGATGCATATGTGTTATTTGATTCGGGTGCAACCTGCTCTTTTGTTTTTGAAGAATTTGCTAAACAGTTAGACTTACCCCGTGAAAGGTTAGAACACCCTATGAACATAGAAGTAGCGAACAAGGAATTATTCCCGTAGAATACATTCATAGGAACTGTTATACCTAATTGCAAGGATTTAAGCTCAGAGTGGATTTGATACCGATTCGTTTGGGGGAGTTCGATGTAATCCTTGGAATGGATTGGTTATCGAATCACGGAGCAGTTATCGACTGTAAGAAGAAGTGCGTACACCTTAAGACTCCGAATAAGTCAAAGGTGGTATTTTATGGTAGTAAATCGCCGAGACAATCTCATTGTCTGACGATGATGCAAGCACAGAGATTGCTTAGGAAGGGTTGTGTAGGTTATTTGGCTCACGTGGTTGATACTCGACGAGTCGAGGGTGAACTAGGTTAGATACCTATTGTAAGGGAATTCGCCGATGTCTTTGCAGACGAGATTCCTGGATTGCCACCGGATAGAGAAATTGAGTTTGTTATTGATTTGGCACCGGGGACAGCACCGGTATACAAAGCGCCGTATCGTATGGCACCGGTAGAGATGAAGGAACTTATGGCTCAATTACAAGAGTTATTGGATAAGGGAGACATTCGACCGAGCGTATCACCGTGGGGAGCGCCAGTCTTATTCGTGAAGAAGAAAGATGGATCGTTCAGACTTTGTATCGACTACCGAGAGTTGAACAAGGTCACCATTAAGAACAAGTACCCATTGCCTAGGATCGACGATTTGTTTGATCAGTTGAAGGGGGCGAAGTACTTTTCAAAGATTAACTTGAGGACCGGTTATCATCAACTGAAAGTGAGGCCGGAGGATATTCCAAAGACGGCATTCAGAACTCGGTATGGACACTTTGAGTTTCTGGTAATGTCATTCGGATTGACGAACGCGCCGGCAGCATTTATGGACTTGATGAACAGAGTATTCAAATAGTATTTGGATAAGTTCGTTGTCGTATTCATCGATGACATTCTGGTGTATTCCGAGACGGAGGAAGAACACGCCGAGCATCTTTGAATAGTGTTGGAGACCTTAAGGAGAGAGAAGCTGTATGCAAAATTCTCCAAGTGTGAGTTTTGGTTGTAGAGAGTGCAGTTTTTGGGGCACATTATCGACAAGAATGGTGTTTCGGTGGATCCAGCAGAGGTAGAAGCGGTTATCAATTGGGAGTAACCGAAGATGCCAACAGAAATCAGGAGTTTCTTAGGGTTAGCGGGATACTATCGGAGATTTATCCAGGATTTTTTGAAAATAGCATCGCCGTTGACCAATCTTACTAGAAAGACAGGTAAGTTCGTTTGGACGGAGAAGTGTGAAGAGAGTTTCCTAGAGTTGAAGAAGAGGCTTAGTCAAGCACCTGTGTTAGCTTTACCAGATAACACAGGAGGGTTCGTAGTGTATAGTGATGCATCCCACAAGGGTCTTGGCTGTGTATTGATGCAACACGGCAGGGTCATTGCGTACGCTTCTCGTCAGCTGAAAGATTATGAGAAGGGTTATCCGACTCATGACCTGGAATTAGCAGCAGTAGTTTTTGCCTTGAAGATTTGGAGGCATTATTTATATGGTGAGAAGTGTGAGATATATACGGACCACAAGAGTCTGAAGTATATCTTCACGCAGAAAGAGCTAAACATGAGGCAGCGCCGATGGCTAGAATTGATCAAAGATTATGATTGTGGGATTCTGTACCATCCAGGCAAAGCAAATGTAGTGGCAGATGCCTTGAGCAGAAAAGGCAGAGAGAAGTTATTGAAGTTAACCTTTCAAGAAGAGTTAGTGAAAGATTTCGAACGACTAGATTTGGAGGTTAAGTATCCGATGAGACCAACGAAAAATTATTTACAGTGACAGCGAGCCCGACTTTATTAGATAAGGTTAAGGAGGCACAAGAGAAGGACGAAGATTGTGATATTATCAAGAAACGGATTGTTGAAGGTGATTATTTGAAATTCAAGACTGATAGCACTGGACTGCTAAAGTTTGAAGGACGAATTTGGGTACCGTTAGTACCGAAACTAAGAGAAGAAATTTTGCAAGAAGCGCACAGTACGAGATACTCGATACACCCAGGAAGCACGAAGATGTACCAAGACTTGCGTCATCACTTTTGGTGGCCAAACATGAAGAGGGAGGTTGCAGAATGCGTAAGTAGGTGTTTAACTTGTCAGAGAGTCAAGGCAGAGCACCAACGACCAAGCGGGTTATTACAACCGTTAGAAATTCCAGAATGGAAATGGGAACACGTCACGATGGACTTTGTGGTAGGACTTCCGGTAACGCAGAAAGGGCACGACGCCATATGGGTAATTGTAGACCATCTTACGAAGTCAGCTCACTTTTTGCCGATTAGGATTAAGTATAGTTTGGATCAGTTAGCCAAATTATATGTCAAGGAAATTATCTCGAGACATGGGGTGCCGGTATCTATTGTATCAGATAGAGATCTGCGATTCACGTCGAATTTCTGGAAGAGTCTTCAAGAGAGATTGGGGACACAATTACGAATGAGTACCGCGTATCATCCGCAGACCGATGGGCAAAGAGAAAGAATAATTCAAACACTTGAAGACATGCTCCGAGCTTGTGTGATGGACTTCAAGGGTAGTTGGGAGGATCACCTACCATTAGTAGAATTTGCGTACAACAATAGTTTTCACGCTAGTATCGGAATGCCACCGTATGAGGCACTATATGGGAGAAAATGTCGAACACCGTTGTGTTGGGACGAAGTTGGAGAACGTCGACTGTTGGGACCAGAATTGGTACAACAGACTGTAGAGATTATCAAGGTGATAAGAGCACGGTTGGTAGCTGCTCAAGATCGTCAGAAGAAGTATGCGGACTTGCATCGCAAGAAGAAAGAATTTGAATTAGGAAGCTATGCTTTTCTGAAAGTATCTCCCTGGAAGGGGAAGATTCATTTTGGGAAGAAGGGCAAGTTGAGCCCTAGGTTCATAGGACCGTTTGAGATTCTGAGGCGAGTCGGTGAAGTGGCGTACGAGGTGGCGTTACCTCCTGAACTTGAGCATATTCACAACGTGTTTCATGTGTCAGTATTACGGCCGTATAAATCAGACTACAAGCACGTTATCTCCTATGAACCAATCCAAGTCAAGAAAGACTTATCATACGAGGAAGTTCCTGTCCAGATACTAGATAGGAAGGAACAGAAGCTGAGGAATAAGATCATTCATTCCGTTAAGATTCTTTGGAGGTATCACTCAGTTGAAGAAGCTACATGGGAGCTAGAAGAGAAAATGAGAGCAAATTATCCGTTTTTATTTGAGTAACCTTATTTTTACAATTCCGAGGACGAAATTTTTATAAGGGGGGAGGGATGTAACGACCATGAATTTTAAACTCCTTATTTATTAAATATGTGACTTAATTTTAACGAGTTAGTTTTGTGAGTTTCTTTAAACCTTATGTGGTTATGTGAATTTGTGAAATAATTAAGGAAGTCACTAATGGTTTATTTAAATTAGTGGACTAGCCCTGAGACTTTAATATCAGAAAATTGATAGGATTATTAACAATTAAATATTCAATTTATTTGAATATAGTGGCAAGATTTGAACCTATTGATTAATTTTAATTATGATTAATTAATCGATAATGTTGTTTAATTATTATTATGAATAAATAATAATTAATGAGTAAGAGAACTGATAATATAATATTATTATATTTACTTGATTTACTGTTATAAACAAGCATGCGATACTAAACCTTTACTATATGGTAGCTATCTATATTATACATAATGCAATGTGACATATTAATGTGGTGAATATTATATATATAGACTATATAGTAAGCTTTACTACATTCATGTGAATTGCATGATAACATTTCTGATGTGACTTGAAGGGTGTAAGTAAACATTCATGTATGCCTCATCAACATATAGTAATATCAATAAACATTATTAATTGATAATGATTTTATTAAGTTATTAGGATTATAATAATAATAGTTATCGTAATAAATAATGAGCAATACACAATTATATTATATTTGGTGTTAATAAAAAATGTACATGGATTATATGTATATACACTACTTGATACCTTGTAAGTAAGAAATAACATTGTAGCACCCATTTAATTGTATAACTTAGGTATATACTATTTGTATATATATAGTATACAACTTAGTGTATTAGCAAGTGCTGAGTTTACATTGTCCCATAATAAGAGCCCAACTTCTTCTCACGTGAACAAACAAAGCTAGCTACACTTTACATTTCTCTCTCAAATTCAACAAACATAGCCATAATTATGAGATGGGGAGTGGGATTCATGAGTGGAATCACCAACCCTCACCAACTCTTTCTTATCTATTGAACATACTTGCAATCCTTTGGTTTGATTTGGTGAGTAAATATTTTGTCTGTATTTTCAAATGCCTATAAGAGTAACGTCTCCTCCTTGTAGTTTCTTTTGCTGAGATATTGTCTAGTAGAGTTAGTATACTGAGTTCCCATTTGAGTTAAGGAAGAATTGGTATAGCAGCAAGCTCATAGTTACAGAGGTATAACATTTACCTTCATGTTCTTCATTTTCTGATAAAATGTTAAGCTCTTGATTCTTTGAATTAAGCAGGTATTAGTCGATATTTGATTTGGGATATGTTGATAAGTGTTATACAAACTTCTTAATATGTTAGAATTGCAATATGTCATGATAGAAACAAATTTTGTAATTATTTTCTAAGATGGGTTTGCAGAACTGCCAAAGCAGTTTAGCTTCTGGTCTGGCCGACAGCCTGCGCAGCTGCGTCACAACCTGCTCTTGGATTGGCCGGACACCGGCGCAGCTGCGCCAGGTTTATACCTGGTGCCTGCGCAACTGCGCAGGTTCCTGTGGCCAGTTTTTGTTTTCTGCTTCTGTTAAGCTGCTGTGATATACTAACATGTGATATACCATTGAAACAAGCTTGTGAACATGATTTAAATGTAGATATTAGTACAATAACATGATATAAGTATGTATTCGTTGATGCTAAACGTATATGCCATGACCATATGTTTTAAAAAGGGAAACTTGTAATTCAAAAGTAAACCTTGTCATGGACGTATCACGTGAATATTCTGATTTTGTAAACACAATAGTGTGGTTTATATTGTCATGAAATGCGAGTCTAAAGTGTGTTCACACACTAGCATACGTGATAGCAAGATTCTAGCGATTTTGAAATAAGAAACTTAAGAACTTTCAAAGTGAACTTGGCTAAGGTTAATATCTTTTAGATTCTGACTATTTGAGAGCATATATATGGTTTATATATGAGTCCTAAGACATACGAGTTATGAGCACAAGGCACTTAACATGTATTATGATACCTTATTGGCTTAGTGTGATTTTTCAATGAAAAGCTTAGATCGTGAAAGATTATATCATCGATCACCATGTGGATTACGTATTGATCATACAAGCATGTACATTAGAGTTCGTTATGCCTGCAAGCATATTAACATGGACCTCGTTGAGTTAACGTATAGATTTCACATATGCACGTATTCATAGAAAATGAATTTCTAAGGCATGAAATAGGTGGATTAAAGTATACATGTATAGTATACGCATGAGCATGCATGTTATGTTTAACCTTGTTATGTGATAACATGAAGCATGAACTTGTATTATGTAAAGTATACAAATTACCGACATGAGAGCATATGACTTTAAACTAGGATTAAGTTGAGCATGCTAGGTTTTCAAAAATTATAATCATAAAACATGTATGTTGATTAAATATAAGTAACTTGAAGTATTATGTGTTCAAGTCTATATTGATGCATAGAAACTAGATAATCTAAAGTTATTAAATCTATGACATGATTAGATTGACTTACGTGAATTATGGATAGATTGATATGATAAGCAGATTCTTGTAAGTGTAGACTCGTATTAGTTTACACATGCTAATTGGAATACCGACTTATTAATGTTAGGTTATTTCAGCGAGATTTAATTAAAGCTAGAACTTAATTGTAGCTGAGCAATCAGGCAAGTCTCCGAACTTCACTATTTGTTTGTGCAAGTTCTTTAATTCTTATTTGTACAAGTTCCTATCCTTCTCATATTGTATTGAGCAGGTTATTATCGTATTGACAATTAATTATTTAAAGCTTGAACTTTATTTCCAAGCATGCTATTAGGTGGTTTAATTACTTTATAATTATTCCACATCGATATTATTGTTATTCGCACTTGGTGCACTTGATTTCGTACAGTCTTGGACTTGTACATTATTTAAAGTTCTATAATTCTTGAACTGCGTCAGATAGAGTCTGAACCCTTATTCGGTTAGACAATTGTATAAAAATTTTATAAAAGCTATCCAAACCAATTGATGGTAAGGATTCTTAGACTGAAAGAACACCCCTTGTATATATAGGGGAGTACCCCAGGTATCTAGTATAAAGATACAAACAGCAGAGTTGAATGTTATGCATATACATAGCGTACGCGAGGCTGATCCCCTCAAGTACTTATTCTGTAGCCAGTAACCAAAGGGTCAATCAGCTATTGATTTCGTTGGAGTTTTATAGTTCAAAAGTCTACTTGACTATCAGTTATTCTAAAAGCAATTATTATTCTTGCTTCCGATATTCATATTGTTGAATTCATTATCAGATATATTTCTTTCATCATGATATATCCTTTATTGTTGTATTTCAAGTTGCTGAGCAAACTTGTTGCTCATTCTTGCTATATCATGACTTATATTGAAGTTATGCCCGAGACTTCAGGAAAGGACAAGGGTAAAGGGAAGATGTAGGATTAGTTTGCAAGGAGCAGACTTTATCTTTATGTTTAATTAATTTACTGTTATGTAATATGAATCCTATTGACTATTCTAGGGTATGTTTGTATGTTTTGTATTTAAGGTTATCGAATCTTGGGACTAGTAACACCTTTTGAATGAACGACATACGTTTATTATATTCCGCATTTAGTTATTGTATGTTGTTTAGAGGTGGATGTTTATGTTAGATCGTGATGACCGGACCAGGGTCAGAGGACCAGGATTCGGGGGTGTCACATTCCCCACCTATGGTTCATAACCTAAAACACTGCTTTGATACCAATTTGTGACACCCCCAAATTCGGGTACTTCATTTCCACGGGATTTGGTGTTCACTATCTAAATAAAACATAACTATTGCCCATAAATAAGGAATGTAAAATAAATTACAACCTTTATTAATAAATAAAATCTTCCATATGAAAAGGATTACAACCTTGTCCAAAAACATTCCCAAGGTTATCTAACCTTAACATCAACAATTGAGGAAAAAAAATATCACATAATAAAATTTATGTCTTATTAAAAATCATATCATAAGTATAAACAAGTCTTCACTTGTTCATCTAGCTCTTGCCTTTACTAGTTGACGGTTCATCAACTCTTTCAACTTTAGCTGCAATGGTTATAAAATGCAAGAGTGAGCAAACAAAAGCTCACTTGAAATAGCAAACGATAATGATGACATAGTATTGAATAGCTTCAACTGAATAGATAATATTTCATTCATCGATAATCAAGAGTAAGATTTAGAATTCATCTAAGGGTCATAAGACCTTGAACTATGTCCTAGGTTATAAACATTTCTATTTAAACCTTTAACAGTCGTTAGACTATATGGACTCTTTAACTCGTATTTAGGGGGAGCAGCCCTTCGTACCATATATTGTGCACAAACATCTTAATGCTTTCGCATGGTAATCATTTATTACTAGAGTTGTTCATCTCAGTTTTCATTAACGAGTCTGTACGAAAGAAAGTTTGATATAGATAAGCTCAAATGGTAATTTAGAGTTCAACTATCATCAACTAAGGAGTAGTTAAATCAACTTATAATAATTTAGAATTCAATAATAAAAGAATTATAAAATAGCTATGAGTCATAACAATAGACATCATATGCAACAGTCGCGCTTTAAAAATAACTTAAAGTATTTGAAAGATAGATTAGACCTTACTTGAACAATTAAGTCAAGGTCTCATTATTTCGATAATGAACTTCAATAATATACTTGCTCAATATGGAATTTATAGAGTAAAATAACTTGCATAATTATAACAAGAAAGGATATAACAACTTGCTCAATTTAAAGAGTAAGGATTAGGAAACTTGCATAAATGTAAAAGTAAGGTTTGATTTAGGACACTTGCCTCGTGCATAAGCTATAATTTACAATTACGTTCCACAATTAATCTACATATTACATTACGTTTACAATATCGATTAGTTTCATAAACACTACGTTTAACAGTTAAACTTCTTGTAGACATTAAAAAATTTAAGAACCCCGCGGGTCGGCTCGTAACCCGGGTTTCCTCAAATCGATATTCCTAAGTTCTCTCTACCCTTATTCTTTTTATTTAGAAAAAAGGTTTTGAAGGATTTTTTAGGAAATAGACCAACATGTGTTTATGTCGACGATTTGAATGTTTAGAGTTGCCCATTGGTAGATTGAATGGTTGAACCAACTCAACCGAGTTTGATTTGAAAAGAGGCCCAATTGCAGGACACTATTGAAACTTGATATTTGAAATCGGAGTTTTGAGTTCGGGGGCTTGGTTAAGTGTGGGGAAGGTGTTAGGCACCCCACGACTCCCGTGTAAATACGGTACTGTATCTTTTTAATATTTCCCTTAAAACTGTGAATGCGTGAGTGAATGCTATTTGAAAATTGGGCCTATTGGTTTGATTGAAAGTTTTGATAGGCTTCGTTGAGCCTATATACAGAGGGTTTGATTTGATTTGAAAATATATCTTTGATTTGATTTGCAAAAGCATTTGATTTGATTTTCTTGAAACGCTTTTCTTTTGATTGATTTGAAAATGATATTTTGAAAGTTGGTTTATCAAACCCTTACGCTGACATAGGAATTGAAACCGGTTTATATTTCCAATTTTATCTTTATAGCCTTAAGGCTGCATGTGAATGTTGATTTGTCGGGCTGCGAAGTATTCTCGACCACAGAAATATACAAGTGTTGGTCTCCTCATGGGTATGAAAACCATCGGAGGGACACTGACACGACAATTGATATTTTTTTCATTATATTGAGACCTTAAATCCGGATAACCGTTTTAAGGTCTATGTATGTACATTTTACAAAAAATTGGCAGGGTACATCTGTAAACTGGAGTTTGTCCATCATGGGAATCAGATCCCGATCGATTTGATCGTGAATCCCACGATTCTTAGGCTCACATATGAGTAGCCCATAAACCTGCACAGTTCAAATTTGCACAGAAATGGATATATATATATATATATATATATACATCCTCACGTCACAATGGAACCAATGATTCAACAGTAAATCCTGGCTGCGCTTAACCAAAGCGTCTCGTTCCCACTAGATAGCGATCTAAGGGACGCGAGGTTGCTTTTGAAGCTGAAACTAGAAAGAAAGCTAGATTTAAAGAAATCTCAGCCATTCTAGCTTTTTGGTTCAGTCTGGAGGTTTTGAACCTTTTGAAAACTAGAATTGGCGAGATTTAAATAAATCTAGTTCGCCCGCAGATATGTCAGTGCAGATTCATATACAAATGAATATTAAATGCAGCAGTTGAATAAATTGAGTAAAGCAATATATATAATTATATATATATAAATTGTAAAAGGGCAATGGGTTTTCACTCGCAAGCCTGGACTAGAATTGAAATATATATATATATATATATATATATATATATATATATATATATAAATATGAAAACTGTAAATAGCCACGAAATAATCCAAGCTGTGACAGAAATGAAATATATATATATATATATATATATATATATATAGAAAAAACAGTAAAAAGAGCGATGGATTTTCTCGCCGGTGCCCGTATTGAAATTAAAATTGACATAAAGTAGTCACCCAGTGATTGGGAAGAGCACCCAGTATGGGGAAGTGTGAAAAATCAGTAAAATAGCCATGAAGTAATCCAGGCCGGACTGAAAAATATATAAATATATATATATATTGACAGAAATGTAGTCAACCAATACTGCTGAGAGAACCAGTTATGGTGAGAGTCGCTTATATATACGTAAATATATATAAAAGTGATAAACTACCTCGAATTTGACATCCGGGCTTGACAGAATTGAAATATTAGTATATATACAGTTAAATATATACAAAAAAGGGCCAAACCCGGACTGGGAAGATAACCCAGTCCGGCGAAGATGCCAGAATGTGTGTGCTAGTAAATTGAAGCTGCTGGAGCTGACGGATCGTCAATCCGAGTTGTAAAAATGGAAAAATTTGTGTTTTCGTACAAAAATGTACCAAATTTTGATTAAAACAGTCCCGAAACTAAATTCCGGGCGTATTTAGAAGATGAAACTTCGTGTGCAAGTGAAAAATAGTGCAAAGTAGTAGTATTGACTTTCTGATCGTAAAAATACTTATAATGGACTGCAATACGGGCTTTTTGCCAAATCGTAGGCTCTATACGTCCAAATCTACAGGTGGTTTTCTGATATGTGGTAGTATATGGGTATACCTACGTGTTAGAGTGAAAAAATTTGGGTTTGGAAGAGCTGTAAAAGTCGAGAAATTGAACTGGCAGAGCTTCGCTGCATTTTGAAAACTTAAAAATGAAGGGGGGGGTGCACGTTTATGTATAGGCCAGGGAGCCCTAGCTCTACTTGCGGCTGTCGTAGGTAGAGGTGCGGCTCCCCTAGGTGGGGCCCACGTATCGGGTTTGTTATCTCAAAGTACATGCATTCCGTACAACGCGCAGTCGAAGTCGGAACTTTTAAACTTTTGATCGAAGCGTCCGTTTGAGGCATGCGATACCTTTTCGGAAAGCCCTCGTCGAGAGTGTCGCCATGACATGGGATAAAATATTTTTCGGGTCCAAGAAGACATGTTCATAACCAGGTCTTCGATTCCCTACAGTTTGCCCGTTGAGTTGTTGATGTGCCAATAAATTGGTATATCCTAGCCTGTTAATTTTTATTTTAGAGAACATATATTTTTACAATTGTTGTGTTTTAAGTGTTTCTCAGGTGTGGAATTTAATGGAGAAATTGGACTTTTGAATGGAGTAATTTAGAGCTTAAAAGACAACTAGTCCAAGTTCTGGGCCAGACCCATTAACTTAAGTGAAGAAAAAAATTCAGCAGCCCAAATAAAAGGAGCTAAACGTCATTTACTTATGGGGGATGCCCTAAATGAACGAGGGCAGCCGCACTTATAAAAAGAAAACAAGGGGAGCTGCTGAAAAAAAGAAAAAAATGGAGAAGAAAAGAGGACGGGAGCAGCTGAGTTGCAAGTGTAGTTTGTTTATTATTATATTTTTCTTTTTACACAATAGAGGAGCATTGTTTTGCTTATATAATTCCATTTTTTTGGCGTGAGTGGCGTCCAAGGAATGAGAGGGAGATGATTATTACTTTGGGCTTCTTCTCGTTGGAAAGAAAAGGAGGAAGCAGTATTCTATTATTTATTTATTTTTTCTTTGTATTCAAGTAGTGAGATTTTAGCAATTTATTAAAGGAGCAGCAGCAATACATGGGTAAATTGAATTCATTTCTTTTTCCAATTAATTAGCACATTCAAGTAAGTATTCTGTTTATTTAATTATATATGTATTATTTTATTATGTTTTGTGTTTCAATTTGAAGCATGTTAGGCTAGATTATTTTCTAGGGTTGAGGATGAGTATAATTGATTGATTCTATTGCACATATTTATGCCAATTGATTCTACCAATTTAGTGCTTTCGCGTTAAAAAATTAATTCTTTCTATTGGATGCCTATTTGTACTGACAAAAAAATAAGGTTGGATTCTTATTATTATTTATTAGATTCCGTTTATAATTTGTTAAAAGCGGACATAAACTGTGTTTTGTTGGAAATAATGAGTGTTTTGATTTTATACATATGTTTGGCTATGAAAGAATTAACAATCTAAATTTATAAAATAAAAGGATTTAATTAAATTTATTTTCCGCATCTAATAGAGTCGAGAGACCAAATTAGTGCGAGATAAAAAATAAAATTTATTGGGCATGAATATTAGGAAAATGAAATCAATTATATGATTCCACCACCCTAGTATTTTATTATTGATTATTTTATTCCCGTATCTTTAGTTGATAAAAATTCTCTCAAAATTTCTAAGCTGGATTAGGAATTAATTAGAATTAGTGAGTGAGATAAATACGTTCCATCCGTCAAGTCCTTAGGGTTTGACCTCGCACTTGTAAGCTATACTAAGTATTCAACTCGTGCACTTGTGAGTATATAAAACATCCATAACAAGTTTTTGGCGCCGTTGCCGGGGACTTGAATTTTTTCTTAACATCTCACTAATTTAGATTATTTCCTTCTACTAGTTTCTTTTAAAAAAAATTAAAAAAATTAAAAAAAAAATAGAAAAAAAAATAGGAGTTGAGTAGTGCATGATTGTTGTCTGGAAGAGTGGTGATAAGAGATTGACTAAGATAGAGAACTTAGAGTTAAATCCTTTATTTGAGAAAGAAACAATAGCTGAAGAACAAGAAGAAGCAAAAAATTTAAAAGAACATTTATCTCCTATCACAACCAACCCGCTTCATGCATCGTGTTGCCTCCAACAACTGCAAAAACCATTTCGAGCTACAATCGCAAGTGATTCAACTTCTTCCCATTTTTCATGGAATCGATCAAGAAGATCTTTACCTCCATATTAAGGATTTTCTAGATATTTGTGCCACTTTCAAATTTCAAAATTTTTCTGATGAATCGGTCTGCCTACATTTATTTCCTCTCTCCCTGAAAGGGAAAGCAAAGGCATGGCTTAACTCATTACCATCTAGGTCCATCTTTGGTTGGGAGACTTTGGTTTCTAAATTTCTAACTAAATTTTTTCCCATGTCAAAGACAAATGAACTTCGAAGACAAATATCCGATTTTAGTCAAGAAGATCATGAAAAATTCTATGAATCTTGCCAAAGATTTAAGGACCTACATTTGAGATGTCCCCACCATGGTTTTGAGACATGGAGACTTGTCCAATATATTTATAATGGGTTAACTCAAACCAACTGAAACATGATTGAATCCATGAATAGTGGCACTTTCCTTAGTCTGACAGAAGACGAAGCTTATAATTTTCTTGAGAATCTATCCGAGAGCTCTCAGCAATGGGATTTCTCCTCTCGTAGGAATTCATCTTCTTAAGTTAAGAAGGAAGCTAAGAAAGAAGGAATATATGAGCTAACCAAAGACATAGAGACTAGAAGGCAGTTAGATAGTCTCTCAAAGAAACTTAAAGCGTTAGCTTTGCGGTTGGATAACAATTTTGTCAATCAAGTTCAAGCTGAAGGGTGCTCTATGTGTGCTAGTCCTATGCATACATCGTAAACTTTCCCCTCTATGGTAGGATTCTCTAAATTCATGCCACAACAAGTAAATACGATGAATGATTACAAAAAGCAATTCAATAGCCCATTCACAGAGACATACAATTCGAGTTGGAGAAATCACCCAAATTTTTCATGGACACAAGCTCAACCCATGCCCAATATGGGTCCCCCATCGGCTAATGTTCCACGACAGCAACCATTTCCTGGTTTTTGTCCACCAATCAATTCTTATCCACCATTTCAATCTGCTCAGCCTGCTCAACCATCCCATGTCACTCCACAAGAATTCTCATCTTTGGTGGACACTTTAAAAAAATCCATTCAAGTGACCACCCAAAATAACCAGACTTCAAGTTAAATTTTGCAAGAAGTTAGGAACAATGGCCTCATGAACACTCAAGCTATCATCAAGTTAGAGAGTCAAATTGGTCAACTGGCTAGTCATTTGGGTGAGAGAGAAAAGGGTAAATTTCCTAGTCAGCCGATTCCGAATCCTAAAGGTGTTTCCTCGGGTGGGATAACTCCTAACCCACCAAATGCACCAACACATGGGCAAGTTCAAGCCATCACCACCCTTAGGTCGGGAAAGGAAATTAATAGCGAAGAGGAAGAGAAAGAAGAAGAGCAGTATCCAGCTGAGGTTGAGCCTACACCTCAAGTTGTGAACCAAGCTCCTCTTGCTAAGCAATCAAGTGAAGATCTCTCGAGTAGGACCTTTGTTCCTAAACCCCCATTTCCTCATAGGCTAAAAGACAATAAGAAGGGTACTCAATTCGAAGAAATTTTGGAAGTGTTTAAGCAAGTTCAGATAAACATTCCATTACTTGATGCCATCAAACAAGTACCTTCTTATGCCAAGTTTCTCAAAGACTTGGTCACTCAAAAGAGGAGAACAAATGTTCCAAAAAAGCATTCTTAGCTGAACATGCAAGCTCCATTATTCAATGCAAGATCCCTGTCAAGTATAAGGACCCTGGATGTCCAACAATTTCATGCAAGATAAGAGATCATCATACTGAGCGAGCTTTGGTAGATTTGGGGGCTAGTGTGAACTTACTGCCATATTCTTTGTATGTGCAGTTGCATTTAGGAGAGTTGAAGCCCACACCAATGACAATCCAACTTGCTGATAGGTCAGTGAAAATTCCTAGGGGTGTCATTGAAGATGTTCTGATCAAGGTATAGACTTTCTATTTTCCTGTGGACTTTGTTGTCCTTGATACTGAGCCTGTTCAAAACACAAGAGGCCAAATTCCTGTGATTTTAGGGTGACCATTTCTTGCTACATCCAACGCCCTCATCAATTGCAGAAATGGAGTGATGAAAATTTCTTTTGGGAATCTCACAGCTGAGCTAAATGTTTTTGACATTAGTAAGACCTCGATAGACACTGATGATAATGATTTCGGACAAGTCCATTTGACTGATTGTCTAGTAGAGGAATCTTTCTTGCAAACTTGCAAAGAGGACCCTTTAAGAAGCTTGCCTATCCCATTTTGGTTGTGATTTCAATATTGATGAAACTATAGAGCAAGTCAATGCACTTTTAGATTCAGTGTCGGTCATGGATACACATTCTTTCCAACCAAAACTAGTGCCTCTCAATCTCTCATCAACTCCCCGGCCTCCTTCCATTGAAGAACCACCAAAGTTGGACCTAAAGCCCTTGCCAGATAATTTGAAATATGCATTTCTAGGTCCAGCAGAGTCGTTGCCAGTAATCATAGCTTCTAATCTCGATAATGCTCAAGAGAAAAAATTACTTGAAGTCCTTCACGAGCATAAGGAAGTTATTGGGTGGTCTGTTGTAGATTTAAAAGGAATCAGCCCGTTGGTTGTCATGCATAAGATTCACTTAGAGGAGAATGCAAAACCCTCCCGTGAACCACAAAGAAGGCTGAATCTAGTGATGCAAGAAGTAGTTAGGGCTGAGGTACTCAAGCTTCTTGATGTGGGTATTATATATCCGATATCAGATAGTAAGTGGGTGAGCCTTGTGCAAGTAGTTCCAAAGAAGTCAGGAGCTACAGTGGTAGTCAATGAGCATAATGAGTTAGTTCCATCTCGTGTTCAGACGGGATGGCGTGTTTGTATTGACTACCAGAAGTTGAATTCAATGACTAGGAAAGATCACTTTCCCCTTCCTTACATTGATCAAATGCTGGAAAGGTTAGCCGGTCATGCTTATTACTGCTTTTTGGATGGTTATTCTGGCTATAACCAAATTCCAGTCGATCCATCTGATCAAGAGAAGACAACATTCATGTGCCCTTTTGGTACATTCGCCTACCGATGCATATCTTTTGGGCTATACAATGCACCAGTCACTTTTCAGCGGTCCATGATTTCCATATTCTTAGGCATGGTAGAGCAATTCTTGGAGGTTTTCATGGATGGTTTTTTTGTGTTTGGGTCTTCTTTTGATGAATGTCTGAAACACCTAGCTCTAGTCTTAGAGAGGTGTAGAGAGAAAAATCTAGTGCTTAATTTGGAGAAGTGCCATTTTATGGTACAAAGGGGAATTGTTCTAGGGCATATCATCTCTAAAGAGGGAATCGAAGTAGATAAGGCTACAGTAGAGTTAATCTCTAACCTGCCGCCCCCGCGGACGGTTAAAGAGATTCGCTCATTTTTAGGCCATGCTAGTTTTTACAGGCGTTTTATATAGGATTTTAGCAATTTGTGCAATCTCCTTGCTAAAGACGCCCCATTTAACTTCAATGAAGCATGCCAAAAAGGCTTTGACTCACTGACATCTGCTCTGATCTCCGCACCTATTATCCGATCCCCTGACTAGAACCTTCCATTTGAGATCATGTGTGATGCCTCTGATTATGCAGTTGGGGCAGTTTTAGGTCAGAGAATTGATTAAGTCCCTCATGTGATCTACTATGCAAGCAGAACATTGAATGATGCTCAGATTTATTACTCTACCACAGAGAAAGAATTGCTGGCAGTCGTATTTGCCCTAGAAAAGTTTAGGTCCTATCTCTTGGGATCTAAAGTCATTGTCTATTCAGATCACGCCGCTTTGAAATACTTATTTTCCAAGAAAGATGCAAAGTCGCAGCTGATTCGGTGGGTCTTGTTGCTCCAAGAGTTTGATTTATAGATTAAAGATAAGAAAGGAGCTGAGAATGTTGTTGCAGATCACATATATAGGCTTATAGTTAAATTCTCAAGTGATCCTTTGCCCATAGCTGAGACATTCCCTGATGAGCAACTTATACATGTTTCCCAATCACCTTGGTATGCGGACATTGTTAACTATCTTGTCACACATGAAATGCCAAATCATTGGTCTAAGCAAGATAAGTGCAAATTCTTATCTGAGGTGAAGCACTTTTATTGGGATGATCCCTATCTCTTCAAGTATTGTCCTGATCAGGTAATTAGAAGACGTATCCCTGAGGAGGATCAAATGAAAATTCTCTCATTTTGCCATGATCAGCCGTGTGGAGGCCATTTTAGTGGAAAAAAGACAGCTGCTAAAGTATTGCAGTGTGGATTTTATTGGCCTTCCTTGTTTCGCAATGCACATGCCTATTGTGTTGCTTGTGAGAGATGTCAAAAGTTAGGTAGTCTCATGCAACGAAGTATGATGCCCTTTAATCCCATTTTGATAGTGGATATTTTTGATGTGTGAGGATAGAATTTATGGGAGCCTTTCCTAACTCATTTGGCAATCTTTGTATTTTCATAGCCGTTAACTATGTGTTAAAGTGGGTGGAGGCTATTGCGTGCAGAACAAATGACCACAAAGTGGTGGTTAAATTTTTAAAAGAGAATATTCTTGCACGATTTAGTACACCCCGCGCTATCATTAGTGATGGGGGGTTGCACTTTTGCAATAGACAATTTAAAGATCTAATGAAGAAGCATGGAGTAATTCATAAAGTGTCAACCGCGTACCACCCACAAACTAGTGGGCAAGCTAAAATTTCAAATAGGGAGATTAAGCACATCTTAGAGAAGACGATAAATCCCAATATGAAGGATTGGTCAGTCTGGCTAATTGATGCCTTGTGGGCATATCGTACTGCATACAAGACTCCCATTGGAATGTCCCCTTATCGCTTAGTGTATGGCAAGGCATGTTATCTGCCTGTTGAGTTAGAACATAGTGCTTTTTGGGCTGTTAGACAGCTGAATTTTGATGTCAACAAGGCAGGAAGTCATAGAAAGCTTCAAATTGATGAGCTAGAAGAGATAAGGAATGATGCTTATGATTGTGCAAAATCGTACAAGGAGAGGATGAAAAGGGTGCATGATCAAAAGATTCTTAGGAAATCCTTTCACCCTGACCAGAAAGTCCTTTTATATAATACTCGTTTGCATCTATTCCCAGGGAAGTTGAAGTCTAAATGGTCCGGTCCTTTCATAATCCAGCAGGTGTATCCTCATGGGACCATTGAGATTCAGAATCCCAAAGATGGTACTGAGTTTAAAGTGAATGGCCATCGTTTAAAACCATTTTTGGAGTTAAAAAATCCAGAAGTTGAAGTTATGCTTTTAGAGGATCCCGTTTATCGGGTTTGATTTTTTTTTAGGCCATGAATCATGTATATTATTGTATAGTTGGATTTTTTATTTTTTTTCTTTTCTTTGTTCTATTTCAAGCAAAAGTGCAGGATTATCTCTTTGATTTGAGCTTTAAATCTGAAATTTATTGAGCTTTCCATACGAGGCATACATTCATATTCAGGTGATATCTTTCCTTTACTTATTTACTTATCTTTACACATTGTGAACAATGTAAGATTTAAGTTGAGAGGGGGGGGGGGGTGGATTTATTTGCCTTATTATTTCATGCAGTTCATAGATGCCACTTTGTTAGGATATGAGCAAATTATTTTATTCTTTAAAAAAAATAGAAAGAATTTTTTTTTTTGCAATGGTTCTTGAGCTGATACTGAGTTTCCCTTGTCTAGCTGATGCAATAACGATGACGCATTTGTCTTAATGCTTTACATGTGCATGCTTAGTTCTCTTACTATCATTATTAAGAGAAATTTTTATGATCTTCAATCGTCATTTTATTTGAGCAAATAAGATAAGAAATGCATGACTAGATGGATGGGTGAGTACAACTTGAATTTCCTGAAAACATAAATGCAGAGACTAAATAACCTGTGAGATTTGAGCCAATCATCTTATTTGAGGGTTTTTACATCAACTCTGAATTGTTTTTAAAAAAAGCGTATTGTGTTGAGTAGTCTCATTATTCTTTGTTTTGATTGAACACTAGAAGGGTACATCCATGAAATGCAATTTTTTTTGAAGGATTCCTAATACTGCTTGAACTGAAGAACTCTTGACCTTAGGAAGTGACTTAGGCCATCTTTGATAGCTGACATATGAGCCTAATCCCACTTTTACATATGGACCGCTAGTCACCTTTTTGAGCCTTTTATATAGCCTTTCTTTTGTAGCCCAATATCTTTACCCTACTCTACTTTACAGTGTAAACCATATTTATGGCCTACCCTTTATCTATGGATGTGTTGAGATTGTTTCTATGTATGGGCAGTAGTGAAAAATGAGCTTGAAAGAATGAAAAGAAAAAAAAAGAAAAAAAATGCAAAGTGATGAAATCTCTTTTAAAGATTAAAGAAAATAAAAAATTTACATGGAAAGGAGATGTGAAAAAGATGTGAAAAAAATTGGAAAAAATTAAAGAAAAGCTCAAATGAAGTTGAATTAAGCCCAAGTGATAATTTTATATCTCAACATGTTTCTTAGATCGTTGAATTCCTTATATGCCCCTTCGTTTCATAACCCTTGCCCTAAGCATGACATTACAATCCTAAAAAGTCCTAATGATCCGTTGGAATATGGTTTAGAGGTGAGAGTAGTAGAGGGGATCCAATTATGCATTTCACCTTTTTAGTGGGATTTATCTGTGCATGAGACTCTTGTTCTTTCATTTATAGCATTTTTCATATATACATGTGAGAGGCATTTGAATTTGAATACATTTACTCTTTATAGCCCACATGTAATGAGAGCATTTACACCTTATTCATGAATGTTTCATTTGTTGAGTGTATGCCATGTCAGGAGTTGAGTCAAAGCGTAGTTTGGATGGGGTTAGAGAGTTTTGTTTACTTTGATATCAATGATGTTATGTTGTTGTCAATTCACACACTCACAATGAGATTGGCGAGAATGAAATATTTTTATTGATCTTGTTAGTTTGAGAACTTTGATGTTGCATGTGTGTCATATTGCCTTAGCATGTGGGTGTTTTGATGTCATTGTTGAGTTATTTGCATTGGTGAAGAAAGGGAAAACATATTTTAGAAAAAAACCATTGCATTCGAATTTTGTTGGTATATTCACTATAAACCATTAGGAGACAAAACTATTCCTACTAGGGACACCTAGAGGTTTAAAGGCTTGTAGTATACGCTAAATACTATCGTGTTCCTTACGAAAGTGGCTTAAGTTTATTTATTTTATTAATTTGCTTCATTTTCTTAGTTTTTACTTTGCTCGAGGACTAGCAAAGTATAAGTTGGGGGGAATTTGATGTGCCAAGAAATTGGTATATCCTAGCCTGCTAATTTATATTTTAGAGAGCATATATTTTTACAATTGTTGTGTTTTAAGTGTTTCTCAAGTGTGGAATTTAATGGAAAAATTGGACTTTTGAATGGAGTAATTTAGAGCTTAAAAGACAACTAGTCCAAGTTATGGGCCAGACCCATTAACTTAAGTGAAGAAAAAAATTTAGCAGCCCAAATAAAAGGAGCGAAACGTCATTTACTTATGGGGGATGCCCTAAATGAAGGAAGGCAGCCGCACTTATAAAAAGAAAACAAGGGGAGCTGCTGAAAAAAAGAAAAAAATGGAGAAGAAAAAAGGATGGGAGCAGCTGACTTGAAAGTGTAGTTTGTTTATTATTTTATTTTTTCTTTTTACACAATAAAGGAGCATTGTTTTGCTTATAAAATTCCATTTTTTTTGGCGTGAGTGGCGTCCAAGGAATGAGAGGGAGATGATTATTACTTTGGGCTTCGTCTCGTTGGAAAGAAAAGGAGGAAGCAGTATTCTATTATTTATTTATTTTTTCTTTGTATTCAAGTAGTGAGATTTTAGCAATTTATTAAAGGAGCAACAGCAATACATGGATAAATTGAATTCATTTCTTTTTCCAATTAATTAGCACATTCAAGTAAGTACTCTATTTATTTAATTATATATGTATTATTTTATTATGTTTTGTGTTTCAATTTCAAGCATGTTAGGCTAGATTATTTTCTAGAGTTGAGGATGAGTATAATTGATTGATTCTATTGCACATATTTATGCCAATTGATTCTACCAATTTAGTGCTTTCGCGTTAAAAAATTAATTCTTTCTATTGGATGCCTATTTGTACTGATAAAAAAATAAGGTTGGATTCTTATTATTATTTATTAGATTCAGTTTATAATTTGTTAAAAGCGGATATAAACTGTGTTTTGATGGAAATAATGAGTGTTTTGATTTTATACATATGTTTGGCTATGAAAGAATTAACAATCTGATTTTATAAAATAAAAGGATTTAATTGAATTTATTTTTCGCATCTAATAGAGTCGAGAGACCAAATTAGTGCGAGATAAAAAATAGAATTTATTGGGCATGAATATTAGGAAAATGAAATCAATTATATGATTCCGCCACCCTAGTATTTTATTATTGATTATTTTATTCCCGTATCTTTAGTTGATAAAAATTCTCTCAAATTTTCTAAGCTGGATTAGGAATTAATTAAAATTAGTGAGTGAGATAAATACGTTCCATCCGTCAAGTCCCTAGGGTCGACCTCACACTTGTAAGCTATACTAAGTATTCGACTCGTGCACTTGCGAGTATATAAAACATCCACAGCAGCTGTCTTGCGTTGTTGGCACTCGGGATCATTGATGTGGTTCGTTCTGACTTAGATTACATCAATTCGGCTTGAGTTTAACCAAAACGGTTCAGAGTTGGTAAACTGCCCGTTTTGCCCCTCCCGGGGTTGCCTGTTGTGTCGGCACGACCTTTGATGGATCTAGCTTCCTAGGGTTGTCTCTGGGGCTGAACTGCACTTCCCGAATTGACGCCGGGGCTGACCTGTACTTACCCGGCAGAGACCGGGGCTAATCTTGATGGCCTGATATTGAGATCGGGATTAATCGATATCTCCCGGGTTAATGTCGTGGCTGCCTTGTACCTTTCAGGTTGCTGTCGAGGCTGGTTTGAAGACCCGATATTGAGATTGGGGTTGAACTTGACGATCCGATTGACGATCGGGGTTGAGTTGATAGCTTGATATTGAGATCAAGATTTATCTGAAGGTCCGATTGGAGATCAGAGCTGGATTGACGGTCCGATTGGAGATCAGAGCTGGATTGACGGTACGATTGGAGATCGGAGCTGGATTGACGGTCCGATTAGTGATCGGAGCTGGATAGACGGTCCGATTGGAGATCGGAGCTGGATTGAAGGTCCGATTGGAGATCGGAGCTGGATATACGGTCCGATTGGAGATCAGAGCTGGATAGACGGTCCGATTGGAGATCGAAGCTGGATAAATGGTCCGATTGGTGATCAGAACTGGATTGACTATCCGATTGGAGATTGGAGCTGGATAGACAGTCCGATTGGAGATCGGAGCTAGATTGACGGTCTGATTGGAGATCGGAGCTAGATTGACTGTCCGATTAGAGATCGGTGCTGGATTGACAGTTCGATTGGAGATCAGAGCTGGATTGACCGTCCGATCAGAGATCGAAGCTGGATTGACGGTCTGATTAGAGATTGGAGTTGGATAGACGTTCCGATTGGAGATCGGAGCTGGATAGAGGGTCCGATTGATGATCGAAGATGGATTGACGGTCCGATTAGAGATCAGAGCTGGATTGACGGTCCGATTGGAGATCAGAGCTGGATAGAATATTCGATTGGAGCTCGAAGCTGGATGGATGGTACAATTGGAGATCGGAGCTGGATAGACAGTTCGATTAGAGATCAGAGCTGGATAGATGGTCCGATTGAAGATCGAAGCTGGATAGAAGGTCTGATTGGAGATCGGAGCTGGATTGACGGTCCGATTGGAGATCGGAGCTGGACTACTGACATTGGTGGTCGAATTTAGGTTTATCGATATTGGTGATCAAATTTAGGCTTACCGACATTGGTGGTCGGGTTTAAGTTTATCGATATTGGTGATCAGATTTAGGCTTACCGACATTGGTGGTCGGATTTAGGTTTACCGCTATTGGTGATCGGATTTGAATTAACGGACCAACATTGGTCGCTGGTTTTGAGTTGGAGGCCCGGTATTGAGACCGGGGTTGATTTGAAAAGAAGGCTCTGCCCTTCTATAATATTGGTGATGGGACAGTGAAAATTTCGAGTGTCTACAGATGCCCCTCTTTATCATGTCCATGCAATGCAATGGAATGGGAAGGATAAAGATTAGTAGACACTATAAATGCAAATGTAGATGCCTGGCAGTGCATGGTATGTCATGTGTAGGGTCAGCATGGATTACTTCACGTCATTGTCTGTTGGGGATAACGTTACTTGTGACGACCATTGAGGTTGATACGATTATCGTTGATTTACCCTCCCTGATGAGTTGTCAGATTTGGGGCTATAAAAGACGACTTTCGTCACCTTTTGATGGGGATGACGATGTTTATGATAGCTTACCTGCCTCTGGTGAGATTGGTGAAGATAAGCTATCATAGATTTTTTGGTCGTGACCTGCTGGGGATGACGTCTTCTGCGATAGCTTTGTAGATCCTGATGAGGTTGATATAGTTGTTGTTGATTGACCTCCCTGATGGGGATGCTATGGCCGCTTCCTTGATTTGAGAACAAGGGTGTCTATGTTCATCGATTGAAGGATACTCCGCTGGGGATAGCTTCTGGTTATCGAATTGTTTTGCCTAAAGCTTCTAATGCCTACCTGGACGATAGTCTGCACTAGTAGTTTGCCACAGAAGTATGTATCATCGACCTCGATTAATAATCCCCTTTTGAGGATGTGTGTAACAGATTCCATCATCTATTCTTTGTGGGGATGGAATATTGCAAGACTTCCGCCTCGAGATCATCTCCTGATGTTTCATGGGCTAGTCCGATGGTCGAAGCATCATTGGGGTTGGGCCAACGGCTAGATTGGATCTCGTTCTATACCTGAGGTTTGCTGGAACTGAGCCAATGGTTGAAATCAACTTTGGTCAGTACCCAAACTTCGCTGGTACTGAGCCAACGGATGAAACTACTTTGGTCAGTACCCGAACGTCGCTGGGGCTGAGCCAACGGCTGAAACTGCTTCAGTCGGTACCCGAACTTTGCTGGGGCAGAGCCAATGGCTGAAACTGCTTTGGTAAGTACCCGAACTTTGCTGGGGCTGAGCCAACGGCTGAAACTGCTTTGATCAGTACCCTAACTTCGCTGGGGATAAGCCAACGGCTAAAATTGCTTTGGTCAGTACCCGAACTTCGAAAAATGAAAGTTTTCGGCAGTTTGGCACAATTTTTGCGCAGTTTAATTTGTTGATCCCCGGACATGGCTCCGGGATGAATACCAAGGGTCTTCGGGAAATTTCCTTTTCCGTCAGGATGACGCTGCTTAAACACAAGATTTCTGGCCAAAACCGCTCAATTACGTAGCGATTTCTCTTTAGATTTGACTTGGCAGCCCATTTAAACTCATTTTTTACTCGAACAGAACCGGGCCCGGGGGAAGTGGGACCCACCTGGGCTATCGCAGGTGGAGGTACGGCTAGCTGGGCTTTAAATGGAGCTTGCGAGTTTTTATTTTACAAGTTTTCCGTTTGAGCATCGAAAGGATTTGCGATCTTCTTTTTCAGATCTACGGGGTTCTGGAAGTCGGATTCTAATTCCGTCAGTTCCTACGCGTTCAGCGCAGCGCAGGTAACGTTTTACATGCTTTTTTTCACAATTTTTGACCGTTAGAAGCATGCGAACCGCCTAGGGTGCTTTCAAACATAATGTATGCAAAATGTACGTCTATATGACCTGTAAAAAAATTTCTGACTACATATGTATGCATATCTTACTATAATACACGTTTGGATGTAAGAAAATTCAGGTTCTAAGACAGTCAATTTTTGCACTTTTTGATTAGTTTAATCATCCTTTTTGAGGCCTGGTGAGCCTGGATTTTCAACTAAAAATGTCCATGGTAATTTGGCTACCATGTGAGGTTGATTTTTTATTTTTTTTAGAAAATATGAACTGTTTCTATTTTTTGGTAGGTGTGCTACTGAATGGCCACCTAGGCTTGCCTGTGTGCATGTGGATAGTCCATTTTACAAAGGAGACACTGGCAAAATTTTTCCAAAATCTCGGGCTTTGAAAAATAT
This sequence comes from Panax stipuleanatus, assembly GCA_020205555.1. Lineage (NCBI taxonomy): Eukaryota > Viridiplantae > Streptophyta > Magnoliopsida > Apiales > Araliaceae > Panax > Panax stipuleanatus. Next base: position 139,993,666 of record CM035117.1, read on the forward strand.
GCATTTTTGACTTTGTGGGGAATTTTTACTGACCCATGCAGGTTTTGAGTTGCTAGGTTTTGAAAACATGCAGTTTTAATTTTATTGGGTATTTTTTACTGACCCATGCATGTTTTAGGACCTTGAGATATATTCTGGACTGATTAAAAAATGATAAGCCACAGGTTTTAGGCTTACCGCACCCTTTCTGAGGTGATTTAAAGACTTGTTATCGTATATGGATCGTGATAGACCCGGCAGTTCCAGTAGGGTCTCTTTGGGGATTAGACGTAGGAGGGCGTTTGATGTGCCACAGCCACGTCCGGCTAAGATGCCTCGTAGACTGGTAGAGGACAGGATTCATCCAGCATAGGACGAGTAGTCATTGGATATTGATGATGAGGAGGCTCCATTCGCCGTTCCTGCTCCCACTCAGGCTCCACGTGTGGAGGTCCCAGGCATTGCTGTGCCTACTCAGGAACTACTGGGCGACTTGAGTCGCCAACCTTCGAGATATCTTCACGCCAACGAGGTGACTTGAAGTCTTTCTTCTCTCTGGATTCTTTTCTTCCTTCTTGCTATTTTTGGGGCTCAGGGTTTTGATTTGGGTTAATTTTTATGCAGGTTCCCGGCTTTACGCAGCCTCAAGGGAACTGGTTTAGTGTGCACTCCCTATAACACACTTTGCATGAGGATTATAGGGAGATTATAGATGGCTGGGGATTTCAGGCCTTTTTCTGGATCCTTCCCCGCCGTTGCCCTTGGGGGTATATGAGGTATTTGTCTGAGCGCTGGTTCTACCAGACTCAGTCCCTTCATTTGCTGGATTACGAGGTGATGTTGACTCCTATGGACTGGAGATTTATCATCCATATTGAGTTTGAGGGCTAGTCAGTGCCTATCATGACTAACATTTCACCCGCTATAGTTCGGTCCCTGCTGGGAGTCCCGACGATGGCATTCAAGGGTCGGGCAGTTCGATCTGATCCCTTGAGTATAGATGCCCAGGATGGGACTTTGCAGTTACCTCCGTATGATGACCAGAGGGCTAGAGATTGCATTCTAAGGCGATTATTTTGTCGATCATCAGGGTTTATTTCGTGGTGGATAACTCGTCTACTGTGTCCTTCGCTTTGATCAGCGCCACTCGATATGTAGAGCGCCTCAGTGACTATGATTGGGGCTCCTATACCTTTGCCTCTTTTCTCCGGGGCATGCACATGCTTTCGGAGGGTACGATGGAGGCTTGGTTAGGATTTTACCCATTTCTGCTGGTGAGTACATCTTTTTGTACCTTTTTAATTTCAGCATTTTTGTCATTCTTGATCACTGAGGACTTTTGATATTTGCATGATCAGCTTTGGGCATTTGAGTGGCTTCCTTGCCTATAGCCCGTTACTGCATTAGGTCTGGAGACCTATCCTCGAGGACGGAGATGGCATCACTGCACTTTGACGGAGGTCCCTATTGCTGAGGGATTCACTCATGCCCGTTTACAGTTAAAGTTTTTGACAGCAGATTTGGTCACCTGGATGCCTTACACATCCGAGCATTTGACCGTCGAATTCGAGGGAGGAGTCCCAACTGGCAGGGTGTTTGACTTATCGACCCGCAGGGTACCGTTGTTGATGGCAGGAGGCTGGGAGCTCTATCTTGGAAAGCGTGCTATTAGGAGCATCACAGAAGAGATCCGTATTCCCATTATTCCTCCAGCTTGGCATCATTGGCCATTGACTATGCCTTTGACAGACATCCCTTTGGAGGGCATTGATGGCTTCACACTATCAAAGGGTCCGTACAGCCAGGAGGCATTTGGCCGATGGTGGAGCTCTCGTACTGTTGGAGCTCAGACTCAGGCTACCCTGTTTATGGCAGACATGGTGCCAGGATCCGTGATGATGAAGATTGGATAGCTTTCCTCAGGGAGCCGGCTCATGCAGACCAGATAGCAGATCTGACTAGGGAGTTAGAGCAGGCTCATTTCTTTATCAAGCACGTTGGCCGAGATCCGTCAGAGGTATCATTTTTTGGCCCATCCAGCTCAGGAGCAGGTCCCTCTTCAGTTCTATTTAGCAGCAGTTATACAAGGGAAAATCCTCCCTTATATCACCCAGATATGCCTGATCCTAGCAGCTTTGTGCCGACAGAGGAGATGGAGCAGGTTGATTGATTCGACACTGATGCCTACTACTTCCTCTGATAGCTATTGGAGCTATACTTTTTGGTCAGCCACTATTTTGGCTATTCGGCACTTCTGCCATCATTTTGATATGTAGTAGTTGGGTGGTGGTACCCCATTTTCCATGTATTCTTCCTTTCACTTTGTATCAGGATACAGGGATGTTGTATGCAGTAGATAGCTTGTTGTAGAAATTCCTTCCATATCTTATCTTCTGCGTCATATTTATATTACTGTCATCATGCATGTATTATGTCATGTGTATGCATTCAAACAGCTGTGTTTTGACTTGACCTCTGGACAGTCTTGTGGTACGGTGTTACAGATGACGTCGTCTGCAGTCAGTCGTATTGAGCATTTACCACCATCTGTGGTGGCGGCATCATTGAGGTCCTAGTATGATAGTCTGCCCTTTCCTGCTAGGGAGACAGTGGACCATATGTTGGGGCATTCATTGGCCCTTGCGAATTTTTGGGTTCCGATCGGATTTGTTGAGGGCCTTCTACCCTGCTGGATTATCGACAGGCAGGTTTTCCGCTTCGGACGGCGTGAACTGACGCTGACTCTGGAGGAGTATCAGAGATATACTGGCTTGGATTTAGAGTTATCGTGCGTTCGGAAGGCGATTAGTGATATGAGGAGGCCGTTTATCGGCTGTCAGGTCTCCGTCAGAGTGTTGTCATGGATAAGATCATTTCGGGGTACGTGATCTCTATGGACTTCTTGATTGAGTGCTTTAGCGAGCTTGACAGTTATGGTCACCACGTCGGAGATTTCATTTGTTTAGCAGAGGCATGGCATGTGGCCAGGATAGACATTCTGCTGATGTGTGTTGTGGTATATGTCTACATGCCGTTGCGATTGGATCATCTAGATGTGGGATTGGTATTAGTGGTTAGAGCCCTTAGATAGGGTAGCACCATCATCCCGATGATATTGGCTAAGACATTTAGATCCGCTACGTATTGTAGTACCCATCCAGAGGGGTTTTTTAGGGGCAGCTCGGTCCTGCTGTATATATGGCTGATGTTCGATTGGATCCTTCAGGCCTAGGGGTTTTTGCTTTATACACGAGACATCTAGATCTTTCTCCTTTTAGCCTGTGGAGTGTATTGATGCAGAGTCTTGGTCGGCATTTCTATCAGATATTGATCATTTATTTGTGATCTTGCCATGCTCAGGGCTAGCATCCCCATATAGCTTTATCACTTATGCATCTGGCCTGGATTATTTGCCCCTAGCGGGTTAGAGAGGAGTGACTACCTATCATCCTTTAACAGTCATGTGTCAGTTTGATCAGCTGCAGAGTTTACACCATTTTGAGGGGTCTGCTGATCAGAGGATGTCGGCTTCTTCCATGTCATCCGCTGACTTGGTCAGAGTATATGAGTATTGGACTCATCGGGAGAGGGATAATTTCTCCAATAGCCATCCGGGCTATTCTCTGGAGTATTCTGCATGGTTGGAGGTAGAGACAAGAGTGGTAGCAGAGGCTTCTTCATCTCCTGGTGTGGATCCTGATGAGGAGGAGCCCATGGAGGATCCAGATTCTCCTACCGAGGATGAGCTGTTCATGAGTTTGACCGCTACTCTTGTTAGTGATTCCCCGACTATTCCTGTGGGGACAGATTTGACTTTAGCAGACTCACTATTCAGGATGACCTTTAAGAGAGACTCGTCTAGAGCACAGATGTTGGCTGCCTTGTCTGGTAGAGATTTAGCTTTTTCTGAGTGGGATGGTCTCAGGCTGCTTTAGATGCTGGATGGATTTAGCGGGAGGAGCTCCGCTCTGCTCTGGATACTGCAGTTGTAGAGCGAGACGAGGTTCGCTCGGCTAGGGATGCAGCATATGTTGAGATCGAGGAGACTTTGATTGCTCGAGACGCAGCTTTTGCGGAGAGGGATGAGGCTATAGCTTCCCGTGATTTCCACGTTGCTGATAGTACTGCTGTTCGATCTTGCATTCATGGTTTGATCACCGAGATGAGTGCTTATTTTGATGACCACTGTGCCACCTTGCAGATGACTGTGGATGTTCTGGGCCGTATGGAGGCTAAGTGGACTGCACTTACGGCTGCTCCACTATCTTCAAAGAGAGATGCCATGCTGGCATTGCTAACCTGCTTGTCCTTGGGTATATAGACTAGCTTTATTTTCCTGCACAGACTAGATCAACCATTTTTGTCATGTACAGGGCATTATGTATATAAAGCAGTTTTATATATCAGAGAAATATATTTTTGATGCACTTCACTGACTGGAGATGTATTATCATTGCTGAGTGATTACCACTCCTTTCATTACTCGCAGTTGTTGATGTATCTTGAGCTCCCCCTTGATGGACTGACAGTTGAGATGTCAGGGAGTATCTCAGATGGGCCTGTTGACCAGGGTAGTTTGATAAAATCTAGCTTCTATTTGTCTTTGGTGTCTTGGAACTGGTCTTTATTTTTTTGTTTTTTCCTGAAGGTCAAAAAACCACGCCGTAGATGGCTGCCTACGTACTCCCGGGTTGAGGGAGATCAGGTCATTCGTAGTTCATGCTAGTTTGGTTGGAGGGGTTTGAAAAGAGTTTACCTTGGATTCTGAGTCTGGTTTTATGAGTTTTTAATTTTTTATTTGGTTTGATCGCGCCAGAAATGGCTGCCTACGTACTCCCGGGTTGAGGGAGATCAGGTCATTCGTAGTTCCGGCTGCGCCGGTATGGTTTGATATTTTTTTATTTTTGGATTTTTTCCATAGTTTGACTGCACCAGAAATGGCTGCCTATGTACTCTCGGGTTGAGGGAGATCAGGTCATTCATAGTTTCGGCTTTCTAGTGAAAAGTCGAACTTGATTTGATTCGTAGGACCCGGATGCGGGTATGCATGTGTCTCAGACGTAATAACTTTTCACGGTGTCTGAATTGATGAGTTGTGAAAATTTGTTCCCATCCATCTCTTGCAGTCTGATAGCGCCCCCAGTCAACACTTCTTTGACAATGAAAGGGCCTTCCCAGTTTGGGGCGAATTTTCCTTTGGCTTCATCCTGATTGGCCAGGATTTTCTTTAGCACCGAGTCGTTTTCTCTAAATTGCTGAATTCGGACCTTCTTGTTGTAGGATCTGGCAATCCTTTGTTGGTATAACTATTCGTTGAAAATGGTCGTAGCTCTCTTTTCATCTATAAGAGACAGCTGATGATACCGGTCTTGAAACCATTGATCTTCATCTATTTGAGCATCGATCAACACTCGCAAAGATTCCATCTCTACTTCTATTGGAAGTACTGCTTCCATGCCATAGACCAACGAGTAAGGGGTAGCCTTAGTAGAGGTGCGCATTAAAGTCCTGTATGCTAACAGAGTTAGAGGCAGCAGGTCAGGCCAGTCCTTGTGATTGGCTGACATTTTTTGCATGATCTTCTTGATGTTTTTGTTGGCCTCTTCAACAGCGCCGTTCATCTTAGGCCGATAGATGACGAAATTTAGATGCTTGATGTGGAAATTACTGCATAGATCCACCATCATTTGATTGATCAAATTTTTGGCGTTGTCTGATACAATCACCTCCGATTGTCCATATCGATATACGACATTATTTATGATGAAACTGATGATAACCTCTTTTATGACTTTGGGAAAAGAAGCTGCTTCAACCCATTTGGTGAAGTAATCGATCATAGTGAAGATGAACCGATGACCGTTGCTGGCTTTGGGTTCCACTGGACCTATTACGTCCATTCCCCACATAGAGAAAAGCCATGGTGAACTCATGCTATACAGCTTATTTGGAGGAGCGTGAATGGCATTTCCATGTATTTGGCATTTAAAGCATCTCTTGACGTGATCATTGCAATCAGATTTAAGTGAGATCCAGTAATGTCCTGTTCTGATTATCTTCTTGGCTAGCATATGGCCGCTCATATGTGGACCACAGACTCCGCCATGGACTTTGTCCATTAGTCTTTGGGCTTGCTCATTGTCAAGGCATCTTAATAGGCCTATTCCCGCATCCCTTTTATAAAATGTGTCTTTGCTCAGATAGAACTTCATGGCCATTCTGAGAATCCGTTTCTGCTCTGATTGGCTTGCACCAGTGGGTGTGGATCCATCTTGAAACCAAGGCTGCTTGACATGAGGTATTTCATCTGATACTTCTCCCACATAATTCCCATATGTCGAGGCTTTCTGAATTGTGAACTGAATGTTGGGAAATCCACTCCTATCGGACATGCGAATTAATGAAGCCAACATTGTTAATGCATCAGCGAAGTCATTCCGACCCCGAGGAATGTGAACGAAGGTTATTGCTTTGAATTCCCGAGATATTTTGAGGACTTGCCGATGATAGGGCAGCAAATGCAGTTCTTTGGTGAGATACGCACCGGTAGTTTGTCTTATGACCAGCTCGAAATCTCCGAAGACGAGTAGGTGTTTGATAGACATGGATTGGGCTAGCTTCAACCCCATAATACAGCATTCATACTCGGCCGTGTTGTTGGTGTTGCCAAATTAAAGTTTGGTAGACACAGGATATTGATCACCTGTACTAGAGATGAGGACTGCCCCAGCTCCAGCACCTTCCATGTTTATCGCTCCATCGAAATACATTTTCCATAGTTGGACTGCATTCTCAGACTGGAGTTGTTGAATTGCCATGATCCCATCATCTGGGAAATAGGTCTCCAGGGGCTCGAACCCTCCTAAAGGTGCTTCTGCTAATTAATCTGCAATGCCTTGACCCTTGATTGACTTCTGAGTCATGTAGACAATGTCGAATTGCTGTAGGATCAACTGCAATTTGGACAGTCGATAATTCAGCATTGGTTTGTTGAATACATATTTGAGCGGATCCATGCGGGATATGAGGTAGGTCGTGTGCCCATGTGAATAATGTTGTAACCTCATGGCGGCCCATGCTGTTGGGTTTGTACGAAATCGTGACGCAATCAAATTGCAAAAATTAGCGGAAGCATGGTATATCAGAGTTTAAAAAATTTCTACAAAACCATTACCCGGATCATCCTTTATGCAAATTATTAATTTAAAACGATAAATAAGAAGTTATGGAATCATACCCTTGTAGAACGAAGCTTCCACAGGTACTAGTTCAACTCCTTGTTCTTCGTGATCTCCTTGAATTTCCGAGTTAGATTCCTTCCTTTGATCAACGTTAGCCACCCAAGTGTTTGGCCTCTAGAGGTGATCCACCAAGGAAGATGAATTATCAAGAAGGAGGGTGTTTGGCTTAACCTTAGTTTTCTATCCTCTATAAAAAAGGAGTACTCTCCAACAATTGGAATTACATCAATCTAATATCTATTATAAGACTTCTCTTATATAGACATTGGTCAACCCTTCTAATCCTATTAGACATGGGATTTCTTTTAATTAATTAAACTCCTTTAATTAATTTAGGCTTCCCACCACATGGGAATAATTAATTAAATTCATTTAATTAATTTGTCTCCTAATCTTATTAGGAATAAATGAGAGTACTAAATATTAAATTAATTACTAAACTCCTTTAGAAATTAAAATAATAATAATTGTAATAATATTAATAAGACTCCTCTTATTAATTTATATTTAATATTTCCAAAATATTAAATAATAAACATTAAGCTATTTAATTTATTCTATCACCATAGATTAAATTAATTATACTTAATGCATTATTACGATTATGCCATTACCTTCTTAAATAATTATTCTTCCTTTTATGGTGTGACCCTTTAGGTTCTCCATATTAAACCGGTTGTGAATAAATCAATTAAAACAATTTTAATATTATTTAAATAAATAAATTAAACTAATAATTTATTTAAATAAATAATATTTATTCTACAATAGGGATAAGCCTCCCTAGCGATCAACGACTTTCCAGATAATATAGATTTCAACATTAATCAAAAAGAACCTGTGAGTAAATAGTTACCGTACAATTCAATCCTTCCACCATACAATGTCCCAATTAAATATAAGACATGGATTTACTGTCAAGTCTTATTTTATTTAATTATATGTATTTCGATTAGAAAATGCACAACTCCAAATAATGCAAATTAGAAACTCCTTTCTAATTTCATTTCACCTTGGCCAAGGTTTCCTGGGTTGTCATTTAACGAATCACATAGGACATATCTCCTCTTTTACTAGAGGTGGTAGATTCTTTATTGATCATTCATTATCTCCATATGTAACTCATTATACCCAAGCATACCCTATATATGCCTTAAAAGGTCTTAAGGAATAAGTCAAAGTATAATTTGTTACATACAAGATACTATGATGATCTCAAGTCCAAGGATCACTTGTACTACTATCACATTAGGAATTCCTATTGACATGCGAGTAAAACTCCATTAGGTATTCCATAGCGAATCACGTTCAGTGAACTTATTCTCCAATAAGCACCTACATACTTGCTTTAGTGTCTCCACACAAATGATCATGAGATCAATCATCCTCATCCAATGAGCAAGCAACATATGTACCAATCTATCCGGATTTACTAATCCCCTTTTTAGTAATCCCACGATTGGGAACTATTTTAGTTTTAGAGCTTTCTAAGAATTTAGATCTCATTAGCATGATCATCATCATGATTCTAAAAGCATTGCTTAAAACTATGGGTTATTTACATATTATAAAAACAGCAACATGTAGATAATTAAATGCCTTTAATAAATGAATATTTCATTAATAAATAAATAAGATTGTTTACAAAGTACGTGCTTTATCATCATACATGATTGGCTTGTATGCACACTACTATCAATCTCCCACTTGCACTAAAGCCAATCGCCATGGTATCTCATACCCATCTTCTCTAAGTGACGATCAAACTGCTGTTGTGTTAAAGCTTTAGTAAATGGATCTGCAATGTTGTCTTGAGAGTCAACACTCTCCTCTTTCAATGATTTCTTTAATCAAAGTGCCGCAACACATGTTTAGATTCAAGATGAGACTTAGGAACTATTCCTAGTTCTGTAATGAACTTTTCATCTAAAACATCAACTTGCAGCTTCACTTACAGTTATATACTCTGCCTCTGTCACTGAATCAGCAACTGTTTGCTGCTTGGAACTCTTCCAACTCACTACGCCTCCGTTCAAGGTAAAAACATACCCCGAAACAGATTTACTGTCATCTTGGTCCGTTTGAAAACTTGAGTCTGTGAAGCCCTCGAGTTTTAATTCAGACCCACCGTAGACAAGAAAAATATCTTTAGTCCTTCTCAAGTACTTTAGGATATTCTTCACTGCCTTCCAGTGCTCTTCTCCAGGATTCGACTGGTATCTGCTCGTTACACTAAGTGCATGAGCAACATCCGGTCTAGTACATATCATACCGTACATGATAGATCCTATTGCAGAAGCATAAGGGATCTTACTCATACGGTCTCTCTCCTCAGGTGTCTTTGGGGCCTGTTTCTTGGAGAGATGTATTCCATGGCTCATCGGCATGAGACCTCTTTTGGAATCTTCCATGCTAAATCTCTTTAGCATTGCATCAATGTACGTTCCTTGGGATAAACCAAGCATCCTTTTAGATCTATCTCTATAGATCTTTATCCCCAAAATATAGGATGCTTCTCCCAAGTCCTTCATGGAGAAGTGTTTAGATAACCAGATTTTAATCGATTGTAGCATAGGAATGTCATTCCCTATCAGTAATATATCATCAACATATAATACAAGGAATGAAATTGCGCTCCCACTAACCTTCTTGTACACACATGGTTCATCGTCATTTTTGATAAAATCAAACTCTTTGATTGTCTCATCAAAACGAATGTTCCATCTACGAGAAGCTTGCTTCAATCCATAAATGGATCGTTGCAGCTTACAGACTTGATTTATTCCAACCTTTGAAATAAATCCCTCTGGCTGTGTCATATACACATCCTCCTCAAGTTTCCCATTGAGGAAGGCCGTTTTCACGTCCATCTGCCAGATCTCATAGTCGTTATAAGCTGCAATCGCAAGAAAAATTCGAATGGACTTGAGCATAGCTACTGGTGAAAAGGTTTCATCATAATCAACTCCTTGTCTTTGTTTAAAACCTTTTGCAACCAGTCGAGCCTTATAGGTCTCCACCTTGCCGTCCGCTCCAGTCTTTCTTTTAAAGACCCATTTACACCCAATAGGCTTAATGCCTTCAGGTGGTGAAACCAAAGTCCATACTTTATTTTCATACATGGAGTCCATTTCGGATTTCATGGCTTCAAGCCATTTCCCTGAGTCTTTATTACTCATGGCCTGTTCGTAATTCAATGGATCATCATCATTCATGATGTGTACCTCATCGTCATCCTCTATAACGAATCCATACCTCTCAGGTATCTTCGGTACTCTCCCAGATTTACGAACAAGGTGTGGTATAGTAGATTCTTCTACTTGGTCAGGTACCTGACGTTGATCCGTGGTAATTTGTGGTTCTTGAACTTCTTCAAGATATATCTTACTCCCACTGACCCCTTCATGGATAAACTCCTTTTCCAAGAAGGCAGCATGTTTCGCAACAAACACCTTTTGATCAGTTAGATGATAGAAATAATACCCTACAGTTTCTTTAGGGTATCCCACAAATCTACACTTTTCGGATTTAGTCTGTAGCTTATCATGTTCAAACTTTTTGACATAAGCTGGACAACCCCAAGTCTTAACATGCTTAAGATTTGGTTTCCTCCCCTTCCACATCTCATATGGAGTATTTGGGACGAATTTGGTAGGTACCTTGTTAAGTAGGTATGCAGCCGTTTCTAGGGCATATCCCCAGAAGGAAATTGGAAGGTCGGTAAAACTCATCATGGATCGAACCATGTCTAACAGTGTTCGATTTCTCCTTTCAGATACTCCATTTAACTGTGGTGTACCTGGAGGAGTCCATTGTGAGATTATACCATTTTCTTTGAGACAATTGAGAAACTCACCGCTTAAGTATTCTTCGCCTCGATCTGATCGAAGTATCTTTATACTCTTGCCCGTTTGTTTCTCTACTTCACTTCTGAACTCTTTGAACTTTTCAAATGATTCTGACTTGTATTTCATTAAATACACATATCCAAATCTTAAGTGATCATCAGTGAAAGTAATAAAATAAGAATACCCACCCCGTGCACTTGTTGTCATAGGCCCACAAACGTCTGTGTGAATCAATGCCAACAACTCTGTAACTCTTTCTCCTCTTCCACTAAAAGGAGATTTAGTCATTTTACCCATGAGACAAGATTCACAAGTTGGATATGATTCATAATCGGATAGCTCGAGGAGCCCATCTTTATGCAACTTGTATAATCTTGTTTCATTGATATGATCGAGTCTACAGTGCCACATGTAGGTATAATTAATATCATCTCTTTTCCTTTTCTTAGTTTGTTCAATTTGAAATATATTTTCTTGTAAGTCAAGTGTATAAAGTCCATTTCGCAAATTTCCAATACCATATAAAACATCGTCTTTATAAATAGAACAACTATTGTTCTTTATAACAACGTTAAATCCTTCCATATCCAATACAGAAATTGAAATAATGTTTTTAATAATATTCGGAACATAATAACAATTATTAAGATAAATGGACTTGCCCGAAGGCATTGCTAAATAATAAGTTCCTACAGCTAATGCAGCAACCTTTGCTCCATTCCCTACTCGTAGGATCACCTCATCATTGTTCAGCTTTCTACTTCTGACCAGTCCCTTCACATTATTACATATGTGAGAACCACAGCCGGTATCCAATACCCAAGTAGAATTTTGACTTTCTGAAAAATTAATTTCAATCATGAACAAACCTTGATTGGAAGTCGAAGCTTCTCCAAGCTTCTTCTCTGCTAGATACTTCTTGCAGTTCCTTTTCCAATGTCCCGGCTTGTTGCAATGAAAGCACATTCCTTTAGCTGGTTCAGATTTCTTTTGTTCCTTTTCTTTCCCCTTTCCCTTAGCCTTCTTGGATTTCTTCTTTTCAGAAGATACCTTAGGTCTCTTCCTTTTATTGGAAGAATCCACCATCAAGATATGGTTCTTCTTGGATGGGAAGTGACCTTCTGCAGTTTTCAGCATGTTAAGCAGCTCAGGCAAGCTGACATCTAGCTTATTCATGTGAAAATTAACCACAAACTGCGAGAAGGTCTCAGGGAGTGACTGCAAGACCAAGTCTTGACTCAACTCCCCATCCATGACGAACCCAAGCTGTCCAAGGCGTTCAATCAAATTGATCACTTTCAGGACATGAGTCTCGACGGCAGTACCCTCGGTCATCCGAGATCGGAAGAGCTCCTTAGATATCTCATATCTAGCAGTCCTACTCTGTTCACCATACAACTCCTTGAGGTGAAGCAGCATAGCAGGAGCATCCATTTTTTCGTGCTGACGCTGAAACTCGTTATTCATGGATGCGAGCATGATGCATTGAGCCACAGATGCATCATCTTGCCACTTATTGAAAGTGACAATCTCTTCTTCAGAGGCTGTTTCTGAAACAGATTCAGGGACAGTTGAATTTAGGACATAAGAAATCTTTTCAGAAGTGAGAACAATTCTCAGATTTCTTAGCCAATCCTCATAATTCGGCCCGGTAAGCTTGTTTGCATCAAGTATGCTTCGTAGTGAGATTAGTGATTTAGACATTTTTAAAATTCTGCATGTGAAAAATAACATTTTAGCAAACATTCATTTTATTAATTTTGCATACCAAAATAAATTTAGGTATTTATTTTAAATTGGTATCTCCCACTATTTTCATCAAACTATATTACCCTCACTTATATAGTTCGGCAACATCTAATTAAAGATTTGCTAGTGAGAATAAGGATCCCATTTCAAATGTATATAACCTTGTGGATAGCACAACAAGCGATATACAAATAAATAGGTAGACAACTCTTGTCAATTACAACACTATATAACTCCTTTTATTTTTCCTCTTAAATCATAATGGTCAAGTGTGTGCACATCCGAACTAAAATGATTTAAGTTAAGTCCAGCCTAGCACTTCCATAAATTCAAAAAAGAAAAATGTTCGTCCTTGTGGATAGCACAACAAGACTAGATCGTTCAATTTTCTTGATAAGCATCAAATGTGATTAATTAACATCTTAAATACGCAATACTCGCCTTGTGGATAGCACAACAAGCTCATATTAAATATTTAATACTCTATTAATTTATCATGCTAGAAGGCGACGTTCGATATTCCAAATATCATTGAACGCTTCAGACTTAATATTATTTCTTTGAGGGGTTTGTTATTATTTGTCTCATCTTGTTTAGCGCGCATGCACATATATATATAAAATACGCGTCATTTTATTAAACATGCGAAGCATGTTTGCATAAAATATAATATATATAATATTTAGCATGCAATATAGAATATTATATTCTACCCGGATTGATTATGGACTTTTATTCTAGTTTGGTTCACTAGAGCCACCAAGTGAACCAAAAGGTCAAACCTAGGAGTGCAAGAATTTAAATTTAAATATAACTATTACATTTAAACTCGGGCTCCATACAAACGGGTCTTCACGCGCTCCTTGCTCCTTGGTCTCCAATTTCTTCAAGATAATTTTAACTATTCTTATTACATTAAACTATTTAATTTAAATAGAAACCTTGATCAACAGTCAAGGGGAAGTACATAGGAAGGAGATAGAATTTTACATCAAGAAAAAAAATTAGAGAAGACGAGGTACGCAGACCCCATTTAATAAAACACATTCATTCAAGCATTCAACTAAAATAAAATCCAATCACATTGGTCAAATAGTCCATAATCAATCCCCATTTATTTTCATACATATCACCATATATATCAATAAATAAATATTCATCTCATGAATTAAAACATTCCATATATATATGAGTATCATTTAATGGGCAATTTTAAATTGCATGAAATCCAATTTCAAGATTAAAATAAACTCTTTATTTTAATTATAAAATTATTTAGAATATAATATATAAATATATCATATTTATTTTTTAAAAAGAAGTCACCTTCTTTTATTAAAAGAGTCCTGCAGGTTTATTAAAAAAGTCCTTTCATGATGGATCACCTTCTTTTTGGAGTAGGAAAGAGACAACACCTTTTCTTTGCAGAATTCAAGATTAGCACCAAAAAAAAAATTGTGATTCGTCCCAAAAAAAGCCTCTTTTTTTTTTTATTTTTATTTTAAAAAAAATATATATATATAATTTTATACAATAAAATTATGCCCAATAAATTATTTTAAATACATACCCATATGTATATGAAATCAAAAATAAATTAATAATTGCATAAAGATTTGGCTCTGATGCCACTGTTGGGTTTGTACGAAATCGTGATGCAATCAAATTGCAAAAATTAGCGGAAGCATGGTATATCAGAGTTTAAAAAATTTCTACAAAACCATTACCCGGATCATCCTTTATGCAAATTATTAATTTAAAACGATAAATAAGAAGTTATGGAATCATACCCTTGTAGAACGAAGCTTCCACAGGTACTAGTTCAACTCCTTGTTCTTCGTGATCTCCTTGAATTTTCGGGTTAGATTCCTTCCTTTGATCAACGTTAGCCACCCAAGTGTTTGGCCTCTAGAGGTGATTCACCAAGGAAGATGAATTATCAAGAAGGAGGGTGTTTGGCTTAACCTTAGTTTTCTATCCTCTATAAAAAAGGAGTACTCTCCAACAATTGGAATTACATCAATCTAATATCTATTATAAGACTTCTCTTATATAGACATTGGTCAACCCTTCTAATCCTATTAGACATGGGATTTCTTTTAATTAATTAAACTTCTTTAATTAATTTAGGCTTCCCACCACATGGGAATAATTAATTAAATTCATTTAATTAATTTGTCTCCTAATCTTATTAGGAATAAATGAGAGTACTAAATATTAAATTAATTACTAAACTCCTTTAGAAATTAAAATAATAATAATTGTAATAATATTAATAAGACTCCTCTTATTAATTTATATTTAATATTTCCAAAATATTAAATAATAAACATTAAGCTATTTAATTTATTCTATCACCATAGATTAAATTAATTATACTTAATGCATTATTACGATTATGCCATTACCTTCTTAAATAATTATTCTTCCTTTTATGGTGTGACCCTTTAGGTTCTCCATATTAAACCGGTTGTGAATAAATCAATTAAAATAATTTTAATCTTATTTAAATAAATAAATTAAACTAATAATTTATTTAAATAAATAATATTTATTCTACAATAGGGATAAGCCTCCCTAGCGATCAACGACTTTCCAGATAATATAGATTTCAACATTAATCAAAAAGAACCTGTGAGTAAATAGTTACCGTACAATTCAATCCTTCCACCATACAATGTCCCAATTATATATAAGACATGGATTTACTGTCAAGTCTTATTTTATTTAATTATATGTATTTCGATTAGAAAATGCACAACTCCAAATAATGCAAATTAGAAACTCCTTTCTAATTTCATTTCACCTTGGCCAAGGTTTCCTGGGTTGTCATTTAACGAATCACATAGGACATATCTCCTCTTTTACTAGAGGTGGTAGATTCTTTATTGATCATTCATTATCTCCATATGTAACTCATTATACCCAAGCATACCCTATATATGCCTTAAAAGGTCTTAAGGAATAAGTCAAAGTATAATTTGTTACATACAAGATACTATGATGATCTCAAGTCCAAGGATCACTTGTACTACTATCACATTAGGAATTCCTATTGACATGCGAGTAAAACTCCATTAGGTATTCCATAGCGAATCACGTTCAGTGAACTTATTCTCCAATAAGCACCTACATACTTGCTTTAGTGTCTCCACACAAATGATCATGAGATCAATCATCCTCATCCAATGAGCAAGCAACATATGTACCAATCTATCCGGATTTACTAATCCCCTTTTTAGTAATCCCACGATTGGGAACTATTTTAGTTTTAGAGCTTTCTAAGAATTTAGATCTCATTAGCATGATCATCATCATGATTCTAAAAGCATTGCTTAAAACTATGGGTTATTTACATATTATAAAAACAGCAACATGTAGATAATTAAATGCCTTTAATAAATGAATATTTCATTAATAAATAAATAAGATTGTTTACAAAGTACGTGCTTTATCATCATACATGATTGGCTTGTATGCACACTACTATCACATGCAATGCACAATATATCTTTTCGATCAGGGTGTATTTCTGTTCCCCAATATTGAATCTTTTACTGATGTAGTAGATGGCTCTTTCCTTGCTACTATCAGCCTTCTGTCCTAACATGCAGCCCATTTCCTTGGCATTGACGGACAGGTACATGAACAAAGGGACTCTCTCCCTTGGGGGTATCAGAACAAGAGCTTCAGTCAGCTATTTCTTGATGGCAAGGAAGGCTTGTTAACAAACCTCATTCCACGTGGTGGAGGAATTCTTCCTTAACAGCTTGAAGATGGGCTCACAGGTTGCTGTGAGCTGGGAAATGAATTTTCTTATAAAATTGATCCTTCCCAGGAATCCACGTATCTCCTTCTCTATACGAGGTACGGGCATTTCAATAATGGCTTTGATTTTGGCAGGGTCGAGTTCAATGCCCCGGTTGCTCACCAGGAATTCTAACAGTTTGCCTGTTCTAACGCCAAAAGCGCATTTGGCGGGATTTAGGTTGAGGTTGTATTTACGTAACCTTTTGAACATCTTCATGACATAGTCTATGTGATCATCCTCCCTTCGACATTTGATGATGATGTCATTAACATAGACTTCTATTTCTTTATGCGTCATATCATAAAAGAGGGCCATCATGGCTCGCTGATATGTTGCTCCGGCATTGATGAGGCCGAAGGATAGTCGTCGGTAGTAGAAAGTTCCCCAGGGAGTTATAAAGGCTATTTTTTCCCGGTCTTCCTCAGCAACCATGATTTGATGGTAACCAGCAAAGCAATCCACGAATGAATACATGTTATATTGTGCAGTATTGTCGATTAGAATGGGGATGAAAGTCATTGGGAAGTTGTCCTTGAGGCAGGCTTTGTTCAAATCCCGATAATCCACCCATACTCGTACCTTCCTTCCCAGTTTAGGTACGGGGACTGTGTTTGATAGCCATTCGGGGTAGGTTGATACCATGATGATCCCAGCTTTGAATTGCTTAACGACTTCTTCTTTAACTTTCAGACTCCACTCAGGTTTCAATCATCTGAGATTTTGTTTGACTGGTTTGAACCCTTCTTTGATGGGAATTCGATGGATGACAATGTCTGTGGATAGATCGATCATGTCTTCATGTGACCATGCAAACACATCCTGGTACTGTGTTAGGAGTTTGATCAGGTCAACTTTTTGATTTGGTGTGAGGTCTGAACCTATTTGGATTTCTTTGATGTTTTTGGAGGTTCCTATATTGATGGTGGAGGTTTGGTCGAGGTTTGGTTTGGGTTTGTCTTCGACCCATTCCTTGATATCCTCTGGCACCTCATAGTCATCTTCATCCTCTTGATCAATATCCATCAACTCGAAGGTCAATTTTACATACAAGTCGGAGTTATCTTGACAGTTTGACATCTCATCAGCAGAGACACACACCTCCAATGCTAGGGTCCTGAAAACAAAAATTCTTTCATTAATATATGCAACTGCTTAAATAAACAAGGCATTTGCAAAACATGACAAAAGTTACTGCTGCAACTGTGCAATCAAAAGTAAGCAGTAAATAAAAGCATGATTAGGGCATATGTACTCTCCACCCCTTTACCCTTTTCGACTTATGCAAGGGACACTGCTCCAGTTGTCCAGTATTAGATTCTCATTAATTGGGAGAATCGAGGAATTGTGCTCGTTCGCCTCGTCCTGGATGATGACTGAGAAATCCTTGAGAATAGGGCCAAGGCTTTTCTGTGGATCATTCCTCTTCTTGATGTGAGGAATTTGGACTTGGTCGTCGTCACTGTCGGGGAGTTCGTCATTCATACCCTCGTAGATGAGAATTACTCTCATGTTAGCGAATGGGTCTCGTCCTTCATACAGGATATTTTCTTTTCCCTTTTCGCTGCTTGACTCAGGCTTGACAGTTTTTCTTTCATGGACAGGTATGACTGGAGGAAATAGCAGGATGATACCACCGTAGTCGGGATCTTCCTCGTAGGTTTCACCCAGCAGACATTTATGAGGTTTAGGAGCAGAATTGTAGAGGCATGAGCCTTGGGATGTTTATGTGGATTCCGATGGTTTGACCAGGATGAATATCCCAATCCTGCTCTTCCCATCTGACTTGGGATTTGGATTGGCATCTTGATGCATTGCTTATCCTTTACCATGGTTAAACAACCAATCCATACCCAGTATAACATCAACTCCCCAAGCTTAATCGAAATCAAATCTACCCTTAATTCATGACCCTTAATGTCCAACCTATAGTTCTTGTATACAAACCTAACAGGATTAACCTCCCTATTCGCAATCTCTATGTTCAAGGAGTAAACTAATTCCTCTTAGGTAAGTCTAAAGTCTTAGCAAAGTCATCAGATATGAATGAACAGGTAGCATTCGAATCAAATAATACATATGCAATAATACAATTTACCAGAATAATACCTGACACCACATCTTTTGACTACACAGCATCCTGCACCATCATGTTGAACGTCCTGGCAATGGGTCGTCTCATCGGTGGTGGTCCAGCGATAGCCAAAATACTGCCGCTGCTATTTCCTCCACTTCATGTTGACCCTCCTGCTGGCTTCCTTGGGCAACTTTGGGCTATGTGATCCTTAGATCCACATGTATAGCAAGCTCCCTTCTTCGGGTTAGGACAATTCGGCGTAATGTGGCCTTCTTGACCACAGTAAAAATATACTTGCCTTCCCCTCAAGAACACTCAAGTGTGATTCTTCCCGCATATAGCACATGCTTCAATTCTCCTCTTCTGCTGACTTCCCTGTTGACTCCCAGCAGATACGTTGTTGTTCTACTTCCTTTTTTGATTGTTAGCACTGCCACCACCACCCTTAGTTTCCGTCTCATTCTTCTTCTTCTTTGATATTGATTGTATTTGGTCAAGGCATCGCCCTCACCTTCTGCGATGATCGCCTTTTCCAACACAGCTGTAAACGTGTTCAGCTGGAACATGGAAACCTTACTGTATAACCAGGGCTTCAATCCCTACTCGAATCTTCTCGCCTTTCTCTCGTCAGTATTGACTTGGTACGTTGCAAACCTTGCTAGCTCGTTGAATTTCGTTGAATACTCTGGCACCGTCATCGCTCCCTGCTTCAGCTCTAGAAACTGAACCTCTATCTGGTTCTGCGAGCTTATTGGGAAGTACATTTCAAAGAAAATCTCTGTGAATCGGTCCCATGCTATCACTCCTTCTCCTTCCCTAGTCTTGTTAACCTGCCACCAGTAACTAGCTTCCGACTTCAGCATGAATGTCGCAAAAGCCGTCTTCTGGACATCGCTAACTCTAGCCACATAGAAGACATTCTCCATTCCCATCACCCACGTCTGGGCTTCTATCTGGTTCACCAATCCCTTGAATTTTGGGGGTTCTACTGCTTTGAATTCCTTAAATGTAGTTGCTTGAACTTGCGGCTGATTCGCAAGCGCTCTCGTCAGTAGGTTCACCAGTTGCTGAACTGAATTGGCGTTCGCCCCATCGTTGTTATTGTTATTATTAGTTGAACCCTCTTGTTGTATATATGTAGGTCTTCTTCTAGGAGGCATCTTTTTGTTAGGATATACTCTTATTAGATCCCTTACTCATCTCTTAAATATTCAAGTTCAAATTTAAACATTTAATATGACTCAATTCACACTTGAACACATAGAACGTCAATAAAAATCGTTATTTATTCATTCATACTTTTAAAACATAGAATAGATAGCATCTCTGTTATTTACATTATCTTTTCTGAACTAAAACAAGTTACTTTACATCATTGCCTGATCCCATTATTATCTCAAATTCTGGGATTTCCATTATTTAATTCATAAAGAAACACATAGTATATTACTCTACTATCTAGGCATATTAAGACGTCGCACAGCCTCTCCACGTTCTTCTTCCATCACCCAAAACATTGTTCTGTGATCCACCATATACCACGGTAAATCCTTGAACTGAGCTGGGTAATAAAAGACACGATCCTGGGCCCTATCTATAGCTGAATCAAAAGCGTATTCCGTCTCCCTCAAATTGGCCTTCTTCACTTGAATTTCGTCTTCAGCTCGATCTGCACGTTGAGTAGCCTTTAAGCACACATCCTCTGCCCTGGCACGCTTCACTAACTCCTCTTTGATGTCATTCTCCAGTGCATCATCCCTTTCACTTTCCACATGGACTAGATCCCAATTAGCGTTTCCAAGCTCATTGTTAAGTTCTTGAATCGTCTCCTCTCTCTGCTGTGTGGTAGTCCGACTTTCGTCTACTAGTTCCTCAAGCTCTCCGACTCTACCATGTAGCTCAATGTTGCGGTCGTAGACCTCCTCGTACATCACAGCGCTAATAGAGTTAGGTGAAAACTCCTCTTCAAGATCCTCCTCCTTTTCCTTTGAGTCATCCTTGTCATCTCGGATAAAGACTGGCTCATGCTCCTGACCAACTACTGTGATCAACGGAGATGGCTCTCTCTGAACCAACTACTCCCGTACAATGTGGATGCCTCAGGCTCTTCATCCCTAGGCATTTGGGGTAACTCCTCCCTAGCCAGACTGGACTCTTTAACATTCGTCATCCTGACAAAAAATTTTTAAAGTTTAATTATTACGTGTCATCGATCGATACTATTCGAATACTTAAACGTAAACACATAGCACATAAGGTAGTTTATTATCTTTAGCTATCAACATTATCTTTTCGATCTCATATAAGGCTCCTTCCTAAGGTTCCCCACCTAAGGTTCATAACCTAAAATACTGCTTTGATACCAACTTGTGACACCCCCGAATACGGGTACTTCATTTCCACGGGATTTGGTGTTCACTATCTAAATAAAACATAACTATTGCCCATAAATAAGGAATGTAAAATAAATTACAACTTTTATTAATAAATAAAATCTTCCATATGAAAAGGATTACAACCTTGTCCAAAAACATTCCCAGGGTTATCTAACCTTAACATCAACAATTGAGGAAAAAAAACATCACATAATAAAATTTATGTCTTATTACAAATCATATCATAAGTATAAACAAGTCTTTACTTTTTCATCTAGCTCTTGCCTTTACTAGTTGACGGTTCATTAACTCTTTCAACTTTAGCTGCAATGGTTATATAATGCAAGAGTGAGCAAACAAAAGCTCACTTGAAATAGCAAACGATAATGATGACATAGTATTGAATAGCTTCAACTGAATAGATAATATTTCATTCATCGATAATCAAGAGTAAGATTTAGAATTCATCTTAGGGTCATAAGACCTTGAACTATGTCCTAGGTTATAAACATTTCTATTTAAACCTTTAACAGTCGTTAGACTATATGGACTCTTTAACTCGTATTTAGGGGGATCAGCCCTTCGTACCATATATTGTGCACAAACATCTTAACGCTTTCGCATGGTAATCATTTATTACTAGAGTTGTTCATCTCAGTTTTCATTAACGAGTCCGTACCAAAGAAAGTTTGGTATGGATAAGCTCAAAGGGTAATTTAGAGTTCAACTATCATCAACTAAGGAGTAGTTGAATCAACTTATAATAATTTAGAATTCAATAATAAAAGAATTACGAAATAGCTATGAGTCATAACAATAGACATCATATGCAACAGTCACGCTTTAGAAATAACTTATAGCATTTGAAAGATAGATTAGACCTTACTTGAACAATTAAGTCAAGGTCTCATTATTTCGATAATGAACTTCAATAATATACTTGCTCAATATGGAATTTATAGAGTAAAATAACTTGCATAATTATAACAAGAAATGATATAACAACTTGCTCAATTTAAAGAGTAAGGATTAGGAAACTTGCATAAACGTAAAAGTAAGGTTTGATTTAGGACACTTGCCTCGTGCACAAGCTACAATTTACAATCACGTTCCACAATTAATCTACATATTACATTACGTTTACAATATCAATTAGTTTCATAAACACTACGTTTAACTGTTGAACTTCTTGTCTACATTGAAAAATTTAAGAACCCCGCGGGTCGGTTCGTAACCCTAGTTTTCTCAAATCGATCTTCCTAAGTTCTCTCTACCCTTATTCTTTTTATTTAGGAAAAAGGTTTTGAAGGGTTTTTTAGGAAAGAGACCAACATGTGTTTATGTCGACGATTTGAATGTTTAGAGTTGCCCGTTGGTAGATTGAATGGCTGTACCAACTCAACCGAGTTTGATTTGAACAGAGGCCCAATTGCAGGACACTGTTGAAACTTGATCTTTGAAATCGAAGTTTTGAGTTCGGGGGCTTGGTTAAGTGTGGGGAAGGTGTTAGGCACCCCACGACTCTCGTGTAAATACGGTACCTCATCTTTTCAATATTTCCCTTAAAACTGTGACTGCGTGAGTGAATGCTGTTTGAAAATTGGGCCTATTGGTTTGATTAAAAGTTTTGACAGGCTTCGTTGAGCCTATATACGAAGGGTTTGATTTGATTTGAAAATATGTCTTTGATTTGATTTGCAAAAGCATTTGATTTGATTTTCTTAAAACGCTTTTCTTTTGATTGATTTGAAAATAATATTTTTAAAGTTGGTTTATCAAACCCTTACGCTGACATAGGAATTGAAACCGATTTATATTTCTAATTTTATCTTTATAGCCTTAAGGCTGCATCTGAATGTTGATTTGTCGGGCTGCGAAGTATCCTCGACCACAGAAATATACAAGTGTTGGTCTCCTCATGGGTATGAAAACCATCGGAGGGATGCTGACACGACAATTGACATTTTTTCATTATATTGAGACCTTAAATCCGGATAACCGTTTTAAGATCTATGTATGTACATTTTACAAAAAAACCGACAGGGTACATCTGTAAACTGGAATTTATCCATCATGGGAATCAGATCCCGATCGATTTGATCGTGAATCCCACGACACATATGAGTAGCCCATAAACCTGCACAGTTCAAATTTGCACAGAAATGGATATATATATATATATATATATATATATATATATATACATCCTCACGTCGCAATGGAACTAAGGATTCAACAGTAAATCCTAGCTGCGCGTGACCGAAGCGTCTCATTCCAACTAGATAGCGATCTAAGGGACGCGAAGTTGCTTTTGAAGCTGAAACTAGAAAGATAGCTAGATTTAAAGAAATCTCAGCCACTCTAGCTTTTCGGTTCAGTCTGGAGGTTTTGAACCGTTTGAAAACTAGAATTGGCGAGATTTAAATAAATCTAGTTCGCCCGTAGATATGTTAGTGCAGATTCATATACAAATGAATATTAAATGCAGCAGTTGAGTAAATTGAGTAAAGCAATATATAGAATTATATATATATAAATTGTAAAAGGGCGATGGATTTTCACTCGCAAGCCCGGACTAGAATTGAAATATATATATAAAAATATGAAAACTGTAAATAGCCATGAAATAATCCAGGTTGTGACAGAAATGAAATATATATATATATATATATAGAAAAAATAGTAAAAAGAGCGATGGGTTTGCACGCCGGTGCCCGTACTGAAATTAAAATTGACATAAAGTAGTCACCCAGTGACTAGGAAGAGCACCCAGTATGGGGAAGTGTGCAAAATCAGTAAAATAGCCACGAAGTAATCCAGGCCGGACTGAAAATATATAAATATATATATATTGACAGAAATGTAGTCAACCAATACTGCTGAGAGAACCAGTTACGGTGAGAGTCGCTTATATATACGTAAATATATATAAAAGCGATAAACTACCTCGGATTTGACATCTGGGCTTGACAGAATTGAAATATTAGTATATATACACTTAAATATATACAAAAAAGGGCCAAACCCAGACTGGGAAGATAACCCAGTCCGGCGAAGTTGCCAGAATGTGTGTGCTAGTACATTGAAGCTGCTGGAGCCGACGGATCGTCAATCCGAGTTGTAGAAATGGAAAATTTTGCGTTTATGTACAAAAATGTACCAAATTTTGACGAAAACAGCCGCGAAACTAAATTCCGAGCATATTTAGAAGATGAAACTTTGTGTGCAAGTGAAAAATAATGCAAAGTAGTAGTATTAACTTTCTAATCATAAAAATACTTACAATGGACTGCAATACGGGCTTTTTGCCAAATCGTAAGCTCTATACGTCCAAATCTACCGGTGGTTTTTCTGATATGTGGTACTATATGGGTATACCTACGTGTTAGAGTGAAAAAAATTTGGGTTTGGAAGAGCTGTAAAAGTTGAGAAATTGAACTGGCAGAGCTTCGCTGCATTTCAAAAACTTAAAAATGAAGGGGGGGTGCACGTTTATTTATAGGCCAGGGAGCCCTAGCTCTACTTGCGGCTTCCGCAGGTAGAGGTACGGCTCCCTTAGGTGGGGCCCACGTGCCGGGTTCTGTTATCTCAAAGTACGTGCACTACGGACAACGCGCAGTCGAAGTCGGAACTTTAAACTTTTGATCGAAGCGAAACGTCATTTACTTATGGGGGATGCCCTAAATGAAGGAGGGCAGCCGCACTTATAAAAAGAAAACAAGGGGAGCTGCTGAAAAAAAGAAAAAAATGGAGAAGAAAAGAGGATGGGAGCAGCTGACTTGAAAGTGCAGTTTGTTTATTATTTTATTTTTTCTTTTTACATAATAAAGGAGCATTGTTTTGCTTATATAATTCCATATTTTTTTGGCGTGAGTGACGTCCAAGGAATGAGAGGGAGATGATTATTACTTTGGGCTTCTTCTCGTTGGAAAGAAAAGGAGGAAACAGTATTCTATTATTTATTTATTTTTTCTTTGTATTCAAGTAGTGAGATTTTAGCAATTTATTAAAGGAGCAGCAGCAATGCATGGATAAATTGAATTCATTTCTTTTTCCAATTAATTAGCACATTCAAGTAAGTACTCTATTTATTTAATTATATATGAATTATTTTATTGTGTTTTGTGTTTCAATTTCAAACATGTTAGGCTAGATTATTTTCTAGAGTTGAGGATGAGTATAATTGATTGATTCTATTGCACATATTTATGCCAATTGATTCTACCAATTTAGTGCTTTTGCATTAAAAAATTAATTCTTTCTATTGGATGCCTATTTGTACTGATAAAAAAATAAGGTTGGATTCTTATTATTATTTATTAGATTCCGTTTATAATTTGTTAAAAGCGGACATAAACTGTGTTTTGTTGGAAATAATGAGTGTTTTGATTTTATATATATGTTTGGCTATGAAAGAATTAACAATCTGATTTTATAAAATAAAAGGATTTAATTAAATTTATTTTCCGCAACTAATAGAGTCGAGAGACCAAATTAGTGCGAGATAAAAAATAGAATTTATTGGGCATGAATATTAGGAAAATGAAATCAATTATATGATTCCACCACCCTAGTATTTTATTATTGATTATTTTATTCCCGTATCTTTAGTTGATAAAAATTCTCTCAAAATTTCTAAGCTGGATTAGGAATTAATTAGAATTAGTGAGTGAGATAAATACGTTCCATCCGTCAAGTCCCTAGGGTTCGACCTCGCACTTGTAAGCTATACTAAGTATTCAACTCGTGCACTTGTGAGTATATAAAACATCTATAACAAGTTTTTGGCGCCGTTGCCGGGGACTTGAATTTTTTCTTAACATCTCACTAATTTAGATTATTTCCTTCTACTAGTTTCTTTTAAAAAAAATTAAAAAATTTAAAAAAATAGAAAAAAAAATAGGAGTTGAGTAGTGCATGATTGTTGTTTGGAAGCGTGGTGATAAGAGATTGACTAAGATAGAGAACTTAGAGTTAAATCCTTTATTTGAGAAAGAAACAATAGCTGAAGAACAAGAAGAAGAAAAAACTTTAAAAGAACATTTCTTATCACAACCAACCCGCTTCATGCATCGTGTTGCCTCCAAAAACTGTAAAAACCATTTCGAGCTAAAATCGCAAGTGATTCAACTTCTTCCCATTTTTCATGGAATCGATCAAGAAGATCTTTACCTCCATATTAAGGATTTTCTAGATATTTGTGCCACTTTCAAATTTCAAAATTTTTCTGATGAATCGGTCTGCTTACATTTATTTCCTTTCTCCCTAAAAGGGAGAGCAAAGGCATGGCTTAACTCATTACCATCTAGGTCCATCTTTGGTTTGGTTTCTAAATTTATAACTAAATTTTTTCCCATGTCAAAGACAAATGAACTTCGAAGACAAATATCCGATTTTAGTCAAGAAGATTATGAAAAATTCTATGAATCTTGGGAAAGATTTAAGGACCTACTTTTGAGATGTCCCCACCATGGTTTTGAGACATGGAGACTTGTCCAATATATTTATAATGGGTTGACTCAAACCAATCGAAACATGATTGAATCCATGAACAGTGGCACTTTCTTTAGTCTGACAAAAGACGAAGCTTACAATTTTCTTAAGAATCTATCCGAGAGCTCTCAGCAATGGGATTTCTCCTCTCGTAGGAATTCATCTTCTCAAGTCAAGAAGGAAGCTGAGAAAGAAGGAATATATGAGCTAACCGAAGACATAGAGACTAGAAGGCAGTTAGATAGTCTCTCAAAGAAACTTGAAGCGTTAGCTTTGCAGTTGGATAACAATTCTGTCAATCAAGTTCAAGCTGAAGGGTGCTTTTTGTGTGCTAGTCCTATGCATAAATTGCAAACTTGCCCCTATATTGTAGGATTCTCTGAATTCATGCCACAACAAGTAAATACGATGAATGATTACAAAAAGCAATTCAATAGCCCATTTTCAGAGATATACAATTCGGGCTGGAGAAATCACCCAAATTTTTTATGGACACAAGCTCAACCTATGCCCAATATGGGTCCCCCGTCGGCTAATGTTCCACGACAGCAACCACCTCCTATGTCACTCCATAATAATTCTCATCTTTGGAGGACACTTTCAAAAAATCCATTCAAGTGACCACCCAAAATAACCAGACTTCAAGTCAAATTTTGCAAGAAGTTAGGAACAATGGCCTCATGAACACTCATGCCATCATCAAGTTAGAGAGTCAAATGGGTCAACTGGCTAGTCATTTGGGTGAGAGAGAAAAGGGTAAATTTCCTAGTCAGCCGATTTCGAATCCTAAAGGTGTTTCCTCGGGTGGGATAACTCCTAACCCACCAAATGCACCAACACATGGGCAAGTTCAAGCCATCACCACCCTTAGGTCGAGAAAGGAAATTAATAGCGAAGAGGAAGAGAAAGAAGAAGAGCAGTATCTAGCTAAGGTTGAGCCTACACCTCAAGTTGTGAACCAAGCTCCTCTTGCTAAGCAATCAAGTGAAGATCTCTCGAGTAGGACCTTTGTTCCTAAACCACCATTTCCTCATAGGCTAAAAGACAATAAGAAGGGTACTCAATTCGAAGAAATTTTGAAAGTGTTTAAGCAAGTTCAGATAAACATTCCATTACTTGATGCCATCAAACAAGTACCTTCTTATGCCATGTTTCTCAAAGACTTGGTCACTCAAAAGAGGAGAACAAATGTTCCAAAAAAAGCATTCTTAGCTGAACATGCAAGCTCCATTATTTAATGCAAGATCCCTGTCAAGTATAAGGACCCTGGATGTCCAACAATTTCATGCAAGATAAAAGATCATCATACTGAGCGAGCTTTGGTAGATTTAGGGGCTAGTGTGAACTTACTGCCATATTCTTTGTATGTACAGTTGCATTTAGGAGAGTTGAAGCCCACACCAATGACAATCCAACTTGCTGATAAGTCAGTGAAAATTCCTAGGGGTGTCATTGAAGATGTTCTGATCAAGGTATAGACTTTCTATTTTCCTGTGGACTTTGTTGTCCTTGATACTGAGCCTGTTCAAAACACAAGAGGCCAAATTCCTGTGATTTTAGGGCGACCATTTCTTGCTACATCCAACGCCCTCATCAATTGCAGAAATAGAGTGATGAAAATTTCTTTTGGGAATCTCACAACTGAGCTAAATGTTTTTGACATTAGTAAGACCTCGATAGACACTGATGATAATGATTTCGGATAAGTCCATTTGATTGATAGTCTAGTAGAGGAATCTTTCTTGGAAACTTGCAAAGAGGACCCTTTAAGAAGCTTGCCTACCCCATTTTGGTTGTGATTTCAATATTGATGAATCTATAGAGCAAGTCAATGCACTTTTAGATTCAGTGTCTGTCATGGATACACATTCTTTCCAACCAAAACTAATGCCTCTCAATCTCTCATTAACTCCCCGACCTCCTTCCATTGAAGAACCACCAAAGTTGGACCTAAAGCCCTTGCCAGATAATTTGAAATATGCATTTCTAGGTCTAGCGTAGTTGTTGCCAGTAATCATAGCTTCTAATCTCGATAATGCTCAAGAGAAAAAATTACTTGAAGTCCTTCACGAGCATAAGGAAGCTATTGGGTGGTCTGTTGTAGATTTGAAAGGAATCAGCCCGTCGGTTGTCATGCATAAGATTCACTTAGAGGAGAATGCAAAACCCTCCCGTGAACCACAAAGAAGGCTGAATCCAGTGATGTAAGAAGTAGTTAGGGTTGAGGTACTCAAGCTTCTTGATGTGGGTATTATATATCCGATATCAGATAGTAAGTGGGTGAGCCTTGTGCAAGTAGTTCCAAAGAAGTCAGGAGTTTCAGTGGTAGTCAATGAGCATAATGAGTTAGTTCCATCTCGTGTTCAGATGGGATGGCGTGTTTGTATTGACTACCAGAAGTTGAATTCAATGACTAGGAAGGATCACTTTCCCCTTCATTACATTGATCAAATGCTGGAAAGGTTAGCCGGTCATGCTTATTACTGCTTTTTGGATGGTTATTCCGACTATAACCAAATTCCAGTCGATCCATCTGATCAAGAGAAGACAACATTCAAGTGCCCTTTTGGTACATTCGCCTACCGACGCATATCTTTTGGGCTATGCAATGCACCAGTCACTTTTTAGCGGTGCATGATTTCCATATTCTTAGGCATGGTAGAGCGATTCTTGGAGGTTTTCATGGATGATTTTTCTTTGTTTGGGTCTTCTTTTGATGAATGTTTGAAACACCTTGCTCTAGTCTTAGAGAGGTGTAGAGAGAAAAATCTAGTGCTTAATTGGGAGAAGTGCCATTTTATGGTACAAAGGGGAATTGTTCTAGGGCATATCATCTCTAAAGAGGGAATCGAAGTAGATAAGGCTACAGTAGAGTTAATCTCTAACCTGCCGCCCCCGCGGACGGTTAAAGAGATTCACTCATTTTTAGGCCATGCTGGTTTTTACAAGCATTTTATCAAGGATTTTAGCAATCTGTGCAATCTCCTTGCAAAAGATGCCCCATTTAACTTCAATGAAGCATGCCAAAAAGCCTTTGACTCACTAAAATCTGCTCTGACCTCTGCACCTATTATCAGGTCCCCTGACTGGAACCTTTCATTTGAGATCATGTGTGATGCCTCTTATTATGCAGTTGGGGCAGTTTTAGGTCAGAGAATTAATAAAGTCCCTCATGTGATCTACTATGCAAGTAGAACTTTGAATGATGCTCTCTACCACAGAGAAAGAATTGATGGCAGTCGTATTTGCCCTAGACAAGTTTAGGTCCTATCTCTTGGGATCTAAAGTCATTGTCTATTCAGATTATGCCGCTTTGAAATACTTACTTTCCAAGAAAGATGCAAACTCGCGGCTGATTCGGTGGGTCTTGTTGCTCCAAGAGTTTGATTTAGAGATTAAAGATAAGAAAGGAGCTGAGAATGTTGTTGTAGATCACCTATATAGGCTTATAGTTAAATTCTCAAGTGATCCTTTGCCCATAGCTGAGACATTCCCTGATGAGCAGCTTATGCATGTTTCACAGTCACCTTGGTATGCGGACATTGTTAACTATCTTGTCGCACATGAAATGCCAAATCATTGGTCTAAGCAAGATAAGTGCAAATTCTTATCTGAGGTGAAGCACTTTTATTGGGATGATCCCTATCTCTTCAAGTATTGTCCTGATCAGGTAATTAGAAGACGTATCCCTGAGGAGGATCAAATGCAAATTTTCTCATTTTGCCATGATCAGCCATGTCGTGGCCATTTTAGTGGAAAAAAGACAGCTGCTAATGTATTGCAGTGTGGATTTTATTGGCCTTCCTTGTTTCGCGATGCACATGCCTATTGTGTCGCTTGTGAGAGATGTCAAAAGTTAGGTAGTCTCACGCGATGAAGTATGATGCCCCTTAATCCCATTTTGATAGTGGAGATTTTTGATGTGTGGGGATAGATTTTATGGGACCCTTTCCTAACTCATTTGGCAATCTCTATATTTTCGTAGCCGTTAACTATGTGTCAAAGTGGGTGTAGGCTATTGTGTGCAGAATAAATGACCACAAAGTGGTGGTTATATTTTTAAAAGAGAATATTCTTGCACGATTTAGTACACCCCGCGATATCATTAGAGATGGGGGGTTGCACTTTTGCAATAGACCATTTAAATATCTAATGAAGAAACATCGAGCAATTTATAAAGTGTCAACAGCGTACCACACACAAACTAGTGGGCAAGCTGAAATTTCAAATAGGGAGATTAAGCACATCTTAGAGAAGACGGTAAATCCCAACATGAAGGATTGGTCAGTCTGACTAATTGATGCCTTGTGGGCATATCGTACTGCATACAAGACTCCCATTAGAATGTCCCCTTATCGCTTAGTGTATGGCAAGGCATGTCATCTGCCTGTTGAGTTAGAACATAGAGCTTTTTGGGCTATTTGACAGCTGAATTTTGATGTCGACAAGGCAGGAAGTCATAGAAAGCTTCAAATTGATGAGCTAGAAGAGATAAGGAATGATGCTTATGA
Source organism: Panax stipuleanatus (assembly GCA_020205555.1). NCBI lineage: Eukaryota > Viridiplantae > Streptophyta > Magnoliopsida > Apiales > Araliaceae > Panax > Panax stipuleanatus. Next base: position 140,024,747 of record CM035117.1, read on the forward strand.
TTGTGCAAAATCGTACAAGGAGAGGATGAAAAGGGTGCATGATCAAAAGATTCTTAGGAAATCCTTTCACCCTGGCCAGAAAGTCCTTTTATATAATACTTGTTTGCATCTATTCCCAAAGAAGTTGAAGTCTAAATGGTCCGGTCCTTTCATAGTCCAGCAGGTGTATCCTCATCGGGCCATTGAGATTCAGAATCCCAAAGATGGTACTGAGTTTAAAGTGAATGGCCATCGTTTAAAACCATTTTTGGAGTTGAAAAATCCAGAAGTTGAAGTTATGCTTTTGGAGGATCCCGTTTATCGGGATTGATTTTTTTTTAGGCCATGAATCATGTATATTATTGTATAGTTGGATTTTTTATTGTTTGCTTTTCTTTGTTCTATTTCTAACAAAAGTGCAGGATTATCTCTTTGATTTGAGCTTTAAATCTGAAATTTATTGAGCTTTCCATACGAGGCATACATTCATATTCAGGTGATATCTTTCCTTTACTTATTTACTTGTCTTTACACATTGCGGACAATGTAAGATTTAAGTTGGGGGGGGGGGACTTATTTGTCTTATTATTTCATGCAGTTCATAGATGCCACTTTGTTAGGATATGAGCAAATTATTTTATTCTTTAAAAAAAATAGTAAGAAAAAAAATAATTTTGCAATGGTTCTTGAGCTGATACTGAGTTTCCCTTGTCTAGCTGATGCAATAACGATGACGCATTTGTCTTAATGCTTTACATGTGCATGCTTAGTTCTCCTACTATCATTATTAAGAGAAATTTTTTTGATCTTCAATCGTCATTTTATTTGAGTACATAAGACAAGAAATGCATGACTAGATGGATGGGTGAGTACAACTTGAATTTCCTAAAAACATAAATGCGGAGACTAAATAACCTGTGAGATTTGAGCCAGTCATCTTATTTGAGGGTTTTTACATTAACTCTGAATTGTTTTAAAAAAAAGCGTATTGTGTTGAGTAGTCTCATTATTCTTTGCTTTGATTGAACACTAGAAGGGTACATCCATGAAATGCAATTTTTTTTGAAGGATTCCTAATACTGCTTGAACTGAAGAACTCTTGACCTTAGGAAGTGACTTAAGCCATCTTTGATAGCTGACATATGAGCCTAATCCCACCTTTACATATGGACCGCTAGTCACCTTTTTGAGCCTTTTATATAGCCTTTCTTTTGTAGCCCAATATCTTTACCCTACCCCAATTTAGAGTGTAAACCATATTTATGGCCTACCGTTTATCTATGGATTTGTTGAGATTGTTTCTATGTATAGGCAAAAGTGAAAAATGAGCTTGAAAGAATGAAAAGAAAAAAAATGCAACGTGATGAAATCTCTTTTAAAGATCAAAGAAAATAAAAAATTTACATGGAAAGGAGATGTGAAAAAGATATGAAAAAAATTGGAAAAAATTGAAGAAAAGCTCAAATGAAGTTGAATTAAGCCCAAGTGATAATTTTATATCTCAACATGTTTCTTAGATCGTTGAATTCCTTATATGCCCCTTCGTTTCATAACCCTTGCCCTAAGCATGACATTACAATCCTAAAAAGTCCTAATGATCCGTTGGAATATGGTTTAAAGGTAATAGTAGTAGAGGGGATCCAGTTATGCATTTCACCTTTCTAGTGGGATTTATCTGTGCATGAGACTCTTGTTCTTTCATTTATAGCATTTTTCATATATACATGTGAGAGGCATTTGAATTTGAATACAGTTACTCTTTATAGCCCACATGTAATGAGAGCATTTACACCTTATTCATGAATGTTTCATTTGTTGAGTGTATGCCATGTGAGGAGTTGAGTCAAAGCATAGTTTGTATGGGGTTGGAGAGTTTTTCTTACTTTGATATCAATGATGTTATGTTGTTGTCAATTCACACACTCACAATGAGATTGACGAGAATGAAATATTTTTATTAATCTTGTTAGTTTGAGAACTTTGATGTTGCATGTGTGTCATATTGCCTTGGCATGTGTGTGTTTTGATGTCATTGTTGAGTTATTTGCATTGGTGAAGAAAGGGAAAACATATTTTAGAAAAAAACCATTGCATTCGAATTTTGTTGGTATATTCACTGTAAACCATCAGGAGACAAAACTCTTCCTACTAGGGACACCTAGAGCTTTAAAGGCTTGTAGTATACGCTAAATACTATCGTGTTCCTTACGAAAGTGGCTTAAGTTTATTTATTTTATTAATTTGCTTCATTTTCTTAGTTTTTACTTTGCTCGAGGACTAGCAAAGTATAAGTTGGGGGGAATTTGATGTGCCAAGAAATTGGAATTTCCTAGCCTGCTAATTTATATTTTAGAGAGCATATATTTTTACAATTATTGTGTTTTAAGTGTTTCTCAAGTGTGGAATTTAATGGAGAAATTGGACTTTTGAATGGAGTAATTTAGAGCTTAAAAGACAACTAGTCCAAGTTGTGGGCCAGACCCATTAACTTAAGTGAAGAAAAAAATTCAGCAGCCCAAACAAAAGGAGCGAAACGTCATTTACTTATGGGGGATGCCCTAAATGAAGGAGGGCAGCCGCACTTATAAAAAGAAAACAAGGGGAGCTGCTGAAAAAAAGAAAAAAAAATGGAGAAGAAAAGAGGATGGGAGCAGCTGACTTGAAAGTGCAGTTTGTTTATTATTTTATTTTTTCTTTTTACATAATAAAGGAGCATTGTTTTGCTTATATAATTCCATATTTTTTTGGCGTGAGTGACGTCCAAGGAATGAGAGGGAGATGATTATTACTTTGGGCTTCTTCTCGTTGGAAAGAAAAGGAGGAAGCAGTATTCTATTATTTATTTATTTTTTCTTTGTATTCAAGTAGTGAGATTTTAGCAATTTATTAAAGGAGCAGCAGCAATGCATGGATAAATTGAATTCATTTCTTTTTCCAATTAATTAGCACATTCAAGTAAGTACTCTATTTATTTAATTATATATGTATTATTTTATTATGTTTTGTGTTTCAATTTCAAGCATGTTAGGCTAGATTATTTTCTAGAGTTGAAGATGAGTATAATTGATTGATTCTATTGCACATATTTAGGCCAATTGATTCTACCAATTTAGTGCTTTCGCGTTAAAAAATTAATTCTTTCTATTGGATGCCTATTTGTACTGATAAAAAATAAGGTTGGATTCTTATTATTATTTATTAGATTCAGTTTATAATTTGTTAAAAGCGGATATAAACTGTGTTTTGATGGAAATAATGAGTGTTTTGATTTTATACATATGTTTGGCTATGAAAGAATTAACAATCTGATTTTATGAAATAAAAGGATTTAATTGAATTTATTTTTCGCATCTAATAGAGTCGAGAGACCAAATTAGTGCGAGATAAAAAATAGAATTTATTGGGCATAAATATTAGGAAAATGAAATCAATTATATGATTCCGCCACCCTAGTATTTTATTATTGATTATTTTATTCCCGTATCTTTAGTTGATAAAAATTATCTCAAATTTTCTAAGCTGGATTAGGAATTAATTAGAATTATTTAGTGAGATAAATACGTTCCATCCGTCAAGTCCCTAGGGTTCGACCTCGCACTTGTAAGCTATACAAAGTATTCGACTCGTGCACTTGCGAGTATATAAAACATCCACAACAGCTGTCTTGCGTTGTTGGCACTCGGGATCATTGCTGTGGTTCATTCTGACTTCGATGGCATCAATTCGGCTTGAGTTTGATTGAATCGGTTAAGAGTTGGTAAACTGACCGTTTGCCCCTCCCGGGGTTGCCTGTGGTGTCGGCACGACCTTTGATGGATCTGGCTTCCTAGGGTTGTCTCTGGAGCTGAACTGCACTTCCTGGATTGACGTCGGGGCTGACCTATACTTATCGGGCAGAGAACGGGGTTAATCTTGATGGCCCGATATTGAGATCGGGATTAATCGATACCTCCCGGGTTAATGCCGGGGCTGCCTTGTACCTTTCAGGTTGCTGCCGAGGCTGGTTTGAAGGCCCGATATTGAGATTGGGTTTGAACTTGACGATCCGATTGATGATCGGGGTTGAGTTGATAGCTTGATATTGAGATCAAGATTTATCTGAAGGTTCGATTGGAGATCGGAGCTGGATTGACGGTCCGATTGGAGATCGGAGCTGGGTAGAAGGTCGATTGGAGATCAAAGCTGGATTGACGATACGATTGGAGATCGAAGCTGGATTGATGGTCCGATTGGAGATCGGAGCTGGATAGACGGTCCAATTGGAGATCAGAGCTGGATTGACGGTCCGATTGGAGATCGGAGCTGGATATACGGTCCGATTGGAGATCAGAGCTGGATAGACGGCCCGATTGGAGATCGAAGCTGGATAGACAATCCGATTAGAGATTGGAGCTGGATAGACGGTTCGATTGGAGATCGAAGCTGGATTAACTGTCTAATTGGAGATCAAAGTTGGATTGACGGTCCGATTAGAGATCGCTGCTGGATTGACGGTTCAATTGGAGATCGGAGGTGGATTGACCGTCCGATTGGAGATCAAATCTGGATTGACGGTTCAATTAGAGATCGGAGCTGGATAGACGGTCCGATTGGAGATCGGGGCTGGATAGATGGTTCGATTGATGATCGAAGCTGGATTGACGGTCCGATTAGAGATCAGAGCTGGATTGACGGTCCGATTGGAGATCAGAGCTGGATAGAATGTTCGATTGGAGCTCGAAGATGGATGGACAGTCCAATTAGAGATCGGAGCTAGATAGACTGTCCGATTAGAGATCGGAGCTGGATAGATGGTCCGATTGAAGATCAAAGCTGGATAGTAGGTTCGATTGGAGATCGGAGCTGGATTAACTGTTCAACTGGAGATCGGAGCTGGACTACTGACATTAGTGGTCGAATTTAGGTTTACCGATATTGGTGATCAGATTTAGGCGTACCGACATTGGTGGTCGGATTTAGGTTTACCGATATTGGTGATCAGATTTAGGCTTACCGACATTGGTGGTCGGATTTAGGTTTACCGCTATTGGTGATCGGATTTGAATTGACGGACCGACATTGGTGGCTGGTTTTAAGTTGGAGGCCCAATATTGAGGCCGGGGTTGATTTGAAAAGAAGGCTCTGCCCTTCTATAATATTAGTGATGGGACAGTGAAAATTTCGAGTGTCTATAGATGCCCCTCTTTATCATGTCCATGCAATGCAATGGAATGGGTAGGATAAAGATTAGTAGACACTATAAATGAAAACGTAGATGCCTGGCAGTGCATGGTATGTCATGTGTAGGGTCAGCACGGATTACTTCACGTCATTGTCTGCTGGGGATAATGTTACTCGTGAGTTGATTAACCCTCCCTGATGAGTTGTCAAATTTGGGGCTATAAAAGACGGCTTTCGTCATGTTTTGATGGGGATGACGATGTTCATTCTAGCTTACCTGCCTCTGGTGATATTGGTGAAGATAAGCTATCATAAATTTTTTCGTCTTGACTTGCTGGGGATGACGTCTTCTATGATAGCTTTGTAGATCCTGATGAGGTTGATATAGTTGTTGTTGATTGACCTCCCTGATGGGGATGCTATGGCCACTTCCTTGATTTGAGATCAAGGGTGTCTATGTTCATCGATTGAAGGATACTCCGATGGGGATAGCTTCTGGTTATCGAATTATTTTGCCTGAAGCTTCTAACGCCTACCTGGACGATAGTCTGCACTGGTAGTTTGCCACAAAAGTATGTATCATCGACCTCGATTAATAATCCCCTTTTGAGGATGTGTATAACAGATTCCATCATCTATTCTTTGTGGGGATGGAATATTGCAAGACTTCCACCTCGAGATCATCTCCTGATGTTTTATGGGCTATTCCGATGGTCAAAGCATCATTGGGGTTGGGCCAACGGCTAGATTGGATCTCGGTCTATACCTGAGCTTTGCTGGAACTGAGCCAACGGTTGAAATTAACTTTAGTCAGTACCCAAACTTCACTGGTACTGAGCCAACTGCTGAAACTACTTCGGTTAGTACCCGAACTTCGTTGGGGCTGAGCCAACGGCTGAAACTGCTTTGGTCAGTACCTGAACATCGCTGGGGCTGAGCCAACGGCTGAAACTGCTTTGGTCGGTACCCGAACTTCGCTGGGACAGAGCCAATGGCTGAAACTGCTTTGGTCAGTACCCGAACTTCGCTGGGGCTGAGCCAACGGCTGAAACTGCTTTGATCAGTACCTGAACTTCGCTAGGGCAGAGCCAATGGCTAAAACTACTTCGGTCAGTACCCGAACTTCAAAAAATAAAAGTTTTTGGCAGTTTGGCTTAATTTTTGCGCAGTTTTTCCGCAATTTGATATGTTTATCCCCGGACATGGCTCCAGGATGAATACCAAGGGTCTTCGGGAAATTTCCTTTTCCGTCAAAATGACGCTGCTTAAACGCAAGATTTCTGGCCAAACCGCTCAATTACGTAGAGATTTCTCTTCAGATTTGACTTGGCAGCCTTGACTCGAACTGAACCGGGCCTTGGGGAAGTGGGACCCACCTGAGCTGCCGCAGGTGGAGTTACGGCAGTCATAGGTAGAGGTGCGGCTAGCTGGGCTTTAAATGGAGCTTGCGAGTTTTTATTTTGTAAGTTTTTCGTTTGAGCAACGAAAGGATTTGCAATCTTCTTTTTCAGATCTACGCAGTTCTGGCAGTCGAATTCAAATTCCGTCAGTTCCTACGCGTTCAGCGCAGCGCAGGTAACCTTTTACATGCTTTTTTCGCAATTTTTGACCGTTAAAAGCATGCGAACTGCCTAGGGTGCTTTCAAACGTAATGTATGCAAAATGTACGTCTATATGACCTATAATTTTTTTTGACTACATATGTATGCATATCTTACTGTAATACACGTTTGGATGTAAGAAAATTCAGGTTCTGAGACAGTCAATTTTTGCACTTTTTGATCAGTTTAATCATCCTTTTTGAGGCCTGGTGAGCCTAGATTTTCAACTAAAAATGTCCATGGTAATTTGGCTACCATGTGAGGTTGATTTTCTATTTTTTTAGTAAATATGGACTGTTTCTATTTTTTGGTAGGTGTGCTACTGAATGGCCACCTAGGCATGCCTGTGTGCATGTGGATAGTCCATTTTACAAAGGAGACACTGCCAAAAATTTGTCAAAATCTCGGGCTTTGAAAAATATGTAATTTTGACTTTGTGGGGAAATTATACTGACCCATGCAGGTTTTGAGTTTCTAGGTTTTGAAAACATGCAGTTTTAATTTTATTGGGTATTTTTGACTGACCCATGCATGTCTTAGGACCTAGAGATATATGCTGGACTGATTAAAAAATGATAAGCCACAGGTTTTAGGCTTACTGCACCCTTTCTGAGGTGATTTGAAGACTTGTTGTCTTATATGGATCGTGATAGACCCGGCAGTTCTAGTAGGGTCTCTTCGGGGATTAGACGTAGGAGGGCGTCTGATGTGACACAGCCACGTCCGGCTAGGATGCCTCATAGACTGGTAGAGGACAGTATTCATCCAGCACAGGACGAGCAGTCATTGGATATTGATGATGAGGAGGCTCCATTCGTCATTCCTGCTACCGCTCAGGCTCCACGTGCGGAGGCCCCAGGCATTGCTGTGCCTGCTCAGGAGCTACTGGGCGACTTGAGTCGCCAACCTTCGAGATATCTTCACGCCAACGAGGTGACTTGAAGTCTTTCTTCTCTCTGGATTCTTTTCTTCCTTCTTGTTATTTTCGGGGCTTAGGGTTTTGACTTGGGTTGATTTTTATGCAGGTTCCCAGTTTTACGCAGCCTCAAGGGAACTGGTTTAGTGTGCACTCCCTATATCACACTTTGCATGAGGTTTACAGGGAGATTGTAGATGGCTGGGGATTTCAGGCCTTTTTCTCGATCCTTCCCCGTCGTTGCCCCTTGGGGTATATGAGGCTTTTGTCTGAGCACTGGTTCCACCAGACTCAGTCCCTTCATTTACTGGATTCCGAGGTGATGTAAACTCATATGGACTGGAGATTTATCATCGGCATTGAGTTTGAGGGCGAGTCAGTGCCTGTCATGACTGACATTTTGCCTGCTATCGTTCGGTCCCTGCTGGGAGTCCCGACGATGGCATTCAAGGGTCGGGCAGTTTGATCTGGTCCCTTGAGTATAGATGCCCAGGATGGGACTTTGTAGTTACCTCCGCTTGATGACCAGAGGGCTAGAGATCGCATTCTGAGGCGATTGTTTTTGTCGATCAACAGGGGTTGTTTCGTGGTGGACAACTCGTCTACTGTGTCCTTCGCTTTGATCAGTGCCACTCGACATGTAGAGCGCCTCAGTGACTATGATTGGGGCTCCTATACCTTTGCCTATTTTCTCCGGGGCATGCACATGCTTTTGGAGGGTACGATGGAGGCTTGGTTAGGATTTTACCCATTTCTGCTGGTGAGTACATTTTTCTGTACCTTTTTAATTTCAGCATTTTTGTCATTCTTGATCACTGAGGACTTTTGATATTTTCATGGTCAGCTTTGGGCATTTGAGAGGCTTCCTTGCCTATAGCCCATTACTGCATTAGGTCTGGAGACCTATCCTTGAGGACGGAGATGGCAGCACTGCACTTTGACAGAGGTCCCTGTTGTTGAGGGATTTACTCATGCCCGTTTACAGTTGGAGCTTTTGACGGCAGATTTGGTCACCTGGATGCCGTACACATTCGAGCATTTAACCGTCGAATTTGAGGGAGGAGTCCCTACTGGCAGGGAGTTTGACTTATCGACCCGCAGGGTACCGTTGTTGACGGCAGGAGGCTGGGAGCTCTATCTTGGAAAGCATGCTATTAGGAGCATCATAGAAGAGATCCGTATTCCCATTGTTCCTCCAGCTTGGCATCATTGGCCATTGACTATGCCTTTAACAGACATCCCTTTGGAGGGCATTGATGGCTTCACACTATCAGAGGGTCCGTACAGCCAGGAGGCATTTGGCCGATGGTGGAGCTCTCGTACTATTGGAGCTCAGACTCAGGCTACCCAGTTTATGGCAGACATGGTGCCAGGATCTATGATGATGATAGATTGGATAGCTTGCCTCAAGGAGCCGACTCATGCAGACCAGATAACAGATCTAACCAGGGAGTTAGAGCAGGATCATTTCTTTATCAGGCACCTTAGCCGAGATCCGTCAGAGGCATCTTCTTTTGATCCATCCAGCTCAGGAGCAGGTCCCTCTTCAGTTCCATTTAGCAGCAGTTATACAGGGGCAAATCCTCCCTTATATCACCCAGATATGCCTGATCCTAGCAGCTTTGTGCCGACAGAGGAGATGGAGCAGGTTGATCGATTCGACACTGATGCCTACTACTTCCTCTGATAGCTATTTGAGCTATACTTTTTGGTCAGCCACTATTTTGGCTATTCGGCGCTTTTGCCATCATTTTGATAGACAGCTGTAGTAGTTGGGTGGTGGTACCCCATTTTCCATGTATTCTTCCTTTCACTTTGTATCAGGATACAAGGATGTTGTATATAGTAGATAGCTTGTTTTAGATATTCCTTCCATATCTTATCTTCTGCATCATGTTTATATTATTGTCATCATGCATATATTATGTCATGTGTATGCATTCAAATAGCTGTGTTTTAACTTGACCTTTGGACAGTCTTGTGGTACGGTGCTACAGATGACGTCGTCTGTAGTCAGTCGTATTGAGCATTTACCACCATCTGTGGTGGCGGCATCATTGAGGTCCTAGTATGATAGTCTGCCCTTTCCTGCTAGGGAGACAGTGGACCAGATGTTGGGGCATTCATTGGCCCTTATGAATTTTTGGGTTCCGGTCAGATTTGTTGAGGGCCTTCTACCCTGCTGGATTATCGACAGGCAGGTGTTCCGCTTCGGACGGCGTGAACTAAAGCTGACTCTGGAGGAGTATCAGAGATTTACTGGCTTGGATTTAGAGTTGTCATGCGTTCTGACGGCGATTAGTGATATCGGGAGGCGTTTATCAGGCTGTCAGGTCTCCTTCAGAGTGTAGTTATGCATGAGATCATTTCGGGGTACGTGATCTCTATGGACTTCTTGATTGAGTTCTTTGGCGAGCTTGACAGTTATGGTCGCCACGTCGGAGATTTCATTTGTTCAGCAGAGGCATGGCATGTGGCCAAGATAGACATTTTGCTGATGTGTGTTGTGGCATATGTCTACATGTCATTGCGATTTGATCATCTAGATGTGGGATTGGTATTAGTGGTTAGAGCCCTTAGACAGGGTAGCACCATCATCCCGATGATGTTGGCTAAGACATTTAGATCCGCTACGTATTGTAGTACCCATCTAGAGGGGTTTTTTAGGGGCAGCTCGGTCCTGCTGTATATATGGCTGATGTCCAATTGGATCTTTCAGACCTAGGGGTTTTTGCTTTATTCACGAGACATCCAGATCTTTCTCTTTTTAGCCTGCGGAGTGTATTGATGCAAAGTCTTGGTCAGAATTTATGTCGGATATTGATCATTCGTTTGTGATCTTGCCATGCTCAGGGCTAGCATCCCCATATAGCTTTATCACTTATGCATCTGGCCTGGATTATTTTCCCTTAGCGGGTTAGAGAGGAGTGACTACCTATCATCCTTTAACAATCATGTGTCAGTTTGATCAGCTGCAGAGTTTACACCATTTCAAGGGGTCTGCTGATCAGAGGATGTCAGCTTCTTCCATGTCATCCGCCGACTTGGTCATAGTATATTTGTATTAGACTTATCGGGAGAGGGCTAATTTCTCCAGTAGCCATCCGGGCTGTTCTCTGGAGTATTCTGCATGGTTGGAGGCAGAGACAAGAGTGGTAGCAGAGGCTTCTTCATCTCCTGGTGTGGATCCTGATGAGGAGGAGCCCATGGAGGATCCAGATTCTCCTACCTAGGATGAGCTATTCACGGGTTTGACCGTTGCTCTTGTTAGTGATTCCCCGACTATTCCTGTGGGGACAGATTTGACTTTAGCAGACTCACTATTCAGGATGACCTTTGAGCGAGACTCGTCTAGAGCACAGATGTTGGCTGCCTTGTCTGGCAGAGATTTAGCTTTTTCTGAGTGGGATGGTCTCAGGCTGCTTTAGATGCTGGATTGATTGAGCGGGATGAGCTCTGCTCTGCTCTGGATACTGCAGTTGTAGAGCGAGACGAGGTTCGCTCGGCTAGAGATGCAGCATATGTTGAGATCGAGGAGACTTTAATTGCTCGAGACGCAGCTTTTGGGGAGAGGGATGAGGCTATAGCTTCCCGTGATTTCCACGTTGCTGATAGTACTGCTGTTCGATCTTACATTCATGGTTTGATCACCGAGATGAGTGCTAATTTTGATGACCACAGTGCCACCTTGCAGATGACTGTGGATGTTCTGGGCCGTATGGAGGCTAAGTGGACTGCACTTACGGTTGCTCCACCATCTTCAAAGAGAGATGCCATGCTGGCATTGCTAACCCGCTTGTCCTTGGGTCCATAGACTAGCTTTATTTTCCTGCACAGACTAGATCAACCATTTTTGTCATGTACAGGGCATTATGTATATAAAGCAGTTTTATATATCAGAGAAATATATTTTTGATGCACTTCACTGACTGGAGATGTATTATCATTGCTGAGTGATTACCACTCCTTTCATTACTCGCAGTTGTTGATGTATCTTGAGCTCCTCCTTGATGGACTGACAGTTGAGATGTCAGGGAGTATCTCAGATGGTCCTGTTGACCAGGGTAGTTTGATAAAATCTAGCTTCTATTTGTCTTTGGTGTCTTGGAACTGGTCTTTATTTTTTTGTTTTTTCCTGAAGGTCAAACTGCACCGTAGATGGCTGCCTATGTACTCCCGGGTTGAGGGAGATCAGGTCATTCGTAGTTCGTGCTAGTTTGGTTGGAGGGGTTTGAAAAGAGTTTACCTTGGATTCTGAGTCTAGTTTTATGAGTTTTTGATTTTTTATTTGGTTTGACCACACCAGAAATGGCTTCCTACGTACTCCCGGGTTGAGGGAGATCAGGTCATTCGTAGTTCCGGTTGCGCCGGTATGGTTTGATATTTTTTATTTGTGGATTTTTTCCTTAGTTTGACCGCACCAAAAATGGCTACCAACGTACTCTCGGGTTGAGGGAGATCAGGTCATTCATAGTTCCGGCTTTCTAGTGAAAAGCCAAACCAGATTTGATTCGTAGGACCCGGATGCGGGTATGCATGTATCTCAGACGTAATAACTTTTCACGGTGTCTGAATTGATGAGTTGGGGAAATTCGTTCCCATCCATCTCTTGCAGTCTAATAGCGCCCCTAGTCAACACTTCTTTGACAATGAAAGGGCCTTCCCAGTTTGGGGCAAATTTTCCTTTGGCTTCATCCTGATTGGCCTGGATTTTCTTTAGCACCAAGTCGTTTTCTCTAAATTGCCGAATTCGGACCTTCTTGTTGTAGAATCTGGAAATCCTTTGTTGGTATAATTGTCCGTGGAAAATGGTCATAGCTCTCTTTTCATTTATAAGAGATAGCTGATGATACCGGTCTTGCAACTATTGATCTTCATCTATTTTAGCATCGATCAACACTCGCAAAGATTCCATCTCTACTTCTATTGGAAGAACTGCTTCCATGCCATAGACCAACGAGTAGGGGGTAGCCTCAGTAGAGGTGCTCATTAAAGTCATGTACGCTAACAGAGTTAGAGGCAGCAGGTCAGGCCAGTCCTTGTGATTGGCGGACATTTTCTACATGATCTTCTTGATGTTTTTGTTAGCCGATTCGACAGCGCCGTTCATCTTGGGCCGATAGATGACGAAATTTAGATGATTTATGTGGAACTTACTGCATAGATCCACCATCATTTGATTGTTCAGATTTTTGGCGTTGTCTGATACAACACCTCCGGTTGTCCATATCGATATACGACATTGTTTCTGATGAAACTGATGATAACCTCTTTTGTGACTTTGGGAAAAGAACCTGCTTCAACCCATTTGGTGAAGTAATCGATCATAGTGAAGATGAACCGATGACCGTTGCTGGCTTTAGGTTCCACTGGACCTATTACGTCCATTCCCCACATAGAGAAAGGCCATGGTGAACTCATGCTATACATCTCATTTGGAGGAGTGTGAATGGCATTTCCATGTATTTGGCATTTAAAGCACCTCTTGACGTGATCATTGCAATCAGCTTTAAGCGAGATCCAGTAATGTCCTGTTCTGATTATCTTCTTGGCTAGCAGATGGCCGCTCATGTGTGGACCACAGACTCCGCCATGGACTTCATCCATTAGTGTTTGGGCTTGCTCATTGTCGAGGCATCTTAATAGGCCTATTCCAGCATCCCTTTTATAAAATGTGTCTTTGCTCAGATAGAACATCATGGCCATTCTAAGAATCCGTTTCCGCTCTGATTGGCTTGCACCAGCGGGAGTGGATCCATTTTGAAACCAAGGCTGCTTGACATGAGGTATTTCATCTTATACTTCTCCCACATAATTCCCATATGTCCGGGCTTTCTGAATTGTGAACTGAATGTTGGGAAATCCACTCCTATCTGACATGCGAATTAATGAAGCCAACATTACTAATGCATCAACGAAGTCATTCCGACCCCGAGGAATGTGAACGAAAGTTATTGCTTCGAATTCCTGAAATATTTTGAGGACTTGCCGATGATAGGGCAGCAAATGTAGTTCTTTGGAGAGATACGCACCGGTAGTTTGTTTTATGACCAGCTCAGAATCTCCGAAGACAAGTAGGTGTTTGATAGACATGGATTGGGCTAGCTTCAACCCCATAATACAGCCTTCATACTCGGCCATGTTGCTGGTGTTGCCAAATTGAAGTTTGGTAGACACAGGATATTGATCACCTGTACCAGAGATGAGGACTGCCCCAGCTCCAGAACCTTCCATGTTTATCGCTCCATCGAAATACATTTTCCATAGTTGGACTGTATTCTCAGACTGGAGTTGTTGAATTGTCATGATCCCATCATCTGGGAAATAGGTCTCCAGGGGCTCGAACCCTCCTGAAGGTGCTTCTGCTAATTAATTTGCAATGCCTTGAACCTTGATTGACTTCTGAGTCACATAGACAATGTCGAATTGCTGTAGGATCAACTGCCATTTGGACAGTCGGCAATTCAGCATTGGTTTGTTGAATATATATTTGAGTGGATCTATGCGGGATATGAGGTAGGTCGTGTGCCCATGTGAATAATGTTGTAACCTCGTGGCAGCCCATGCTAATGCATAACATGTCTTTTCGATCAGGGTGTATTTTTGTTCCCCACTGTTGAATCTTTTACTAATGTAGTAGATGGCTCTTTCCTTGCTACTATCATCCTTCTGTCCTAACATGCAGCCCATTTCCTTGGCATTAACTGACAGGTACATGAACAAAGGGAGTCCCTCCTTTGGGGGTATCAGAACAAGAGCTTCAGTCAACTATTTCTTGATAGCAAGGAAGGCTTGTTAACAAACCTCATTCCATGTGGTGGAGGAATTCTTCCTTAACAGCTTGAAGATGGACTCACAGGTTGCTGTGAGCTGGGAAATGAATTTGCTTATAAAGTTGATCCTTCCTAAGAATCCACGTATCTCCTTCTCTGTACGAGGTACGGGCATTTCAATAATGGCTGTGATTTTGGCAGGGTCGAGTTCAATGCCCGGTTGCTCACCAGGAATTCTAACAGTTTGCCTATTTTGAAGCCAAAAGCGAGTTTGGCGGGATTTAGCTTGAGGTTGTATTTATGTAACCTGTTGAACATCTTCATGAGATAGTCTATGTGATCATCCTCCCTTCGGGATTTGATGATGATGTCATCAATATAGACTTCTATTTCTTTGTGCATCATATCATGAAAGAGGGCCATCATGGCTCGCTGATACGTTGCTCCGGCATTGATGAGGCCGAAGGATAGTCGTCGGTAGTAGAAAGTTCCCCAGGGAGTTATAAAGGCTATTTTCTCCAGGTCTTCCTCAGCAACCATGATTTGATGGTAACCAGCAAAGCAATCCACGAATGAATACATGTCATATTGCGCAGTATTATCGATTAGAATGTGGATGAAAGTCACTGGGAAGTTGTCCTTGAGGCAGGCTTTGTTTAAATCCCAATAATCCACGCATACTCGTACCTTCCTTCCCAGTTTAGGTACGGGGACTGTGTTTGATAGCCATTCGGGGTAGGTTGATACCATGATGATCCCGGCTTTGAATTGCTTAACGACTTCTTCTTTGACTTTGAGACTCCACTCAGGTTTCAATCGTCTGAGTTTTTGTTTGACTGGTTTGAACCCTTCTTTGATGGGAATTCGATGGATGACAATGTCTGTGGATAGATCAATCATGTCTTCGTGTGACCATGCAAACACATCCTGGTACTGTGTTAGGAGTTTGAACAGGTCAGCTTTTTGATTTGGTGTGAGGTCTGAACCTATTTGGATTTCTTTGATGCTTTTGGAGGTTTCTATGTTGATGGTCGAGGTTTGGTTTGGGTTTGTCTTCGACCCATTCCTTGATATCCTCTGGCACCTCATAGTCATCTTCATCCTCTTGATCAATATCCATCAAGTCAAAGGTCAATTTTACATCCAAGTCGGAGTCATCTTGACAGGTTGATATCTCATCAGCAGAGACACACACCTCCAATGCTAGGGTCCTGAAAACAAAAATTCTTTCATTAATATATGCAACTGCTTAAATACACAAGGCATTTGCAAAACATGACAAAAGTTACTGCTGCAGCTGTGCAATCAAAAGTAAGCAGTAAATAAAAGCATGATTAGGGCATATGTACTCTCTACCCCTTTACCCTTTTCGACTTATAAAAGGGACATTGCTCCAGTTGTCCAATATTAGATTCTCATTAATTGGGAAAATCGAGGAATTGTGCTCGTTCGCCTCGTCCTGGATGATGACTGAGACATCCTTGAGAATAGGGCCAAGGCTTTTTTGTGGATCATTCCTCTTCTTGATGTGAGGAATTTGGACCTGGTCGTCGTCACTGTCGGGGAGTTCGTCATTCATACCCTCGTAGTTGAGAATTACTCTCATGTTAGCGAATGGGTCTCATCCTTCATACAGGATATTTTCTTTTCCCTTTTTGCTGTTTCCTTCAGGCTTGACGGTTTTTCTTTCATGGACAGGTATGACTGGAGGAAATAACAGGATTATACCACCGTAGTCGGGATCTTCCTCTTAGGTTCCACCCAGCCGACATTTGTGAGGTTTAGGAGCAGAATTGTAGAGGCATTAGCCTTGGGATGTTTATATGGATTCCGATGGTTTGACCAGGATGAATATCCCAATCCTGCTCTTCCCATCTGACTTAGGATTTGGATTGGCGTCTTGATGCCTTGCTTATCCTTTCCCAACCATTCTCCAGGTTGGAAACCCGAAGATACCATCTCTTGGCCTACGGTCATTACTTCAGTGGACACTTTAGGTTTTAGGGCTGGTGCCCCGATTGGTAGATATTGAATGTCGCTTACCTCGAAAGCTTGAAAACTTGCAGGCTCAATCCCCGCGTCTAGGCTAATCACTTGTATGTCCTCCTGTATGTAGATAGGGTATTCTGGCTCAACATTGACCGTGATGAGACTGCCGTTAATGATGTACTTGAGTTACTGATGGAGGGTGGATGGCACTGCTCCTGCCATGTGGATCCATGGTCTGCCCAACAGCAAATTATATCCAGTGGCAATATTGAGCACCTGGAAGGATACGTAAAAAGTGTGTGGACTAATTTCCAAGAGAAGCTCGATTTCCCCTATAGCTTGGCGACGAGATCCATCGAAAGCTCGGATGACCATATTACTGGTTTTGATCCAGTTCGGATTAATCTTCATCCTTTCTAAGGTATCGTATGGACAGATATTGAGGGATGATCCTCCATCAAGGAGCACACCTTCGATCACATATTCGGAGGATATTATAGCTATATGCAAGGACTTATGGTGGCCCCTTCCCTCTTCAAGGATATCATCGTCTGTGAAGGAAATCACATTGCTGTTGAAGATGTGTTCTATCACATGACAGAATTTTTCTATGTCTACCGTGTGTGGCAGATGGGCTTCTTCTAGTACCTTCACTAGAATGTTGTGATGGCCTTCTGATGATAAGACCAGGTTGAGGATGGACACTTGCTTGGGTACTTCTTTCAAGCTTTGCACTATCTTGATTTCATTGTGTCCCATTTTGTTGAGGAACTCTTTGATCTTTTCTTCAGCCACCTTTTCTTTTGCTTTGGTAACTGGTTTAATTACCCGCTGAGGCAGGTATAATGGATTATCCTTTGATAGGATGGAAATGTTATTTGAAGTAGAGCATTCAATGTCCCCGTAGTTCCATGGGACCTTCTTCAGACTGATGATTGGATACTGAGGTCTGAAGGGCAAGATTAGAGGCTGAGGTGCAGCCACCTTCACAGAATTTTAAACTTCTTGGACCCCTTTCCCTGTCAGTACCAGGGGTGTGAGGATTGATTCCTTATCGCAGGATATGACAGCCACTGCGTCCTAGTACCATGCATTGGGGATCCAGAGGCTCTTTTTATCTGAAATGTCGAGGATTTGATCTACTCTGATTAGGTCACCTTTTCTCAATCAGGTCTTGAATTAGATTATGAAGTGCCCATCATTCTTCTATATCATGGCCGGGAGAGTTGGAATGGTACTGACATATTTGGTCAGGTTTGAATTTTCTGGATTGAGGGTTTAATGGGGGGTAATAGATCTGCAACCATCCCCTCACTGATCATCATTTAGAGGATTTCTTCCATTAACTGATTCAGATTGGTGAAATTCCTTTGAAACAGGAATTTTCCACCTTCTTGGGTATGCTCATTTTTCACCATTGGTTGTTCGTGCAACTGGCAATGATCCCTATTAGGAATGGAATTGACTTCCGTCGGAGGAGAATGACTGCCAATGGATTGATGAATTTGCTTCAGCATCTTCCTGGTGAGTTGATGCTGGTAGACGACCAGTTCAGCCAACTTCTCGATTTGTTCCTTGAGAGACTTGATATCTTGCTCCATCAGGAATCGTTTCTCAATAGTTTCCCAACTCTCTGGGCTACTGAGATTGGATTGACTTGGTTCCCCAATGTAGCGGAGGTACTTAGATCCTTCTCCATTTGAGGCGTTGATCATGTTGACATTTTCCACTTTGTGTTGTGGGAGAGGATTGTCTTGTACATGGGGTTGGTCAGGCTTTGTTACTACAATTTCCCCGCTGTCAATCAAGTCTTGTATTTTGTGCTTGAGAGACCAACAGTCTTGAGTGTCATGGCCTGGAGATCCAGAATGATAAGCGCATTTCTTGTTAGGATCGAAGTTCTTTCCGTTAATGTTGGTTGGTAGAAGAAGTTGAACAATCTTCTTCTAAGCTATTGTAAGTTTGAACACATTGTCGAAGCCGGGAAGAAGCAATCTCTTTTCCTCTAATCTCCCTTTTTTTTATTTGAAGGAGGAGACTCTCTTTTTCTTTGGTTGTGTTTCCCTTCCTTTCTTATCCAGGGGAAAAAGAGGAATGCCCATATTTCCTAATTTGAATCTTATTCTACCCTTTCGCTTTCGCTTTGTCTTTGGGGTTCCGTTTAAAGGGTGAATTTTGTAGGAAACTGGTACCGACATATGTGTCGACAATTTTGAAAAGTTTGATTTTATTTTGATGATTGGACCGATTGAGACAGAGTCGCCAGTTGGTATTTTTTAAATGGATGTACCAACTCATCCGAGTTTTGGTTTTTTCGCAAGATGGTCCAATGCGTGACTCTAAAGATTGGTCTTGAAACCCGAGATTCGTGGAATCCGGGGGCTAGGTTAAGCGGGGGGAAGGTGTTAGGCACCCCCCGACTCCCGTGCAAGCACGGTAACACATCTTATTAATTTTCTATGCAAAAAGGGTGTGTGTGTGTTTGTGTGTGTATGTGTGTTGTGTCTTGATTTTTGAAAGCTTTAATATTTTGTTTCCAAGTCTTTATTCTGGTGACTTGAAAGTAGTGCTGTACCTCTTTTGCGCCTAGGTACGAATGATTTGATTTAATCAAAAATTCATTTTTAACAAGATATATAAATTTAAATGATGTTTTGGAAAGTAAGGTTTTCAAATCCTTTGCCCGACTAGGAAACGAGGACTTCGATACTTCCTTTTATTCTTTACGTTATTTACACGATCTACCCCTAATCTCTTTATTTCATCAAAAGCTCTTTGTGGTTTTCTTTGAGAAATCATTTTGATGATATGAATGCAAAAGCGTTAAGAAGGTTCGGATCATCATCAGGCATATTAGCCATTTGGATGAACCGAGCTCCCGTAATGAAAGTTTTCACTATCACAGGATCTTTAATCTGAGCTCTCTAGACTAACCCCTCGAGTTCATTTTCAAGATCCAAATATTACATGTACATCGATATTTACGTTATTTAAAGCATTTACAACATAAAAACCGATCCATCGTGGGAATCAAGTCGGATCCATTCGGGGATCTCAACATCGGGATTCCTAGGCTCATATGATTTGCACAATATTACATATACATAACATCCACGGCTTCGATACTAGATGATTTCATCGGTTGAAATCATCGTTCAAGCCGATTCGGCCCCCCTTTCACCTCTAAATATAGAGTTAGGGCGATACGGGTTAACCGAGATCGTTCAAAGCAATAAACCCATTGATATACCGTGGATCTAAGCAGTTATAGCCCCCGGGTTAAAGCTTCATGCTTAATAACCTCTCGGGGACTAGATTAGTCTTAAATCTAGGTATATCTAGCCTCCGAAGTCGATATACAGCATATTAAGCACAATATAACCGATAGAAACGTAAAATCTATCAACTATTACACAATATGCTTAAAATACAACAAGTGTAACTATATTCAAACAAGATACTTCATTAATCTATTATTTGAACCAAGTTTACAAAGAAAACGAAGTTAAAAGTGCGTTATTTCACCTTGAGGGACGCGTGAATGAGCGTTTTGACTCCAAAAACACTAAGAGGACTTCAAGTAGATGCTAGATGGGAGAAATGAGCTTCAAGTTGGTTGTTTAAGGTTCCACTAGAGCCTCTCTCTCTCTAGAAATGTCTATCTCTCTCTAAACATCTATCTCTCTCCCTTTAAAATGAACTAAGTGGGATGTTATAAGCTGCCGGAGGCAGCCACAGATATGGTTGCGGCTGGTCACAGATGTGGTCAAGGCTGGCCCAAGTGGCCCCCACCTGCTCGGCTATTGGTCCTTCGATCTCGGTTCGGTAAGAGTTGACGTCCATCGCTCGACCTTTCAGACTGTCTTTGATACGCGTAGACGGAGTAGATCGATTCTGACGAGATTAGTGTTCGGGAATTCGATACTCGTAGCCGAGATATATCCACCAGGTCCAGATATCAGTTAACTAGCTTATCTCTTGGTGGCACGTCGTTTGAGGTTTGCTAAGGTGGTTTTCGATGATCACTATCTCAGCTCGTCGATCTTCGATTGGGTCACAGTATGTTTGGACTTCATTGGTCCTCTTTGTCATTCCCGGGGTTGTCTCCGAGATGACCAGGATCTTTTACCCTCCTTTGGGGTTGTCCCCAAAGTAAAATGACTCTTTTACCCTCCTGCAGGGTTAGTACAACAAAACAAAAATTTTGAGTGTCTGCAGATGCCCCTCTTTGTCATGTTTATGCAATGTAATGGAATGAACATGACAAAGATTAATAGGCACAAAAAATGCACAATAAGGTATATCTGATGATGCAATATCATTTATAACATATGTGATGACATGTGAGATTTAGCAAAGGGTTACTTCCTCGGCTGGGGAAGTTAAGGATTACGTTGTCGGGGTTGAGTCGACCTGCATTGAATTATAGTCAATGGATTGCACCATCGGCATCATGCCGATGCCTTCACTGGTTTGTTACCAACGGATTACATCATCAGGGTTAAGCTGACGCCTTCACTGGGTTATAGCCAGCGGATTACATCATCAGGGTTGAGCTGACGCCTTCACATGTTTGTAGCCAACGGATTACATCATCGGGGATTTGCCAACCTGCGTAGGGTTGTAGCCAATGAATTATTTCATCGAGGATTTGCCGACCTGCGTAGGGTTTAGCCAATGGATTACATCATCGAGAATTTGCCGATCTACGTAGGGTTGTAGCCAACGGATTACATCGTCGGGGATTTGCCGACCTGCGTAGGGTTGTAGCCAATGGATTACATCATCGGGGATTTGTCGACCTGCGTAGGGTTGTAGCCAACGGATTACATCATTGGGGATTTGTCGACCTGCGTAGGGTTGTAGCCAATGGATTACATCATCAGGGTTGAGCTGATTCTTTCATTGGTTTGTAGCCAGCAGATTACATCATTAGGGTCGAGCCGACGTCTTCACTGATTCGCTGTCGGTGGATTTCATCGTCGGGGATCGAGCCTGACGCCTTCACTGATTCGTTGTCGGTGGATTTCATCGTCTGGGGTCGAGCCGACGCCTTCACTGATTCATTGTCGGTGGATTAGATCGTCGGGGGTCGAGCCGACGCCTTCACTGATTCGTTGTTCGTGGATTACATGGTGTAAGGTTGATCTGGACTAATTTTCTAGTCTTCCGACGTTCAACGTCGGGTTTTCTATGCTTTGCCGAACTTCTGCTATTTCGGAGGATTTTTTTTGGGTTTTTGGGGTTTTAAATTGCCCCGAAAAGGTAGCTTCTTGTATAAAGTGACCATTCTGAACCCAAAAGTACACGTTTTGGACATCGTGTTACCAAAATAAAGGTCACGGGACCCACTTATGGTAGCCGCATATATGGTTGTGGCTGGAGCAACCATGGTCAAGGCTGCCCCTGATCGGGTTTATACCCTCAGGAGGTCTCATTTCCACCCAGTCCATTCAGATTTCTTCTCTTTTCTCTCTACAAAATCGAGCTCTCTTCTATTTCTACTTGATTCCAGCTTGATTTGGAGCGATCCGCCACCGTACATTCCTTCTTCGGACTACGCGTAACGTCTAGACTCTATTCTTTCGTGTTTTCGTTGGTGAAAACATGTATTTCCTTTCTTAAAGGCAATATATCTAACATGTATGCATGTATAGATAGATAAACGTGTTTATGATGCAATGCATGCCTACAGATCATCTTATAGACCGTATGGATGCGAGATATTGTCATTTATCAGTTAATCTAGACATACATTGTATATATTTGTTAGAGTAATAGTTTAAATTGATGTTTACATGCTTGGTTGTGATGGTGTACCCTCATAGGGTGATTTAATACATGCTTCGGGCATGTGGATAGTCTGTTTTATAAAGGAGACTCTACCAAAAAAGAGCCAAATGTCCGGATTCTAGATACATTATAAATATACTAAGATGCACATAACATACATATTTAATGACACATGTAAGACATACATGATGTGATGATTATATTTTAAAGATTTAATTTGAAATTTACAAATGGTAAGAATATACCTGACTTGGGTTTGATTCCTACGAACTCATTGTTCAGATATGGATTCTGAGGGACTTAGTCATTCCACAGGACGGCCGATCTCATCTAGAGTTCGCCGTCGTAGAGCTCCGTCCGAGGTTCCAGTTCCGCGCATTAGCAGAGGGGTACAGTGATTAACAGAGCCCGCTCGCCTGCCTGCTGGGGAGGATCATCCACTTGTGGATGAGGACGGCATTCCCGAGCTTGAGGTTCCGCCTCAGCCCCTTACTGCCCCTAGATTTCTTCCGAGAATTGAGGTAGAGGTTTTGTATTTACTGGGTACGGATCTGAGCCACCATCCCTCCATTCACTTACGGGCGAATGAAGTACGTGATTTAATTTATTTTCTTTTCTCCTTTCTGTCAAAGACTAGTTTTCTTAACCTTGATGTCGTGCAGGTTCTGGAGTTTACCCAGCCCAGGGGTAATTGGTTTAGCATCTATGCTCTGTATCACTCGCTGCATCCCGAGTACAGGGCGATTGTGGATTCTTGGGGGTTTGCGGCCTTCTTCAACATTGCTCCCCGTCGCTACCCTTGGGGCTATTTATGAGCTTTGGCCGAGAGATGGCTTCACCAAAGTCAGTCTCTACATCTACTGGACTGCGAGGTTATAATGACTCATATGGATTGGAGATACATCACTGGCTTGGAGTTCACCGGTGATAGGGTGCCTTTGGAGCCGACTATCATTGCGACTGTTGTGCGCACCCTCCTAGGGTTTTCTTCTCAGGAGCGAGCCTTCAAGGCTTGTAGTATTCGATCGGGATGCTTGGGCATCAATTCCGCTCGAGGCACCTTGCAGCAGAAGTTGCCTGTTGATTTGGCGGAGAGGGATCGCATCTTGCGACGTCTGTTCCTGACTATCATGAGGGGTTGTTTCATAGAGAAAAACTCCTCCACTGTGCCCTTCAGCTTGGTAGGAGCCATTCGAGACGTAGACCGCATTGGGGACTATGATTGGGGATCGTTTACATTCGCTCTTTTCCTGCACGGGATGCGACTGCGATCCGAGGGAGTTACCGACGCCTGGGTCGGATTCTATCCATTTTTTCTAGTAAGTCTTTTTGACCGTATTTCATTTATTTGACTTTTGATCGATTTATCTTTTCCCACGACTAATGGAGGGTTCATTTGAATTGGCAGTTCTGGGCTTATGAGAGGATTCCATTTCTTTGCCCTATCTCTGTCTTCGATTCGGACACTTATCCCCGGGGACGTAAATGGAATCAATCTACTTTGTCGGAGGTCCCAGCCGAGGAGGGCTTTACCCATACCCATCTTCAGCTGGAGACATTGATAGCTCGGGACATAGAATGGACCCCATATTTGGGAGAGCACTTGACTGAGGGATTTGAGGATGGCTTGTCGATAGGGCCAGGGTTTCAGTTATCCACCCGCTGGATTCCATTCCTTTTTAATGGAGGTTAGGAGCTCTACCTCAGGGAGCGCGCTATTCAATGCATTACTGGGGAGATTCTCCTTCCTTATCTTCCTCCAGCTCAGCTCTTCTGGCCTTTATCTTCGTCTATTGCATCGATTTCCACCCTGGGGTATGATGGTTTTCACTTGTCCGACTGTCCGATCTCTTCGACGGACTTTATCGCTTGGTGGGTCCGGCACCACAATAGAAGCTCAAAGCCGGGCTACCCAGTTCTTGGGAGACATACTTATAGGATCCCTTATGATGAAGGACTGGATATTATGTTTTCAGGAGCTTTCTCATCAGGATCAAATTGCTGCTTTGAGACTTCAGTTGGAGCAGCTGTCGGCCTATTGTAGTTACAATGGCTTGGACCCATCCTTGGCTAGTACGTTTTCTTCTCAGGGTAATGAGGTTGGACCGTCAGGCATTGGTGGCTCTCATGGTGCTGGACCCTCCGATTTTGGTGGCTTCCAGGATAGAGATGTTCCCTTCACCGATCACCCGGATGCGTAAGAGACGCCTTATCGCCCAGATCAGCAAGATGTGCCCACTCTAGGTAGACGACCTCAGGTTGATCAGTTTGATGATGCCCTCACCTTCTTGGGTGATTTTGATGAGGTGGTGAGCCCATAAGTCATCTGTTAGTCATTGGGACTTTGTGCCCCAATATCCTGTACTTTTTTATTTTTAGTTTGCACATGTATCATAGGTATGACAGTGATGTTTATGAAACTAATGTACTTATCGGATATCTATATATGATGCTTTCTATTTATTCGTCTCACATGCTATTTTATCACGTGTTATAATGCATGCTTCAGATATATTTAAATGATTGGATAGAGATTGACCCCTGTATGGTCTTATTGACACAATTTTTATAGATGTCGTCCTCTGCTGTGGTGCGTTTGGACCACCTTCCTCTCAGCCACGTAGCTACTAGTTTGAAAGTTTGGTATGATTAGTTACCATATACCAACCGTGTTGATGTCAGCCGCATGTTAGGCCACTCCATGTCTTTGCTATCATTTCAGATTCCAGAGGGATTTGTTGCCGGGATATTCAGGTATTGGATTTCTGAGCGTCATGTCTTCCGGTTCGGCTCGGTCGAGTTGACTCCTATGTTGGAGGAGTATAGTCGTATCTCGGGATTGTAAATGGAGGGGCCATGTGCTCGGATGGCTTTGGGCTATATGCGCCGCCAGTTCATGACGATGATTGGACTTAGGAGGGTAGTTGTGATGGCCGAGGTGGGTGGTAGCCACATTATCTCCATAGAATTTATGATTAGGCACTTTGCTTCCGCGGATAGCTTTGCTGTTTATCACAGAGACTTCTCCATTTCAGAGGAGCGATGGCACATTGCCCGAGTGGATGCCTTAGTTATGTGCCTCATAGCCTATATATACATGCCATTTTATACTGATCATCTGGATGTGGCGATGTCGATGGCTGTTAGAGCTCTCTGAGAGGACTTTACTATATTGCCCCTTATCCTGGCAGAGACATTGATATCAGCCTCTATTTTCCATGATGCTGGTGATCAGGAGTTCAGAGGTAGCCCAGTGCTTCTATACATCTGGTTGATAATGCACCTTCGACCGATAGGGCGGATTTGCCGTCATGGTTTCTGTTTTGGACATGGCTTGTCTTAGGTCTATTCATATCGCCCGACTTCTTACGTCAATGAGGCGTCCTCGACTTCATTTTTTGGTGCCATGGAGGAGCCTTTTGATATAGTTATGTATTCTGTGTACTGCTCCTTTATGAGTTTCACCACCCATGTGGCCGATCTGGATTTCCTCCCCTTGGCGGGTTTGAGGCGTGTGTCGACCTATCATCCTCTGGCGGTGATGGGTCAGTTTGATCTGTACCAGGAGGTCCATGCATTTGAGGGGATTAAGGATTATCGCTTCCCCATCTACTTAGTTATCGAGGTTGATTTGGCTCGGGTTTATGGGTTCTGGTCTCATCGACAGACAGCAGAGTTTAGAGATGGCCATCCGGGCCGCTCCGCAGAGTATTCAGCTTGGCTTGAGTCGGATTTGGCACCAAAGACCGCAGATCATGTTGTTATAGGATCTTTATCTGATGACGATAGTTGGTCCACGGATGCGGTGGAACCGATGGAGGATCCTATATCTCCGACTGAGGATGCTTTATTTGCAGAGTTGATAGCTTCTCTAGTAAGCACTGTCCCGCGTTCGGCCTCAGTTTCCATGGAGGCGATGGATAGACAGCTTCACCTGGTGATCTTTGAGAGGGATCAGGCTTGGGCCCTGTTGTTGACCACCGTAGCTGGTCGAGATGATGCTATCACTGAGAGAGATGCAGCCCGTGCTTCCAGAGACCAGGCCCTCGTTGATAGAGATGAGGCCCAAACTTTCTCAGATGGACTCATTGGTCACGTACAGGGTGTAGTGCAGAGTCAAGAGGAGATTTCTAGTATGGCAGCAGAGATGCTGAGGCGGGTTGATATGTTGGAGCACGAGTTCAGAGCTGCTCCCCCGTCTACAGAGACTGCTGGATATTTGGCAATGTTGGCTCGTCTCACCACTGATTTATAGCTCTATTTTATTTTCCTGTAGAGACTTTGTTATTATCACTTGACATAGGTTAGAATCAACTTTTGTATTCTAAACAGTTGTATATATAAAAAGAAGCAAGTTCAGTTCACTTCCCTTATTTGCGCATGTCTAACCATGTCCACGGTTGCCATTTTTGCTTCATGATTTATTATGTTGACATAGCACTAGTTTCGTCATATGTCATCAGATTCGGCGGGAGTGATGCTGAAATGTCTCTAGGTCTTCTCCACATGAGCTGTCGATTGGATGGACTTATGGATAGGTTTTCTGTATAGGTTAGGATTTTGAATAATAGGAAAGTGTTTGGATTTTTGAAGGTTAGACCGCACCATAAATGGCTGCCTACGTACTCCCACATATAGGAGATCAGGTCTTTCGTAGTTCAGGCTCAGACCTGAAAAGTTTAAAAAGGGGTTTACTTGAGTTTGATTTTAGATTTGATAGGATTTTGATTTGATTTGAAGGGTTAGATTTGATAGGATTTTGATGTTTTTCAAGGGTTAGACCGCACCATAAATGGCTGCCTACGTACTCCCACAGATACGAGATCAGGTCTTTTGTAGTTCAGGCTCAGACCTGAAAAACTAGACATGATATATTTTTTCTTTTTTTCTTTTTTTCTTTTTTTCTTTTTTTTCTTTTTTTTCTTTTTTTTTCTTTTTTTTTCATTTTTTTCTGTTTTTTATCAAGACATATCAGTCCAGTTTGAAAGTGAAAAGGGGTCTCAGACATAATACCGTTTCACCGAGTCGGAATTGATTAGTTGCGGGAATTCCTCACCGTCCATCTCTTCCAGTTTCAAAGCTCCGCCCGATAGGACTGCTTTGACAAGAAAGGGTCCTTTCCAGTTTGGGGCAAATTTTCCCTTAGCTGCATCCTGGCCCGAAATGATCTTCTTCAGTACCAAATTATGCTTTTTGAATTCCCGAGGTCGCACCTTCTTGTTATAAGATCGGGACATTCGTTGTTGATAGAGTTGACCGTGGAATATAGCAGCAGCTCTTGTTTCAGCTAACAGGGATAACTGGTCGTATCGATCTTGTATCCATTGGCTCTCCTCTATCTGGGCATCTAGCATCACTCCTAGTGATTCCATCTCCACTTCAACAGGAAGTATAGCCTCCATACCATATACCAGTGAGTAGGGTGTTGACCCAATCGAGGTTCGAGTTGACGTCCGGTATGCGAGTAGGGTTAACGGCAATAGCTCAGGCCATCCCCGGTGATTCGCTGACATCTTCATCTTTATCTTCTTGATATTCTTATTAGCCGCTTCCACCGCGCCGTTCATCTTAGGACGATAAATAACCGAATTGAGGTGTTTGATATTGAACTTACTGCACAGTTCCCTCATCATCTTTTTATTCAGGTTCTTCGCGTTGTTTGATATGATAACCTCGGGTTGTCCATACCGACAGATGACGTTGTTTCTAATGAAACCAACGATGACCTCCCTGGTGACCCTGGGGAAAGAAGCTGCTTCCACCCACTTGGCAAAGTAGTCAATCATAGTGAAGATGAATTGATGACCGTTGCTGGCTTTAAGCTCAGCTGGCCCTATCACGTCCAGTCCCCACATGGAAAAAGGCCATGGTGACGTCGTGTAATGTAGTTGATTCGAAGGCGCATAAATAATGTTGGCGTGGATCTGGCATTGATAGCAATGCTTGACCTGATCATCGCAATCCGCTTTGAGGGATATCCAATAGTGTCCGGTCCTCAGAATCTTCTTAGCAAGCAGAGGTCCACTCATATGTGCTCCGCACACTCCACCATATACTTGATTCATAAGTCACTGGGCTTGATCTTTGTCCAGGCATCTCAGAAGTCCTACATCTGGATTTCTCTTATAGAGAGCATCTCCACTTAGGTAGAAATTCATGGCCATTTTCTGTATTCGCTTCTTCACGGCTTGACTCATCCCTTCAGGGGTTGACTGATCTCGCAAATATTCTTTGATATGGTGGTACCAAGGTGGTCCCGCAGGTGGTATCTCATCTGATATCTCCCCTACATTGTTTCCATACGATGGTGTATTCTGCACAGTGAAAGTGATGACAGGCATTCCCCTTCTTGCTGACAAGTTCACCAGTGAAGCTAATGTGGCCAATGCATCGACAAAATCATTTCGGTTCCGGGGGATATGCATGAAGGCAATGTCTTCAAATTTCTCTGCCAATCTGAGCACATGTCGATGATATGGCAGTAGATGCAGTTCTTTAGTGGTGTATGCCCTGGTACACTGTCTGATGACTAGCTCATAATCTCCAAATACCGCTAAATATTTTACTCTCATGGACTGAGCCAGCTTTAACCCCACAATGCACCCTTCATATTCTGCGGTATTGTTGGAGTTGTTGAAATGCAACTTGGTGGCCACGGGGTATTGATCTCCAGTAATGGATACCAGGACTGCCCCGGCTCCGGCACCCTCATCGTTTGATGCGCCGTTAAAATATATTTTCCAGAATTGACCTTGATCCTCCTTATCGATCAGTTGAACAGTCAATACTTCCTCCTCCAGGAAATACGTTTCCAGAGGCTCAAAACCCCCTGTTGGTGCAGCCGACAGGTGATCCGCAATCCCTTGCCCTTTAATGGACTTTTGGGTGACATAGATCATGTTGAACTATTGAAGGATTAACTGCCACTTGGATAAGCGACACTTCAAAATCGGCTTGACGAAGATGTATTTTAAAGGATCCATACTCGATATGAGATAAGTGGTATGGCCGTGTAGGTAATGTTGTAACCTCGTGGCTGCCCAAGCTAATGCACAGCAGATTCTTTCTATCAGAGTATATTTCTGTTCTCCGCTGCTGAAGCGCTTACTGAGATAATAGATAGCTCTTTATTTCCCTATGTCATCCTTCTGCCCCAGTAGACAACCCATAGCGTTGGAGTTGACAGAGATATACATGAACAACGGAATTCCATCCTTTGGGGGTACCAATATAGGTTCTTTAATCAACCTATTATGGATGGTGTGGAAAGCTTTTCGGCAGTCTTCATTCCATTTTCCCGAAGAATTCGACAGTTTGCTGTCAACTTCGATATGAACCGGCTGATGAAGTTGATTCTTCCCAGGAAACCTCGGTTTCTATCTCGGTCTTTGGCTCAGGCATATCCGTGATGGCTTGGATTTTGGCAGGATCTAATTCAATGCCCCGGTTGCTCACGAGAAATCCTAGTAGTTTGACGAATTTCACACCAAAAGCACACTTCGTTGGGTTTAACTTCAAATTGAACTTGCGGAGTAGTTCAAACAACCTCAGAAGATGGGTGCAATGGTCATCAGCCTGTTGGGACTTTACGATGATATCATCCACATACACCTCGATTTTTTTGTGCATCATATCGTGGAATAAGGTCATCATGGCTCTTTAACAAGTAGCGCCAGCATTGGTAAGGCCAAAAGCTAGTCTTTGATAACAAAAGGTTCCCCAAGGGGTAATGAAGGCGGTCTTTTCCCTGTCTTCTTCAGCAACCATGATCTGGTGATATCCCGCAAAGCAATCAGCGAAAGAATACATCTCGAACTGTGCAGTGTTGTCGATTAATACGTGGATGAATGGCACTAGGAAGTCATCCTTAAGGCTGGCTTTGTTGAGATCTCAATAATCTACACAAACTCGCACCTTTCCTCCATATTTTGGTACTGGGACTACATTGGACAACCATTCAGGGTACGTTAACACCATAATGATTCCCGCTTTGAACTGTTTGATAATTTCTTCTTTGACCTTCAGGCTCCATTCTGGTTCCAACCGTCTCAGTTTCTGCTTGACCAGTTTGAACCCTTCTTTAATTGGTAGTCGATGGATGATGATATCGGTGGATAGACCTATCATGTCTTCATGAGACCAAGCAAAAACATCCTTGAACTGGGTTAAGAGTTGGATTAGTTCTTTTTCTTGGTTAGAGGGAAGGTTAGTTCCTATCTGTATCTCTTTAGGATCGTTAAGGGTTCTGATATTTATGGTGGTGGTTTGATCGAGGTTGGGTTTAGGTTTATCTTTGACCAATGCTTTGATTTCCTCGGGCACCTCGTCATCATCCCCTTCATCTTGCTCGATTCCCATCAAGTCAAAGTCCAATTCTATGTCAAAATCGTAATCATTACTCAAATTCGACAAGTCATGAACATGTCTAGGACTACACAAATTTGGAAACCTGAGACAAAAACTTGATTTCTAAATATATACAAGTAGTCGTCAATTACAAAAAGATTCATCAGTTAATATGACAACTAGCAATAACAAGCTACAAATGAAATAAAACAGACATAAATATAGGTAAAGGTAGAGCTCCCTGTTAGCGGTCAGTTCTTAGTTTTTACCCTTTTCGGACGATCTGTGGGGTGATCGTCCAATTGCTGCTCATGAGATCCAGGGGAGTTGCTTAGATATACGCGCTATTGGAGTCGTCGTCTTCCAAGATGGCCATAACTGGTTTGGAACTGGTCCCTAGATCCTCGCTCGGGATGTTTACATTTCCTCAGTTAAGGACTGGGAGAATAGGTTGATCACTTGACAGATCAGCCCCATCGGACTTCTTCAGGTCCTCTTCAGAGTGGCAAAAACTGCTCAGGAATTACAACTAGATCTCTTCCAAAAACTTCTTATCTTTGGCATTTCGGGCCAAATCCTGGATAGGCTTTTCATCCCCGTCTGTCTGATGTCCTCTTTGATTGACTTTAGGAATCAGGAGGTTTGAAATAATGAGGGGGATCTTCTTGAGTGGCTCTTTAAATCTTGTTTCACTTAGGTTTGGCTTGAGGTGAATCAGATGATTAACTGGTTTATGCTTGTCAGGATTTTGGTGTTTGGATCCACCAGAGTACCCGAGTCCAGCCTTCCCCAACTACGTGGGTATACGGATTGGGTTCCTGATTCCTTGGCCATTCTTCCTCAGTCCTCAGCCTAGTCGATGTCCCCGGGACAGCATCTCTTGGCCAACCGCCATCACTTCAGGAGATATCCGGGGGATTAAGATCGGAGCCCCCACAGAGTGATATCGCGGATTAATGATTTCGAAGGCTTGAAAACTGGCGGGCTCGATACCTTCATTCACACCGATCAGGGGCATATCTCCCAGGTCATGAACAGGATAATCAGGTTCTGCACTGACAGTCACCAGATTGTTGTTGACGATATATTTTAGTTGTTGATGAAGAGTTGAAAGAACGGCGCCAGCCATATGGATCCATGGTCGTCCTAACAACAGATTATACCCAGTGGTGATTTTCAGGATCTGGAAAGGTATGTTGAAAGTGAAAGGGCCAATCTCCACAGGAAGTTCAATCTCCCCCACGGTATCCCTTCTTGATCCGTCAAAAGCCCGTACCATGACATGGCTTTCCCGAATTCGGTTCGGGTTGATCTACATCTTCTCCAAAGTATCCTACGGACAGATGTTCAAAGACGACCCTCCATCGATTAGCACGCCACCTACCACATATCCTGACGAAACGACAACGATATGCAATGGTTTGTGATGCCCAGTTCCTTCGGCTGGTATATCATCGTCAGTGAAGGACATCACATTACTGTCCAGTAGATGGCTGATCAAGTGCTGGAATTTCTCTGTATCGATAGTCTTGGGTAAGTGTGCTTCCACCAATACTTGGATCAGGATTTAACGATGGTTGTCAGAATCTAAAACCAAATCCAAGATGGAGATTTGATGGGGTTCAGCTTCTAACTGCCTCACCGTCCTGGCTTCACTGTGCCCCATCTTATGGAGGAACTCTATGATCTTTCTAGTAGATACCTTCCCCAATACCTTGGTTGCCGGTTTCGCCAAACGCCCAGGGAGGTAAAATGGATTCTCCCTAGGTATGATGGTGGTACAGTCAAGTGCCAATTTTATACCTTCTCTGTAATTCGACGTTACATTCTTCATGCTGAGAATTAGAAGTTGCGGCCAAGGAGCCAACATCAGGGGTTTAGGCGTTGATATCTCGAGAGTGGCTTTGTTTCTCTGCTCAGATACTCCTTTGATGGTTTTGGGTCCGCCGGATGTTCCTTCCATGCAAAGGATAACGGCTATCATATCCTCTAAGTTCCTCGGTCCTCAAGGGTAGTTTATCTCTTCCTCATAGAAGATCTCAGCTTTGTTCATCAATTCCAGTTCCCCTAATTCAATCAAGTTCTGGATTAGATGTCGTAGGGCCCAACATTCCTCCATGGCATGTCCAGGAGCATTTGAATGGTAAAGGCAGGATATGGAAGGATCGAAACACTTCGATCTCGTATCTAGGTGTGGCAGGAATTCCGTAATCTTCCCCTCCTTGATCAAGGTGCAGAGAATCTCCTCCCGGAACTACCTTAATGGGGTGAATTTCCGTTTGGCGGCAAAATCTAGCCGGTTCTGCAGTCTAGCTTCTTGGGCCATCTTTTTGATCCATCTATCCTGCTCTTGGCAGCGAATCCGATCCCTTCTGGAGGTTGAAACATCTTGGACAGCTATGGGGTCAGGTTGCTTTGATAAGACCTGGTCTATTAGTTGTCGGGTCAACTAGTGTTGGTATACAACCAATTCTGCCAGCTGATCAACTTGCGCCTTAATTGAAGCCAATTCTTGCTCTACCCCATACTTTTCTTCAGGGTATCCCCATATGGCATGGTCCTGTACAGAGGGTAACTCTCCCATCTTCCTCAGGTATTTACTGTTTTCCCTGCTTCCGGCATTGATCATGTTGACTGCTTCATCCGTATGCTGAGGCGGAGGGTTGTTGTTGACATTCGATTGCTCAGGGGTTTTGACTATAATCTCCCCGCTGTTAATCAAGTTTTGAATTTTGCACTTCAGAGTCCAACACTCCTAAGTATCCATGCCCCGGTGAGTTAGAATGGTAGGCGCATTTCTTGCTGGAATCGAATTACCTTCCATTTGGATCGGAAGGTGGAGCAAGCTCAACTATCATTTTTTGGGCGATTAGACGGGCTAATATGTTCTCCAAGGAGTCTCCCAAAGGAGTGAATATCCTTCTTCCCTTATTTTCCCCGGCATTCATTAAAGTATAATTTCGGGTATTCAATGGATGAGGGTTCTGCCTCTGGATAGATGAGTTAGGGATCTTGTTAGCAGATTGTCCTTGCAATATTAATGACACATCTTCTTCCTTTCTCTTCGATCCTCTTTTGGGAGCGCTTGCATAATTTCCCGACTGTATGTGCTCGGCTACGGCTTCCAAAGCAGCGAGGTCTTTGCTTTTTCCAGACTTCAAACCCATTTCTGCCATTTCCCAGTGCTTAATCGTTTCGAAAAAGGATTTTCCTAACCCGGCGAGGACTCTCTCATAGAAAGGGGCTTCTTGTATATCAATGAAGGTTGTCACCATCTCACCCTCATCCATTGGTGGGTTGACTTGGGCTGCCATTCGCCTCCACCTCTGAGTGTATTCTCTAAACAATTCATTGCCCATCTTTTTGACTTTGGTAACCTGTTAGCAATCGGGTGCCATCTGGGATTGGAAACTGTATTGATTGAGGAAAGCATTGGCCAAATCTTCCAAACCTCTGACTTTGGAATTGTCTATCCGTGCGTACCACGTTTGGGCTTCACTGGTAAGGCTCTTCTGAAACAGTTGTATCCGGAGGTTTTCATCCTCAGCGTAAGTTCCAAGTTCACCTATGTAGACTTTCAAGTGAGTGTATGGGTCTCCCAGTCCGTTGTATTTCTCGAACTCGGGGACTTGAAACTTATTCGGGTATCTCGCCTTTGGGAAAATACACATATTCGAGTAATTCACGCTCCCGTGGGATCCTGTCCCCTTCATAAACCGGATAGCGTCTTCCATCTGTCTGACTTTCTTCCTAATATCTCCAGTGTCTCTGTCCTCCCAGAGGTCTATGATTTCCCATGTCATCTTCTGGATTGGGGCCTCCTTGGGTACTTCAACATCGAGGGGAGAGATAGGTGTGGACGTATTGGTATCACCTTCCTTCTCGGGTACTTTCATATCTCCTTGCACAGAGGATTCGGTCGGACTCTTGTGCTTAGATTCTTGAGATACTTTGCACTGTTCTTTTAACAGGGTCGTCATCTCGGTCATCTGTTTCTTAAACTCCTTGAATTCATCTCGAGATACTGGGATGGGTTCTGATGAACTTCCTTCAGCCATTTGGACTGGTGAAAGGGCCTTTTTGGCTCGAGATCGGGTTCTAGGACCAATCTGCACAAAACTGATATCTAGTTTAGACTGGATATTGGTGGATAGGGATGCATGATATGCTTTGCATCAGTTTAATGGTTTTTTAATCTTTTCCTGCAAAACAAAGGGTTAGTCAATTTGATGATAGGATATCATAGATGAATGTATGACAGTTAAAGATAACGGTCATTTATATACGCGGAAGATTAAATAGGGCATGAAGAAGCACACCGCGCATTTGGTTTATCAGAGGCAGACCTATCTTAGGGTTACTCTCACGGGCTGTTTGAAATTGGTTCACAGATCTTCGCAATTTACTTGATGAAAACATCCATGTTTCAATTGGAGCGGATCTGAGTGGTGCCTTTCCTAAGCCTCACAATGGAAACATCCATAGGAGTCCAGTAATAAACAACCGACGGGATTTCCTCCTAATAGAGGTACCACACAACATACATTCACATACATTCACGTCCTCACCGCATGTAATATGATGACATTGTGCGAAGCACTAATATATTGTGCGAGACACTAATATAAAATGCTAAAAGATTGACACACGCAGAGATCATTCACACAAAAATGCATATACAGAATGAAAATCAAAAAGTTTGATCGCGGCTTAAGCCATCTTTGAGTCCCTAGTAGAGTCACCACCTGTCGACGCCGGGAAGAAGCAATCTCTTTTCCTCTGATCTCCCTTTTTTTTATTTGGAGGAGGAGACTCTCTTTTTCTTTGGTTGTGTTTCCCTTCCTCTCTTATCCAGGGGAAAAAGAGGAATGCCCATATTTCCTAATTTGAATCTTATTCTACCCTTTCGCTTTCGCTTTATCTTTGGGATTCCGTTTAAAGGGTGAATTTTGTAGGAAACTGGTACCGACATATGTGTCGACGATTTTGAAAAGTTTGATTTTATTTTGATGATTGGACCGATTGAGACAGAGTCGCCAGTTGGTATTTTTTAAATGGATGTACTAACTCATTCGAGTTTTAATGGTTTTTTCGCAAGGTGGTCCAATGCGTGACTCTAAAGATTAGTCTTTAAACCGAAGATTCGTGGAATCTGGGGGCTAGGTTAAGCCGGGGGAAGGTGTTAGGCACCCCCCCCCCCCGACTCTCGTGCAAGCACGGTACCGCATTTTATTGATTTTCTATGCAAAAAGTGTGTGTGTGTGTGTGTGTTTGTGTGTGTATATGTGTGTGTGTCTTAATTTTGAAAGCTTTATTATTTTGTTTCTAAGTCTTTATTCTGGTGACTTGAAAGTAGTGTTGTACCTCTTTTGCGCCTAGGTACGAAGGATTTGATTTAATCAAAAATTCATTTTGAACAAGATATATGAATTGAAATGATGTTTTGGAAAGTAAGGTTTTCAAATCCTTTGCCCGACTAGGAATCGAGGACTTCGATACTTCCTTTTATTCTTTACGTTATTTACGTGATCTACCTCGAATCGCTTTATTTCATCAAAAGCTCTTATTGGTTTTCTTTGAGAAATCATTTTGATGATATGAATGCAAAAGCGTTAAGAAGGTTCAGATCATCATCGGGCATATTAGCCATCTCGATGAACCGAGCTCCCGTAATGAAAGTTTTCACTATCACGGGAACTTGAATCCGAGCTCTCGAGACTAACCCCTTGAGTTCGTTTTCAAGATCCAAATATTACATGTACATCGATATTTACGTTATTGAAAGCATTTACAACATAAAAACCGGTCCATCGTGGGAATCAAGTCGGATCCATTCGGGGATCTCGACATCGGGATTCCTAGGCTCACATGATTTGCACAATATTACATATACATAACGTCCACGGCTTCGATACTTGATAGAAATGAAATATGTTATATTTTATTATCTTAATACTTAATCATTTATATATCTTTTGTACCTAAGTACATTCATTTATCTTTTATTTATATTTTAGGTACAATTGAGTCAAGAAAGCGAAATGGGCTCAAAAGAAACAAATAAGACCACGAAATCAGCATGCAAATTACAGCAGCCCAGCCTTGCAAAATCCTAGCAGCTCACGAATTGTTGTTCCATGCAAGTGGGCCACGGTATAGGGAATTAAAATTACAAGTTTCCCACAAGTTCAAGTTCAAGTAGATTATGAAGTGAAGCCTTGTATGAATTTAAATTAGCAGCTCAAGTCCAAGATTGCTAGCAATTGAATTTAATCAATCAAGTGGGCCCACGATTTTGGTGACTTGCAAAAGGGAAGATAAATTCCTAAGTCAACAAGGATTTAATGGAGGCTAGCAGCTCACGATTTATATTAAACGAAATGGAAGCTCACGTCCCAGCTTGTAAAGGAATGGCCCACAGAATTAAGCAGCTTGACTAAAGGAGAATTAGAGCAGCTCAAGGATTCTAACGAGCATATGGGAATTAGTGGAATAAAGAAAGGAAATGGAAAAGTATAATCCAAGTTTGCGAAGGAAGTCTAGCTACCAACATATCAAGTGGGGGCCATGTGCATGCATTCATCAACTATGCCATACGAAATAAGCAAGCAATTAAAGGATTGTTAGCGAATTATCACACGCACAAGCAGCTCACGTGCCAAGTAGTTTGCAAAGGAGTACATCATATATTAACAAGGGAATAAGCTGCTGGACAGTAATCCAAATCGCTGGGGCGGGACTGTGAGCGTGAGGAACCCCGCTGGGGCGGGGAGGCGCTGAAAATCAGCCATCAATTTCTTTTGCGAAACGGACTCGGATGCACTAAGAGGGCAATATGATGGCTGTAATTTGAGGGTTATAAAAAGGGATCTTCTTATTTTCTTTCATATTAGATCTAAGATTACGTGAAGACATGAGCTAATACTTTAATTCAGTTCTGAAGGGATGTTGAACCTTATTCATAATTAACGGTTTGATCAAGTTTATTTTATTTATTCCTTCTTGCGTGAGATTTATTTTGATAATATACTTTAACTTCTTGCATGATTATTCAATTTACTAACGTGATTCTGCAGTATTAAATTAGTGAATTGATATCATCTGCTAGATTAAGATTTGTATTACGTGTAATTGATATCTGTCTTCGTCACAAGTAGCAAATTAGTGATACTAATTGTGGACAAGCTTTTGTGTATTGCTAAGGTTATCAGGAAACAAGTTAAACAAATCGAGCTTATGTGTTTGTTGTTTGGATTAGCCTAATTCCCTAGTTCTTAATGCTGCTGTTATATTAAATCTAGAGATCTTGTTCTAGGTTATATAATGGTTAGAATCTTGTGAAGAGCTTGTTTCATTGAGTGACAATCTAAGGGGATTCTTGGGTAGCAGAGCTTGTTGTTACCTAGGGCTATTAGTTTCATTGAAGGGTAAATAATGTTAAACTTGATTACTCCATAATTGTGAAAAGGTGATACTGAACTAAAGAACTGAAGCTTTTTATTCATTGTTAATTCTTATTACTTTATTCTTGTTAATTTAGTTTAATCAATTCAAAATCCTCTATAATTAGAAATCATAGGATAAATATAAAATAAATCACTCTCTGTGGGATCGATCCTTGCTTACTACTGTGCTAATTGTTTGAATTTGAAAAGTGAAAGTGAGGTTAATTGAGGAGTGTAAACGACAGCTCCCAAATTTTGGCGCCGTTGTCGGGGAGTGTTATTTGTTTTTGTTTATTCTTTGTTTTCATTTATTTTTATTATTATTTTTTTTTTGTTTTATGACTCAATCCTCTCACTCTAATTTTGATCAAGAGATAAAGAA
This sequence comes from Panax stipuleanatus, assembly GCA_020205555.1. NCBI lineage: Eukaryota > Viridiplantae > Streptophyta > Magnoliopsida > Apiales > Araliaceae > Panax > Panax stipuleanatus. The sequence goes on from CM035117.1 coordinate 140,063,131, forward strand.
AACTGCAAATACAAAAGAAGCTCTTGTTCCAACACTTAAAAAGGAAAAGATGGTGGTGCCGAACAACAACCGGACTTTAAAAGAACTGGCTACTCCAGACCTTGATCAACCATCCTTGTGTATTGAATATCCTACTTTTGACGTTACTTTTGAACTTAACTCTGGACTAATTCATCTTTTGCCTACTTTTCGTGGTCTTACAGGTGAAAATCCATATAAGCATCTAAAGGAGTTCCATGTGGTGTGTTCCACGATGAAATCACAAGGAGTGACAGAGGAGCAGATCAAGCTTAGACTTTTTCCATTATCCTTAGCAGATTTGGCTAAAGACTGGTTATACTATCTGTCTTCAAGATCAATACAATCATGGACTAACATGCAAAGGTTATTCTTGGAGAGGTATTTTCCTGCATCAAGAGTAGCCGAAAAAAGATAGGAGATATGTGGAATCAGCCAACTCAATGGAGAGAATTTCTATGAGTATTGGGAAAGGTTCAAGAAGTTGTGTTCCAGCTATCCACCTCAATGGATCGATGAGCAACACTTGATTCAGTACTTCAACGAGGGACTGATACTAATGGAAAGAAGTATAATCAACGCGGCTAGTGGAGGAGCATTAGTAGACAAGACACCGAAGGCTGCAAGAAATCTGATTCCAAACATGGCTGCTAACTCACAACAATACGGAACAAGGAATGATCATGCTCCACAAAGGGTAAATGAGGTAAGCACGAGTGAATTGGTACAACAGATTTCTAACTTAACTGCTGTGGTGCAACAATTAACAACAGGAAACGTACCGGTTGTAAAAGTATGTGAAATTTGCTCAAAATCAGGGCATGCAACAAATGATTGTCCCATAGTGCAAGAGGATGTAATTGTTCATCAAGTTAATGTTGTGGGGACATTCTCCAGACAAAATCCATAGCAATGTGATCCTTGGGCAGAAACTCACAATTCCGGATGGAGAGATCATCACGACTTGAGCTACGAAGTACCTGTCAATGCTGGGACATCTATGGAGGATATGTTCAAGGCATTCATGAGCCAAACACTACAGTTCATGAGTCAGACACAGCAGTTCCAGCAAGAGACAAGAACTTCTGTTCAAGGTCTGAGGGATCAAGTTGGTCAGCTTGCAACCACAGTAGGAAGGTTAGAATCTCAAGGTTTAAGGGAGCTACCTCCTTAGTTTGTTGAGAGATATGACGAAGAGGAGCAGGAGGATTCAGTGCTTACTTCAGGAACAGACAGTCATATAGAATTTGATCAGGAGAAGGAACAAGAGGAAGAGTGGAATGATTTGTTAAGTTTTGCAGATCTATACGAGAAGGATGAGGATTCATTTTCATCAATACAACTAACAGAAGCAATGAATGATACACACCATCGTACCTTTACTGTGGAAGTGGACAGTACAAAGTTCCAGTTCAACGCCGATGAGTCTAAAAGGTATCTTGGTAATGTTAAAGCTATTTTTTCTACTGATGTTGTTGACTCTATAGTGCAAAAATCTCTTGAGAAAATAAATAATGCGGATTTGAGGGATGGAATGGAGCAAAATCAGGATCTAAAGGATGCTCATAATGAATTGAAATTGTTACCAGTCCACTTGAAGTTCACAAGTCCAATTACATAGAACGAGAGGAAAGATGTCAGGCCAACGACCATAAACAAAGGCGCTGCATGGGAGGCAACTCATAGGGGAGTATCTCTCTACTTTTCTTTGCATTTTAGTTTACATTGGGGACAATGTAAGTTTTAAGTGTGGGGACAAGCATTTAGATATTTTTTAAATTTTTTATTTTTTGTTTATTTTGAATTTTATGGGTATATTCACTGCAAACCCTCACGAGACAAAACTCGTCCACTTGGGGTGACCTTGGGGTTTAAAGGCTTGTTGCACATGCTAAGTGCAATAGTGTTTCCTACGAAAATGGAGTAGTTTTAAGATGTCACTTGAGTAATAAGTTAATTGTGATCGTGATTTTTGACCAATGATAGAATTTTGAATTCTTTGCGATAACTTCTGGGAGGACTAATAGACATTGGGTAATCTAAATTTGGTTTTTTTTGTTGATCACTACTTTATTTGAGACTCTTCACTATGGAGCACATATCCATTCGAACTAGTTTTGACTTGGAATGAATTTATCTGATTGAATGTCTAGGGAAGAAACTTTGAACTCTATCATTTGTTTGATCATTACTTGAAGTTGATATGAGATATTAATTAAGAAAAGGGAAATGATTTAGACAAAGTTTGCAAGATTGAAATTAAAAGAGAAAAGAAATGATTCGTGTGGTGGGATGAGATGGAGCGTAAAATGCACTCACTCATAAACACGTGACATGAGAAATATGGAGCGTAAAACGAACTCGCGGGTAAGATGGAGCATAAAATGCACTTACCAGAAGAAAAAAATAAGAAAGAAAGAAAAGCCTTTTGATCCTTGGATGTTATCTGCTGATGTTAACTAAGATCAGTGTGAAAACAAGTGGTTGAGTTTGTCTTTCTCCTTTAAGGCTTTGATTTTGTAAATTTTTCTGTAGTCTGACTAATTTGATATAGGTGGATACACACACACACACACATAAGGGGTCGAGAATAAAGTAAGATTGTTAGAGAAATGTGGGTTTCGGATGATACATTATTTTGAAGTTTCCCAAAATTATTGTTTTGAATCTTTAAGGTCAATGTTGTAGTTCGTATTGACTCGTGGCTCAAGTTTGGCATATGTAGTTGGTTGAATTTTTGTGGTACAGTTTATTTTTATTTTGCACGAGGACGAGCAAAAGATAAGTGTGGGGGAATTTGATAGAAATAAAATATATTATATTTTATTATCTTAATACTTAATCTTTTATATATCTTTTGTACCTAAGTACATTCATTTATCTTATATTTATATTGTAGGTACAATTGAGTCAACAAAGCGAAATGGGCTCAAAAGGAACAAATAAGGCCAAGAAATCAGCATGCAAATTGGAGCAGCCCAGCCTTGCAAAATATTAGCAGCTCACGAATTGTTGTTCCATGCAAGTGGGTCACGGTTTAGGGAATTAAAATTGCAAGTAGCCCACAAGTTCAAGTAGATTACGAAGTGAAGCCTTGCATGAATTTAAATTAGCAACTCAAGGCCAAGATTGCTAGCAATTGAATTTAATCAATCAAGTGCGCCCACGGTTTTGGTGACTTGCAAAAGGGAAGATAAATTCCTAAGTCAACAAGGATTTAATGGAGGCTAGTAGCTCACGGTTTATATTAAACGAAATGGAAGCTCATGTCCCAGCTTGTAAAGGAATGGCCCATAGAATTAAGCAGCTTGACTAAAGGAGAATTAGAGCAGCTCAAGGATTCTAACAAGCATATGGGTATTAGTGGGCCACGAAATAAAGAAAGGAAAAGGCAAAGTATAATCCAAGTTTGCAAAAGAAGTCTAGCTACCAACATATCAAGTGGGGGCAACGTGCATGCATTCATCAACTATGCCATATGAAACAAGCAAGCAATTAAAGGATTGTTAGCCCATTATCACACGCACAAGCAGCTCACATGCCAAGTAGTTTGCAAAGGAGTACATCATATATTAACAAGGGAATAAGCTGCTAGACAGTAGTCCAAACCACTGGGGCGGGACTGTGAGCGTGAGGAACCCCACTGGGGCGGGGAGGAGCTGAAAATCAGCCATCAATTCCTTTTGCAAAACGGACTCGGATGCACTAAGAGGGCAATATGATGGCTGCAATTGGAGGGTTATAAAAAGGGATCTTCTTATTTTCTTTCATATTAGATCTAGGATTGCTGAAGACATGAACTAATACTTTCAATTCAGTTCTGAAGGGATGTTGAACCTTATTCATAATTAACTGTTTGATCAAGTTTATTTTATTTATTCCTTTTTGCATGAAATTTATTTTGATAATCTATTTTAACTTCTTGCATGATTATTCAATTTACTAACGTGATTCTGCAGGATTAAATAAGTGAATTGATATCATCTTCTAGATTAAGATTGGTATTACGTGTAATTGATATATGTCTTCATCACAAGTAGCAAATTAGTGATACTAATTGTGGACAAGCTTTTGTGTATTGCTAAGGTTAACAGGAAACAAGTTAAACAAATTGAGCTTATGTGTTTGTTGTTTGGATTAGCCTAATTCCCTAGTTCTTAATGCTGTTGTTATATTAAATCTAGAGAGCTTGTTATAAGTTATATAATGGTTAGAATTTTGTGAAGAGCTTGTTTCATTGAATGACAATCTAAGGGGATTTTTGGGTAGCAGAGCTTGTTGTTACCTAGGGCTATTAGTTTCATTGAAGGGTAAATAATGTTAAACTTGATTACTCCATAATTGTGAAAAGGTGATACTGAACTGAAGCTTTGTATTAATTGTTAATTCTTATTACTTTATTCTTGTTAATTTAGTTTAATCAATTCAAAATCCCCTATAATTAGAAATCATAGGATAAATATAAAATAAATCACTCTCTGTGGGATCGATCCTTGCTTACTACTGTGCTACTTGTTTGAATTTGAAAAGTGAAAGTGAAGTTAATTTAGGAGTGTAAATGACAGCTCCCAATACTAGATGATTTCATCGGTTGAAATCACCGTTCAAGCCAATTCAGCCCCCCTTTCACCTCTAAATATAGATTTAGGGCTATACGGGTTAACTGAGATCGTTCAAAGCAATAAACCGATAGATATACCGTGGATCTAAGCCGTTATAGCCCCCGGGTTAAAGCTTCATGCTTAATAACCTCTCAGGGACTAGATTAGGCTTAGATCTAGGTATATCTAGCCTCCGAAGTCGATATACAACGTATTAAGCACAATATAACCGATAGAAACGTAAAATCTATCAACTATTACACAATATACTTAAAATACAACAAGTTTAACTATATTCAAACAAGATACTTCATTAATCTATCATTTGAACCAAGTTTACAAAGAAAACGAAGCTAAAAGTGCGTTATTTCACATTGGGGGACGCGTGAATGAGCATTTTAACTCCCAAGATGAACTAAGAACACTAAGAGGACTTCCAGTAGATGCTAGATGGGAGAAATGAGCTTTAAGTTGGTTGTTTAAGGTTACACCCGAGCCTCTCTCTCTCTTTAAAAATGTCTATCTCTCTCTAAACATCTATCTCTCTCCCTTTAAAATGAACTAAATGGGATGTCATAAGCTGTCAGAGGCAGCCGCAAATGTGGTTACGGCTGGCCGCAGATGTGGTCAAGGCTGGCCTAAGTGGGTCCCACCTGCTAGGCTATTAGTCCTTCGGTCTCGGTTTGACAGGAGTTGACGTCCATCGCTCGACCTTTCGGACTGTCTTTGATACGCGTAGAGGGAATAGATCGATTCTGACGAGATTAGGGTTTGGGATTTTAATACTCATAGCTGAGATGTATCCACCAGGTCCAGATATCAGTTAGCTGGCTTATCTCCTGATGGCACGTCGTTTGAGGTTTGCTGAGGTGGTTTCCGATGATCACTGTCTCAACTCGTCGATCTTCGATCGGGTCACAGTATGTTTGGACTTCATTGGTCCTCTTTATCATTCCCGGGGTTATCTCCGAGATGACCGAGATCTTTTGCCCTCCTTCGGGATTATCTCCGAAGTGCAATAACGCTTTTACCCTCCTGCAGGGTTAGTACGACAAAAGAGAAATTTCGAGTGTCTACACACATTCTCGAGGGAATCCCCTAGTGGGTTGAAATTTCTTCGACGACTGACTTCCATGTTTTTTGGAATTGAGGGTTTGCAGGTTGTTTTGAAGCTTGGAGAGGGGTATAGTTCCTTCTTTGAATGGGCATGTGGTTTGACTCGCCCCTTTGAATTGTGTCCTTGTAAGATCAAGGAGACTTCTTCGTCTTTCTTTTTATGGACCCTCCGGGGATTACTCCTGTAATTTTTGGATTGGATATGTTCGGCAACAGCTTATAGGGCGGTTAGATCTTTTATCTTCCCGGATTTGAGCCCCATTTCCTCCATCTCGTCATGCTTGATCATTTCAGAGAATGGTTTTCCTATTCTTGCTACGACCCTCTCATAATAAGGCGCTTCTTGGATATCGATAAAGGTCATAACTATTTTAGATTCAGTCATGGCTGGAGTGACTTGTGATGTGACCCGTCTCCATCGTTGGGCATATTCTCTGAATGATTCAGTGTTCTTCTTCTTGATTTTGGTTATTTGATATCTGTCTGGAGCCAGCTGTGATTGGAAACTGTACTGGCTGAGGAAGGCATGGGCCAGCTCTTCCCAACTATGAATTTTGGAGTTGTCCAAGCGGGGATACCAAGCTCTGGCTTCTCCGGTTAGACTTTTCTGGAATAGTTGCATTCGAAGCTTCTCATTTTCAGCATAGGATCCGAGTTCTCCGATGAAGACTTTCAGGTGTGTGTAAGGATCCCCCATTCTGTCATATTTCTCAAAATCAGGGACTTAAAATTTATCGGGATATCGCGCCCCCGGGAATATGCATAGATCAGAGTAAGTGACACTGCCAAACGTCATGGTTCCTTTGATTGACCGGAGAGTTTCTTCTATTTGTTGCACTTTCTTGAGAATGTCACCAGCTTCCTATTCTTTGACGAGGGGGATGATTTCTGGAGTTTTGTTAGTTGTGTCCTGGTTCTGTGGTCCAGGAATCTGAGTTTCGACTTTTTCAGTCTCTTGATGGCCACTGCTACCACCAGATGTTCCTGGTTCTGTGTGAGCTTGAGATTTTTCCTTTTTAAGGGCCTTGCTTTGTTCTCGTAGGAAGCCAGCTAACTCGGCTATCTGATTTTTTAGTCCTTCGAACTCCTCCCTAGATACAGGGGTGGATTCTGATTGAGCACTGGAAGCCATGTCCATGGATGGACTGGGTGCTTTAGATTTAGATCTAGTGACAGGACCAATTTTTACACCTACAACAAAACGTAGGCGTGTTAATTTCCTGAGGTAAGTAAGGGTTTGATGCATGATGTGTTTTTTAGTGTTTATCCTGTAAAACAGAGGTTAGTTGTTTAGATGGCAGAATGACATGATATTTATCTGACAGGAAAGTAAATCTTTTATTATGTCATTTCCATTTTGCTCCTCAGGAATTGGAGACTTGACATGGAATTGAAAGAGGAAGGTATAAAGAAGCTTCCCTTCGGATTTGGTTGATCAGAGGCTAACCTATCTTAGGTTACTCTCGCGGCATTTGTTTTAGCATGAAGGCTCCCAGATCATCGCAATCTACTAGAAGGGAAGTTAATCCGATCGTTCAACTGGAACGAATCTGAGTGGTGTATTTTCATGAGGCACCCTCAGAGACTTAATTGTCCCCAGAGTCATTACTTAACACCGACCGAGTTATCCTCCTTGTGAGAGGGACACACAACATATATTCTCATACATCGTGTATTACCGTTTATGCATGCAATGACAGTTGGGTGCGAAGCACTGATAAGGGTGCGAAGCACTAAATAAGGAAAGCATTCATTCACATTCATTCAATGTAAAGAAGCAGCATTAACTCATCCATTAACTATGGAGACGCAGGATTTCACGCATTCAATAGTTTTGAAAGGGAAACATTTGAAAAGATTAAAAAGCTGCCTAAGCCCTCTACTGTCCCCAGCAGAGTCACCACCTGTCGACGTTGGAAAATTTAAGAACCCTGCGGGTCGGTTCGTAACCCGGGTTTCCTCAAATCAAACTTCCTAAGTTCTCTCTACTCTTATTCTTTTTATTAGGAAAAAGGTTTTGAAGGGTTTTTTAGGAAAGTGGCCAACATGTGTTTATGTCGACGATTTGAATGTTTAGAGTTGCCAGTTGGTAGATTAAAAAATGATTGTCCCAACTCAACCGAGTTTAATTTGAAAAGAGGCCCAATTGCTGAACACTGTCGAAACTTGATCTTTGAAATCGAAGTTTTGAGTTCGGGGGCTTGGAAGTGTGGGGAAAATATTAGGCACCCCACGACTTTCGTGTAAACACGGTACCGCATCTTTTCAATATTTCCCTTAAAATTGTGAATGCGTGAGTGAATGCTGTTTGAAAATTGGGCCTATTGGTTTGATTGAAAGTTTTGATAGGCTTCGTTGAGCCTATATACGAAGGGTTTGATTTGATTTGAAAATCTGTCTTTGATTTGATTTGCAAAAGCATTTGATTTGATTTTCTTGAAACGCTTTTCTTTTGATTGATTTGAAAATGATGTTTTGAAAGCTGGTTTATCAAACTCTTACGCTGACATAGGAATTGAAACCGGTTTATACTTCTAATTTTATCTTTATAGCCTTAAGGCTTCATATAAATGTTGATTTGATGGGCTGTGAAGCATCCACAACCACAGAAACATACAAGTGTCGGTCTTCTCATGAGTATGAAAACCATTGGAGGGACGCAGACGCGACAATTGACATTTTTTTCATTATATTGAGACCTTAAATCCGGATAACCATTTTAAGGTCTATGTATGTACATTTTACAGAAAAATTGGCAGGGTACATCTGTAAACTGGAGTTTGTCCATCATGGGAATCAGATCCTGATCGATTTGATCGTGAATCCCACGATTCCTAGGCTCACATATGAGTAGCCCATAAACCTGCACAGTTCAAATTTGCACATAAATGGATATATAAATACATCCTCACGTCGCAATGGAACCAAGGATTCATCAGTAAATCCTGGCTGCGCGTGACCAAAGCATTTCGTTCCCACTAGATAGCAATCTAAGGGACGCGAGGTTGCTTTTGAAGCTGAAACTAGACAAAAAGCTAGATTCAAAGAAATCTCAGCCATTCTAGCTTCTCGGTTCAGTCTGGAGGTTTTGAACCGTTTGAAATCTAGAATTGGTGAGATTTAAATAAATCTAGTCCGCCCGCAGAAATGTCAGTGCAGATTCATATACAAATGAATATTAAATGCAGCAGTTGAATAAATTGTGTAAAGCAATATATATAATTATATATATAAAAACTATAAAAGGGCGATGGATTTTCACTCGCAAGCCCGGACTGGAATTGAAATATATATATATATATATATATATATATATATGTGTGTGTGTGTGTGTGTGTGTGTGTGTGTGTGTGTGTGTGTGTGAAAATTGTAAATAGCCACGAAATAATACAGGCTGTGATAGAAATGAAATATATATATAAAAACAGTAATAAAGGCGATGGGTTTTTACGCTGGTGCCCATACTGGAATTGAAATTGACATAAAGTAGTCACCCAGTGACTGGGGAGAGCACCTAGTATGGAAAAGTGTGCAAAATCAGTTAAATGCAGCAGTTGAATAAATTCAGTAATATATATATATATATATATATATATATATTGATAGAAATGTAGTCAACCAATCTTGGTGAGAGAACCAGTTATGGTGAGAGTCACTTATATATGCATAAATATATATAAAAGTGGTAAACTACCTCGGATTTGACATCTGGGCTTGACAGAATTGAAATGTTAGTATATATACAGTTAAATATATACAAAAAAGGGCCAAACCCGGACTGGGAAGATAACCCAGTTCAGCGAAGTTGCCAGAGCGTGTGTGCTAGTGCATTAAAGCTGTTGGAGCCGACGGATCGTCAATCCGAGTGGTAGAAATGCAAACTTTTGCGTTTATGTACAGAAATGTATTAAATATTGACAAAAACGGTCACAGAACTAAGTTCCCAACATATTTACAAGATGAAACTTCGTGTGCAATTGGAAAACAGTGCAAAGTAGTAGTATTGACTTTCTGATCGTAAAAATACTTACAATGGACTGCAATACGGGCTTTTTGCCAAATCATAGGCTCTATACGTCCAAATCTACCATTGGTTTTTTGATATGTGGTAGTATATGGGTATACCTACGAGTTAGAGTGAAAATATTTGGGTTTGGAAGAGGTGTAAAAGTCGAGAAATTGAACTGGCAGAGCTTCACTGCGTTTCAAAAACTTGAAAATGAAGAGGGGGGTGTGCACATTTATTTATAGGCCAGGGAGCCCTAGCTTTACATGCGGCTGCCGCAGGTAGAGGTGCGGCTCCCCTAGGTGGGGCCCACGTGCTGGGTTCCGTTATCTCGAAATACGTACACTCTAGACAACGCGCAGTCGAAGTCAGAACTTTCAAACATTTGATCGGAGCGTCCATCTGAGGCGTGCGATACCTTTTCGGAAAGCCCTCGCCGAGAGTGTCTCCATGACATGGGATAAAACATTTTTCGGGTCCAAGAAGATGGGTTCATAACCAAGTCTTCGATTCCCCGCAGTTTGTCCGTTGAGTTGTCTTGCGTTGTTAGCCCCCGGGATCATTGTTGTGGTTCGTTCTGACTTCGATGGCATCAATTCAGCTTGAGTTTGACCGAATAGGTTGAAAGTTGGTAAAATGATCTTTTTCCCCTGCTGAGGTTGCCTGTGGTGTCGGCACGACCTTTGATGGATCCGGCTTGCCAGGGTTATCTCTAAGGCTGAACTGCACTTCCCGGATTGACGTCGGGGCTGACCTGTACTTCCCGGGCTGAGATCGGGGCTAATCTTGATGGCCCGATATTTAGATCGGGATTAATCGGTACCTCCCGGGTTGATGCCGGGGCTGCCTTGTACCTTTCAGGTTGCTGTCGAGGCTAGTTTGAAGGCCCGATATTGAGATTGGGGTTGAACTTGACGGTCCGATCGACGATCGCGGTTGAGTTGATAGCCTGATATTGAGATCGGGGTTGATCTGAAGGTCAGATTGGAGATCGGAGCTGGATTGACAGTCCGATTAGAGATCGAAGCTGGATTGAAGGTCCAATTAGAGATCGGAGCTGGATAGAAGGTCTTATTGGAGATCGAAGCTGGATTGACGGTCCGATTAGAGATCGGTGCTGGATAGACAATCCAATTAGAGATCGGAGTTGGATAGACGGTCCGATTGGAGATCAGAGATGGATTGACAGTCTGATTAGAGATCGGAGCTGAATTGATGGTTCGATTGGAGATCGGAGCTGGATAGAACGTCTGATTAAAGATATGAGCTTGATACAAGGTCTGATTGGAGATCGGAGTTGGATAGAAGGTCCGATTGGAGATCGAAGCTGGATATAAGGTTCGATTTGAGATCAGAGCTGGATAGATGGTCCGATTGGAGATCAGAGCTGGATTAACGGTCCAATTGGAGATCGGAGCTGGATTGACGGTCCGATTGGAGATCGAAGCTAAATTAACGGTCCGATTGGAGATCAGAGCTAAATTGGCAGTCCAATTGAAGATCGGAGCTGGATTGACGGTCCGATTAGAGATCAGAGCTGGATAGATTATCCGATTGGAGATCAAAACTGGATTTACGGTCTGATTGGAGATCAGAGCTTGATAGAAGGTCCGATTGGATATCGGAGCTGGATAAATGGTTCGATTGGAGATCGGAGCTGGATAGACGGTCCGATTGGAGATCAGAGATGGATTGACAGTCCGATTGGAGATCGAAGCTTGATAGATTGTCCAATTGGAGATCGGAGCTTGATAGACGGGCCGATTGGTGATCGAAGCTAGATTGACGGTCCGATTAGAGATCGGAGCTGGATAGACGGTCCGATTGGAGATCGGAGCTGGATAGACGGTCCAATTGGAGTTCGGAGCTGGATAGACAGTCCGATTGGAGATCTGAGCTGGATTGACGTTTTGATTGGAGATCGGTGCTGGATTGACGGTCTGATTGGAGATCAGAGCTGGATTGACTGTCCGATTGGAGATCGGAGCTGGAGTGACGGTCCGATTGGAGATCGGAGATGGATTGATGGTCCAATTGGATATCAGAGCTGGATTGACGGTCCGATTGGAGATCGGAGCTAGATTGACAGTCTGATTGGAGATCGGAGCTGGATTGACTGTCCGATTGGAGATCAGAGCTGGATAGACGGTCCGACTGGAGATCGGAGCTAGATTGACGGTCTGATTGGATATCGGAGCTTGTTAGACGGTCCAATTGGAGATCGAAGCTTGATAGATGGTCCGATTGGGGATCAGAGCTGGATTAACGGTCCGATTGGAGATCGGAGCTGGATAGATGGTCTTATTAGAGATCAGAACTGGATAGACTGTCCGATTAGAGATCATAGCTGGATTGACTGTCCGATTGGAGATCGGTGCTGGATTTACGGTCTGATTGGTGATCGAAGCTAGATTGATGGTCCGATTGGAAATCAGAGCTGGATTGACGGTCCGATTGGAGATAGCAGCTGGATAGACGGTCCGATTAGAGATCGGAGCTGGATAAACGGTCCGATTGGAGATCGAAGCTGGATGGACTGTCCGATTGGAGATCGGAGCTGGATAAACGTTCCGATTGGAGATCGAATTTGGATAGATGGCCCGATTGGAGATCAGAGCTGGATAGAGGGTCCGATTAGAGATCGGAGCTAGATTGACGGTCCGATTGGAGATCGGAGCTGGACTTACCGACATTGGTGGTCGGATTTAGGTTTACCGATATTGGTGATCGAATTTAGGCTTACCGACATTGGTGATCGGATTTAGGTTTACCAATATTGGTGATCGGATTTAGGCTTACCGACATTGGTCGTCGAATTTAGGTTTACCAATATTGGTGATCGGATTTGAATTGACGAACCGACATTGGTGGCCTATTTTGAGTTGGAGGCCCGGTATTAAGACCGGGGTTGATTTGAAAAGACAGCTCTGCCCTTCTACAATGTTGGTGATGGGGCAGTGAAAATTTCGAGTGTCTACACTTCTCATTTAAGTTCAACTTAACAACGTGGTTCATAAACTTAACTTGCTAACTAACCACATAACGTGAATCTAAACTCACAACATGCATAACACACGTGTCTAATCTTTTAAACAATCATAATCATACCTTACGAGAATAATATTCAAATTCACACATAACTTGTTAATATGAGACTTCAAATTATCTCATGCATGTCAACAATATGTTATATTATTGTTTTATATACTTAACATGTCATCAAATTCATTACATTCAATTAGTTCATCATGTGAAGACTTAAAAGACACAACACAAAATTCCAGACAGCAGGAAAGCCCGCTAGGGCGGGTATTTATGCTAATGAAAAATTCAGCTCACGAACTGTGCAGAGAAAAAGTCAATTTGGCTTATTTTCTCGCACTAAACTCAGATTTTTGTACATATAATGCATATAAAACTTTATAAAACCATAACTTTAAACTTCTAACATGTTTTAACATACATAATCCTCACAACACATAATCAAACACCCTTAATTTTACGATTTTGAAGAAAACACTATTGTTAAGTGTTCTTGAAGAAAATTAACACTATGACTTTGTTTTTAAACCAAATCACATAATTTTAATCATGTTAATTTTATTTCTTAACATATTATCATAATCTAAACTTAATTCTCACAATCATAGCATAATCAAACACAAATTTTGATATTTAAGAAACTATTTTTTAATTTAGTTCACTATAATTGCTATGAACATGATTTCTTCATGTTCGTCATATTTACATGAATTGAACCACATAAACAATCATATAAATCATATATAAGCATGTTATAAGACAAATTATATATTTATATGAATTCCATGGAAAACTCAATTTACAGAGAAGTAAAAATAACTTTTTTATGAAGAAAAAAACTTAAAATTAGATTATACATTTGCTTCTAGAGAAAGAAGATGAATATGGTGATGATGATGTTTTGATTCTTTATTTTAATTCCTCAAAACTCTTCCTTCCTTCTCTCTTTAATCTCTAGCTCTCTGTTCCTTTTAACTCTCTATTCTTACTCTAACTCTAACTTACGTAGAATAAAAAACTGACAATATAGATATAATACATATAATTACATATAATATATAACTGATATACTTAATATCCCTTATTAATATTATATCAGTTACAAGTTTATTTGAAAATCAAAAGCCTTAAGGCTTGTTTGGCAAAACTCTTTAAATTTTAAAAAATAGATTTTTTGGACTAAGGCCTTATTTGGTAAAATAGGATTAAAATAGATTTAAGGGCCTTGTTTGGTAAAAATAATTTAAAACTCTTTTAATTTATTTTAATAACTCATTTAACATAGTTTTTAATGTCACACTTTATTTAATTAAATCTTACTATACCAATTTAATTAAATTAAAGCTAACATCAATTAACTAAATAAAATTGCCACATAACAATTATAATTACTCATTAATCTTAATCTCATGTAACATATACCACATAATATTCATCTAATTTAATTATTCTCAATTACATTAGAACTACATCACAAATTATTACATATCAGTTTAATTAACATATTGCACTTAATTAAATTACTCGGTACATAATCACATCAATTATTTATTTAACTCAATAAATAAATTAATTAAAATATTTATTTAATTTAATAAATATTTAAAATTAATACACAAAATTCTCGTTTGTTACATTTTCTCTACGGATATCTAACATAAGACTCCTCTTATATAGATATTAGTCAACCATTCTAATCCAATTAGAAATTGGGTTTCAGTTAATTAATTAAACTCCTTGAATTAATTAGGTTTTCCAACATATTGGAATTAATTAATTAAGCTCCTTTAATTAATTTGCCTCCTAATCTCATTAGGAATAATTGAGAGTACCAATATTAAATTAATTCCTAAACTCCTTTAAAAATTAAAATAATAATAATTGTAATAATATTAATAAGACTCCTCTTATTAATTTATATTTAATATTTTCAAAATATTAAATAATAAATATTAAGCTATTTAATTTATTCTATCACCATAGATTAAATTAATTACACCTAACATATTATTACGATTATGCTATTGTCTTTTTAAATAACTATTCTTCCTTTATGGTGTGCCTCTTTAGGTTCTCCATATTAAACCGATTATGAATAAATTAATTAGAAAAATTCTAATCTTATTTAAATAAATAAATAAAACTAATAATTTATTTAAATAAATAATATTTATTCTACAATATAGATAAGCCTCCCTAGCGATCAATGACTTTCTAGATAATATAGATTTCAACATTAATCATAAAAGAACCTGTGAGTAAATAGTTACCGTACAATTCAATCCTTCCACCATACAATGTCTCAATTAAATATAAGACATGGAATTACTGTCAAGTCTTATTTTATTTACTTATATGTATTTCGATCAGAAAATGCACAACTCCAAATAGTACAAATTAAAAACTCCTTTCTAATTTCATTCTGTCTTGGCCAAGGACTACTGGGTTGTTGTTTAACGAATCACATAAGACATATCTCTTCTTTTACTAGAAGTGTTAGATTTTTTATTGATCATTCATTATCTCCAAATGTAACTTATTACACCCAAACATACCATTTGATATACTCTAAGGGTCTTAAAGAATAAGTCAAAGTATAATTCATTACACACAAGATACTATGATGATCTCAAGTCCGAGGATCCCTTGTACTACTATCACATTAGAAATTCCTTTTGATAGAAAAGTAAAACTCCATTAGGTATTCCTTAGCGAGTCACGTTCAGTGTACTTATTCTTCAATAAGCACCTACATACTTGCTTTAGTGTCTCCACACAAATGATCATGAGATCAATCATCCTCATCCAATGAGCATGCAACATATGTACCAATCTATCTGGATTTACTAATCCCCTTTTTAGTAATCCATCAATTGTGAACTATTTTAGTTTTAAGCTTTCTAAGAATTTAGATCTCATTAGCATGATCAACATCATAGATCTAAAAACATTTCTTAAAACTATGGGTTATTTACATATTATAAAAACAGCATCATGTAGATAATTAAATGCCTTTAATAAATGAAAACTTTTATTAATAAATAAATAAGATCGTTTCCAAAGTATATGCTTTATCATCATATATGATTGGCTTGTATGCATACTACTTTCAGCTCAGGTATCCAGCAAGACAACATGCTGTCCACAAAGCCCAATGGGACCTGAAAAGCTAAGATGGCCAAAGAATGTCCCAACTTCTGATCAACTGTCGCCCTGTCTGCGGGAGACAATCTGTCATACCAAGATCTCAAAGAAGATACTATCAAAGAATGTGGCATGTGCTCAATACGGCTGACAGTAGATGACGACATTGTAGAACCGTATCATGAGACCATCCAAAGGCCAAAGCTAAACTCACATGTCTAAGTGCATATCCATGACATAATTCATGCATAATGGTAGATGATAATGATAAATGACAATAGGATGCAATAGATAAGAAATATCATGCATTTCTACATACACTATCTACTGAACATCATCTCTGTCTGCTAACAAAATGCAAAATAAAAAGTATAGTGAAATGGGGCACAACCGTCCATTGACTAATATAGGCCTATCAAAAGAGATAACAAGAAATGGGCACAACCGCCCAATATCTAACAAAGGCCTATCAAAAGATATAGCGAGAAAGTTATCAAAAGAAGTTTATGATATTTGCATCTAGACTATCAACTTGCTACAACTCCTCCTGAGTTACTGAATCTCGGCCAGTAGGAATGTCTGGGCGATATAGAGGAGGATCAGCACCTGTATAACTTTCAGAATTTGGACCTCCTGAGGGGCTAGCTCCAAAGCTGGAAGGATCAAACGAATCTGCCTCCGAAGGATCCCGGCCAAGGTGCCTGATGAAAAACTAAGCCCGCTCTAACTTCTAAGTCAATCTTGAAATCTGCTCCAAATGAGTAGGCTCTCTGAGGCAAGCTATCCAGTCTGTCATCATAACAGACCCAGGAACCATATCTGCCATAAACTGGGTAGCACGAGATTTAGCCCCAATAGTGCAAGGACTCTACCAGCGATGAAAGGCCTCCTGACTGTGAGGACCCTCTGACAGGGTAAAGCCATCTATGCCCATTAGGGGAATATCTGTGACTGGCTGAGCTAAGGGCCAATGTTGCCAAGTAGGATGAACAAAGGGAATGCGGATCTCTCCCATGATGGTCCTGATAGCGCGCTCTCCCAAATAAAGCTCTCAACCTCCCTCGGTCAAAAGAGGAATTCGACGAGTGGCCAATGTAAAATCTAGTCCGGTCGAAAAGCCATCCTCGAATACAACTGTCAGATAGTCCGGGGTGTAAGGAACCCACATGATAGAGTCGGCAGTCAACAGCTCTAGCTACAAGCAAAAGTGGGTAAATCCCTTTGCTACAGGGACCTCCATCAAAGTGGAGTGATGCTAATGTCGTCCCCGCAGATATGTCTCTAAGCCCAAAGTAGCGGTCGGGGGTAGGTATGGGAGCCTCTCATATGCCCAAAACTAGAAGTGCAAAGATTAAATGTCCTCAGTGGTAAAATTGATAAAAATAAATGAGGAAAATTAAAAGATGAAAGAGAAATTAATCACCAGCATGAAGGGATAAAAACCTAGTCAAGCTTTCGTCACGCCCTCAGAGTGTAGGCGCATGCCACGAAGAAAATAGGCGAAGTTGTAGGTGCCCCAGTTAAAATCCCATATACGCTCCACGTATCGAGTAGCTCTAACCAGAGCGAAAGACACCATCGAGGAGTTGTCTGTAATGAAACAACCTCAGATGATCACCAAGAATAGTCACCGAAGAATGCAATCTCTAACCCCTTGATCATCAGACATAGGCTCAATCAAAGCCCCGCTCTGGGCATCAACACTCAAGGGACCAGAACTGACAGTCCGACCCTTGATGGCAATCACAGGAACTCCCAAAAGGGATCTAACGGCAGGAGGTGAAATGTCAGCAACCAACGACACTAGCTCACTTGTAAACTCTATCCTTGTGATAAACTGCCAGTCCATCGGTGTCATCATCACCTCACAATCCAACAGATAGAGATAATGGGTCTGGTGGAACCAGCGCTCAGATAATGCCCGCAGATAACCCCAAGGGAAATAACGAGGAAGAATAGAAAAGAAGGCCTCAAAACCCCAAGTATTGATGATGGCCTGATACTCCGGATGCAGAGTATGATATAAAGAGTGGACGCTAAACCAGATCCCCCCTGGGTTGCGTAAAGCCGGGAACCTACATCAAATTATAAATCCAGATTAAATATGTGCCCTAAAAGGGCAAAAGAAAGAAGTCCAGAATGAAAACTTCAGTCACCTCATTGGCGTGAAGGTAAATCGAGGGATGTCGTCTTAAATCGTACAAAAGCTCAGGAAGTGGCACGATGGCTGGAAACTCCCTACGCGAAGCATGAGCTGGAGTAGGATCCATAAATGGGACATCCTCTTCAGCCATGTCATCTAGCCTCTCAACCTGGATCGGACGAATCACAAACTCAGCCAAACGGTGAGGCGGCTGGGCTGGACGAGGTTAGGGAACATCAGAAGCTCTCCTCTGCCTCACACCTGTAGAGACCCAGCTAGCACTGCCTGGTCTATCTGGCTCTATAACCTGGATAAAATCTCCAAATCACCTCAGAAAAGGTGAGATAAACCTTGAACCTACGGTCTATTCAAATTAAATCATTGCTTCATGTATATTTAAAGCATGCATTAGTTAACATATATCTCCAATATAGTCAAAATTGCATGCTCAGGCTTTTGAAAAAATTCGTCAGAGTCTCCTTTGTAAAATGGGAAATCCATATACACATAGGCATGACTAGGCGGCCATTCAGTAGCACACCTACCCAAAATCATGAACAGTTCATATATATATAAAAAAATCAAAATCAAAATCCCCATGGCAGCTAAATTACCACGTGTTTTTTAAGTTGAATATCTAGGCTCATTTGTCCTAAAATAGGATGAGTAAACTGGCCAAAAAGGGCGCCAAATAACTGTCTTAAAAAAAATTCACTTCAAAACGTTCAGCGTAGTAAAACATGCATATTTACTAAGTCTAAAATTTTTTATGAAGTCATATAAGCATGCATATTCACTATATTGTGTTTAGAAGCTATCTATATGAAATCTAACATTCTAACGGTCAAAACTTAAAAAAAAAGGATGTAAACGTTACCAAAGATGTGCAGAACGATTGTACGGTGATGGAATTTGAAAAAAGCAGCCCAAACTCAGTAGATTTGAAGAAGAAATCTCGAATTTTCTTCATAGTTCAAAGTTGAAAATGACTTAAGAAAGCCACATGGGGGGGCAAGTTATACTCGAAGGGAGTAGCAACTCCACCTGCGGCAGCCGCAAGTGGACCTGAGGATCCCTAAGCTGGGTCCCACCCCCTCTGATTAAGTTCGGTTAAAGTTAAAGCGAAGTTACAGAAGCTAAAAAGTTAAATCAGGGAAAAAACTTCTACGCGATTAAGCGAAAGGGCCTGAAACCCTGATTCCAAGCGTCAAGCTCTTGACGAAGTAAAACACTTCATGTAAGCCATTGGTAGAGACCCTGAAGTGGTATTCGAAATGTCGATGATGAAAACTGCTAAAAACTACATCTGTCAGCTTCGGGAAGGTCCGGCATTATGAACAGCGGGTTTTGAATGCGTCAAAGTATCCAGGTTTGTCTGAGGGTGTGATTTATTAGAAATATCATACGTCAAGACCAATTAGGTCTGACATTGCAAACCGTTGGCGACAACTCCAATGAAGAATCAGAAACGAGCCGATGATAAAAGCCGTTGAAAACTACTTCAGCTAGGGTCAGATTGGCGGACATTGTAAACCGTTGGCGACAACTCCAACGTGGCATTGGGAAAGATAAGCCCACATCGAGATCAGTTAGGTCTAACACTTGAAACCATTGGCTACAACTCCAGCGTAGCATCGAAAACGAGCCGGTGATGAAAGTCGTTGATAACTGTTTCAACAAAGGTTAGAGTATCTGACACTACAAACCGTTAGCGACAACTCCAGTGTAGCATCAGGAACGATCTGATGATGAGAACTGTGGAGAAATTTTTCCTCAGAGAGAACAGATGATGGAATCTGTTATACAGATCCCCAGCTGGCACACCAAGAAGGTTCGGTGGTTCAACCGACTGTTGTAAACTATCGTTCGAGTAGGCGCCAAGAAGGTTCAGTGATGGTCAAAATTTACAAACTACAGTTCGAGTAAACATCAAAAGAGTTATGTGAAAGCCATCATTGACAACGTCATCACCAGCAGCAGGTGCGGGAACAGTCAGTGATAGAATACCGTGGCAGCTAACACCACAAGAACATATAACATTCATAACATGGCATATTGTGCATTGCATTATATTTGCATGTGTCATATTTCCAGTGTCTAGCAGTCTTTATCCTGTCCATTTCATTGCATTGAATAAACATAATAAAGAGGGGCATCTGTAGACACTCAAAATTTTGCATTCCTATTACTAACCCTACAGGAGGGCAAAACCGTCTTTTACCTTATAGAGAAAACCCTGGAAGTCCAAACCTAGCCCTGACGACAATCCCGGGAGATACAGTAGCCCCGGCGACCACACCGGGAGATCAAGTCAAGCCCCGGCGACAACTCCAGGAGATACAGTAGCCCTGGCGACAACACCGATAGATCAAGTCAAGCCCCAGCGACAATCCCGAGAGATACAGTAGCCCCGACGACAACACCGAGAGATCACGTCAAATCCCGGTTACAACCCCGGGAGATACAGTAATCCTGGTGACAACACCAGGAGATTAATTCAAGGCCCGGCCATAACCCCAGGATATACAGTAGCCCCGTCGACAACACCGGGAGACCAAAGTCACCCCCCAGCAACAACACTGGGAGATCAAATTAAACCCCAGTAACAACACCGGGAGGCCAAAGTCAGCCCCAGCAACAACAACTAGAGATCAAGTCAAGCCCCGACGACAACCCCTAAAGATACAGTAGCCCCGGCGACAACACCAGGAGATCAAGTCAAGCCCCGGCGACAACCCTGAGGAAGAATAGAGTTGGCTGGGATCAAACCTCAGACACAACCCTAAAAAAATAGTCAAAAACCTTGTTAATCCTGGAGACAACCCCCGGAAGGGAAAAATACCGACTTGACGTCAAATCAAGTCAAAATAAAGCCAAATCGATGCAATGAGGGTTAGAAAGAACCATAACATCAATCCCGAGTGAAAATAGCACAAGAAAACTCAACGGACAGACTGCAAAAATTCAAATCTCATGTCATTAAGTAGCTCTTGGAAAAGGCTTTCCGGAAAGGTATAGCACGCCTCAAACGGACTCTCGAATTGAAAGTTATGAAGGTTCGAAGCAGACATCACATTGGTCGGAGTGCAAGTACTTTGAGACAACGGGACCCACAGAAGAGGGGCCCAATCAAGGAGTCTCACCTGTACTCGCGACTGTCTCGAGTAGACCCGCGGCCATCTAGTCTATAAATAAGACCCCCCACCTTAGCAATAAAAGAAAAAAATATAGAAAAAAGTAGAGAAACTCCGCCCATTTTGACCCTTTGCTCTACATATAATACTCCAAACCTCGATTTTATTCTTCTAATACATTTGCATACGTGTATTTTATAACATATCAAGTTTTAACAGGTGGAAACAGAGTTTTGAAGCCCTCCGAGTGGCATAAAGCCCGTAGTGCTGCCCATTGCTTTTTGATATTATTTTGTCAGCCTATGAATAATTAGGTCTAAGATCACCCACACTGATCTAAATTCGATTCCCACGATGGACAACTTGGCATTGTAAATACATACTGCCAATTTTTTCTTATAAATGTAAATCAGAGGGACCTTAAAACGGTTTTTTGGATTAAAGGTCTCAACATAGTAAAGATGAAGTTTGTAGTGTTGGGGTCACTTTGATGGCTTTCATGCCCATAAAAAGATCGGCACTTGTATATACATTTTGTGGTCGATGATGCTTCACATCCCGATAATAAAATCCAAATAAGGCAAATGCAAAATAAAATGAAAGTATCAAAAGGCTTCAATTCCTATGCAAGCGAACGGGTTTGAAAACCATCTTTCAAAATATCATTTTCATATCTTATCTAAAATGAACTTTTCATGAAATCAAATCCTTCGTATATAGGTCCAACGAAGCCTGGAACTACTTCCAATCAAACACGTAGGCTCAATTACTTCAAGCACACACACACATTGCAAATAAAAAAGGAAAAAATTGAAAAGATACGGTAACCGAGTTTCACGGAAGTCAGGGGGTGCCTAACACCTTCCCCCCGCTTAACCAAGCCCCCGAACTTTATGAATCTCGGTTTACAAGGCCAATGTCGACGTTGGTGGAAAATTTTGGGTCGGGTCAAACCCGAATCTTTCTTTCTTCCTAAGTTTTGTCTACCCTTATTTTTTTATTATTAAAAAGGTTTTGAAGGGTTATTTAGGAAAAGGCCAACATGTATCATGTCGACGATTGGAACAATTTATAGAGTCGCCAGTTGGTAGTTTTGAAATGGTTGTACCAACTCAACCGAGTTTCTTTGAAAAAAGGCCCAATTGCTGGACACTATCAAAACTTGATCTTTAAAACCGAGGTTTTGAGTTCGGGGGCTTGGTTAAGTGTGGGGAAGGTGTTAGGCACCCCACAACTCCCGTGTAAACACGGTACCGCATCTTTTCAATTTTCCCTTTTAAATCTGCAATGTGTGTGTGAATGCTGAAAGAAATTGGGCCTATATTTAATTGATTGAAAGCATAGACAAGCTTCGTTGAACCTATATACGAAGGGTTTGATTTGATTTGCAAAAGTTTTTTTTAGACAAGATTATAATTAAAATGATGTTTTGAAAGGTTGATTTTCAAACCCTTACGCTAGCATAGGAATTGAAGTATGTTTGATACTTCCATTTTTATCTTTTCAGCCTTTTGGCTCAATTTGAATGGTGATTGCCGGGCTGCGAAGCATCCTCGACCACAACCATATATACAAGTGTCGGTCTCCTCATGGGCATGATAGCCATCGGAGGGACTCTGACACGATAAACCATTATTCTCATTATATTTAGACCTTAAAGGATAACCGTTTTAAGGTCTTTCGGATGTACATTTTATAGAAAAACTGGCAGTTTTGTAAAGTGTAGTTTGTCCATCGTGGAAATCAGATTCTGATCAGTTTCATCATGAATCCCACGATTCCTAGGCTCACAAAGGGAGGCCAATAAAACCTGCACAGTTCAAATATGTACAGAAATATATATTTACATCCAGATGTCTCCAGAACCAAGGATTCATCAGTAAATCCTGGCTCGCACTTGGCCAAAGCACCTCGTTCCCACTAGATAGCGATCTAAGGGCCCCGAGATAGCTTTCAGAACTGTAACTAAAAAAATGCTAGATTTAAGTAAACCTCGGGCATTCTAGCTTCCCGGTTCTATCTAAACCTATTTTGAACAGTTTGAAAGCTAGAGTTTACGAGATTTAAAGAAATCTTGTTCTCCCGCAGAGATGTCAGTGCCGATTCATATCAAATGAATATTTAAAGCAACAATGTAATCAAAATCAGTAAAGAAATAAATAAATATATATATATATATATTTATATATATATATATATATAATTATATATATACGAAAGCTGTAAAGGGCTATGGGTTTTCACTCCGGTGCCCAGACTGAAATATATATATATATATATATATATATATATATAAGCTGTAAAAAGCCACGGTGTAATCTAGGCTTAATAGAATGGAAATTTATATATATAAAAAAACTGTAAAGGACGATGGGTTTTCACTCCGATGCCCAGACTAAAATGGAAATATATATATATATGTTTACAAAAGCTGTAAAAAGCAACGGAATTATCCAGGCTGGACAAAATTGTAAAAAAAAAATTATATATATATATAAGCGGTAAAGGGCGGTGGATTTTCACTCCGAGGCCCGAACTGAAATATATATATATATATATATATATATATATATATATATATATATATATATATATATATATTTATCTATTTATTTATTTATAAAAGCCACGGAATGATCCAGGCTGGATAGAATGTAAATATATATATATATAAAAGAGGTAAAGGGCGACGAACAGTCTATCCTTTTCCCGAACAGAAATGTAAATAAATATATATATATATATATATGTGTGTGTGTGTGTGTGTGTATAAAAGTAGTAAAAAGGCCACAGAATGATCCAGGCCAAACTGGAAATGTAAAAAATAATATATATAGTTAATATATATATATATATATTAAAGCAATAAAAAGGCCACGAAGTATAAATTCATGCCCAAAAAAGTCAGAAAAATTATATATATATATATATATATAGAAGCAGTATACTACCTCGAATTTGACATCCGGGCTTGACATAATTAAAAAGTTAGTATATATATACAGTTAAATATACACAATAAAAAGCCAAACCCGGACTGGGAAGATAACCCAGTCCGTCGAAGTTGCTAGAAACGAAGATATATGTATATAAAAGCTGTTAGAAGCGACGAATCGACGATCTGAGTTGTAAAAATGCCATAAAATGAGTTTATATACTAAAATGCACGAAAACGTCAGCAAAACGGCCACGGAACCGAGTTTCAGGCATATTTAAAAGGTGAAACTTAACGTGCAAGTGTATAAAAGTACAATGAAGTAATCAAAACTTTCTGATCGTAAAAATACTCACAATGGACTGCTACACGGGCATTTTTCAAAATCGTAAGCTTTAAACGTCCGTTTCTATTGGTTAATTTTTGATATGTGGTAGTATGTTGGTGTGTCTACGTGTTAGAGTGAAAAAATTTGGGTTTGGATTACAAGAAAATGGCTGAGAAACCAAACGGATAGAGGTTCAGAGCGTTTTTCTTTTTTCAAATGAGCTGGGGGTCACCTCATATATATAGACCCAGGAGAAGCAGCTCTACCAGCGGCAGCCGCAGGTAGAGGTGCGGCTCCATGTGGTGGGTCCCGTAGCATCAAAGTACGAGCACTTCAAGCAATGAGAGGTCAGATTCAAAACTTTCTAACTTTTGATCGGAACATCCGTTTAAGGCATGCGATACCTTTCCGAAAAGCCCTCGCCGAGAGTGTCGTAATGACATGGGAGAAAACGTTTTTTGAGTCCAAAAAGATAGGTTCATAACCAGGTCTTTGATTCCTCATATTTTATACGTTGAGCTGTCTTGCGTTGTTTCCACTCGGGATCATTATTATGGTTCGTTCTAACATTAGTGGCATCAATTCGATTTGAGTTTAACTGAATCGGCTTTAAGTTGGTAAAATAACCGTTTTGACCCTCCCGGGGTTGCCCTTAATGCTGGCATGGCCTTCGGCTGACTTCCTAGGATTGTTTCCAAGGTTTGGATCTCAGGGATTCTTTTTGTCCTCATGGTTATCTCTGTGGCTGATTTGGTCCTTTCAGGTTTTCCTCTAGAGTTGCTATAGGGTTCCAAGATTATTTTTGAAGTTGACCTGACCTCCCGGATTGAAATCGGGGCAGCCTTGTACCTCCCGGGTTTAGACCGGGGCTGACCTGTACCTCCCGGGTTGAGACTGAGGCTGACCTGTAACTCCCGGGTTGAGACTGGGGCTGACCTGTACTTCCCGAGTTAAGACCGGGGCTGACCTGTACCTCACGGGTTGAGACTGGGATTGACCTGTACCTCCCGAGTTGAGACGGGGGCTGACCTATACCTTCCAAGTTGGGACCGGGGCTGACCTGTACCTTTTAAGTTAAGATCTAGGCTGACCTGTACCTCCCGGGTTGAGACCGGGGCTAACCTGTACCTCCCGGGTTAAGACCGGGGCTGACCTGTACCTCCCGGGTTGAGACCGTGGTTGACCTGTACCTCTCAGGTTAAGACCGGGGCTGACCTGTACCTCTCGGGTTGAGATCGGGGCTGATTTGATGGCCCGACATTGAGATCGGGTTTGAGTTGATGGCCTGGTATTGAGATCGGGGTTGAGTTGATGGCCCGATATTGAGATCGGGGTTGATTTGATGGCCTGATATTGAGACCGAGGTTGAGTTGATGGCCCGGTATTGAGATCGAGGTTAATTTGATGGCTCGGTATTGAGACCAGGGTTGATTTGATGGCCCGATATTGCGACTGGGGTTGATTTAATGGCCCGATATTGAGACCGGGGTTGATTTGATGGCCCAGTATTGAGACCGAGGTTGATTTGATTGCCCGGTATTGAGACCGAGGTTGATTTGATAAGACAGTTTTGCCCTCCTATAAGGTTAGTAACAAGGACACAAAAGTTTGAGTTTCTACAGATGCCCCTCTTTATCATGTTCGTGCAATGCAATGGAATGAACAGTATAAAGATTGCTTGACACTGGAAATGCAAATGCGAAGGCAAGGCAATGCATGGGATGATATATGATGAGTGTTAGATACCTGCGAGGGGTTAGGATTATCATTGAATGTTCACGTCACTCTGTGCTGGGGATACCGTCATTCATGATAACCCTTGGGGAAGCACTGTCAGGCAGTTACTGGTGAGATATCAGATTTAAGCTATCACATAATGCTTTTATCACTTTCTGCTGGGGATGACATTATCCATGATAGCTTTGTCGACTCTGATGGGGAGACATTATTGATGCTACCTTAGTTTAAGACCAATGGTTTCCCACGTCTGCCAATACTCTCCCTAAGGCATGTTTCCCTTCGGCTGATGCCGTTGTACATTTTTAAAGGCTCCTCAGCTGGGGATATCTCTGCCTCTGAGTTACTTCAACGGGTGTTCCTGATGCATATCTCGACGATAATTTGCACCGATAATTGGCCACAAAAGGTTGGATCATCAATCCTTCTCGGTGCTCTTTCTGAGGATGTGTATAACAAATTCCATCATTTGTCCCTTGTGGGGATATATTGATATACTATTTTCACCACCGGATCATTCCCGATGCTTTGCTGGAGTTGTTGCTAAAGGCTGATGTCACCGTACCGTACCCGATGCTTTGATGGGGTTGAGCCAACTG
Organism: Panax stipuleanatus; assembly: GCA_020205555.1. Classification (NCBI taxonomy): domain Eukaryota; kingdom Viridiplantae; phylum Streptophyta; class Magnoliopsida; order Apiales; family Araliaceae; genus Panax; species Panax stipuleanatus. The sequence goes on from CM035117.1 coordinate 140,089,934, forward strand.
CAGAACTGTCACCGGTCTGTACCCAACGCTTCGCTGAGGTTGAGCCAATGACTAAACTGTTATCAGTCAGTACCCGACGCTTTGCTGGGATTGTGCCAACGGCTAAACTATCGTCGATCAGTACCTGATGCTTCGCTGAAGTTGGGCCAACGGCTGAGCTGTCATCGATCAGTACCCGATGCTTAGCTGGGGTTATGCCAACGGCTGAACTGTCACCGGTCAGTACCCGACGCTTCGCTGGGGTTCTGGAAATGACTAAACTGTCATCGTTCAGTACCCGATGCTTCGAAAGTGGCAGTTTTCGACAGTTTTGTGCTGTTTTTTGACAGATTTTTAGTAGTTTTCATCATTGGTCCCCGGATATTTCTTCGGGATGAATACCAAGGGCTTTTATGAAGTTCCTTTTTCTGTCAGTAATCCACTGCTTAAACGCAGGATTTCAGGACAAACCACTCAGTTGCGTAACGATTTTTTCTCATATTTGACTTTTTAGCTCATATAAACTCCGTTTCAACTCAAATTGGACCGAGCTGGAGGGAGTGGGACCCACCCTGGGGAGCCACAGATAGGGGTACGACAGCCGTAGGTGGGCCCGCTCCTTCCTACCATTTTATATTAGGCAGCGGGGAGCTCATAAACTTATTTTTAGTTTTGAGTTTCAAATGGAATCCGATTTTCTTTTTCAAATCTATGAAGTTCGGGCAGGTTTTTTCAGATTCCGTCAGCGGCTACGCGTTCTGCAAATCTCAGGTAACATTTAGATCCTTTCCTTTTAAGTTTTGACCGTTAGAAGTATGCAAACCACGTAGGGTGCTTTTGAATGCAATGTATCAAAAATGTATGCCTATATGACCTGCTAAAAATTTTCTAACTTTATAAGTATGCATATTCTACTTTAATGCACGTTTTGATGTAAGAAAATTCAGATTCTAAGACAGTCAATTTCAGCTCTTTTTGATTAGTTTACTAATCCTTTTTGAGGCCTAGTGAGCCTGGATTTTCAACTAAAAATGTAAATGGTAATTTGGCTACCATGTGAAGTTTATTTTTGATTTTTTTTATAAATATGAACTTTTTCAATTTTTTGGGAAGGTGTGCTACTGAATGGCCACCTATACATGCCTGTGTCCATGCGGACAGTCCATTTTACAAAGGACACTCTGGCAAAAAAAATTCAAAAGCCTGAACATTTAATAAACATGTAGTTTTGACTCTACTGGGGATTTTTTACTGACCCATACATTTTTTAGGATTTAACTTTTGAAAAACATGCAGTTTTGACTCTACTGAGGATTTTTAATTGACCCATGCATATTTTAGGACTTAGAAATGCATTAAGTACTAGTTTAAATTAATAAGTCACAAGTTTTAGGCTTACCACACCCTTTCTGAGGTGATATGGAGACTTTATTCATGTGATGGACCGAGATAGACTTGAAAGTGCCAGCAGGGTTGTTTCAAGAGTTAGACGGAGGAGAGCCTCCGATATCCCTCAGCCAAGGCCAGGCTAGCCCAGCCGCCTTGCAGGTTAGTTGAGTTAGTGATTCGTCCGGCCTAGGATGAGTCGCCGGTAGATATAGACGATGAGGATTCTCCATTTGACACTCCTGCCCTAGCTCAGGCTCCACGTGCGGAGCTTTCAGGCATTGTTGTGCCCGTCCAGGATCTGCTGGGAGATTTGAGTCACCATCCACCGAGGTTCCTTCACGCCAACGAGGTAACCGAAGTTTCCTTCTTTTTGGATTTTCTTCCTTTCTTTTGCCATTCTTAGAGCACAAGTTTTTGACATGGGTTGGCTTTTAATGCAGGTTCCAGGCTTTACTTAGCTTCGAGGGAACTGATTTAACTTGCATTCCCTGTACCACACTCTGCACCAGGACTACAAGGACATTGTTAACACCTGGGAGTTTCAGGCGTTCTTTTCTATTCTTTCTTGCTGCTGCCCCTGGGGTTTTATGAGGGCTTTATCTGAGAACTGGTTCCACTGGACTCAGTCTCTCCAATTGTTGGTCTGTGAGGTGATGATGACCCCGATGGACTGGAGGTTCATTAACGGGATAGAGTTTGAGGGTGAGCCAGTGCCTGTCGTGGCTAACATTACACCCACTGCCGTTCGGTCCTTGCTGGGAGTTTTTGCGACGGCGATCAATGGTCGGACGGTCCGATCTGGTCCCTTGAGCGTAGATGCCCAGAGTGGGGCTTTGTTTGAGCCTCTGCCTGATGATTAGAAGGTTAGGGATCACATCTTGCGGCGATTATTTCTGGTGATCATAAGGGGTTATTTTCTGGCGGACAACTCTATGACGATGTCCTTTTCCCTGGTCAGCGCCACTAGATATGTAGAGCACCTCAGTGACTTTGATTGGGGTACCTACACCTTTGCCTATTTTCTTTGAGGCATGTGCATGCGCTCGAAAGGTATGACGGAGGCTTGGTTAAGGGTTCTACCCATTCCTGCTGGTGAGTACATACTTCTTGTACCTTTTTGATTTCTGCATTTACATTTATCAATCTTGGTCACTGAGGACTTTTAATATTTACATGTCCAGTTTTGGGTATATGAGAGACTTCCTTGCTTTCGTACCGCTATAACTTTAGGCCTGGATACTTATCCCCAGGGACGGCGTTGGCACCACTCCACTTTGACGGAGGTCACTGTGGCTGAGGGATTTACCCATTCCCGCATGCAGCTTGAGCTTTTAACAGTAGGATCGATCTCATGGGTACCGTATACCTCAGACTTTTTGACAGTCGGGTTTGAGGGCGGTTTCCCTACTGGCTGGGAGTTTGCATTGTTGAACCGCAGAGTCTCATTTTTGACAGAAGGAGGTTGGGAGCTCTATTTAGGAGAGCGTGCTATCAGGAGCATCACGGGGCAGATCCGCATTCCCATTGTTCCTTCTTCTTGGCATCATTGGCCACTAGTTCAGCCACTCACAAACATTCTGATGTAGGGCATAGATGGTTTTACCCTGTCAGAGGGTCCATACAGCCAGGAGGCATTCAGCAGCTGGTGGAGTTCTCGCACTATTGGGGCTCAGGCTCGTGCTACCCAGTTTATGGTAGATATGGTGCCGGGATCTGTGATGATGACAGACTGGATAACTTACCTCAGGGAGCCTACTCACTTGGACCAGATTATAGGACTAGCACAGCAGTTGGAGAGAGCTCATTTGTTTATTAGGCATCTTGGCCGAGATCCATCAGAGGCATCTTCTTTTGATCCATCCAGCTCTGGAGCAGTTCCTTCTATAGGTCCATTTTCCAGTAGTTATACAGGGGCTGATCATCCCTTGTACCACCCTGATATTACTGATGGTCCAGACTTTGTGTCCACGGAGGAGATGGAGCAGGTTAACCACCTAAGTGTAGATATTTTGGATCTTTTTGGATAGCTATTGTAGCTATATCTTTTGATAGACCACTATTTTGGATGTTGGGCGGCTGTGCCCCATTTTGATAGATTACAGTTAGTAGTTAGGTGGTTGTGCCCCGTATCCCTGTACTTTTTATTTTGTATTTTATTAGCAGACAGAGATGATGTTTGCAGTAGATAGTTTATTGTAGATATGCATGATATTTCCTATCTATTGCATCATATTTATCATTGTCATTATGCATATTTTATGTCATGGATATACATTTAGACAGATAAGTTCATATTTGACCCCTGGTTGGTCTTGTGATACGGTGATACAGATGTCATCGTCCACCGTCAGTCATATTGAGCACTCGCTACCATCCTCGATAGCATCTTAATTGTAATCGTGGTATGACAGTCTGCCTCTCACAGCCAGAGGGACAGTAGACCAGAGGCTAGGACATTCTCTAGACCTTTTGGCTTTCCAGCTTCTGTATGTGTTTTATGGATAGCATCTTATCATGCTGGATACCTGATCGACAGATTTTTCATTTTGGGCTCCATGAGCTGACTATTACCTTAGAAGAGTATGAGCGTCTTACAGGCTTGGCACTGGATCTGCCTTGTGCTCGTATAGCCATCAGTGATATGAGGATACCGTTTATGGCTATGTCGGGTCTAAGACATTGAGTTATCACTGAGGAGATTATCGTCGGACATGTGATATCCATAAACTTTTTGATCGATCACTTTGGCCGGTTAGACAGCTATAAGTGACATTCTGGGGATTTTATCATTTCGGTAGATGAGTGGCAGCTTGCCCATGTAAACATCTTGTTGATGTGCATCGTGGCCTACGTTTATATGCCACTACCCTTGGACCACTTGGACGTCGGTTTGATGGTCGTGGTTCGGGCCCTTAGACAGGGTTTCACCATCCTACCGATGATATTGGCTGAGACACTGAGGTTAGCTACCTTCTGCCATAACCATCCAGAGGGGTTTTTCAGAGGTAGCTCTGTCTTGTTGTATGTGTGGCTCATATCCCACTTGCTCCCGATTGGCTTCTTCAGACAACAGGGGTATTGTTTCACCCATGAGATAGCTATGTCATACTCCTTTCAGCCGACAGAGTGTTCGGATGTAGAGACATGGTTAGCTTTTCTGTCAGATATTGAGAGCTTCCTTTTTTGATTCTTCCATGCTCAAGGCTAGTCTCCCCTTATAGCTTCAGCACCCATGCATCTAGTATGGACTACTTGCCCCTAGCGGGATTGAGAGGAGTGACCACCTACCATCCATTGGCAGTTATGGGTCAGTTTGATCAGTTCCAAAGCCTGCACCATTTTTAGGGGGCTATTGATCAGCAGATGTCAGCTTCTTCTATTTCATCAGCCGACTTGATCAGGATTTATGAGTGTTGGACTCATAGGGAGAGGGCTGATTTCTCCACTAGCCACCCGGATCGTTCTCCAGAGTACTCAGCGTGGTTGAAGGCCGATATAGCATCAGCTGCATTCACCCAGTCAGTTTTGATTGTGGGTTCAGATGAGGAGGAGCCTATGGAGGATCCTGACTCTTTTACGGAGGATGATTTCTTCATGGATCTAACAGCAGCCTTAGGTAGTGACCGCCTACCATTCCTACCGGGATAGATCCAGCTTTGACAGATTCACTAGCTAAGATGACCTTTGAGAGAGATCAGGCTAGGGCGCTGATGTTGACTGCCCTGTCTGGTAGAGGTATAGCTTTTGCTGATATAGATGAAGCTTGAACCACTAGGGATACGGCATTGGTTAAGAGAGATGAGGCTCGATCTTCTCGAGAAGCTGCTTTTATCGAGAATAAAGAGACATTGATTACCAGAGATGCAGCTTTTGTAGAGAGGGATGAGGCCATAGCTTCCCGAGATTTCCACATTTCCGATAGTACTGCTCTTCGATCATATACTCATGGCCTAGTTACCGAGATGAGTGTTTACATTGATGATCATAGTGCCACTATGCAGATGGCTGTGGATGTTTTGACCCGTATGTAGTCTGAGGGTATTGCACTTGTAGCAACTCCTCCATCTTCAGAGAGAGATGCCATATTGGCACTGCTGTCCCGTTTGTCTTTGGGTCCATAGACTAGCTTTGTTTTTCCTGTACATACTAGATCAACCATTTTTGTCATGTACAGGACACAGTGTATATGTCAAAAAGTATTATATATCAAAGAAATATATTTTGATTCACTTTCGTGTTTGTATATGTATCGTCATTGCTGAGTGATTACCACTTCTTTCCTGACTTGCTATTGTTGATGTATCATGAGCTTCTCCTTGATGGATTGATAGTGAGATGTCAGAGAATATCTCGGACGAACTCGTTGACTAGGGAGGCTTGATAGAATTTAGGCTTTATATGGTTTTGGTGTCGTAGGACTGGTTTTTTATTGGCTTTTTATTTTTTTCTCGAAGGTCAAACAGCGCCATGAATGGCTGCCTACATACTCCCGGCTTGAGGGAGATCAGGTCATTCGTAGTTCAATTTTATTTGGTTTGACCGCACCAGAAATGGCTGCCTATGTACTTTCGAGCTGAGGGAGATCAAGTCATTCGTAGTTCTGTCTTTTGGTGAAAACCAAAATTGATTTGATTCGCAAGATCAGGATGCTAGTGTGTATGTGTTTCAGACATAGTACCTTTTCACGGTGTCTAAATTGATGAGTTAGGGAAATTCGCTCCCATCCATCTCTTGCAATCTGATAGCTCCTCCTGTCAACGCTTCCTTGACAATGAAAGGGCCTTCCCAATTTGGGGCAAACTTTCCTTTAGCTTCATCTTGATTGGCCCAAACTTTATTCAGTACCAAGTTACTTTCTTTAAATTGTTGGATTCGGACTTTCTTGTTGTAGAATCGAGCAATCCTTTGCTGATATAACTGCCCGTGAAAAATGGTTATAGCCCTATGCTCATCTATCAGGGACAATTTATGATACCGCTCTTACAACCACTGGTCTTCTTCTATTTAAGCGTCTATTAACACTCTGAGGGACTCCATTTCTATTTCTATGGGAAGGACTGCTTCCATGCCATAGACCAACGAATAAGGGGTAGACCTAGTAGAAGTATGCATTGACGTCCTGTATGCTAACATGGTTAAAGGCAACAGGTCAGGCCATTCTTTGTGATTGGCAGACATTTTTTGCATGATCTTCTTGATGTTCTTGTTGGCCGCTTCGATAGCACCATTCATCTTGGCTGATAGATGACGAAATTGAGATGCTTAATGTGGAACTTGTTGCATAGTTCTCTCATCATCTGATAGTTTAGGTTCTTGGTTTTGTCTAATACGATCACCTCCGATTGTCCATAACGACAGACGACATTATTTTTGATGAAATCAAAGATGGCCTTTTTGGTGACTTTTGGAAAAGAGGCAGCTTCAACACACTTGGTGAAGTAATCGATCATGGTGAAGATGAATCGATGATCATTGCTGGCTTTGGGTTCTACTGGGCCTATCACATCCATTCCCCACATAGAGAAAGGCCATGGCGAACTCATGTTGTGAAACTCATTTAAAGGAGCGTGGATGGCATTTCCATGTACTTGGCATTGAAAGCATCTCCTGAAGTGATCGTCGCAGTCAGCTTTGAGAGAGATCCAATAATGCCCTATTCTTAATATTTTCTTGACCAGCAGATGACCGCTCATGTGTGGACCACAGATTCCACCGTGGACTTCATCCATTAATCTCTGGGCTTGCTCTTTATCGAAGCCTATTCCGGTATCCCTTTTACAGAGTGCGTCTCCACTCCGATAGAACTTTATAGCCATCTTGTGAATTCGTTTTCATTCAGCTTGGCCTGCCCCAGCGGGTGTAGATCTATTTCAGAGATATTCCTTGATGTCTTGATACCAAGGCTGTTTAATAGGAGGTATTTCATCTGATACTTCTCCAATGTAATTCCCGTAAGTCAGGGTCTTTTGGTTTGTGATTTTGATGTCTAGAATCCCACTCCTATCGGATATGCGGATCAAGGAAGCTAACGTCGCCAATGCATCAGCGAAGTCATTCCTACCCCGAGGTATATGGATGAACGTTATGTCTTCAAATTCCATGGATATTTTGATGACCTGCCGATGATAGGGTAGTAAATGCAGTTCTTTGGTGTGATACGCCCCAGTGGTTTGTCTGATAACCAAATCAGAGTCTCCAAAGACCAATAAATGTTTAACACCCATGGACTGGGCTAGTTTCAACCCCATTATAAAGCCTTCATACTCAGCTGTGTTGTTGGTGTTGACAAACTACAGCTTGGTAGCCACATGATATTGTTCTCCCGTACCAAAGATAAGAACTGCCCCAGCTCCGGCATCTTCTATGTTTAATGCTCCATCGAAATATATTTTCCATGGTTGGACTGTATTTTCTTGAAGACCTTGCTGGATTGTCATGATCCCATCATTCGGGAAGTAAGTCTCCAAAGTTTCGAACCGTCCTGATGGTGCTTCGGCTAGTTGATCCGCAATTCCTTGACCTTTGATGGTCTTCTGAGTCACGTAGATATTGTCGAACTATTGGAGGATCAACTGCCATTTGGACAGTCGATAATTCAATATTGTCTTGTTGAATACGTATTTTAGCAGATCCATGCGGGAGATGAGGTAGGTCGTGTGCCCATGCAGATAGTGTTGTAACCTCATGGCGGCCCATGCTAACGCACATCATGTCTTTTTGATAAGGGAGTACTTCTATTCACCTCTGCTGAACCTTTTTCTAATGTAGTAGATAGCTCTCTCATTACTACTATCGTCCTTCTGTCCCAACATATAGCCCATTGCATTGGCATTGACGGACAATTACATAAACAGTGGAACTCCATCCCTTGGGGGTACCAAGACTGGTGCCTCGATCAGTTGCTTCTTGATTTCAAGGAAGGCTTTATGACAATCCTCATTCCATTTGGTGGAGGAATTCTTCCTTAGTATCTTGAAAATGGGTTCACAAGTTGCTGTGAGCTGGGAAATGAATCTACTTATAAAATTGATCCTTCCTAGGAACCCGCATATCTCCTTCTCTATTCAAGGTACTGACATCTCAGTGATGGTTTTAATCTTGGCAGAATCGAGTTCAATGCCTCTGTTGCTCATTAGGAATCCCAATAACTTGCCTGATTTTAAGCCAAAAGCACATTTGGCTGGATTCAGCATGAGGTTGTACTTACGCAACATGTTGAACAACTTCTTGAGATGGTCAATGTGATCATCTTCCATCTAGAAATTAATGATGATGTCATCCATATAGACTTCTATCTCCTTATGCATCGTATCATAAAATAGGGCCATCATAGCTTGCTGATATGTGGCTCCGACATTGATAAGGCCGAAGGATAGTCGTCTATAACAGAAGGTTCCCCAGGGAGTGATGAAAGCGGTTTTTTCCCGATCTTCTTCAGCAGCCATGATTTGATGGTAACCAGCAAAGCAATCCACGAAGGAATACATGCCATACTACACCGTATTGTCGATAAGGATGTGGATAAAAGGTACCGTAAAATTATCCTTTAATCAGGCTTTGTTCAAATCCCTGTAATCCACGCATACTCGTACCTCCCCTCCGGGTTTAGGCACAGGGACTATGTTTGACAGCCACTTCGGGTATGTGGATACAATGATATTGTTGGCTTTGAATTGTTTAACAACTTCTTCTTTGACTTTCAAACTCCATTCAGGTTTCAATCGCCTGAGCTTTTGCTTGACTGGCTTGGATGTATCTTTGATGGGCATTCGATGGTTGACAATATCAGTAGACAGGTCAATCATGTCTTCGTGTGACCATGTAAACACATCCTGGAACTGTGTTAGGAGTTCAATCAGATCAGTTTTTTAATCTTGGGTGAGGTCTAGGCCTATCTGGATTTCTTTGAGGTTTTCGTAAGTTCCAATGTTGATAGTGGTGGTTTGGTCAAGGTTTGGTTTGGTTTTGTCTTTGACCCATTCTTTGATCTCCTCAGGCACCTCATAGTCATTTTCCTCCTCTTGATCAATTTCCATCAGGTCGAAGTTCATTTCTACATTAAAGTTGTAGTCACTATGACAGGTTAGCATCTCATCAGCAGTGACAACCAAATCCAACTCTAGAGTCCTAAAAACAAAATGCTTTCACTTTAATATATGCAACTGCTTAAATATACAAAGCATTTGGCAAAGTATGACAAAAGTTACTGCTATAGTTGTGCAATCAAAATAAGCAGTAAATGAAAGTATGTTACAGGGCAGACAAACGCTCTGCCCTTTTACCCTTTTTGAGTGAGGCAAGGGACGCTGCTCCAGTTATACAGGGTCGGATCCTTATAAATAGGAAGGATACAAGATTCACGGTTATCAGCCTCATCTCTGATGATGACTAAAACATCCTTTAGATCAGAGCCGGGGTTTTTCTTTGAACTGCCCCCCTTTTCTTTCTTGATGCGAGGAATTTAGATCTGATCCTCCTCATCACTATCTAGGATATCATCATTCATTCCCTCGTAGTGTATGAGAACACGCATATTAGTAAATGGGTCTCGTCCTTCGTACAAGAACTTTTCTTTTCCCATTTTGTTATCCCCCTCAAGCTTTAGGGTCTTTCTCTCACTTACAGGTATGATTGGAGGAAACACCATGGCTGATACAACAGCATGGATCTTCCTCACAGGCTTCATAAATTCAGCATCAATGAGGTTTGGCAATAGTATGGTGGCAGCATGAGCCTTAGGATTCTTATGTGGGTTATGACGGCTTGACCAGCATGAATAACCCAATCCGGCTCTCCCATACTGGCTCGGGATTTGTACTGGACTCTTTATACCCTGTTGATTCTTTTCTAACCCTTCTCTAGGGTGAAAACCCAAAGATACCATCTCATGGCCCACTGTCATCACTTTGGGAGAGATTTTAGGCTTCAAAGCTGGTGCCCCCACCGGTAAATAATGAGTATCGCTTACCTCCAAGGCTTGAAAACTAGCAGGTTCAATCCCTGCATCCAAGCTGTTCACCGGCATGTCTCCTTGTATGTAGAAAGGGTATTCTGGTTCGTCATTCTCCATGATTAGGTTGCCGTTGATAATGTATTTAAGTTGTTGATGGAGGGTGGATGTATTTGCCCCTGCCATATGGATCCATGGCCTACCCATCAATAAGTTATATCCGGTGGCGATGTTGAGCACTTGAAAAGACACATAGAAAGTGTGCGAACCAATCTCCAGCGGAAGCTCTATTTCTCCCATAGCTTGTCGGCCAGACCCATCGAAATCCCGGATGACCACATAACTGGTTTTGATCCGGTTCGGGTTAATGTTCATCTTGTCCAAGGTATCATAAGGACAGATGTTTAGGGACGATCCTCCATCTATCAGCACACCTCCGATCACATACCCTGATGACATCACCGCTATGTGCAGTGACTTGCGAGGACCCGTCCCCTCTGCAGGTATATCATCATCAGTGAAAGATATCATATTGTTGTTAAAAATGTGTTCTACCACGTGACGGAATTTCTCAACATCCACGGTATGTGGCAGATGGGCTTCTTCCAATACTTTCAACAGAATGTTGTGATGATCCACCAATGATAAGACTAGATCTAGGATGGACATCTACTTGGGTGCATCTTTTAGGCTGTGCAGCACTTTAATTTCATTGTGTCCCATTTTGCTGAGGAACTCTTTGATTTTCTCTTCAGTCACCTTTTCTTTGGCCTTGATGACTGGTCTGATCACCCGCTGAGCCATGTACAATGGATTCTCCTTTGGTATGATGGCAATGTTGTTGGAGGTGGAACCTTCCTCATTCCCGTAGTTCCATGGGACTCTCTTCAGACTGATCACTAGATATTGGGGTCTAAATGGTAATATCAAAGGTTCAGGCACCTCCAACTTCACAGGATTTCGTGTTTCTTGGACCCCTTTCCCTGGTAGCATTAGGGGCGTGAGGGCTGGCTCCTTTTCACAAGAAATAATAGCCACTGTATCCTGACTCCATGCAGTGGGAATAAAGACAGTTTCTTTATCTAGGAGGCCATAATCCCGATTCTCTCTTATCAGTTCACCACTTTCAACCATGTTCTGAATTAAATGACGAAGTTCCCAGCAGTCCTCAGTATCATGGCCAGGTGCATTGGAGTGGTACTGGTAGATTCGATCAGGTTTGAATTTCCTAGATCGCGGATTTACCAGGGGTAATAAGTCTATAATAATTCCCTCATTGATTAACATCTGGAGGATTTCCTTCATCGGCTGGTTTAGGTGGGTGAAATTCCAGTGGAAAGTAAACTCCCTATCAGCCTGGAACTTCTCTTCTTTGGCCATCTTGTCGGCCCAGGGTTCATGCTGATGAAAACGATAATGGTCTCTCATAAGAATAGGACTAATTTTTGGTGTGGAAGGATTGGCATCAGACTGGTTGGTCTTGTTTATCAATTATTTGGTGACCTGATGTTGGTATACGACCAGTTCTGCTAACTGTCCAATCTGCTCCTTGATAGACTTGATCTCTTGTTCTATCAGGAATCGCCTTTCTGAGACTTCCCAACTGTCTGGGCTAGATTGAGTTGATTCTCCAACGTATCGGAGGTATTTGGATCCATCTCCATTTTGCATGCTAATCATGTTGACACCCTCCTCTTTGTGCTGAGTGAGGGGATTATCCTGCACTTGCGGTTGCTCCGATTTTGTTACCACAATCTCTCCGTTGTCAATCAAGTCTTGAATTTTGTGCTTGAGAGATAAACAATCTTGTGTATTATGTCTCGGGGATCCAGAATGGTAAGCACACTTTTTTCTTGGGTCAAAATTTCGTCCACCGGTATTGGTTGGTGGGAGGAGTTGCACAATCTTTTTATGTGCCGTCAACAGTTTCAGCACATTCTCGAGAAAATCCCCTAGCGGGGTGAACGTTCTTCGGCGTTTGGCCTCCAAATTTTTCTGGAATGGCGGGTTTGAAGGTTGTGCAGGAGCTTGGAAAGGGGAAAAGTTCCTCCTCTGAGTGGGCATGTTGCTTGACTCGCTCCTCTGATTCTGTCCTTGCAATACTAAGGAAACTTCTTCGTCTTTCTTCTTGTGTGTCCTCCAGGGATTACTACAGTAATTCCCGGGCTGGATATGTTCAGCAACAGCTTCAAAGGCGGTCAGATCCTTTATCTTTCCAGACTTGAGCCCCTTGTCTGCCATTTCGTCGTGCTTGATCATTTCTGAGAATGGCTTTCCTATGCCTGCTAGGACCCTTTTATAATACGGGGCTTCTTAAATGTCGATGAAAGTCATGACTATATCTGACTCATTCAAAGGTGGAGTGACTTGTACGGCCATTCGTCTCTATCATTGAGCATATTCTCTAAAGGACTCAGTACTTTGTTTCTTGATTTTGGTTATTTGATATCTGTCCGGAGCCAGCTGAGACTGGAAGCTGTATTGACTTAGGAAAGCATGTGCAAGCTCTTCCTGGTTTGGAATTTTAGAGTTGTCCATACGGGCATACCATGCTCTTGCCTCTTCGGTCAGACTTTTCTGGAATAACTGCATTCGAAGCTTCTCATCCTCTGCATAGGATCCGAGCTCTCCAATGAACACCTTCAAGTGAGTGTAGGGGTCTCCCAATCCATTGTATTTCTCAAAATCAGGAGCTCAAAATTTTTTGGGATAACGAGCCCCAAGGAAAATGCATAAGTCAGAATCATTGACACTGTCAAATGCCCCAGTCCTTTTGATAGACCGGATGGTTTTTTTATATATGTTGGACTTTCTTCAGAATGTCACCAGCTTCCTGTTCTTTGTTAAGGACGGTAATTTTAGGGGTTTTGTTTGTTGTATCCTGATTCTGTGTCTCAGGACCTTGAGTATCTTTTTTCCCGGTATCTTGATCGCCACCGGGTGTTCTTGGTTCTGTGTCACCCTGTGCTTGCTTCCCTTTAAGAGCCTTACTTTGTACTCTCAGGAAAAGAGCCAATTCAGCTATCTGGTTCTTCAGCCCTTCAAACTCTTCCCTAGAGACAGGGGTGGATTCTGGCTGAGCACTGGAAGTCATGTACGGAGATGGACTTAATGCTTTCTTATACTTAGATCTAGTGACAGGACCAATTTTGTACCTACAACAAAATGTAGGCATGTCAATTTCCTGAGATAGGTAGGGATATGATGCATGCCATGATATGTTTTTAAGGTTTTTTAATCTTACCCTGCAAAACAGCGGTCAGTTTGTTTTGATGACAGGATAATATGACAGGATGTATACAACAGGGAATGTATATTTACATTATACTATTTACATTGGAATTGAAAACTTGACTTTAAATTTGAAAGAGGAAGGCATAAAGAGGCTTCCCATCAAATTTGGTTAATCAGAGGCTGACCTATCTTAGGCTACTCTCGTGGCTTTTCCGGCATGAAGGTCCCCAGATCATCGCAATTTACTAGAGGGGAAATTAATCTGATCTTTCAACTGGAGCGGATCTGAGTGGTGCTTTTTCATGAGCCCAGAAGACTTAGCCGTCCTCGATGACATTACTCTGTCACCGACGGGTTTGCCTCCTGGTGGAGGAATCACACAACATACATTCACATACATCACGTCTCGCCGTATGTATATGATGACAATGGTATGAAGCACTAATATGGGTGCGAAGCACTAATAATATAGGAAAGCATTCATTCGCATTCATTTAATGTAAAGATGCATCATTCAAGCATTCATTCAAAATAAGGACACAGCATTTACATATACACAGATATGAATGGGGATTTTTGAAAAGATTTGCACGCGGCCTAAGCCCTCTACTGTCCCCAGCAGAGTCGCCACTTGTCAACGTTGGTGGAAAAATTTGGGTCGAGTCAAACCCGGATCTTTCTCTCTTCCTAAGTTTTGTCTACCCTTATTCTTTTTATAATGAAAAAGGTTTTGAAGGGTTCTTTAGGAAAAGGCCAACATGTATCATGTCACGATTTGAACGTCTTACAGAGTCGCCAGTTGGTAGTTTTGAAATGGTTGTACCAACTCAACCGAGTTTGTTTGAAAACAGACCCAATTGCTGGACACTGTCAAAACTAAATCTTTGAAACTGAGGTTTTGAGTTTGGGGGCTTGGCTAAGTGTGGGAAAGGTGTTAGGCACCCCACAACTCCCATGTAAACACAGTACCATAACTTTTCAATTTTTCCTTTTAAATCTGCAATGTGTGTGTGAATGCTGAAAGAAATTGGGCCTATGTTTGATTAATTGAAAGCATGGACAAGCTTCGTTGAACCTATATACGAAGGGTTTGATTTGATTTGCAAAAGCCTCTTTTTTTAGACAAGATTATTATTAAAATAATGTTTTGAAAGGTTGATCCCTTACGCTAACATAGGAATGAAGCATATTTGATACTTCTATTTTTGTCTTGTCAGCCTTTTGGCTCAATTTGAATGGTGATTATCGGGCTGCGAAGCATCCTCAACCACAACCATATATACAAGTGTTGGTCTCCTTATGGGCATGATAGCCATCGGAGGGACATTGACACGACAAACTATTATTCTCATTATATTGAGACCTTAAACCCGGATAACCGTTTTAAGGTTATTCGGATGTACATTTTATAGAAAAACTAGCAGGGTACATTTGTAAAGTGGAGTTTGTCCATCGTGGGAATCAGATTCTGATCAGTTTGATCATGAATCCCACGATTCCTAGGCTCACAGAGGGAGGCCAATAAAACATTCACAGTTCAAATATGTACAGAAATATATATTTACATCTAGATATCGCCAGAACCAAGGATTCATCAATAAATTATGGCTCCCACTTGGCTGAAGCATCTCGTTCCCACTAGATAGCGATCTAAGGGCCGCGAGATATCTATGTCATACTCCTTTCAGCCGACAGAGTGTTCGGATGTAGAGACATGGTCAGCTTTTCTGTCAGATATTGAGAGCTTCCTTTTTCAAATCTTCCATGCTCAATGCTAGTCTCCCCTTATAGCTTCATCACCCATGCATCTAGCATGGACTACTTGCCCCTAGCGGAATTGAGAGGAGTGACCACCTACCATCCATTGGCAGTTATGGGTCAGTTTGATTAGTTCCAAAGCCTGCACCATTTTTAGGGGGCTATTGATCAGCAGATGTCAGCTTCTTCTTTTTCATCAGCCGACTTGATCAGGATTTATGAGTGTTGGACTCATAGGGAGAGGGCTGATTTCTCCACTAGCCACCCGGATCGTTCTCCAGAGTACTCAGCGTGGTTGGAGGCCGATATAGCATCAGCTGCGTTCACCCAGTCAGTTTTGATTGTGGGTTCAGATGAGGAGGAGCCTATGGAGGATCCTGACTCTTTTACGGAGGATGATTTCTTCATGGATCTATTAACAGCCTTAGGTAGTGACCCGCCTACCATTCCTACCGGGATAGATCCAGCTTTGACAGATTCACTAGCTAAGATGACCTTTGAGAGAGATCAGGCTAGGGCGCTGATGTTGACTACCCTGTCTGGTAGAGGTATAGCTTTTGCTGATATAGATGAGGCTTGAGCCACTCGGGATACGGCATTGGTTAAGAGAGATGAGGCTTGATTTTCTAGAGAAGCTGCTTTTATCGAGAATAAAGAGACATTGATTACCAGAGATGCAGCTTTTGTAGAGAGGGATGAGGCCATAGCTTCCCGAGATTTCCACATTGCCGATAGTACTGCTCTTCGATCATATACTCATGGCCTAGTTGCCGAGATGAGTGTTTACATTGATGATCATAGTGCCACTATGCAGATGGCTGTGGATGTTTTGACCCGTATGTAGTCTGAGGGTATTGTACTTGCAGCGACTCCTCCATCTTCAGAGAGAGATGCCATATTGGCACTTCTGTCCCGTTTGTCTTTGGGTCCATAGACTAGCTTTTTTTCCTGTACATACTAGATCAACCATTTTTGTCATGTACAGGACACAGTGTATATGTCAAAAAGTATTATATATCAAAGAAATATATTTTGATTCACTTTCGTGTTTGTATATGTATCGTCATTGCTGAGTGATTAACACTTCTTTCCTGACTTGCTATTATTGATGTATCATGAGCTTCTCCTTGATGGATTGATAGTGTGATGTCAGAGAATATCTCGGACGAACTCGTTGACTAGGGAGGCTTGATAGAATTTAGGCTTTATATGGTTTTGGTGTCGTAGGACTGGTTTTTTATTGGCTTTTTATTTTTTTCTCGAAGGTCAAACAGCACCATGTAGCTGCCTACATACTCCCGGCTTCAGGGAGATCAGGTCATTCGTAGTTCAATTTTGTTTGGTTTGACCGCACCAGAAATGGCTACCTATGTACTTTTGAGCTGAGGGAGATCAAGTCATTCGTAGTTCTGTCTTTTGGTGAAAACAAAAACTGATTTGATTCGCAAGATCAGGATGCTAGTGTGTATGTGTTTCAGACATAGTACCTTTTCACGGTGTCTAAATTGATGAGTTAGGAAAATTCGCTCCCATCCATCTCTTGCAATCTGATGGCTCCTCCTGTCAACACTTCCTTGACAATGAAAGGGCCTTCCCAATTTGGGGCGAACTTTCCTTTAGCTTCATCTTGCTTGGCCCAAACTTTCTTCAGTACCAAGTCACTTTCTTTGAATTGTTGGATTCAGACTTTCTTGTTGTAGGATCGAGCAATCCTTCGCTGATATAACTGCCCGTGAAAAATGGTTGTAGCCCTATTTTCATCTATCAGGGACAATTGATGATACCGCTCTTACAACCACTGGTCTTCTTCTATTTGAGCGTCTATTAACACTCTGAGGGACTCCATTTCTATTTCTATGGGAAGGACTGCTTCCATGCCATAGACCAACGAATAAGGGGTAGACCCAGTAGAAGTACGCATTGACGTCCTGTATGCTAATAGGGTTAAAGGCAACAGGTCAGGCCATTCTTTGTGATTGGCGGACATTTTTTACATTATCTTCTTGATGTTCTTGTTGGCCGCTTCGATAGCACCATTCATCTTGGGTCGATAGATGATGAAATTGAGATGCTTAATATGGAACTTGTTGCATAGTTCTCTCATCATCTGATTGTTTAGGTTCTTGGTTTTGTCTGATACGATCACCTCCGATTGTCCATAACGACAGACGACATTATTTCTGATGAAATCAATGATGACCTTTTTGGTGACTTTTGGAAAAGTGGCAACTTCAACACACTTGGTGAAGTAATCGATCATGGTGAAGATGAATCGATGACCATTGCTGGCTTTGGGTTCTACTGGGCCTATCACATCCATTCCCCACATAGAGAAAGGCCATGGCGAACTCATATTGTGAAGCTCATTTGAAGGAGCGTGGATGGCATTTCCATGTACTTGGCATTGAAAGCATCTCCTGAAGTGATCGTCGCAGTCAGCTTTGAGGGAGATCCAATAATGCCCTGTTCTTAATATTTTCTTGACCAGCAGATGACCGCTCATGTGTGGACCACAGATTCCACCGTGGACTTCATCCATAAATCTCTGGGCTTGCTCTTTATCGAGGCATTGTAACAGGCCTATTCCAGTATCCCTTTTGCAGAGTGCGTCTCCGCTCCGATAGAACTTTATAGCCATCTTGTGAATTCGTTTTCATTCAGCTTGGCCTGCCCCAGCGGGTGTAGATCTATCTCAGAGATATTCCTTGATGTCTTGATACCAAGGCTATTTAATAGGAGGTATTTCATCTGATACTTCTCCAATGTAATTCCCGTAAGTCAGGGTCTTTTGGTTTGTGATTTTGATGTCTAGAATCCCACTCCTATCGGATATGCGGATCAAGGAAGCTAACGTCGCCAATGCATCAGCGAAGTCATTCCTACCCCGAGGTATATGGATGAACATTATGTCTTCAAATTCCATGGATATTTTGATGACCTGCCGATGATAGGGCAGCAAATGCAGTTCTTTGGTGTGATACGCCCCAGTGGTTTGTCTGATAACCAAATCAGAGTCTCCAAAGACCAATAAATGTTTAACACCCATGGACTGGGCTAGTTTCAACCCCATTATAAAGCTTTCATACTCAGCTGTGTTGTTGGTGTTGACAAACTACAGCTTGGTAGCCACATGATATTGTTCTCCCGTACCAAAGATAAGAACTGCCCCAGCTCTGGCATCTTCTATGTTTAATACTCCATCGAAATATATTTTCCATGGTTGGACTATATTTTCTTGAATACCTTGCTGGATTGTCATGATCCCATCATTCGGGAAGTAAGACTCCAAAGGTTCGAACCGTCCTGATGGTGCTTCGGCTAGTTGATCCGCAATTCCTTGACCTTTGATGGTCTTCTGAGTCACGTAGATAATGTCGAACTATTGGAGGATCAACTGCCATTTGGATAGTCGACAATTCAATATTGGCTTGTTGAATACGTATTTTAGCGGATCCATGCGGGAGATGAGGTAGGTCGTGTGCCCATGCAGATAGTGTTGTAACCTCATAGCGGCCCATGCTAACGCACATCATGTCTTTTTGATCATGGAGTACTTCTGTTCACCTCTGCTGAACCTTTTGCTAATGTAGTAGATAGCTCTCTCATTACTACTATCTTCCTTCTGTCCCAACATATAGCCCATTGCATTGGCATTGACGGACAAGTACATAAACAGTGGAACTCCATCCCTTGGGGGTACCAAGGCTGGTGCCTCGATCAGTTGCTTCTTGATTGCAAGGAAGGCTTTATGGCAATCCTCATTCCATTTGGTGGAGGAATTCTTCCTTAGTATCTTGAAAATGGGTTCACAAGTTGCTGTGAGCTAGGAAATGAATCTACTTATAAAATTGATCCTTCCTAGGAACCCGCGTATCTCCTTCTCTATTAAAGGTACTGACATCTCAGTGATGGCTTTAATCTTGGCAGAATCGAGTTCAATGCCTCTGTTGCTCATTAGGAATCCCAATAACTTGCCTGATTTGATGCCAAAAGCACATTTGGCTGGATTCAGCTTGAGGTTGTACTTACGCAACATGTTGAACAACTTCTTGAGATGGTCAATGTGATCATCTTCCATCTAGAAATTAATGATGATGTCATCCATATAGACTTCTATCTCCTTATGCATCGTATCATAAAATAGGGCCATCATAGCTTGCTGATATGTGGCTCCGACATTGATAAGGCCGAAGGATAGTCGTCTATAACAGAAGGTTCCCCAGGGAGTGATGAAAATAGTTTTTTCCCGATCTTCTTCAGCAGCCATGATTTGATGGTAACCAGCAAAGCAATCCACGAAGGAATACATGTCATACTGCACCGTATTGTCGATAAGGATGTGGATAAAAGGTATCGTAAAATTGTCCTTTAATTAGGCTTTGTTCAAATCCCTGTAATCCACGCATACTCGTACCTCCCCTCCGGGTTTAGGCATGGGGACTATGTTTGACAGCCACTTCGGGTATGTGGATACAATGATATTGTTGGCTTTGAATTGTTTAACAACTTCTTCTTTGACTTTCAAACTCCATTCAGGTTTCAATCGCCTGAGCTTTTGCTTGACTGGCTTGGATGTATCTTTGATGGGCATTCGATGGTTAACAATATCAGTAGACAGGCCAATCATGTCTTCGTGTGACCATGTAAACACATCCTGGAACTGTGTTAGGAGTTCAATCAGATCAATTTTTTAATCTTGGGTGAGGTCTAGGCATATCTGGATTTCTTTGAGGTTTTCGTAAGTTCCTATGTTGATAGTGGTGGTTTGGTCAAGGTTTGGTTTGGTTTTGTCTTCGACCCATTCTTAGATCTCCTCAGGCACCTCATAGTCATTTTCCTCCTCTTGATCAATTTCCATCAGGTCGAAGTTCATTTCTACATCAAAGTTGTAGTCACTATGACAGGTTGGCATCTCATCAGCAATGACAACCAAATCCAACTCTAGAGTCCTAAAAACAAAATGCTTTCACTTTAATATATGTAACTGCTTAAATATACAAAGCATTTGGCAAAGTATGACAAAAGTTACTGCTATAGTTGTGCAATCAAAATAAGCAGTAAATGAAAGTATGTTACAGGGCAGACAAACTCTCTGCCCTTTTACCCTTTTTGAGTGAGGCAAGGGACGCTGCTCCAATTATCCAGGGTCAGATCCTTATAAATAGGAAGGATACAAGATTCACGGTTATCAGCCTCATCTCTGATGATGACTAAAACATCCTTTAGATTAGAGCAGGGGTTTTTCTTTGAACTGCCCCCCTTTTCTTTCTTGATGCGAGGAATTTGGATCTGATCCTCCTCATCACTATCTAGGATATCATCATTCATTCCCTCGTAGTGTATGAGAACACGCATATTAGCAAATGGGTCTCGTCCTTCGTACAAGAACTTTTCTTTTCCCTTTTTGTTATCCCTCTCAAGCTTTAGGGTCTTTCTCTCACTTACAGGTATGATTGGAGGAAACACCATGGCTGATACAACAGCATGGATCTTCCTCATCGGCTTCACAAATTCAGCATCAATGAGGTTTGGCAATAGTATGGTGGCAGCATGAGCCTTAGGATGCTTATGTGGGTTATGACGGCTTGACCAGGATGAATAACCCAATCCGGCTCTCCCTGACTGGCTCGAGATTTGTATTGGACTCTTTATACCCTGTTGATTCTTTTCTCTAGGGTGAAAACCCAAAGATACCATCTCATGGCCCACTGTCATCACTTTGGGAGAGATTTTAGGCTTCAAAGCTGGTGCCCCCACCAGTAGATATTGAGTATCGCTTACCTCCAAGGCTTGAAAACTAGCAGGTTCAATCCCTGCATCCAGGCTGCTCACCGGCATGTCTCCTTGTATGTAGAAAGGGTATTCTGGTTCGTCATTCTCCATGATTAGGTTGCCGTTGATAATGTATTTAAGTTGTTGATGGAGGGTGGATGTATTTTCCCCTGCCATATGGATCCATGGCCTACCCATCAATAAGTTGTATCCGGTGGCGATCTTGAGCACTTGAAAAGACACATAGAAAGTGTGCGAACAAATCTCCAGCGGAACCTCTATTTCTCCCATAGCTTGTTGGCGAGACCCATCGAAATCCCGGATGACCACATAACTGGTATATCATCATCAGTGAAAGATATCATATTGTGGTTGAAAATGTGTTCTACCAAGTGACGGAATTTCTCAACATCCACGGTATGTGGCAGATGGGCTTCTTCCAGTACTTTTAACAGAATGTTGTGATGATCCACCAATGATAAGACTAGATCTAGGATGGACATCTACTTGGGTGCATCTTTTAGGCTGTGCAGCACTTTAATTTCATTGTGTCCCATTTTGCTGAGGAACTCTTTGATTTTCTCTTCAGTCACCTTTTATTTGGCATTGATGACTGGTCTGATCACCCGCTGTGCCATGTACAATGGATTCTCCTTTGGTATGATGGCAATGTTGTTGGAGGTGGAACCTTCCTCATTCCCATAGTTCCATGGGACTCTCTTCAGACTGATCACTAGATATTGGGGTCTAAATGGTAATATCAAAGGTTCAGGCACCTCCAACTTCACAGGATTTCGTGTTTCTTGGACCCCTTTCCCTGGTAGCATTAGGGGCGTGAGGGCTGGCTCCTTTTCACAAGAAATAATAGCCACTGTATCCTGACTCCATGCAGTGGGAATAAAGACAGTTTCTTTATCTAGGAGGCCATAATCCCGATTCTCTCTTATCAGTTCACCACTTTCAACCATGTTCTGAATTAAATGACGAAGTTCCCAGCAGTCCTCAGTATCATGGCCAGGTGCATTGGAGTGGTACTGGTAGATTCGATCAGGTTTGAATTTCCTAGATCGCGGATTTACCAGGGGTAATAAGTCTATAATAATTCCCTCATTGATTAACATCTGGAGGATTTCCTTCATCGGCTGGTTTAGGTGGGTGAAATTCCAGTGGAAAGTAAACTCCCTATCAGCCTGGAACTTCTCTTCTTTGGCCATCTTGTCGGCCCAGGGTTCATGCTGATGAAAACGATAATGGTCTCTCATAAGAATAGGACTAATTTTTGGTGTGGAAGGATTGGCATCAGACTGGTTGGTCTTGTTTATCAATTATTTGGTGACCTGATGTTGGTATACGACCAGTTCTGCTAACTGTCCAATCTGCTCCTTGATAGACTTGATCTCTTGTTCTATCAGGAATCGCCTTTCTGAGACTTCCCAACTGTCTGGGCTAGATTGAGTTGATTCTCCAACGTATCGGAGGTATTTGGATCCATCTCCATTTTGCATGCTAATCATGTTGACACCCTCCTCTTTGTGCTGAGTGAGGGGATTATCCTGCACTTGCGGTTGCTCCGATTTTGTTACCACAATCTCTCCGTTGTCAATCAAGTCTTGAATTTTGTGCTTGAGAGATAAACAATCTTGTGTATTATGTCTCGGGGATCCAGAATGGTAAGCACACTTTTTTCTTGGGTCAAAATTTCGTCCACCGGTATTGGTTGGTGGGAGGAGTTGCACAATCTTTTTATGTGCCGTCAACAGTTTCAGCACATTCTCGAGAAAATCCCCTAGCGGGGTGAACGTTCTTCGGCGTTTGGCCTCCAAATTTTTCTGGAATGGCGGGTTTGAAGGTTGTGCAGGAGCTTGGAAAGGGGAAAAGTTCCTCCTCTGAGTGGGCATGTTGCTTGACTCGCTCCTCTGATTCTGTCCTTGCAATACTAAGGAAACTTCTTCGTCTTTCTTCTTGTGTGTCCTCCAGGGATTACTACAGTAATTCCCGGGCTGGATATGTTCAGCAACAGCTTCAAAGGCGGTCAGATCCTTTATCTTTCCAGACTTGAGCCCCTTGTCTGCCATTTCGTCGTGCTTGATCATTTCTGAGAATGGCTTTCCTATGCCTGCTAGGACCCTTTTATAATACGGGGCTTCTTAAATGTCGATGAAAGTCATGACTATATCTGACTCATTCAAAGGTGGAGTGACTTGTACGGCCATTCGTCTCTATCATTGAGCATATTCTCTAAAGGACTCAGTACTTTGTTTCTTGATTTTGGTTATTTGATATCTGTCCGGAGCCAGCTGAGACTGGAAGCTGTATTGACTTAGGAAAGCATGTGCAAGCTCTTCCTGGTTTGGAATTTTAGAGTTGTCCATACGGGCATACCATGCTCTTGCCTCTTCGGTCAGACTTTTCTGGAATAACTGCATTCGAAGCTTCTCATCCTCTGCATAGGATCCGAGCTCTCCAATGAACACCTTCAAGTGAGTGTAGGGGTCTCCCAATCCATTGTATTTCTCAAAATCAGGAGCTCAAAATTTTTTGGGATAACGAGCCCCAAGGAAAATGCATAAGTCAGAATCATTGACACTGTCAAATGCCCCAGTCCCTTTGATAGACCGGATGGTTTTTTTATATATGTCAATTACTTTCTTCAGAATGTCACCAGCTTCCTGCTCTTTGTTAAGGACGGTGATTTTAGGGTTTTGTTTGTTGTATCCTGATTCTGTGTCTCATGACCTTGAGTATCTTTTTTCCCGGTATCTTGATCGCCACCGGGTGTTCTTGGTTCGGTGTGACCCTGTGCTTGATTCCCTTTAAGAGCCTTACTTTGCTCTCTCAGCAAAAGAGCCAATTCAGCTATCTGGTTCTTTAGCCCTTCAAACTCTTCCCTAGAGACAGGGGTGAATTCTGGCTGAGCACTGGAAGTTATATACGGAGATGGACTTAGTGCTTTCTTATACTTAGATCTAGTGACAAGACCAATTTTGTACCTACAACAAAACGTAGGCGTGTCAATTTCCTGAGATAGGTAGGGATATGATGCATGCCATGATGTGTTTTTAAGGTTTTTTAATCTTATCCTGCAAAACAGCGGTCAGTTTGTTTTGATGACAGGATAATATGACAGAATGTATACATCAGGGAATGTATATTTACATTATACTATTTACATTGGAATTGAAAACTTGACTTTAATTTGAAAGAGGAAGGCATAAAGAGGCTTCCCATCGGATTTGGTTATTCAGAGGCTGACCTATCTTAGGCTACTCTCTTGGCTTTTCAGGCATGAAGGTCCCCAGATCATCGCAATTTACTAGAGGGGAATTTAATCTGATCTTTCAACTGGAACGGATCTGAGTGGTGCTTTTTCATAAGCCCCGAAGACTTAGCCGTCCTCAAAGACATTACTTTGTCACCGACGAGTTTGCCTCCTGGTGGAGGAATCACACAACATACATTCACATACATCACGTCTCACCGTATGTATATGATGACAATGGTGTGAAGCACTAATATGGGTGCGAAGCACTAATAATATAGGAAAGCATTCATTCGCATTCATTTAATGTAAAGATGCATCATTCAAGCATTCATTCAAAATAAGGACGCAGCATTTACATATACACAGATATGAATGGGGATTTTTGAAAAGATTTGCACGCGGCCTAAGCCCTCTACTGTCCCCAGCAGAGTCGCCACTTGTCAACGTTGGTGGAAAAATTTGGGTCGGGTCAAACCCGGATCTTTCTCTCTTCCTAAGTTTTGTCTACCCTTATTCTTTTTATAATGAAAAAGGTTTTGAAGGGTTCTTTAGGAAAAGGCCAACATGTATCATGTCACAATTTGAACGTCTTACAGAGTCGCCAGTTGGTAGTTTTGAAATGGTTGTACCAACTCAACCGAGTTTGTTTGAAAACAGACCCAATTACTGGACACTGTCAAAACTTAATCTTTGAAACTGAGGTTTTGAGTTTGGGGGCTTGGATAAGTGTGGGAAAGGTGTTAGGCACCCCACAACTCCCATGTAAACACAGTACCACAACTTTTCAATTTTTCCTTTTAAATCTGCAATGTGTGTGTGAATGCTGAAAGAAATTAGGCCTATGTTTGATTAATTGAAAGCATGGACAAGCTTCGTTGAACCTATATACAAAAGGTTTGATTTGATTTGCAAAAGTCTCTTTTTTTAGACAAGATTATTATTAAAATAATGTTTTGAAAGGTTGATCCCTTACGCTAACATAGGAATGAAGCATATTTGATACTTCTATTTTTATCTTTTCAGCCTTTTGGCTCAATTTGAATGGTGATTATCGGGCTGCGAAGCATCCTCGACCACAACCATATATACAAGTGTTGGTCTCCTTATGGGCATGATAGCCATCGGAGGGACTTTGACACGACAAACCATTATTCTTATTATATTGAGACCTTACACCCGGATACCCGTTTTAAGGTCTTTCGGATGTACATTTTACAGAAAAAACTAGCAGAGTCAATTTGTAAAGTGGAGTTTGTCCATCGTGGGAATCAGATTCTGATCAGTTTCATCATGAATCCCACGATTCCTAGGCTCACAGAGGGAGGCCAATAAAATATGCACAGTTCAAATATGTACAGAAATATATATTTACATCCTGATATCGCCAGAACCAAGGATTCATCAGTAAATTCTAGCTCGCACTTGGCCGAAGCATCTTGTTCCCACTAGATAGCGATCTAAGGGCCGCGAGATAGCTTTCAGAACTGTAACTAGAAAAAAAAATGCTAAATTTAAGTAAATCTCTGTCATTCTAGCTTCCCGGTTCTGTCTGAACCTATTTTGAACCGTTTGAAAGCTAGAGTTGGCAAGATTTTAAGCAATCTAGTTCGCCTGCAGAGATGTCAGTGCCGATTCTTATCAAATGAATATTTAAAGCAACAATTTAATCAAAATGAGTAAAGCAATATATATATATAATTATATATATACGAAAGTTGTAAAGGACGATGGGTTTTCACTCTGGTGCCCGGACTAGAATGTAAATACATATATATATATATATATATTTATAAAAGCTATAAAAAGCCATGGTGTAATCCAGGCTTAACAGAGTGGAAATATATATATATATATATATATATATATATATTTCCATTTCAGTTTGGGTATCGGAGTGAAAACCCATCGCCCTTTATAGTTTATATATATATATATATATATATATATATTTATAAAAGCTTTAAAAAGCCACGGAATAATCCAGGCTGGACAGAATTAAAATATATATATATATATATATATATATATATATAAAAGCGGTAAAGGGCGGTGGGTTTTCACTTCGAGGCCCGAACTGAAATGGAAATATATGTATATATATTTATAAAAGCTGTATAAAAGTCACGGAATGATCCAGGCTGGACATAATGTAAATATATATATTTAAAAGCGGTAAAGGGCGACGGACATTATATCCTTTATCTGGACAGAAATGTAAATATATATATATATATATATGTGTGTGTGTGTGTGTGTGTGTGTAAAAGCAGTAAAAAGGTAACAGAATGATCCAGGCCAAACTGGAATGTAAATAATAATATATATAGTTAATATATATATATATATATTAAAGCAATAAAAAGGCCACAAAGTATAAATCCAGGCCCAAATAAGTCAAGAAAAATTATATATATATATATATATATAGTTATATATATAAAAGCAGTAAACTACCTCGGATTTGATATCCGGGCTTGACAGAATTAAAAAGTTAGTATATATACAGTTAAATATACACAATAAAAAGTCAAACCCGGACTAGGAAGATAACCCTGTCTGGCGAAGTTGCTAGAAACGAAGATATATGTATATAAAAGCTATTAGAAGCGACGGATCGACAATCCAAGTTGTAGAAATGCCAGAAAATGAGTCTATGTACTAAAACGGCCATGGAACTGAGTTCCGGGCATATTCAGAAAGTGAAACTTAATGTGCAAGTGTATAAAAGTGCAATGAAGTAATATGAACTTCCTGATAGTAAAAATACTCCCAATGCACTGCTACACGGGCTTTTTGTCAAATCGTAGGTTTTAAACGTCCGTTTCTGCCGGTTAATTTTTGATATTTGGTAGTATGTGGGTGTATCTACGTGTTAGAGCGAAAAAATTTGAGTTTGGAGGACAAAAAAATTGCTGAGAAACCAAACGGGCAGAGGTTCAGAGCGTTTTTCTTTTTTCAAATGAGCTGGGGGTCACCTCATATATATAGACCCGGGAGAAGCAGCTCTACCTGCGGTAACCGCAGGTAGAGGGCCGGCTCCATGTGGCTGGTCTCGTTGCATCAAAGTACGTGCACTCTGAGCAACGCGAGTTCAGATTCAAAACTTTCTAACTTTTGATAAAAGGGTCCATTTGAGGCGTGCGATACCTTTCCAAAAAGTCCTCTCCGAGAGTGTCGCAATGACATGGGAGAAAACCTTTTCTGAGTCCAAAAAGACGAGTTTATAACCAGGTCTTTGATTCCTCGCAATTTGTCCGTTGAGCTATTTTACGCTGTTTCTACTCGGGATCATTGGTATTGTTTGTTTTGATATTAGTGGCATCAATTCGGCTTCAAGTTGGTAAAATGATCGTTTTGCCCCTCCCGGAGTTGCCTTTAATGCTGGCATGGCCATCCGCTGACTTGTTGGGGTTGTTTCCAAGGTTTGGATCCCAGTTGAATCTGTTTGTCCTCATGGTTGTCTCTGAGGGTGACTTGGTCCTTCCAGGTTTTCCTCTGGAGATGTTATGAGGTTCCACGATTATTTCTAAAGTTGACCTGACCTCCCGGGTTGAGACTGGGACTTCCTTGTACCTCCTGGGTTGAGACCGGGGCTAAATTATACTTCCTGGGTTGAGACCGGGGCTGACCTGTACCTCCCAGGTTGAGACCGGGGCTGACCTGTACCTCCCGGGTTGAGACTGGGGCTGACCTGTACCTCCCGAGTTGAGACCGGGGTTGACTTGTACCTCCCCGGTTGAGATTGGGGCTGACCTGTACCTCCTAGGTTGAGACCGAGGCAGACCTGTACTTCCCGGGTTGAGACTGGGGTTGACCTGTACCTCCCGGGGTTAGACCGGGGCTAACCTGTACCTCTTGGGTTCAAGCCGGGGCTGACCTGTACCTCCCGGGTTGAGACCGGAGCTGATCTGTACCTCACGGGTTGAAACCGGGGCTGACCTGTACCTCCCGATTTGAGACCGGGGCTGATTTGATGGCCCGGTATTGAGACCGGGGTTGAGTTGATGGCCTGGTATTGAGATCGGGGTTGAGTTGATGGCCCAGTATTGGGACTGGGGTTGATTTGTGATAGTAGTGTGCATACAAGCCAATCATGTATGATGATAAAGCACGTACTTTGTAAACAATCTTATTTATTTATTAATAAAATATTCATTTATTAAAGGCATTTAATTATCTACATGGTGCTGTTTTTATAATATGTAAATAACCCATAGTTTTAAGCAATGCTTTTAGAATCATGATGATGATCATGCTAATGAGATCTAAATTCTTAGAAAGCTCTAAAACTAAAATAGTTCCCAATCGTGGGATTACTAAAAAGGGGATTAGTAAATTCGGATAGATTGGTACATATGTTGCTTGCTCATTGGATGAGGATGATTGATCTCATGATCATTTGTGTGGAGACACTAAAGCAAGTATGTAGGTGCTTATTGGAGAATAAGTTCACTGAACGTGACTCGCTATGGAATACCTAATGGAGTTTTACTCACCTGTCAATAGGAATTCCTAATGTAATAGTAGTACAAGTGATCCTTGGACTTGAGATCATCATAGTATCTTGTATGTAATGAATTATACTTTAACTTAGTCCTTAAAGTCCTTTAGGGTATATAAAAGGGTATGCTTGGGTATAATGAGTTACATATGGAGATAATGAATGATCAATAAAGAATCTACCACCTTCAGTAAAAGAGGAGATATGTCCTATGTGATTCGTTAAATGACAACTCAGGAATCCTTGGCCAAGGTAAAATGAAATTAGAAAGGAGTTTCTAATTTGCATTATTTGGAGTTGTGCATTTTCTAATCGAAATACATATAATTAAATAAAATAAGACTTGACAGTAAATTCATGTCTTATATTTAATTGGGACATTATATGGTGGAAGGATTGAATTGTATGGTAACTATTTACTCACAGGTTCTTTTATGATTAATGTTGAAATCTATATTATCTGGAAAGTCGTTGATCGCTAGGGAGGTTTATCCCTATTGTAGAATAAATATTATTTATTTAAATAGATTATTAGTTTAATTTATTTATTTAAATAAGATTAGAATTATTCTAATTTATTTATTCACAACCGGTTTAATATAGAGAACCTAAAGGGTCACACCATAAAAGGAAGAATAATTATTTAAGAAGGTAATGGCATAATCGTAATAATGTATTAAGTGTAATTAATTTAATCTATAGTGATAGAATAAATTAAATAGCTTAATATTTATTATTTAATATTTTGAAAATATTAAATATAAATTAATAAGAGGAGTCTTATTAATATTATTACAATTATTATTATTTTAATTTCTAAAGGAGTTTAGTAATTAATTTAATATTAGTACTCTCATTTATTCCTAATAAGATTAGGAGATAAATTAATTAAATAAATTTAATTAATTATTCCCCATGTGGTAGGAAGCCTAAATTAATTAAAGGAGTTTAATTAATTAAAAGAAATCCCATGTCTAATAGGATTAGAAGGGTTGACCAATATCTATATAAGAGGAGTCTTATAATAGATATCAGTTGAGGCAATTCCAATTGTTGGAGAGTACTCCTTTTCTATAGAGGATAGAAAACTAAGCCAACCACCCTCCTTCTTGATAATTCATCTTCCTAGGTGGATCACCTCTAGAGGCCAAACACTTGGGTGGCTAACGTTGATCAAAGGAAGGAATCTAACCCGGAAATTCAAGGAGATCACGAAGAACAAGGAGTTGAACTCGTACCTGTGGAAGCTTCATTTTACAAGGGTATGATTCCATAACTTCTTATTTATCGTTTTAAATTAATAATTTGCATAAAGGATGATCCGGGTAATGGTTTTGTAGAAATTTTTTTAAACTCTGATATACCATGCTTCCGCTAATTTTTGCAATTTGATTGCATCACGATTTCGTACAAACCCAACAATTTGATGGTCCGGTATTGAGACCGGGGTTGAGTTGATGGCCCGGTATTAAGACCGGGGTTGAGTTGATGGCTTGGTATTGAGATCGGGTTTGATTTGATGGCCCGGTATTGAGACCGGGGTTGATTTGATGGCCCGGTATTGAGACCGGGGTTGATTTGATGGCCCAATATGAGACCGGGGTTGATTTGAAGGCCCGGTATTGAGACCGAGGTTGATTTAATGGCCCGGTATTGAGAACGACGTTCATTTGATGGCCCGGTATTGAGACTGGGGTTCATTTGATGGCCCGATATTGAGACCGGGGTTCATGTGATGGCTCGGTATTGATACCGGGGTTCAATTGATGGCCCGGTATTGAGACCGGGGTTGATTTGATAAGACAGTTAGTAACAGGGACACAAAATTTCGAGTGTCTACAGCCAAGTTTTGGCAGCATCCAGTAATTGGGCCTACTTGCAAAATCAAACAAAACTCGGTTGAGTTGGTACAACCATTCAAATATACCAACTGGAGACTCTGTAAGCTTTTCAAATCGTCGACATGATACATGTTGGCATTTTCTTAAAAATTTCACCATTCATAAAACAGATAACACAAACCAGGGTAGAAGGAAAGGAAGGTCTGTCCAAAGATTTTTTCCCAACGTCGACAAGAAGTATGAAGAATGAGAATTAGGTTATTTCAAGCAACAATTACACAATCAATTATTATTTAACTTGTCTTCTAATAATCTTAGCAATACTCAAAAGTTTGTCCACAATCATGCATCACTAATTATTACTTTAGATAAAATATAATATAGTTTGCTTAATACTATATTTTAATCTAGCAGATGATATTTATCAGGTTAATCTAACTGGCCAAATCAAATCAATCAGATAGAATAGCATGCAATCAATTAACACAGATTATCAAAATAAATCTCATGCAAAAAGGAATAAATAAAGTAAACTATATCAAACCGTCAATTATGAATAAGGTTCAACATCCCTGAGAACTGAAATAGAGAATTTATCTTGACATGCATTCGAGTCTGCACTACAATGAGGTATGATAACTGGTAATAGATGAATTATTGAATTAATGAATAAAACCCTTACTATCATCCTCTATTTATAGTGCTAGACAAGTTCCTAAATCATATCAGAACTAAAAATCCAAATCCTAAAAAGAATTACAAATCACAACTAGTTTCCATAAAGAAATATAATCTAATTTGGAAATCAAATCATAGTATAAAGAAATCCTAAATCTAGTATAATTATTAATCCCATTCCATGTAGAAGTCTGCCAAAATATTCTTTTAGAAACTTTCTTAAAATCCAAGATTTCCCAATTTTCCAGCTCAAATTCGCTGGGGCGAATTTTAATTTCATATTGTGACATCCTTTGGTAGAATGTCCATAACTTTTGATCCGAGAGAGGTTACGGGGACTTCTACCTATCAAATTGAAGATTTCGACGAGATCTACAACATTTATTCTTTGCGAATTGACAGATTCTTGCTGGATCAAGGTCGAAATTCGGCTCCAAGTGATTGCTATGTAAATTGCAACTTCCAACTTTGAGATTCAACATCCGTTTGGTAAAAAAGTCATATCTTTTTCATATGAACTCCAATTAGGATGATTCAAGATGTTCCGGAAAGCTAAGGAATAGCTCTACAATAAAATCCAAGTTCCAAGCCAAGAACATGCATCCAACTTATCATTAATAGCCCTGCAATCTTCCCCTACTCCTCGTTTCAGCTCCAATTAATCCTGAAATCATTAAACACCTTAATACGCTCATATACACATGAAACATGCAATAAAACTAAACATAAAGGAATCATAATCATAGAATATTATGCACTCATCAAATTCCCCCACACTTAGCCTTTTACACGTCCTCGTGTAAAACAAAAGTTGGATTTCCAGAATAAAAACAATTCTATTCAATCATAGTGTCAACAGATTTCAAGATACAAATCATGACTGAAATCATTAAACACCTTAATAAGCTCATATACATATGAAACACGCAATAAACTAAACATAAAGAAATCATAATCATAGAATATTATGCACTCATCATACAACAATCAATTAATTAAGTTATTATGATTTATCCTTCAATGAAACTATTAGCCCTAGTTAACAATAAACTCTGCTATCCAAAATTCTCCTTAGACCGTCACTGAATGAAACTCTCCACCAGATTCTAATTGTGATACAACCTAGAATAAGCTCTCTAGATTTAATATAACATAATCATTAAAAGATAGAGAATTAGTCTAATCCAAGCAACAAACACGTCATCTCGATTTGTTTAACTTGTTTTCTAATAACCCTAATAATACACAAAAACTTGTCCAGAATTAGTATTACTAATTTGCTATTTATGATGAAGAACGATATCAATTGCATGAAATACCAATATTAATCTAGCATATGTTAATGATGAAATCAACTTAATTGGCCATATCAAATTAATCAAACCAATTAGCATGCAACCATTGAAAATAGATTATCAGAATAAGTTTCATGCAAGAAGAAATAAATAATATAACTCGATTAATCAATTACTTGTAAACAAGGTTCCACATCCCTTTAGAACTGAATATAGAAAACTAGCCTGATATGTCTTCAATTCTCTAAAATTAGGGTTGCAATCCAATGTTATAGATGAAAGATGATGTACCAAACACTAACTAAGAACATGTACTTATATTGCTAAACGAAATCCTAAGTCTATTAGAAATATCAATCCCATTCGATTTAGAAGTCTGCCAAAATCTGCCTTGAAATCTTTCCAAAAATCTAAAAATCCCCGACAAATTCGCCGAGGCGGATTCAATTACATTGTTAAACTCGTCGGGGCGGATTGGCCTGTTTGAGATACAGAGAGCTATTCGTCGGGGCAAATTCATTCCTTTGTTCTAATTCGTCAGGGCGAATTCATAATTTCCTAGACAGAGAGGTATCCGTCGGGGCAGATTCATGAAAGCTTTTGATTCGCCGGGGAGAAATGATAACTTTTCTAAAATTCCTTCCTTTTTCTTCGCATTAACTCCAGTCCCGTTTCATTATTTAAGGTCCATTTCAATCATGAAATCAATAAAGAAAACCTTATCAAGCTCATACACACAACAAAGCATGCAATAAACTAAACGTAAAGGAATAAAAATTAATGAATATTGTGTACTTATCAAATTCTCCCACACTTACCCTTTTACACGTCATCGTGTAAAACAAAATTTTGATTTTCATAAGAATTCTATTTAAGCAAACTTTCAGAAGGATCAAGTTTCACATCATGAATATCAACACCAACAAACAGATATCCGATTAGCTCATCAATCAATATATAACATTAACTTCACCTTTCACCATTGCACTTCATCAAATTAAAATGTATCCACATAAGTAACTTTCATGTGATCCACAAACATACTCAACTTAGCTATTATGGAACAAAAACTGTGCACACTGTTGGTCAAAATATAGTTAAGCACAACACACAAGTATACGTGGTCAACAAGTAATAAAGTGATAAATCAAGTATCGTCCCACAAAGAAAATAAACCTTATTTTATTCTAAAATGCACCAATTTTTGTATTATCTTAGTTTCTTTAAACAGTTGATCAATGTTGTGAAATTAACAAAATTAACTAATTAATAAATTAAACTAAATACCATAAGAATTAATCAGATAA
Organism: Panax stipuleanatus; assembly: GCA_020205555.1. Classification (NCBI taxonomy): domain Eukaryota; kingdom Viridiplantae; phylum Streptophyta; class Magnoliopsida; order Apiales; family Araliaceae; genus Panax; species Panax stipuleanatus. The sequence goes on from CM035117.1 coordinate 140,123,900, forward strand.
AGGAGACTTAAGACTATAATTTCACTTAACGCTTCACTCAGATAGACACACTTCCAGTTAAGCCAACTTAGTTGTTTAGGGTTGTTAATCAAGAATACATAAGTAAATATGACCATCTCCTAATGCATCATACTCATATCAACTTAAATCCATATATGATAGAATTAAGAAGAACACCCTAATTAACTAATTCACAATATCTCTATGTAAATTACAATTAAAGAAGGTTAAAGCACAAGTTCTTTATCAGATTATATGCGATGCATAGGTATATCTCTATCCTAGGCATAAATCTTGAATTCTAACACCATGAAGAAAACACAAACATATGCTATTATGATCAGATCTAAATCTATAAATCTGTTTCTCAATTTTATATAGATTATCAATGTAATTACTGGCCAGATAATTAAACAATTAAGTGAAAATCATAACAGATAATCTAATAATAACTAATTATAACATAACAAAGAAGCATATCAAACACAGTTAGGCATAAAGATCTATTGTAGCCTTAAATAGAAATTTAGCTCAACATAATTGAATTAAAATCCAATATCCAAAAGTGATAAAACATTCAGATTACAAAAGTAAGAGTAGAGGAAGAGAATAAAAACTGAGAAAGAAATTCTTCTCTATGCTGCTCCTGCCTTCCAATCTTCGTGCTAGATCAACAGCTTAAATTCTCTAATAATCCAATCTAAACTAGGTTTTGAGAATGGAAGAGATAAATCTCTCTAATAAATGACATAAGATCCTATTATAAATCTTTAACAAATCCTAATCAGATTCTGAAATCCTACGTAAGTTACAACTCAATTGCCTCACTTAAAGGAAAAGTCAACTCCTGGTCAAAGTCGAACTAGTGCGACCGCGCTGTCCATATGCCTTCACTGGGCGCGATCGCGCTGTCCTAGCAGAGTAGATTTTTTAGACTAGTGACAGACGTGACCGCGCTACACCCTAAGCCTTTTTGGGCGCGATCGCGCTACCCTAGTTCTACAAATTCTCTGCTCTTTTGCTGTTGCTTCATGAGTCTTCAGGAATCTTCAAGTCCTAGTCCCTTTTTACTGCTTTATCCATCCAAATTGCTATCAAGTGCTATAAATCTAGTTCCCAAACATGTGACTTGAAAAATGTAGTTAAAATGCATGAAAAGTAACATAAACGAAAGGAAGATAACAACAATTCCAGTCAGTTGAAGTTTTTGGTATCCTTGTGGTTTGTGGATGGTAGGCAGTGGCAATCTTATGGGAGACCCCATACTTAGCAAGAAGGGCCTCAAAATACTTATTGCAAAAGTGCGAGCCTTCATACTAATAATTGCTCTCGGTGTGCCAAATCAAGTAAAGATATTTTTTCGAAAGAAATTAAGCACCACCTTGGCGTCATTAGTGGGCAATGCTACAGCTTCAAACCACTTGGATACATAGTCCACTGCGACTAGTATGTAGAGATTGTTGTAAGATAACGAGAACGGGCCCATAAAGTTTATACCCCAAACATTGAAAAGTTTAACTTCAAGAATATTATTAAGGGGCATTTCATGCCTTTTGGAGATATTTCTAACTCTTTGGCAATTATCACATCGCGACACAAAAAGATAAGCGTCCTTAAAGAGAGTTGGCCAATAAAAACTAGATTGAAGGACTTTTGCTGCCGTTCGTTGTCCGTCGAAATGCCGTCCATAATTAGGTGAATGGCAGTGATGGAGCACATCTTCCATTTCTTCCCTTGGTAAACATCTTCTCAAAATTTTATATGCACACTACTTAAACATGAATGACTCGTCCCACAAAAAGTATTTCACATTATTCAAGAATTCTTCCTCTGTTGATAGCTTAAGTCGGTCGGTAACACATTGCACACAATATAATTGGCATAATCAGCATACCATGGCGCTTCACTTTGTATCACAAATATCTGCTCATCAGGGAAGAACTCATTGATCATCGTGTCAGTGTTTCCCAATTGGACTGTGTTTTTTAACCTCGAGAGATGATCCACCACTTAGTTTTTCGTCCCCTTTTTGTTATATATTTCTAAATCAAATTCCTGAAGAAGAAGGACCCATCTGATCAATCGTGGTTTGACATCTTCTTTAGAAATCAGATATTTGATGGTCGAGTGATTAGTGTATACAATGACCATCGTACCAATGAGATACAAGCAAAATTTGTCAAATGCATAAACTACTGCCAATAGATGTTTCTCGGTTGTATTATAATTGAGTTAAGCATATGTCAAGGTCTTGTTGGCATAGTATATGGTATGGAATACTTTATCTTTTCGTTGACCTAAAACCGCATCAATTGTAAAGTCACTGGCATCGCACATAATTTTAAACGGTAATTTCTAGCCAGGGGAAACTACAATGCGAGCAGGGACAAGCTTCTTCTTTAGCACTTCAAACGCCTCTAGGCATGCCTTGTCAACCTTGAAACACACGTCTTTTTCTAAAAGGTTGTTGAGAGGTTTGCTGATTTTTGAGAAATCCTTTATAAATCGCCTATAGAACCCGGCATGCCCTAGAAAACTTCTAACACCTTTCACAGATGATGGCGATGGAAGATTGTCAATAGCTTCAATTTTAGCTTTATCCACCTCAATTCCCTTAGCAGAAACTCTATGCCTCAAGATAATTCCCTCTTGAACCATGAAGTGACACTTCTCCCAGTTCAATACTAAATTTGTCTCCATGCATCTTTCCAACACTAAAGTTAAATTTTTTTGACACGGATCAAAAGAACTATCGAACAAAGAGAAGTCGTCCATGAACACTTCAAGATTTTGTTCCACTATATCAGAAAAGATAGACATCATGCATCTCTGATATGTTACAGGCGCATTACATAACCCGAATGACATTTTTTTGAAGGCAAAGGTTCCATACGGACATGTGAAGGTTGTTTTCTCTTAATCTTTGGGTGCTATGGCGATTTGGTTATAACCCGAATAACCATCCAAAAGATAATAAAATTTGTGTCTAGCAAGTCTATCGAGCATTTGATCAATGAATGACAAAGGAAAATGATCTTTGCAAGTGGTCTTGTTGAGTTTCTGATAGTCCATGCAAACATGCCATCATATAACAGTCTGTGTCGGAATCAGCTCGTTATTCTCAATAAACACTACTGACATGCCTCCCTTCTTCGGCACACACTAGACTGGACTTGCCCAAGGACTGTCAGAGATTGGGTAGATAATACCCGTATCAAGCCACTTGATGATTTCTTTTATAACCACCTCTTTTATAATGGGGTTCAATCTCCATTGATGCTCAATAGAAGGCTTAGAACCATCCTCAAGGAGGATCTTATGCATACAAATAGAGGGATTGATTCCCTTAATATCTGCAATAGTCCATCCCAAGGTTGTCTTGTATTTCTTTAGAACTTTCAAGAGTTTATTTTCTTAAGTTTCATCCAATGATGTAGAAATAATAACAGGCAAGGTAGATGACTCGCCTAAAAAAGCATACCATAAATGACTCGGCAATGGCTTGAGGTCCAATATGGGCGTCTCTTTCAATGATAATTGTGATTGAGAAGTAGATGTTCCAGGTTGATCCAGAGTTTCACATTGATGTTTGAACTGAGTGGACTGAGGAGAAGCATCCAACCATTAAATATACTGGAGATGAGTAGAATTTTCTAAATCAAAAGGATTAACAAGTACTGCCACAAGTGGGTCGAAAATGCAATTTTCCAAGAATACATTATTTGCCGCCCTATCAACCACGTCATCCCGATAATGTTCCTCGGCGTCACTTGGGAACTTTATAGCCTTAAAGACATTGAAAGTGACTTCTTGGTCTTGCACCCTCATAATGAGTTCTCCCTTATGAACATCAATGAGTGTCCTCCCAGTTGCTAAGAAAGGACGCCCAAGAATAATAGGCATCCCCCTATCTTCTTCAAAGTCAAGAACTATAAAATCTGCGAGGAAGATATGCTTATCCACCTTAACCAATACGTCTTCCACTATCCCCTTCAAGTAAGTCAATAACCTGTCTTGCAGTTACAAAGTGATACTGGTGGGCTTAGCTTTTTTTAAACCTAGCTTCTGAATAAATTGAGAGTGGCATAAGATTAATGCTCGCCCCTAAATCATATAAAGCTCTACCAATAAACTGATTTCCAATACTACACAGGATTGTGAAGCTTTCGATATCCTAAAGCTTAAGTGGTAGCTTATTCTGCCATATGAAGCTACACTCCTTTGTAAGCGCCACAATCTCATAATCGCCTAGTTTTCTCTTCTTGGAAAGAATACCCTTCATTAATTTGACGTAACAGGGCATTTGCTCCAACGCCTTAGCGAAAGAAATGTTGACATGAAGCTTCTTGAAAACTTCCAAAAATTTAGAGAACTGCTTTTCCAGTTTCTGCTTCTGAATACGTTGTGGAAAAGGCAAAGGGAGGTATCAACGGACTTTACTTACTACCACTAGGAGCTGGTATTTGGACTTTCATTGTTCTACTTTCTTGATCCCCATCCTTGTTACTATGACTCTCAACATTGCCTTCTTCTTCAATGTCTTCTGCTGACAATGTTCTCTCTCTTTCTCATATAAATCCCTACCGCTCCGGAGTGTAACTACCATAAATTACTCCTTGTCTTCCTTCTTGGGGTTTACTTCAGTGTCACTTGGAAAGGTACCTTGGGGGCAATTATTTATGGCATTCGCCAACTGTCCTATTTGGTTTTCTAAGTTCCAGATAGATACCTCTTGGCTGTTTATTCTTGTCTCAGTATGTGCTATGCATTTGGAGAAAAGGTCTTCCAAGCTAGGCTTCTTTTCATATTACGGTGGGGTTGGTATGAGCCTTGAGGTGGTTGAGCCTGATTTTGAAAACCTGGAGGAGGTTGAAAACCTAGAGAGTATGTTGGTTTTGAAGCAGAAGATTGGCCTTGGTTATTGTTGTTGTTACTCCATGAGAAATTTGGGTGATTCCTCAAACCAGGATGGTAATGGGTGGGAATATTATTGTTTGGTTTCCAACTATAGATGGAAACATACTGAACTAATTCAGAACTAAATGCACACTGATCAGTAGGGTGACTCCCAGCACGTAAGTCACATGGCGCAGCCACACTTTGCATCGATTGCACCCCCATGGCATCAATTTTCTTAGCAAGGGCGGCGACCTACGCAGATAATGCGATCACTGTATCAACCTCATATACCCCAGCCACATTCCGTGGTGCTTGCCTATCAATTGGCCATTAATAATTATTTATCGCCATGGTTTCCAACAAATCATACTCTTAATCATTCTTCTTCCCCATAAATATTCCACCAGCTGTGACATCAATACTTGATAGGGTAGAACCGAATACCCCCGTTATAGAAGTTCTAAATTGGTAGCCAATTGGTAGGCCGTGGTGTTGACATTGTCTTAGTAGATCCTTGAATCGCTCTCAAGCTTTGTAGAGAAATTCATATTCCAGTTGAGAGAAGGATGTGATGTTGTGTCTGAGCTTTGCAGTTTTCACAGGCAGAAAGAACTTCACCACAAATTTTGGAGCCAAATCATCCCATGTAGTAATGGATCCCGACGGAAGCGAATGCAACCAACTCTTTGCCTTGTCCCGAAAAATGAACGAAAATAATTGGAGTCTAATAGCGTCTTCGAAACTCCATTATATCTGAATGTATCATAGATTTTCCACAAAGTTTATCAAATGATCATTTGGGTCGTCATCTGGCATCCCTCCGAATTGCACATGATTTTGAATCATTTAAATTGTGCCTAACTTAATTTCGAAGTTGTTGGCCCGAATAACGGGTCTTTATATATTTGCTTGAATCTCTGTGATATGCGGCATAGCATATTCCCGAAAAGATTTTTGTACTTATTCAGCCATAGTATCTTGATTGAGAATAGCCCAAACTCTTTCCCATCTCAGTCTTCAAAAAGTTCTTTTAACCTCAAGATCAAGAGGGATTAAAATCTTGACGAGGTCGCATACAAGATCAAGAGTACGTACAAAATTGAAACTGAAATGCACGTCTAAATTAAGATAATCTTGATTTGGTAATAATATTAAAAAACATTAGATAAATAAGTCCCCATCAATGGCGCCAAAAACTTGTTGGTCGATTTCAAAATAAATAAAACACGCGCAAGTATTCGCGGTCAACAAGTAATATAATGATAAGTCGAGTGTCGAACCCACGAGGAATTACTATCAAAGCTATTCAAGTATTAAAATTATATCAATGCAATCTTATCTAGAAAATTAATTCAAGATAGATTATTTGGTGAAATTTAATTAATAAAGTAAATTGTGAGCAATGAACGATATCAAGTAAGACAAGCTAAGATTACAACTCCACCAAATGATTCGTTTAACCTCCTAACTCTCCCTTTGACCAACAAATCATTAGAATGGTTAACCGAGAATTCTATGTATACATAACTCTCTTTCCAAAGGTTATGAATATCCCCTATCTAAATAAATCACTATATTCCTATGGTGAAATAAATTAGGTTAGGGGTCATTAAGACTAGATTCTCAAAAGCTACACATGTAAAATAGATATATTTCTATTCTATGTGCAAATTATGCATTCAATCCTAAGAAGAATGGTTATAACATGTGTTATCATACTTAGGTCTAAGATTTATAATCCATTTTCCAATATCATATAAATAACCACATTAATCACTTGGCTAAGAAATTAATACATGAAGCATGAAGTATAATAAACCATTCACATATGATTCATTATAATAAAAAGGAGAGAAAATCGATTTAACTATACATCATGTTTCATTGCAACCTTAGAATGGAAGTTTAGTTCATAACTATAGACATAAACTTCATTAGCAACTTAGTTAACATGCTAGGATTACACAAAGTGAATGAAAGATTTAGAGAAGGAAAACCCCTTAGAATTAATATTCAAACTCTTATTCTTCTCTCCAAAGTGTAATATTCAAGATTGTTGCAAGACTTGCTCTTCTCCTTCATTGTATATCAAAACTCTGGTATGTTGTTGCTCCAAATTTGTATAACTCTTAAAAAGGGAGGTTGATGGATATATGGAGGGGATCCCCCATTAGGTCAACCCATTAAGCTTAACGTCTACCTGAGAACCAAAATCGGCGCTGCGGAGCCTCATTTTGGCCTAGTTTGGGTGTTGCGGTGCCAGGGAGACATGGAGGGTTAAATAGTAGGCACTGCGGTGCCACTTTACAAAGCAAATTCAGCGCTGCGGCGTCACTAATAGAAAATTAACCCTTTTGCCCCTAAAAGTTAGAAATAACCTAAAAGCCCCTGCAATGCATATTTAAAGCAACATAATAAGAAAATACTATAAAAGAAACATAAAATATAACAGACATACAATTTCTCAAGGATTAAAGTATCCGATTTGTGAGGATAAAACCCACTTATCAATAAACTCCATCCATCGTGCATGCCGTTTGTTCAACTTGTGTTATCCCTTCAAATATTTCAATGACTCGTGATCGATATGGATCACGAATTCCTTGGGCCACAAGTAATGTTGCCACATCTCAAGTGCTCTAACTAATGCATACATCTCATTGTCGTAAGTAGGATAATTCAAAGCTGCTCCAATACTCAACTTTTCACTAAAAAACGCCCCTAGTTTTCCTTCTTGCATCAACACAACTTTCATCCCTAAACCTGAAGCATCACACTCAATTTCAAAAATTTTAGCAAAGTTAGGCAAAATAAGTAAAGGAGCATTAGTCAATTTATCTTTGATTAATTGAAATGCTTTTTCCTGTTCATCACCCACTTAAAGCTCACACTCTTCTTAATAACCTCAATTTATAGTGTTGTAATGTCGCTGAAATTCTGAACAAAGAGCATGTAAAAACTTCCGAGTCCATAAAAACTTCGCACTTAACTCACATTTGTTGGACTCGGCTAATCTCGGATTGCACGTACTTTTTCCTCATCAAATTGAACTCTATGTGAACTCACAACAAAGCCAAGAAAAATAATTTTATCGGAACAAAATGTGCACTTATCCGTACTAATTAGCAAACAACTTTTCCTTCCTAAGTATATCTAAAAAAAAATTAAATGCAATGTATGATCTTCCAAGTTTGTGCTATAAATTAGGATATCATCAAAATAAACTACGACAAATTTTCCAATGAATGGACGCAAAACATGGTTCATCAATATCATGAAAGTGTTGGGTGCATTAGTTAAACCAAAAGGTAACATTAACCACTCATAAAGACCATATTTAGTTTTAAAAGCCATTTTCCACTCATCACCCTCTTACGTTCTAATTTGATGATAACCATTTTTAAATCAATTTTTGAAAAGATACGAGTCCCATGCAATTCATCTAACATGTCATCTAAATGAGGGATGGGATGTCGATATTTTACCGTAATGTTATTTACCATCCGCCATTTTCCATCCTTTTTGGGTACTACAATAACCGGAACTGTACATGGACTCATACTTTCTCTCACGAACCCTTTGTCCATTAGTTCGTCCACTTGCCTTTGTAACTCCTTCGTCTCCTTAGGATTACTCCGATAAGCCGAATGGTTTGGAATGGTGGCACCGGGAACAAAGTCAATTTGATGTTCGATTCCCTGAATCGGTGGTAGTCCTTGAGGAAGCTCCTCGGGAAATACATTATTGAATTCTTGTAAAAGAGATGAAACAACACTAGGCAAAGAATTATTAGCATTACTATTCAAAAGTGCCTCTTTATACAGAAGTAAAATCATCGGCTGTTTAGAAACTAAAACTTTCCTTACATCGCTTCTTTTTTCAAAAATATTTGTTTTTCTCTCATCTTTCGTTTTCTCTCTTTCTTTTCTCTCTTATTTTTTTCTTCTTGATTTTTCTTTCCTTCACACTCTTTTCTTTGTACATGATTTTTCTACAAATAAATTTGATCCTCATGAACTTGTTGAGGTGACATAGGACGCAAATTGATTTTCTTCTTATCGTAAACAAAGGAATATTCATTTGTAAACCCATCATGCTTAACCCTCCTATCAAACTGCCATAGCCTACCTAATAACATATGACCCGCCTGCATAGGTACCACATCACATAATATCTCATCAACATACCGACCAATAGTAAATGGAACTAACACCTGTTTGGTCACCATAATATCTGCATTATCATTGAGCCATTGCAAACGATACGGTTGTGGATGATTGGTGGTAGTCATCCCTAATTTCTCCACCATCTTCGTGCTCGCCACATTTGTACAACTACCTCCATCTATGACTACACAAAAAAAATTCCCATTCATAAGACACCAGGTATGAAAAAGGTTTCCCCGTTTTTCACTGCTCTCATCCTTAACCTACGTACTAAGTGCTCTTCTTGTAACCAGAATTTCACTATGCATAACAGCCTCATCTATCTCCTCTAATGGCGGCATAGAATTAGCATCACTCTCTTCTCCCTCGATCTCCACCTCTCCATTGTCAAGTAATAACATAGTTCTTTGATTAAGACATTGGCTAGAAATATGTCCCCTACCTTAACATTTAAAGCATACAATATCTCGATTGCGACTAAAAGAAGAAGGTTTAGTTTTACCTTATTTTCTATGATTAGTCACATACAGTTTAAACTCCACTTTCAGCTTATTCATTGTTAGCTTCTCCTCTCGTTTTACATCATTAGATTTCCATGATGAGCTTGTGATAGAATTTGAACGTTTGCCACCTTTCCTCTTAAGCTATTTCTCAATCTTGATAGACATATGGACCATATCCCCTAAATTAACATAATGATGTCATTCCACTAAGTCCGCTAGATCCCAATTTAGCCCTACAGAAAATCGCGACAATGTTGCCTCACTATCCTCATCCATATTAGCCCTAGTCATTAACATCTAAATCTCCTTGAAGTAGTCCTCCACACTCTTACTTCCCTGTGCAAACTCTGAAACATATCCCGATGCTAGTGACTCGGAACCAATCTCTTTTTCATCACTATCTTCATATCCTCCCATGTCTCAATTGGACGTTCACCAAATCTCCTTCGGCTAGTAGTTAACTGATCCCACCATGTAACTGCATATTGGAAAAATTCGGTAACAGCAATTCTGACTTTCTTGATATCCGAGTAATTGGGACAATCAAATACCTATTATGTCTTCTTTTCCCATTCTAGATATGCCTCTAGATTGATCCTTCCCTAAAAAGCTGGGATTTTCATCTTGATGATACTCACGTTGTTATCTTCCCTATTCCTACCTCCTCTTTCTCTAGCACCTCTTTGCCTTCGATGTATGAAATCATATTCACGATTCTCCTCTTCACTAAATCCACCTTCAAAGTGAGCTTTCTACGTTCTAGCATCTCGTTGTTGTGTTCTTCCCTTTTTTTGGCGCTCTATGATCATTTTAAGACGATTCTTCCCGGTTCTCACTTAACTGATCAAAACGTGCATTCAACATCTCCCATTTTCTGTGTCAATCTTTATTCATGGCTTACATCATAAGCTTTATATCAAAAGTTATGGAATTTGAACTTCTAAAGTTCCTTTATCTTTGGAGTCATACATATTTCCTGCAAAATAAGGGTTAGTAGAAAACAGTTTCCTCACCACTCCCTTACATGTTTTGCTCGAATCAATGGTTCCGCTCGTGTGTGCACTCCAATTTGGATTTTACCCTCAATTAATCTTACTACTGAGTTTCTTACCTCTAAATATTCTCTCTAATAGGTTCATTTTGAATTCACCTAGCAAAATTCTCAGTTTTACTAATCAATTCAAAATAACTTATCACAAAATAAAATATAGACGATATGAATTCTCACAATGATAGCATGCAATCAAAGTAATTAATTTGAAAATTTTCTATAATTTTTTACTCAACAATTCAAACAGAAATTTAAGGATAGATAACATGCTAGGAACTTAGTTTTGCTACCAACTGATAGACTACACGGCACGCTTGCGTGAGGTGGTCTTCGTCCCGATCGTTATAGCACAGTTGTTTGGGTGAATTGCTTGCAACACCTTAACCCCTATTCTATATGTAGACGATAATCTTGGTACAATTTCTCGCGTTAGGATTTTTGCGTTGAATGAATACCAACGACTCCTTGACCCCTCACTTATAGTGAATCGTAATCTCGGTACAATCAACGATTGATGTGGTAGAAGACGCCACACACAACTATGAATTATTGTCTGATAAGTCAAATTGAATCTCAAATAAATAACTAAGAAAATACTTAGGAATTCTTCAAAGAACCAATAGTAGAGAATAAACTCACAAGAATGATAATAATCTGAATAATACTAAATGAATAATGTCAATTACATCAATAAGCCTTAAATAATAATAACTTGAACTAGAATTCCAATAAGGAATCAATAAGTGTTTAGAAACAAATTCCTAAGCTAGAAGTGTCGTAATTGTATTAGAAACCAAAAACAAGCTAAAAATACTGAGAAAATAACTAAGAAAATACTTAGGAATTCTTCAAAGAACCAATAGTTGAGAATAAACTCACAAGAATGATAATAATCTGAATAATACTGAATGAATAATGTCAATTACATCAATAAGCCTTAAATAATAATAACTTGAAACCCTAGAATTCTAATAAGGAATCAATAAGTGTTTAGAAACAAATTCCTAAGCTAGAAGTGTTCTAATTGTATTAGAAACCAAAAACAAGCTGAAAATAAGTAATTTAGGTAATCAAATCCGCGTCCAAATCTGCCAAAACGCGTAAAAAAATTCAAACTAAAAATCGATGAATCTATCGGGGCGGATTTGAAAGACTGCAGGAGTCCTCCGGGGCGGATTCAAATTGCCTTGGAAATTCGTCGGGGAAGATTTGAACAGAGAAGAAGGGGCTGGGGTAGATTCAATGTACACTGAGGCGCATTTGAACAGAGAGGAATCCGTCGAGTGGATTCACAAGGCTTAGGAATCCGTCGAGGCAGATTGCCCATTTTTCCAACTTTGCATTTTACCATCCTAACTTGCATCGGATCGATCTGAAACGCAACCTTGGACCATGTTGATGAATTTAGGCACATCTTCAACCTTATTGGACCAAGTTGACACATCATTCTCATTCCACAATACTTACACCAAACCCATAAGTCCTTCCATGAAACATTTAGGTTGTCCTCTTGTCACGGGTCCAACTAGAACTTGCACTGGATCCAATCCACGATCCCCGTTTGAATCCAAGCCACTGATGACCTTATCACAAAGAATCACCATAAATCGTGAAATCATCTATAGAGACTTCAATGCAATTTTCTAAAGGATAAAAAAAATGCTTACCATGCATCTCTAAAAAGTACCTGGGGCTTTACAAAGTCCAAAGAACATTTGAGGAAACGCAAATGTGCCAAAGGGACAAGTTAATGTGGTCTTTTCTTGGTCTTTGGGTGCAATCACAATCTGGTTATAACATGAAAAACCATCTAGAAAACAATAATAAGTATGCCCAGCTAATCTTTGTAATATTTGATCAATAAAAGGAAGTGGAAAATAGTCTTTTCTAGTTGCAACATTTAATTTTCGAAGTCAATACATATTATCCATCCTATTTGCATGCGTGTGGGCACCAACTCATTATTGTCATTCTTGATGATTGTGATTCCGAATTTCTTTGGAACTACTTGCACTGGACTCAACCATTGATTGTCAGAGATGGGGTAGATTATACCTGCATTAAGCAATTTTATAACCTATTTCTTCACTACCTCCATCATCGGTAGGTTCAATCATCTTTGTACATCCCTCGTGGGCTTAGCTCCACCTTCTAGCAAAATTCGATGCATGCACATCGTATGACTAATACATTTGATATCCGCTATTGTTCAACCAAAAACTGTAGTATGGTCCTTTAGGACTCTCATCAATTTATCTTCCTACAGGTTGGTTATATTACTAACAATAATAACAGGTAATGTATCATTATTCCCCAAATATGCATATTTTAAATGTGCATGTAATTATTTTAATTCTAGGGTTGGATCTTGCACAATAGATAGTAATACGCTATAGGATGTAGCGACGGTCGCCGACCGTCGCCATAGAAGCCGTCGCCAAAACCTATAACGACGGTCTTTTGGCCTATAGCAACGGTCGGCGACCGTCGTTATAGACCATGCCAAAACCATGTATTTGCTCTTTACCAACGGTCGCTAAAAGCTATTGCTACGGTCATGACCGTACCTATAGGTTTGTTTTTTTTTTCTTAGAACACTATAGCTACGGTCAATGACCGTCGCTATAGCCTTTTTAAATTTCAAAAAAAAATTAATTAATAATGCACATTTATTCAACAAACACAAATACAATATAAAATAAAACATAAAAAAAATTATATACATCATTTAAAATCATTCACATTACAATATAATAGTTGAATAATTCATCCCTAAAATATAATTATCATTATTATAACAAACTACTAAACTAATAACTTTTACAATCATCATTACAATACATTAGTTCAATTATATGTAGAAGACATCTGATTTGATGCCACTTGAACATTGTCTTCGGCTGTAGGTTCATTACCCATATCAAAAGGCTCAACTTTCTTATTTCCAAGGTTGCTCATATATCTGAAGTGCAACCACGAACAGGAATATTATTTATTGATGTAATGATATGCATAATTTAGCAAATAAAAATGACTCCACTTACCCTTGCAGTGAGGAGACTCGTACCCAGAATAACCAGGAGCGTATTGGCAGAGAATATCTCTGCATTTTGATTCTCTGCAATTTGCTTATATATTGGCCGAAGCAGCTGCAGGTAAAGCACAAAGGAATAAGAAGTTCATGAACTCCCAAGAAATAAATCACATCTCTTGCCTTTCAAAAGCTACCGAACAGTTGCATATAGAGAGTCAGATTAAGAATAACAATAAGAAAAGGTACATTGCCACAAGCCCATAGTAATACTAGAATTAGATAGTGAAAAGCTTTATTAAGAGTTCTTGTCATAAGATAGTAACTACGAAATTGCACTATCAGAACAGAAGAGAATAAAATATTGTCTCAACCAGTTAAAACTGTCATAATTTTTTAAAACCACAAATTATCCAACTTAACAGGCGTCCTCCATCAATAATGGCACTAATAGCAACAATAGCCTTGAGGCCCGTCAATCCAAGAGCTTCAGCAATTGCTTGGAAACCAATCTGAAAAAATTGGAGAAGATTTTATACTATAACAGTAAAATCTGTTGCAGCAGCAGCAAACATTTAATTGTACTGGAAGTTCAAACCAATCTAGAAATGAAGAGTGGAATAATGTCCTATTGTTATTAATTTATTTCTCTAGTTAGTAATCAACCACGAACAGGAATATTATTTGTAGCATTCGACTATTGAGTTAGTTTTTTTAGCACAAGGATAAAAATATAATGCTTGTATTTTTGCTCTCAATTAGTTGAAAATGCTAGAGAATAAAGAGCAAAAGAGAGACTTTCATACATCAGTAACATCACATTAGCATGTTCCGTTATTGTAATTATGACAAATGAAAAAAAAGAGCCAAACCTACTTTTGTTCTGATATACATGCTACTTTTTCTTTTAGTTTGAGAAGTAAGCATTACCTCTTTATGTTTCAACTGATACTACTATGGCCGTCTGAAGTAGTCAATATACTGCTAAAGATAGGGAATATCATGCGCCAAACTCATCTATAAACTTGTATCTTCAGTCCAAAACAAGCATACTGACCAAAAGAAGTAAGTCCAATATTAGCAATTATGTCTCAAATCATATACTATATATAAACTCGTATCTTCAGTCCAAAACAAGCATTCTGACCAAAAGAAGTAAGTCCAATATTAGCAATTATGTCTCAAAACATAATTGCTAACAATCCTTTAAACTAAGAAGCACTCAAAGTTGAAAATGATAGAGCCCAAATTACAAAGTGTTACTTCAAGTTATGATATCAAGCAAAATAAAAGCACAGGTTCAAAAGAAAATATATACACCACATAACTGAAAATATTGGTTTCATCCATTCGAATAACATTAAATTTCAACAAGCATACATACGAGTTGGGTAGGAACTCAATTTTAGCAAACAAAAGCATACATAAGCCTGGTCATAATAACAAATTTCCACAACATAAATCATAAGTTGCTTTAATATAACCAAGAACAAATTTCCAAAACCATTTTGAAACAAGTCATTTTATTAAAAAGATGTTTGTAATTGATTGAGCTGCAGGTTGAGAAAACGTTACCATAAAACTTTAGCTAGCAATCCAACCATGCCATTTCTTCAAAGTCTTTACGTATAAATCTGTACAAGATTGTTGCATTCCCCAATCTTGATGTTGGTAAAAGTTTCGAAATAGCTCCACTAAAAAATCCATTGCTCTGCAAAATTGGAGAATCTAACATTGAAAATTGAGTGTTTTGGAAGAATAATGAACAATAATGTCGTGCAGGCAGGAACTCTAAAATTTATTAGCTTTGCTAGTCCAGATCGATAAATACTCTGCATCAACGATAAACAAACAGAACAATCGCAAACTCATATACTATAGAGCTAATGAATGAGTAATATACTATAAGTTAGTCAATCAAAAGAGTAATGAATGATGTTGCAATGAGAAGATTTTACTACAGATTCAAAATTTAATGCCAACTGAATCATGTGTTTATTTGAGTTCGAGGAGAACATGCAGAAAGCATGTATCCACAACACAAAGAACAATGAGTTTAGGAACTGACGACCCTAGCGAGTTCAAAATACATTCATTATACATCATCATTAATTACGAATAAGTAAAACATAGTATACAACTAAGAAACCTACATGGAATCTGAATTCTGACCATCTTGGATGAGAATCATTTATCAAGAAACTTATTTCTCTGTTAGCTCACTTTCCACCTTAACAATGACTTCACGCAACATAAGTATGTGTAAGTCAATAACATAAAGAACCAGATTCAATCCAAAAGGGATAATCCTATCATCACTACTAGACAGAATACACAACAAAGTGTGCAAGTGCAAAACCAAAATAAAAATAAAAATAAAAATTTGGGACCTTCACTTAAAACTGAGCATATTGGCTCGCTAGCTTTTTTAAATGAATGGCTCCATATAACCAGTCACATAGCAAAATAAGAAATCAGATGTATAAAACTGGGTAACATATATAGCAGTACTTAAAACAAAACTCAATTAAACCATGACCATGGAAGACATGCTTTCTTTTCTAACATAATCTAGGGAGGGTACTATTGTTAAAATAAAAAACGAATACAAAAATTGAGCTAAAATAGAATGAAGAAACTCACGAAAACCTCTTGCGAATCTTCAGAATGGAAGTATACATTTTCCGTCTGGAACCAAAAACATTTATCCCCATATCTTTCAAATCCTCTAAGGTCAACATTGGAAAAACTTCATCATCCACCTCATGTATCTCGAAAATAGGAGCATATTGGCTCAGCCCCAATCCAATCAGCCAATCTCTCACTTCATCATCAAGCCCATTATTCCGATCCCCGCGATATTGGATTCTCAAACCCTAACCCTCGCCAGTCTAGACCGATTCCAAAAATCAAGCTCAGCCACATTGTTAATTGAGTGATGCCCTACTAGCGAAGCGCCTCTTGTCGGCAGCGCGCGCACGATGGCCAATCGATCGAGTGAGAAAGGGTGAGAGATGAGAGAGAATGGGTAAGAGAGGAGAGAGAGAGCTGATCGATGGCTGAGTTTGGGGGAAAATGTTAATACTGATTTGGGAAAAAAATGGGAGGGATTTATGCCAAAAAAAAAAAGCTCTATAACGACGGCTGGATTATAACCCTCGGAATAGATTATTTTCAAAGGCATATACCGACGGTCAGTCCGTGACTGTCGCTATAGATATCCTATTGCGACGGTTCCATCCCGACCGTCGCTATAGCTCGTCGTTATAGGTCGAATTTCTAATAGTGCGGGTAATTAAATTGAATGAACTGCATACTTATCTGAGAATTTTGACAAAGAGTGTAGTGCAACCATAGTTTCCTTCAATTCCTAATTATGTTCAATCTCGTCTTCCATGCCCATGTCCAAACTGTTGGTAATGGCAACTTCCAAGTTGTCCTTATGTAGTTGTTCAAAATCTTCCTTCACCAAGGAGTCACTTACATCAATAGCAAAAACTTGACTAATATCACTAGGGTACTTTATGGCATCATAATTGTTAAACAGAATCTTTTCTCCATCACATTCCTTTGTTAAGGTCTCATTGTGCACATCAATCATGGTTCTCGCTGTTTTCAAGAATAGCCCCCTAACAAGATATGGGAGGGGTTTGGTGATGTATCATCCTCATGCTGTTTGGTTTGTAAGATTCATGAACTCAATCAAATTGCATAAAATAAGCGGAAGCATTGTAAATTAGAGTTTTAAAATTTTACAAACCATATACCCGGATCATCCTTTATGCGCAATTAGTAATTAAACGAAAGAGATGAAGAAAGAGATTCATAACCTTGAAGATATGAGCTTCCTCAGGTACGAGTTCAACTCCAAACCTTTTCCTGCTCTCCTTGAATTTACTGGGTTAGGTTCTTTCCTTTGATCAACGTTAGTCACCCAAGTGTTTGGCCTCTAGAGGTGATCCACCAAGGAATAATCTTTACTCAAGAAGAAAAGTGTTTGGCTAAACCCTAGTTTCCTTCTCTCTAGAAAAGGAGTGCTTACCCAACTATTGAAAAATAGCATTAGCCCTAAATCAAAATAATACTACTCTTATTTATAGATGCAGGCAACCCTCCAAAATATTTTAGGATTAGGATTTCATAATAATTAATTAAACTCTTTTAATTAATTTACCTCCTAATCTTATAAAGAATTTGGGAGAGTACTATTATTAATTAATTCTCAAACTCCTTTAGGAATTAAACTAATAATAATAATAATAAGACTCCTCTTATTAATTTATATTTAATATTTCTAAAATATTAAATAATAAATATTAAGCTATTTAATTTATTCTATCACCATAGATTAAATTAAATACACTTAACCTATTATTACGATTATGTCATTTGATTCTTAAACAAATATTATTCCTTTTATGCTGTGACCTTTTAGATTCTCCATATTAAACTAGTTGTGAATAAATCAATTAGAACAATTATAATCTTATTTAAATAAATATATTAAACTAGTTAATTCATTTAAATAAATAATATTTATTCTATAATAAGGGTAAGCCCCCTTAGCGCTCAACGACTTTCCAAATAATATAGATTTCAGCATTAATCATAAAAAAACCTTTGAGTAAATAGTTACCGTACAATTCAATCCTTCCACCATACAATGTCCCAATTAAATATAAGATATGAAATTACTATCAAGTCTTATTTTATTTAATTATATGTATTTCGATCCTTAAATGAACAACTCCAAATAATGCAAATTAGAAACTTCTTTCTAATTTCATTTCACCTTGGCCAAGGATTCTTGGGTTGTCATTTATCGAATCACATAGAAAATTCTCTCTTTTTACTAGAAGTGATAGATTCTTTATTGATCATTCATTATCTCCATATATAACTTATTACACCCAAGTATACCCTTTGATATACCCTAAGGGTCTTAAGGGAAATGTCAAAGTATAACTTATCATACACAAAATACTATGATGATCTCAAGTCTAAGGATCACTTACACTACTATCACTAGAGGAATTTCTATTGATAGGTAAGTAAAACTCCATTAGGTATTCCTCAGCGAGCCACGTTCAGTGAACTTATTCTCTAATAAGCACCTACATACTTGCTTCAGTGTCTCCACACAAATGATCATGAGATCGATCATCCTCATCCAATGAGCGAGCAACGTATGTACCAATCTATCCGGAATCTTTAATCCCCTGTTAGTAATCCAACGATTGAAAACTATTTTAGTTTTAAGCTATCTAAGAATTTAGATCTCATTAGCATGATCATCATCATGATTCTAAAAATATTGTTTAAAACTATGGGTTTATCACATTTAATATAACAGCACTATGTAGATAAATTAAAAGCCTTTAATTAAATAATTTTTTTATAAATAAATAAGATTGTTATAAAGTATATGCTTTATCATATCAAATATGATTGGCTTGTGTGCATACTACTTTTACCATGTTCATAATGTAAAAATATACATGAAAGATTAGTTCGTTCACCTGCACCAAGACTTCTTCAATTACCCCTTGGGGGAAAGTGTTAGTACGATCACTCAATTGAATAATCACACCAGTATTTTTCAAAGGGCCTAGATTTAAAGAAGCATAAACAGATAATGGCATCACATTAATTGAAGCACCTAAATCTAGCATGGCTTTTTCAAATCTGGTGTTTCCTATCTTACATGGATTTGTGAACATGCCTGGGTCTTTACCTTTAGGGATCATTTTTCTTTGAAGGGCGGCTAATACATTTTCCCCAATTGTGACTCTTTTATCATTTTTCAATTTTCCTTTATTAGTGCTTAATTCTTTTAAATACTTTGTATACCTTGGCACCTATTTAATTGCATCAAGTAAAGGATATTCACCTCTACCTTCCTCAAAGTTTTCAAATTTCCTTTTCTTGTTCATCTTTCTTTGAAGTTCTAAAATTCTTGGGGGGTAAAGGGTAGAGGAATATTTTTAAGTTGACTAGGAGGGTTAGGAATTACATTAGATATTTTTTACTCCTCCTTAGCTTGTTCTTTCTCAAACTCAATAGTGGTTGTAGGTGTATCCATCAGTTTCCCAATCTGCAAGGTTTTTGTTGGGTTTGTATGTAACGCAATCATGCAATCAAATCACATAAATAGGGCGGAAGCGTAAAAAACTAGGTTTTCAAAAATTTATACAAACCCATTACCATGATCATTCTTGTGCATCAATTATCAGTGAATGAAGAAGGAGAAAAACCAGAATTATACCTTTGAAGATACAAGCTTCCTCAGGTACAAGTTCTACTCCTTTGATTCCTTTGATTCCTCTGTAGTGGCTCCTTCCCTTGAATAATGTCAGCCACCCAAATGTTTGGCCTCTAACGGTGATCCACCAAGGAAGATGAAGAACTCAGTAAGATGGGTTATTGGCTTAACCCTTGTTTCTATCTCTATAGAATATGTGTACTCCCAACTCTTGAAAAATTCACGTACCTTATTTCTGATATAAGACTCTCTTATATAGATATTAGGTTAACCCTCCTAATCCAATTAGAATAGGGTTTTATTTAATTAATTAATTAATTACTTTTAATTAATTTATATCCTAATCTTTATTAGGATTGAGAGAGAGTACTGATATTATATTAATTCCTAAACTCCTTTAGAATTAAAATAATAATAATATTAATAAGACTCCTCTTATTAATTTATATTTAATATTTCTAAAATATTAAATAATAAACATTAAGCTATTTAATTTATTCTATCATCATAGATTAAATTAATTATACTTAATGCATTATTACTATCATGTCATTTTCTTCTTAAATAATTCTTCTTCCTTTTATAGTGTGACCCTTTAGGTTTTCCATATTAAACCGGTTGTGAATAAATCAATTAGAACAATTCTAATCTTATTTAAATAAACAAATTAAACTAATAATCTATTTAAATAAATAACATTTATTCTACAATAGGGATAAGCCTCCCTAGCAATCAACGACTTTTTAGATAATATAGATTTCAACATTAATCATAAAAGAACCTGTGAGTTAATAGTTACCGTACAATTCAATCCTTCCACCATACAATGTCCCAATTAAATATAAGACATGGATTTACTGTCAAGTCTTAATTTATTTAATCATATGTATTTCGATTAGAAAATGCACAACTCCAAATAATGAAAATTAGAAACCTCTTTCTAATTTCATTCTACCTTGGCCAAGGATTCCTGGGTTGTCATTTAACGAATCACACAGGACATATCTCCTCTTTTACTAGAGGTGGTAGATTCTTTATTGATCATTCATTATCTCCATATGTAACTCATTATACCCAAGCATACCCTATATATGCCTTAAAAGGCCTTAAGAAATTAGTCAAAGTATAATTTGTTACATACAAGATACTATGATGATCTCAAGTCCAAGGATCACATGTACTACTATCACATTAGGAATTCCTATTGACAGGCGAGTAAAACTCCATTAGGTATTCCATAGTGAGTCACGTTCAGTGAACTTATTCTCCAATAAGCACCTACATACTTGCTTTAGTGTCTCCACACAAATGACCATGAGATCAGTCATCCTCATCCAATGAGCAAGCAACATATGTACCAATCTATCCGGATTTACTAATCCCCATTTTAGTAATCCCACAATTGGAAACTATTTTAGTTTTTAAGCTTTCTAAGAATTTAGATCTCATTATCATGATCTCATCATGATTCTAAAAGCATTGCTTAAAACTATGGGTTATTTACATATTATAAAAACAGCACCATGTAGATAATTATATGCCTTAAATGAATATTTTATTAATAAATAAATAAGATTGTTTACAAAGTATGTGCTTTGTCATCATACATGATTGGCTTGTATGCACACTACTATCAGTTTTATCACTGGCATTCTCTCTTGGATTGACAACAGTTTGAGATGGTAGCTTCCCGGAACCTTGAGAGTCCAATCGACCAACTATAATAGCAAGTTGTTGGGTAAAATCTAGTTACACACAACACGTAAGTATACGTGGTCAACAAGTAATAAAGTAAAAGTAGAGTATCGTTCCCACGAGGAATTATTTAACAAGAATCACCAAGTACTAACCCTTAACCAACTCAATCTTATTCAAACGAATGAATTATCAATATATATAATTAAACTACTTCTAACTACCACTAATTACCACTAGTTAAATTCATATTACAGAGATTTAACATTTTGTTCGTTTAAACGTACATAATTACATGCAAGTATCAATTTAAGTTATATAAACGTATAAGGCGTGTAAATTTTGTACGTCAGGGCCATATGGGCCATATGTACAATTTCTACACTCTGTAACTTTTGAAAACCCAATTATCAACAAAAATCCATGGTGTGATCACTGAAAGTTATGCATATATGGCATATAATATGTTATAAACACATATGAACACACATACAGCCATATAATGAACAAATATCAAATTTTTTTTCCATTCACAGAGCATTTTTAAAGCACGTAAATGGAAAAACTCTGTAAAATTTTGAAAACCCAATTAAGGCCTAATTACATAAATTCGATTATTTTAATTCATTCATACCAAATACAAAACATGTTATAATCATACAATAACACATATATGATTACAACTTAAGTATTCGTCACCAAAATCATATACAAAGAGTTTGGAGTTGGGTTTGAAAAATAAACTAACGTAATAAAACTTGAGATGAAGGATTATACCCTTGTTAACTCTGTTTGATGATGATATGAACTTTAATTCTTCAATCTCTTCTCCAAATCAATTCTTCTCTCAATTTTCTCTCTTAATCTCTCTAAGTTCTCTGACGTTTGTAATATATAAAATATAAAACTGATGTATAGGATATATGTATAAAGTAATACGTATAATATGTATAGTGGACGAGTAATGGGTGAGTGGCGTCAGTTAATCCGTAATGGGTTAACTGGTGCAACTCCCCTTAGGGCCTTGTTTGTTTGCCCCTTATAATCTCCTTTCCCATTAATTTAATTAAAGCTTTATAATATAGTTTTAATGTCACACCCAATTAAATCAAATAATGTTATTTAAATCACTTAAATAAAATAGCATAAATTCATATTAAATCACATAGCCACATAATTAAAATTCTCATTCATTAATTATGCCAAATTATTAAATCTCTAATTAATTTTTTAAATTAATTAGAATAACATTATGCTTATTTATTAATATATTAATCAAATAAGCTCAATTACATACATACTTTGAATATAAAGATTCACCACATTAATTTAACTAACGTGACACATATAATTAAATTAATCTACCACAATTTCATCAATTAATTATTTAAATCAATAATTAAATCATAAAAAAAATTTATTTAATTCAATAAATATTCAATTTAAATTACAAAAATCTTGTTCGTCACATCTTTCCCCATTTAAAAGGATTCTGTCCCCAGAATCACATATACAAAAAATTAAGTAAATAAATCTGGGTAATTCTTCATCATATGCTCTTCGAGTTCCCACGTAGCTTCTTCAGCATTGTGGTTCCTCCAAATTACCTTAACAGAAGGTATAACTTTGTTTCTGAGGACTTGCTCTTTCCTGTCAACAATTTGAACAGGAATTTCTTCATAGGATAAGTCTTTTTCAAAATGTAGGGGTTCATATTCAATCACATGCTTGTAATCGGGTTTGTAGGGTCGTAGAACTGAAACGTGGAAAACGTTGTGGACATTCTCGAGTGCCGGAGGTAAGGCTACCTTATACGCAACTTCTCCAATCCTTCGCAGTACTTCAAATGGTCCAATGAACCTCGGGCTCAATTTTCCCTTCTTTCTGAATCTTATCTTCCTTTTCCAGGGAGAGACTTTCAAAAATACAAAGCTACCCGATTCAAACTCAACATTCTTACGGTGTGGATCGGCGTATTTCTTCTGCCTATCCTGAGCGGCTACCAGTCTTGTCCTGATCACTTTGACTATCTCTGCTGTCTGTTGTACCAACTCTGGACCTAGCAATTGTCTCTCGCCAACTTCATCCCAGTATAGCGGAGTTCTGCATTTTCTTCCGTACAACGCTTCGTAAGGCGGCATACCAATACTAGCGTGGTAACTTTTGTTGTAACCGAATTTCACAAGCAGTAGGTGATCATCCCAATTTCCTTTAAAATTCATGATGCATGCTCTCAACATATCTTCCAATGTATGGATCGTTTTTTCACTCTGCCCGTCTGTCTGAGGGTGATAAGCCTTACTCATTCTCAACTGTGTCCCCATGCAATCCTGTGGTAGCTTCCAGAAGTTTGATGTGAAGCGCGGATCTCTGTCGAAAACAATTGACACCGGAACTCCGTGCCTCAAAACAATCTCTTTCACATATAACCTTGCCAACTGATCTAAGTTGAATCTGATTTTGATCGGAAGGAAGTGTGCTGATTTCGTCAGTCGGTCAACGATAACCCATACTGCGTCGTAGCCTTTCTGAGTTGTCAGAAGGCCGACCACGAAATTCATCGTAATGTGTTCCTATATCTATTCTGGGATTTCCAGGGGTTGTAGCAAACCACTCGGTCTCTAATGTTCTGCTTTCACTTTCTGACAGGTTAGACACTTTGTAACACACTCAGCAACATCTCGTTTCAAATTCGGCCACCAAAAGTGTTGTCGAAGATCTTGGTACATCTTGGTACTACAGGGGTGAATCGAATACCGTGAGCTATGAGCCTCATTCAAAATGTCCTCCTTAATCTCTGGAACTGATGGTACCCACACTCTGTTCTCAAATCTCAGTAGTCCCTCACTGTCTATCTTGAATCTCGGTTCGGTTCCTTCAGATATCTTTTTCTTAACCTTCTCACATTCTTCGTCCTGAAGTTGAGCTTCCTTAACTTTATCCAATAGGGTTGTACCAGCTTGCATCTGAAACAACTTCTCGTCAATCTCCATCGGATACTTCACTTCCAATTCCAGCTTTTCCATTGCTGAAATTAGCTCCTCCTGAGTAGTCAACATCATTAATTTCTCCCAACCCTTTCTGCTTAAGGTGTCAGCAATCACATTAGCCTTACCCAGATGGTATAAGATTTCACAGTCATAGTCCTTAATTAACTCCAGCCACCTTCTCTGGCGCATATTCAAGTCCTTCTGTGTAAAAATATATTTCAGACTCTTGTGGTCTGTATATATTTCACACTTCTCCCCATAGAGATAGTGTCTCCAAATTTTCAAAGCAAATACCACTGCAGCTAACTCTAAGTCATGGGTCGGATACCCTTTCTCATAGTCTTTCAATTGTCGTGATGCATACGCAATGACCCTGCCGTTTTGCATAAGCACACAGCCAAGTCCTTTATGCGACGCATCACTATAAACCACAAAATTTCCTGTGTCGTCCGGAAGGGATAACACAGGTGCTGAACTCAACCTCCTCTTAAGCTCTTGGAAACTTTCCTCACACTTCTCTGTCCAAACGAATTTCACCGATTTTTTAGTCAAATTCGTCAGCGGAGTTGCGATCTTGGAAAAGTTCTGAATGAATCTTCTATAATAACCCGCCAATCCAAGAAAACTCCTCACCTCCGACGGTGTTTTCGACTGATCCCAGTTCATCACAGCTTCGACTTTAGAGGGATCTACTAAAATTCCGTCCTTGTCGATCACATGTCCAAGAAATTGCACTCTTTCAATCCAGAATTCACATTTTAAAAATTTAGCGTACAACTTCTCTCTTCTCAACGCCTCTAATGTTAACTTCAGATGTTCTACATGTTCTTCTTTGGTCTTCGAGTATACCAAAATGTCGTCGATAAAGACCACCACGAATTTGTCCAAAAACGGCTTGAACACTCCATTCATTAAGCCCATGAATGCTGCAGGAGCATTCGTTAGACCAAATGACATTACTAAAAATTTGTAGTGACCATATCGAATCCTAAATGCTGTCTTCGGAACATCCTCTGGCCTCACCTTCAACTGATGATAGCCACTCCTCAAGTCTATCTTTGAAAAGTACTTTGCACCCTTCAATTGGTCAAACAGATCGTCGATCCTCGGTAATGGATATCTATTCTTAATTGTGACCTTATTCAATTCTTTGTAGTCGATGCAAAGCCGCACCGTTCCATCCTTCTTTTTCACAAACAACACTGGCCCTCCCCACGGCGATACGCTCGGTTGGATGTACTTCTTGTCCAGTAACTCTTGCAGTTGTACCATTAACTCCTTCATCTCTACCGGAGCCATCCGGTATAGTGCCTTTGATATTGGGGCCGTCCCTGGCCCCAAATCGATCACAAACTCAACATCTCTGTCTGGCGGAAGTCCTGGTAGATCATCCGAAAATACGTCAATGAAGTCCCTCACGACTAGTATATCTTCCACTTTCGGGTTTTCTTTACGACTATCGACTATATAGGCTAAATATCCTACACAGCCTTGTCTTAACAACTTTCTGGCCTGCATCATCGTCAGACAACTCGCTTGTCTAGGCGATTTGTTGCCATAAAACACAACCTTTGACAGGGTCATAAGGTTGATACACTTCCTCTGACAATCAATTATAGCCCCATAATTGACTAGCCAATCCATTCCCAGAATAACATAGAATTCCCCAAGTCTAATCGGGATAAGATCTACGTTCATAATGTTACCCTTAATATCTCCTCTACAGTTCTTGTGTACATACTTAACAGGGATCACTTCTCTATTCGCAATCTCTATGTTCATGGGGTATTCTAACTCGTCCATAGGAAGTTCTAAGTTCTTAGCAAAGTCATCGGATATAAATGAACAAGTAGCACCCGAATTAAATAGTACATAAGCATTAACTTTATTGATCGGAATGATACCTGACACCACATCGCGAGACTGTACAGCATCCTGCACGGTTATGTTGAAGGTCCTGGCGGTTGGTCGGTTGGTTGCGGTTGGTCCCGTGATAGTTAGAGCACTTCCACCGCTGTTTCCCCTGTTCCCTCCTGATCCTGCCCCTCCAGATCCCTTCTTGGGACAGTCCCTTGCCAGATGGTCCTTTGAGCCGCAAGTGAAACAAGCGCCCTTCTTTGGGTACGGACAGTTCGGTGCTATGTGGCCTTCCTAACCACAATTGTAGCATACTCGTTTTCCCTTCATACAGACCCCCAGGTGAGCTTTCCCGCAGGTCGGACAAGCTTCGATCCTCTTCTTCTGACCTCCTTGCTGATTCCCAGTTGATGAGTTATCATTCCACCTCCTCTTCTAATTATTACTCCCTCCCGTGTTGCTACCACTAGTCTTGTTAACTCCTTCACCTTCACTCTTTTTCTTCTTTTGGTCCTGATTGTACTTTGTAACAGCGTCACTCCCGCCTTCAGCGAGAATGGCCTTCTCCAACACCCCAGTAAAAGTGTTCAATTGGAACATTGACACTTTGCTATACAACCAGGGCTTTAGGCCCTGCTCAAACCTCCTTGCCTTCCTCTGATCGGTGTGCACTTGATACGTGGCAAACCTAGCCAACTCATTGAATTTCGCTGCATATTCCGATACGGACATATTCCCCTGTTTTAGCTCCAGGAACTGGACCTCCATTTGATTCTGCGAACTGGTCGGAAAGTACATCTCGAAGAACATCTCTTTGAACCTCTCCCAGGTAATCACACCTTCACCTCCCCGGACCTTATTCGCTTGCCACCAATAGCTGGCCTCGAATTTTAGCATGAACGTTGCATAGGCGGTTTTCTGGTCTTCTCTGACTCTGGCGACGTCAAAAACTTTTTCCATCTCCATAACCCAGGTTTGAGCTTCTATCGGGTTCATGGTGCCTTTAAACTCTGGCGGTCCCACCGCCTTGAAGTCCTTGAACGTTGTGTTCGGTGGAGCTTGATGTTGGTTGTTAAGTGCTCCAGCAAGTAAGTTCGCCAACTGCTAAACGGGGTTAGCATTGGCGTCGTTGTTGTTGTTAGTTGACCCTTCCTGGGTCGGTCGACGTTTTGGTCTTCTCTTTGGCGGCATATTTCTGTTAAGATATACGCTTATTAGAACTTTATTCAATCTTTTAAATATTTAAGGCTTAACTTAAATATTTAGACACAATCAATCAACACATTATCTCAAATAAACTCTGATATATTACTAAATCAAAAGTTTTAACATAATACGATAGCATCACTGCTATTTACATCAACTATCCCGAGATAAAGAATCTACAGGATTTAAAACATAAAATATTTCTATGTTTATAAACACATTGGAATTTACATTATTAACTACCAGATAGGTTTCACAAAATCAAATGTTCCTATCACTGCCTATTAAGGCGACGAACAGCTTTGCCACGCTCTTCTTCCATAATTCGGGACATCGTCCTGCGATCTATCATGTACGACGGCAGTCCTTCAAACTGAATTGGGTACCTCATAACCTGATCCTGGGCCTCGTCAATTGCATACTGAAGTGTAGAGTACGTCTCCTCAAGCTTGGCCTTCTTCGCCCAACAGTTGTCTTTTGCGAGATCTGCTCGTCGTGATTCCCTTACCCAGGCTTCCTCTGCTATGGCCAGCCTTGCTGATTTCTCTTTTAGTTCATTCTTCAATTCCTCTATTTCCTCTGACTTCTGCTCGGTTTTGCCTTTCTCGTGAACCAAATTCCACCCTACATTTCCCAAACGTGTGTGAAGAGCCTCAACCTCTCCATCTCTCAGCTCGATAGTAGACTGTTGAGTAACCGACCGCTCCCTCAGCTCCTGAACAGTCTCCCTCAGCTCCTGAACTGTATTACGTAACTCTATGTTATGGTCATACAACTCGTCATACATCTCGGCACTGATAGAGCTCGGCGGGAACTCTTCAGGGTCTTCCTCCTTCTCTTTGACTGCCTCAGCCTAAACCTCAATCTCCTCAGGGTCTTCCTCAGAGTCCTCCTCTGAATCAGACACCGGCACATACTCCTGACCAATGACTGTGATCAAGGGTGATGGCTCTCGTTGGACTAACTCCACCCAGACTACGTGGATATCTCGGGGCTCCTCCTCTCTAGCCTCTAGGGGTATAAGGTCCCTGGACTGACTAGGTTCTCCAGCATCCGTCATCCTGACAAATAAAATTTTAAATTTTAGTAATTACGTGATGCTAATCGATACTCGAATATATAAGTATAAGCACATAGCACATAAGGTAAGTTATTATCTTTCTTAGAACTCGATAAGAGTTATCATTACTATGTTCTCGATCTCTAAAAAGGCTACTATCCTAAGGTTTTCCCCCACCTAAGGTTCATAACCTACAGCTTTGATACCAACCTGTGACATCCCTAAATCTGGGTACTTCAATTTCCACGGGACTTGGTGTTCACTGTACAAATATCATCTATCTATCTACCCATAATAAATGCAAATCATGCAATAGATAGAAATAAATCCTCCCCTTATGGGGTTACAACATCTGAATAATAAATACAATCCCAGGTCATACTAACCTTAAACATCTGTGCGGAACATAAACAAATAAATAAGTCTTACACAACTCTAATATAAGTCTGAAACATAAACACATAAAATAAACAACAAGTCTTCATCACTTGTTGACCTTGCCCTTGCCTTTGCTAGTAGAAGGCTCGTCGGACATTTCGTTCTTAACTGCAATGTTATTATTACGCAAGAGTGAGCATGATTGCCCACAAGTATAATAATATGACAACAATATAATAACATGCGAGTGAATCAAAGACATCTGAATAAAGAAACTCAACTTTTGACTCAAGAATGAATAACAGGAATCAAAAGAACGTCTGAGGGTCATAAGACCTTGAACTACGTCCTAGGTTGTAAAGTTTTTATGCTTTAAACCTTTAACAGTCATAAGACTATGGACTCTACTTCTCGTACTTAGGGGGATCAGCACTTAGTACCATACTGTGCACAATATCTCAACGCTAAAGCGTAAATAATCCCCTTTTACAGGGTTGTTCATCTCAGTTTTGACATCAGAGTCCGCACCAAAGGAAGTTTGGTTTGGATAAGCTCAATAAGTATTTTAGAATTTAGAACGTTCATCAACTATGGACTAGTTGAATCAATAAGGGTTCACTAGTCCTATAAGGTTCAACAATAACATCGATATTCAACTTGAATAATAAATCTCAAGAGTATACAATCGAATAAGTATTGTATAACTGAATCATGCTTTTAAAAGAGTTACAATATGTAATATGAATTTCGAACTGGAACAATTAAGAACACAAGCTTACTCGATATAGAAACACAAGTCTAAGACTTAAGAAATGAATAAATTAGAATTTAGGGAACTTGCTAAATCAATAAGTTAGGGATATGATACTTGCCTCTTGCACAAGCTACAAATATAATTATAATTCACTTCCTCAACGTCCTACACATTACATTATGTATACGACATCGATTAGTTTTCATAACTACCATGTTTAACTGTTGAACTATTCACTTAAGTTCGACTTACAACTTGGTTTATAATATTACTCAATGGCTAACCACATAACATGAATGTAAACTCACAACATGCATATCACACATGTATAGCCCTTTAAACAATCATAATCAAGTTTTACAATTACGATATTCAAGTTCGCACTTAGCTTGTTAACATGAACCTTCACATTATCTTATACATGTCAATAACTTAATTTATTAATCATGAACTTCAAATCATATAATATTCATATATGTAACTTAAAACAACATCTTTTATTATCGAGAACACTACACTTGTGTGCGTGCATGTCCGAAGCCCTCCGATTGCCTCCGACTACGCATTAGTCACAACGATGGCCATTTTTACCCATTTTAACGATTTCAAATTGAAAAGCTTAAAGAATGAAAGTTGTAGGTCTACTCGTTATCTTTACGAATCATCTTGAATTGCCTTAATCGGAGTTCGTATGGAAACGTTATGCTTATTTTACTACAGGAGGTCAAAACAGTCGCGAAAACCAAAAAAAAGGCTCCCGGACAGCCCTTATACCTGCTGGGGCGGGTCCTAATGCCCATGAACACCCGCTGGGGCGGGTCCCCCTACTGGTGCACTCCCTGGTTCGCGATGAACACACAAAGTAGCCCAAATAAATCCAAATTAAACTAACATAATGAATTATAAGGCTACCCATAATGTAAAAACTCCACAGAAACATTATATAACATTTCTAGCATGATCTTAGCATTTTAAATCACGTATTTACACAATTCAAGGCATCTATTTTCACTGTTTTCAATATTTTGTAAAGTTTTGAAAGAAAATAAGAAATTCAACGTTACGGATTCGTTATAACACCGAATCCGTTTGTTTAGCTTCCATTTTATTCGTTTAAACGTACATAATTACATGCAAGTATCAATTTAAGTTAAATAAACGTATAAGGCGTGTAAATTTTGTACGTAAGGGCCATATGGGCCATATGTACAATTTCTACACTCTATAACTTTTGAAAACCCAATTATCAACAAAATTCCATGGTGTGATCACTGAAAGTTATGCATATATGGCATATAATATGTTATAAACACATATGAACACACATATAGCCATATAATGAACAAATATCAATTTTTTTTCCATTCACAGAGCATTTTTAAAGCACGTAAATGGAAAAACTCTGTAAAATTTTGAAAACCCAATTAAGGCCTAATTACATGAATTCGATTATTTTAATTCATTCATACCAAATACAAAACATGTTATAATCATACAATAACACATATATGATTACATCTTAAGTATTCGTCACCAAAATCATATACAGAGAGTTTGGAGTTGGGTTTGAAAAATAAACTAACGTAATAAAACTTGAGATGAAGGATTATACCCTTGTTAACTCTGTTTGATGATGATATGAACTTTAATTCTTCAATCTCTTCTCCAAATCAATTCTTCTCTCAATTTTCTCTCTTAATCTCTTTAAGTTCTCTGACGTTTGTAATATATAAAATATAAAACTGATGTATAGGATATATGTATAGAGTAATACGTATAATATGTATAGTGGACGAGTAATGGGTGAGTGGCGTCAGTTAATCCGTAATGGGTTAACTGGTGCAACTCCCCTTAGGGCCTTGTTTATTTGCCCCTTATAATCTCCTTTTCCATTAATTTAATTAAAGCTTTATAATATAGTTTTAATGTCACACCCAATTAAATCAAATAATGTTATTTAAATCACTTAAATAAAATAGCATAAATTCATATTAAATCACACAGTCACATAATTAAAATTCTCATTCATTAATTATGCCAAATCATTAAATCTCTAATTAATTATTTAAATTAATTAGAATAACATTATGCTTATTAATTAATATATTAATCAAATAAGTTCAATTAAATACATACTTTGAATATAAAGATTAACCACATTAATTTAACTAACGTGACACATATAATTAAATTAATCTACCACAATTTCATCAATTAATTATTTAAATCAATAATTAAATCATAAAAAAATATTTATTTAATTCACTAAATATTCAATTTAAATTACAAAAATCTTGTTAATCACAATTATGAGTCCTATGACTTCTTTCTAGTTTGATTAGCATCCAAAAGAACAATCTTATCACTAGAACCTTCAAAACGATCCGTACATCTCACACAAGTCTTTATTTAGGGAGACCTTCTTATTATTTTATTAGTTCTCTCAAATTATCAAAATATAGGTGATTATGAGTTCTATTACTTCGTTCTAGTAGAAATTAGCATCAAAAGGAGCAATCCCATGACTATCGCGTTCAGAACGATGCGTACATCTCACACAAATCTTCATTTAAGGAGACCTTCTTATTATTTCATTTGTTCTCTAGAATTGTTAAAGAAAGAGGTCATTAGGAGTCATATTACTTTGTTCTAATTTTATTAGCATCAAAAGGAGCAATCCCATGACTATCGCGTTAAAAACGATGCGTACATCTCACACAAGTCCTGATTTAGGTAGACTTTCTTATTGTTTCATTGGTTTTCTCAAATTGTCAAAAAAAGTTGTGATTATGAGTTCGATGACTTCGTGCTAGTTTGATTAGTATCAAAAGGAACAATCTTATCACTAGTGCCCTCAAAACGATCTGTACATCTTACACAAGTCTTCATTTAGGGAGACCTTCTTATTATTTCATTAGTTCTCTCAAATTGTCAAAATATAGGTGATTATGAGTCCTATTACTTCGTTCTAGTAGAAATTAGCATCAAAAGGAACAATCCCATCACTATCGCGTCCAAAACGATGCGTAGACCTCACACAAGTCTTCATTTAAAGAGACCTTCTTATTATTTCATTGGTTCTCTAGAATTGTCAAAGAAAGAGGTGATTAGGAATCCTATTACTTCTTTCTATTTTGATTAGCATCAAAATGAGCAGTCCCATGACTATCGCGTTCAAAACGATGCGTACATCTCACACAAGTCTTCATTTAAGGAGACCTTATTATTTCATTGGTTGTCTAAAATTGTTAAAGAAAGAGGTCATTAGGAGTCCTATTACTTCGTTCTATTTTAATTAGCATCAAAAGGAGAAATCCCATGACTATCGCGTTAAAAACGATGCATACATCTCACACAAGTCATGATTTAGGGAGACCTTCTTATTGTTTCATTGGTTTTGTCAAATTGTCAAAGAAAGAGGTGGTTATGAGTCCTATAACTTCGTTTTAGTTTTTTTTTGCTAAGTTTGGTTTGTTATAAAAAGAAGAAACATATACAACGGCAAAGGGGCATACCCCAGAATATAGTAAATTAATCTAGTGGCATTCCATTAGATGAAATGACTACAAGGGGAATGAAATCCCCAACAAGATTAAAATCAAAATAAGAGCCAATTATAGTAATATTAACATAAAGAAGTGGGTTTGATAAACTTTTTGCACGAGGAGAGTCTGGCTTTATTTAAGTGGATCACGTCTGCTGCAATAACTGGGGCAGGAGCAAGTGAATTCCTATGGAGCTTCGAATTCCTGGCTTCCCACACTTTGTAGAAACAGGTAGCAATAGAGAGACATAAGATGTTTTTGGTAAGCATTGAGCCACTAAAGGTGCTAAGGTAGGTGATAAGATCATCTCAGATAATAAGCACATTACCAAGTCCTCTTGGCTCAATGGTAAAACAACTACTCATAAGGCTTTTGAGTCCAAGATGTCTTGGGATCCATTCCTGCCCAAGGCAGAAATGTTAAGATTTCAGCTTAAAATAGCAAAAAAAAAAAAGGAACAATTTTATCACTTGTACCTTCAAAAAGATATGTACATCTCATACAAGTCTTCATTTAGAAAGACCTTCTTATTGTTTCATTAGTTCTCTCAAATTGTCAAAATATAGGACATTATGAGTCCTATTACTTCGTTCTAGTTGAAATTAGCATCAAAAGGAGCAATCCCATCACTATCGCGTCCAAAACGATCCGTAGACCTCACACAAGTCTTCATTTAGGGAGGCCTTCATATTGTTTCATTGATTGTTTCAAATTTATAAATAAAGAGGTGATTAAGAGTTGTATTACTTCGTTCTAGTTTGATTAGCTTCAAAAGGAGAAACCCATGACTCGCATTAAAAACCATGCCGACATCTCAAACAAGTCTTCATTTAAGGGCCTTCTTATTATTTCATTGGTTCTCTAGAATTGTCAAAGAAATAGGTGATTAGGTGTCCTATAACTTCGTTCTATTTTGATTAGCATCAAAAATAGCAATATCATGACTATCGAGTTATAAACGATGAGTACGTCTCACACAAGTCTTGATTTAGGTAGACTTTCTTATTATTTCATTGGTTCTCCCAAATTGTCAAAGAAAGATGTGACTATGAGTCCTATTATTTCGTTCTAGTTTGATTAGCATCAAAATAAACAATCTAATGCCTTCAAAATAATTCTTACATCTCACACAAGTTTTTATTTAGGGAGACCTTCTTATTGTTTCATTTGTTCTCTCAAAATTTTAAAATATAGGTGATTATGAGTCTTATTACTTCGTTCTAGTAGAAATTAGCATCAAAAGGAGCAATCCCATCACAATCGTGTCCAAAACGATGTGTAGACCTCACACAAGTCTTCATTTAGGGAGACCTTCATATTGTTTCATTGGTTGTTTCAAATTTACAAAGAAAGAGGTGATTAAGAGTTGTATTATTTCGTTCTAGTTTGATTAGCGTCAAAAGGAGAAACCCATGACTCGCGTTCAAAACCATGCGTACATCTCACACAAGTCTTCACTTAAGGAGACCTTCTTATTATTTCATTGGTTCTCTTGAATTGTCAAAGAAAAAGGTGATTAGGTGTCCTATTACTTCGTTCTAAATTGAGTAACATCAAAAGGAGCAATCTCATGACTATCGCATTAAAAACGATGCGTACATCTCACAAAAGTCTTAATTTTTGTAGAATTTCTTATTGTTTAATTGGTTCTCTCAAATTGTCAAAGAAAGATGTGATTATGAGTCCTATGACTTTGTTCTAGTTTGATTAGCATCAAAAGGAGAAATCATATAACTAGTTCCTTCAAAACGATGCGTATATCTCACACAAGTCTTCATTTAAGGAGACCTTCTTATTATTTCATTAGTTCTCTAGAATTGTCAAAAAAGAGGTGATTAGGTGTCCTATTACTTCGTTCGAAGTTGATTAGCATCAAAAGGGGCAATCACATAACTATCGCTTTAAAAATAATGCGTACATCTCACACAAGTCTAGATTTAAGTAGACTTTCTTATTGTTTTATTGCTTTTTTCTCAAATTGTCAAAGAAAGATGTGATTATTAGTCCGATGACTTCGCGCTAGTTTGATTAGCATCAAAAGGAACAATCTTATCACTAGTGCCTTCAAAACGATCTGTACATCTTACACAAGTCTTTATTTAGGGAGACCTTCTTATTATTTCGTTAGTTTTCTCAAATTGTAAAAATATAGGTGATTATGAGTCTTATTACTTCGTTCTAGTTGAAATTAGCATCAAAAGGAGCAATTCCATCACTATCGTGTCCAAAATGATGCGTAGACCTCACACAAGTCTTCATTTAGGGAGACCTTCATATTGTTCCATTGGTTGTTTCAAATTTATAAAAAAAGAGGTGATTAAGAGTTATATTCGTTTGTTCTAGTTTGATTAGCATCAAAAGGAGCAATCTTATCACTATTACGTCCAAAACAATCCGTAGACCTCACACAAGTCTTCATTTAGGAAGAACTTCCTATTATTTCGTTGGTTGTTTCAAATTTACAAAGAAAGAGGTGATTAAGAGTTGTATTACTTCGTTCTAGTTTGATTAGCATCAACAGGAGAAACCCATGACTCGTGTTCAAAACGATGCGTACATCTCACACAAGTCTTCATTTAAGGAGACATTCTTATTATTTCATTGGTTCTCTAGACTTGTCAAAGAAAGAGGTGATTAGGTGTCATATTACTTCGTTCTATTTTGATTAGCATCAAAAGGAGCAATCCCATGACTATCGCGTTAAAAACGATGCTTACATCTCACACAAGTCTTCATTTAAGGAGGCCTTATTATTTCATTGGTTCTCTAGAATTGTCAAGGAAAGAGGTGATTAGGTGTCTTATTACTTCGTTCTAAATTGATTAGAATCAAAAAGAGCAATCCCATGACTATCGCGTTAAAAACGATGCGTAAATCTCACACAAGTCCTGATTTAGGTAGACTTTCTTATTGTTTCATTGGTTTTCTCAAATTGTCAAAAAAAGATGTGATTATGAGTCCGATGACTTTGTGCTAGTTTGATTAGCATCAAAAAGAACAATCTTATCACTAGTGCCTTCAAAACAATCTGTACATCTTACAGAAATTTTCATTTAGGGAGACCTTCTTATTATTTCATTAGTTCTCTCAAATTGTCAAAATATAGGTGATTATGAGTCTTATTACTTCGTTCTAGTAGAAATTAGCATCAAAAGGAGCAATCCCATCACTATCGCGTCCAAAACGATGCGTAGACCTCACACAAGTCTTCATTTAAGGAGACCTTCTTATTATTTCATTGGTTCTCTAGAATTGTCAAAGAAAGAGGTGATTAGTGTTGGGTTTGTACGTAACGCAATCATGCAATCAAATCACATAAATAGGGCGGAAGCGTAAGAAACTAGGTTTTCAAAATTTATACAAACCCATTACCATGATCATTCTTGTGCATCAATTATCAGTGAATGAAGAAGGAGAAAAACAGAATTATACCTTTGAAGATACAAGCTTCCTTAGGTACAAGTTCTACTCCTTTGATTCCTCTGTAGTGGCTCCTTCCCTTGAATAATGTCAGCCACCCAAATGTTTGGCCTCTAACGGTGATCCACCAAGGAAGATGAAGAACTCAGTAAGATGGGTTATTGGCTTAACCCTTGTTTCTATCTCTATAGAATATGTGTACTCCCAACTCTTGAAAAATTCACGTACCTTATTTCTGATATAAGACTCTCTTATATAGATATTAGGTTAACCCTCCTAATCCAATTAGAATAGGGTTTTATTTAATTAATTAATTAAATACTTTTAATTAATTTATATCCTAATCTTTATTAGGATTGAGAGAGAGTACTGATAATATATTAATTCCTAAACTCCTTTAGAATTAAAATAATAATAATAATAATAATATTAATAAGACTCCTCTTATTAATTTATATTTAATATTTCTAAAATATTAAATAATAAACATTAAGCTATTTAATTTATTCTATCATCATAGATTAAATTAATTATACTTAATGCATTATTACTATCATGCCATTTTCTTCTTAAATAATTCTTCTTCCTTTTATGGTGTGACCCTTTAGGTTCTCCATATTAAACCGGTTGTGAATAAATCAATTAGAACAATTCTAATCTTATTTAAATAAATAAATTAAACTAATAATCTATTTAAATAAATAACATTTATTCTACAATAGGGATAAGCCTCCCTAGCGATCAACGACTTTTCAGATAATATAGATTTCAACATTAATCATAAAAGAACCTGTGAGTTAATAGTTACCATACAATTCAATCCTTCCACCATACAATGTCCCAATTAAATATAAGACATGGATTTACTGTCAAGTCTTAATTTATTTAATCATATGTATTTCGATTAGAAAATGCACAACTCCAAATAATGCAAATTAGAAACCTCTTTCTAATTTCATTCTACCTTGGCCAAGGATTCCTGGGTTGTCATTTAACGAATCACACAGGACATATCTCCTCTTTTACTAGAGGTGGTAGATTCTTTATTGATCATTCATTATCTCCATATGTAACTCATTATACCCAAGCATACCCTATATATGCCTTAAAAGGCCTTAAGGAATTAGTCAAAGTATAATTTGTTACATACAAGATACTATGATGATCTCAAGTCCAAGGATCACATGTACTACTATCACATTAGGAATTCCTATTGACAGGCGAGTAAAACTCCATTAGGTATTCCATAGTGAGTCACGTTCAGTGAACTTATTCTCCAATAAGCACCTACATACTTGTTTTAGTGTCTCTACACAAATGACCATGAGATCAGTCATCCTCATCCAATGAGCAAGCAACGTATGTACTAATCTATCCGGATTTACTAATCCCCATTTTAGTAATCCCACAATTGGGAACTATTTTAGTTTTTAAGCTTTCTAAGAATTTAGATCTCATTATCATGATCTCATCATGATTCTAAAAGCATTGCTTAAAACTATTGGTTATTTACATATTATAAAAACAGCACCATGTAGATAATTATATGCCCTAAATGAATATTTTATTAATAAATAAATAAGATTGTTTACAAAGTATGTGCTTTGTCATCATACATGATTGGCTTGTATGCACACTACTATCAATCTCTCACTTGCACTAAAGCCAATCGCCATGGTATCTCATACCCATCTTCTCTAAGTGACGATCAAACTGCTGTTGTGTTAAAGCTTTAGTAAATGGATCTGCAATGTTGTCTTGAGAGTCTACACGCTCCAAGGTGACGTCTCCTCTTTCAATGATCTCCCTGATCAAGTGAAATCGCCGCAACACGTGTTTAGATTTCTGATGAGACCTGGGTTCCTTAGCCTGTGCAACCGCTCCGGTGTTGTCACAGTATACGGGAACTGCTTCTCCAATGCTAGGAACCACACCAAGTTCAGTTATGAACTTCTTCATCCAAGCAGCTTCCTTTGCAGCTTCACTTGCAGCTATATACTCTGCCTCTGTCACTGAATCAGCAACCGTTTGCTGCTTGGAACTCTTCCAACTCACTGCACCTCCGTTCAAGGTAAACACATACCCTGAAACAGATTTACTGTCATCTTGGTCTGTTTGAAAACTTGAGTCCGTGAATCCCTCGAGTTTTAATTCAGACCCACCGTAGACAAGAAAAATATCTTTAGTCCTTCTCAAGTACTTTATGATATTTTTCACTGCCTTCCAGTGCTCTTCTCCTGGATTCGACTGGTATCTGCTTGTTACACTAAGTGCGTGAGAAACATCCGGTCTAGTACATATCATACCGTACATGATAGATCCTATTGCAGAAGCATAAGGGATCTTACTCATACGGTCTCTCTCCTCAGGTGTCTTTGGGGCCTCTTTCTTGGAGAGATTTATTCCATGGCTCATCGGCATGAGACCTCTTTTGGAATCTTCCATGCTAAACCTCTTTAGCATCGTATCAATGTACGTTCCTTGGGATAAGCCGAGCATCCTTTTAGATCTATCTCTATAGATCTTTATCCCCAAAATATAGGATGCTTCACCCAAGTCCTTCATGGAGAAGTTTTTAGATAACCAGATTTTAATGGATTGTAACATAGGAATGTCATTCCCTATCAGTAATATATCATCAACATATAATACAAGGAATGATACTGCGCTCCCACTAACCTTCTTGTATACACATGGTTCATCCTCATTTTTGATAAAATTAAACTCTTTGATTGTCTCATCAAAACTAATGTTCCATCTACGAGAAGCTTGCTTCAACCCATAAATGGATCGTTGTAGCTTACAGACTTGATTTGTTCCAACTTTTGAAATAAATCCCTCTGGCTGTGTCATATACACATCCTCCTCAAGTTTCCCATTGAGGAAGGCCGTGTTCACGTCCATCTGCCAGATCTCATAGTCGTTGTAAGCTGCAATCGCAAGCAAAATCCGAATGGACTTGAGCATGGCTACTGGTGA
Source organism: Panax stipuleanatus (assembly GCA_020205555.1). Lineage (NCBI taxonomy): Eukaryota > Viridiplantae > Streptophyta > Magnoliopsida > Apiales > Araliaceae > Panax > Panax stipuleanatus. The sequence continues at coordinate 140,163,696 of CM035117.1, forward strand.
GAAGGTTTCATCATAGTCAACTCCTTGTCTTTGTTTAAAACCTTTTGCAACCAGTCGGGCCTTATAGGTCTCTACCTTTTCGTCTGCTCCAGTCTTTTTCTTAAAAACCCATTTACACCCAATAGGTTTAATACCTTCAGGTGGTGAAACCAAAGACCATACTTTGTTTTCATACATGGAGTCCATTTCGGATTTCATGGCTTCAAGCCATTTCCCTGAGTCTTTATTACTCATAGCCTGTTCGTAATTCAATGGATCATCATCATTCATGATGTGTACCTCATCGTTATCCTCTATAACGAATCCATACCTCTCAGGTATCTTCGGTATTCTTCCAGATTTACGAACAGGGTGTGGTACAGTAGGTTCTTTTACTTGGTTAGGTACCTGACTTTGGTCCGTGGTAACTTGTGGTTCTTGAACTTCTTCAAGATATATCTTGCTCCCACTAACCCCTTCATGGATAAACTCTTTCTCCAAGAAGGTAGCATGTTTCGCAACAAACACCTTTTGATCAGTCGGATGATAGAAATAATACCCTACGGTTTCTTTAGGGTATCCCACAAATCTACACTTATCGGATTTAGTCTGTAGCTTATCATTTTCAAACTTTTTGACATAAGCTGGACAACCCCAAGTCTTAACATGCTTAAGATTTGGTTTCCTCCCTTTCCACATCTCATATGGAGTCTTTGGGGCGGATTTGGTAGGTACCTTGTTAAGTAGGTATGCAGCCGTTTCTAGGGCATATCCCCAGAAGGAAATTAGAAGGTCGGTAAAACTCATCATGGATCGAACCATGTCCAACAGTGTTCGATTTCTCCTTTCAGATACTCCATTTAACTGTGGTGTACCTGGAGGAGTCCATTGTGAGATTATACCATTTTCTCTGAGACAATTGAGAAACTCACTGCTTAAGTATTCTCCACCTCGATCTGATCGAAGTATCTTAATACTCTTGCCCGTTTGTTTCTCTACTTCACTTCTGAACTCTTTGAACTTTTCAAATGATTCTGATTTGTATTTCATTAAATACACATATCCAAATCTTGAGTGATCATCAGTGAAAGTAATAAAATAAGAATACCCACCCCGTGCACTTATTGTCATAGGTCCACAAACGTCTATGTGAATCAATGCCAACAACTCTGTAACTCTCTCTCCTTTTCCACTTAAAAGGAGATTTAGTCATTTTACCCATGAGACAAGATTCACAAGTTGGATATGATTCATAATCAGATAGCTCGAGGAGCCCATCTTTATGCAACTTGGATAATCTTGTTTCATTGATATGACCGAGTCTACAGTGCCACATATAGGTATAATTAATATCATCTCTTTTCTTTTTCTTAATTTGTTCAATTTGAAATATATTTTCTTGTAAGTCAAGTGTATAACGTCCATTTCGCAAATTTCCAATACCATATAAAACATCGTCTTTATAAATAGAACAACCATTGTTCTTTATAATAACGTCAAAACCTTCCATATCCAATACAAAAATTGAAATAATATTTTTAATAATATTCGGAACATAATAACAATTATTAAGATAAATGGATTTACCCGAAGGCATTGCTAAATAATAAGTTCCTACAGCTAATGCAGCAACTTTTGCTCCATTTCCCACTCGTAGGATCACCTCATCTTTGTTCAGCTTTCTACTTCTGACCAGTTCCTGCACAGTATTACATATGTGAGAACCACAGCCGGTATCCAATACCCAAGTAGAATTATGACTTTCAAAAAAATTAATTTCAATCATAAACAAACCTTGATTGGAAGTCGAAGCTTCTCCAAGCTTCTTCTCTGCTAGAAACTTCTTGCAGTTCCTCTTCCAATGTCCTGGCTCATTGCAATGAAAGCACATTCCTTTAGCTGGTTCAGGTTTCTTTTGCTCCTTTTCTTTCCCTTTTCCCTTAGCCTTCTTAGATTTCTTCTTTTCAGAAGACACCTTGGGCCTCTTCCTTTTATTGGAAGAATCCACCATCAAGACATGGTTCTTCTTGGATGAGAAGTGACCTTATGCAGTTTTCAGCATGTTAAGCAGCTCAGGTAAGCTGACATCTAGCTTATTCATGTGAAAATTAACCACAAACTGCGAGAAGGTCTCAGGGAGTGATTGCAAGACCAAGTCTTGACTCAACTCCCCATCCATGACGAACCCAAGCTGTCCAAGGCGTTCAATCAAATTGATTACCTTCAGAACATGAGTCTCGACGGCAGTGCCCTCGGTCATCCGAGATCGGAAGAGCTCCTTAGATATCTCATATCTAGCAGTCCTACTCTGTTCACCATACAACTCCTTGAGGTGAAGCAGCATAGTAGGAGCATCCATTTTTTCGTGCTGACGCTGAAGCTCGTTATTCATGGATGCAAGCATGATGCATTGAGCCACAAATGCATCATCTTGCCACTTATTGAAAGTGGCAATCTCTTCCTCAGAGGCTGTTTCTGAAACAGATTCAAGGATAGTGGAATTTAGGACATAAGAAATCTTTTCAGCAGTGAGAACAATTCTCAGATTTCTTAGCCAGTCCTCATAATTCGGGCCGGTAAGCTTATTTGCATCAAGTATGCTTCGTAGTGAGATTAGTGATTTTGACATTTTTAAAATTCTGCATGTGAAAAGACAACATTTTAGCAAACATTCATTTTATTAACTTTGCATACCAAAATAAATTTAGGTCTTTATTTTAAATTGGTATCTCCCACTATTTTCATCAAACTATATTACCCTCACTCATATAGTTCGGCAACATCTAATTAAAGATTTGCTAGTGAGATTAAGGATCCCATTTCAAATGTATATAACCTTGTGGATAGCACAACAAGCGATATACAAATAAATAGGTAGACAACTCTTGTCAATTACATCACCATGTAACTCCTTTTATTTTGCCTCTTAAATCATAATGGTCATGTGTGTGCACATCCGAACTAAAATGATTTAAGTTAAGTCCAGCCTAGCACTTCCATAAATTCAAAAAAGAAAAATTTTCATCCTTGTGGATAGCACAACAAGACTAGATCGTTTAATTTTCTTGATAAGCATCAAATGTGATTAATTAACATCTTAAATATTCAATACTAGCCTTGTGGATAGCACAACAAACTCATATTAAATATTTAATACTCTATTAACTAATCATGCTAGAAGGCGACGTTCGATATTCCAAATATCATTTGAACGCTTCAGACTTAATAATATTTCTTTGAGGGGTTTGTTATTATTTGTCTCATCTTTTTAAGCGCGCATGCACATATATATATAAAATACGCGTCATTTTATTAAACATGCGAAGCATGTTTGTATAAAATATAATATATATAATATTTAGCATGCAATATAGAATACTATATTCTACCCGGATTGATTATGGGCTTTTATTTTAGTTTGGTTCACTAGAGCCACCAAGTGAACCAAAAGGTCAAACCTAGGAGTGCAAAAATTTAAATTTAAACGTAACTGTTACATTTAAACCCGGGCTCCATACAAACGGGTCTTCACGCGCTCCTTGCTCCTTGGTTTCCAGTTTCTTCAAGATAATTCTAACTATCTCTATTACATAAATTATTTTTAAATAGAAACCTTGATCAGCAGTCAAGGGGAAGTACATAGAAGGGAGATAGAATTTTACATCGAGAATAAAATCAGAGAAGACGAGGTACGCAGACCCCATTTTATAAAACCCATACATTTAAGCATTCAACCAAAATAAAATCCAATCACATTGGTCATAGTCCATAATCAATCCCTTTTATTACCATACATATTATCATACGTATCAATAAAACTTATTCATCTCATGAAAATAAATTCATTCCATATATGTATTAATATCAGTTAATGGGCAAAAGTTTGCTAAACTTTGTTTTTGGAAAAATAAACTCCTTTATTTCATTCAAAAACAATTCCAAATTAAACTCTTTAATTTTAGCAATTCTGAAATCTCATTTCATATAAAATAAACATCTTTATTTTAAACCTTTATTAATTAAATAAACCATTCATTTAATTAAATAAAACAAAAAAAAATTCAGTTCATGTCCAGTGGCGCAGCTGCGCCAAGAATGTAAAGGGAACCGGCGCAGCTGTGCAGCATGAAAACTAGGAACAGCACCCGGCGCAGCTGCGCAGCAATATTGCCTTGTACCGGCGCAGCTGCGCAGCTTCGCAGAATCTGAAAAATTTTTGTTGCCCAGAACTCGATCCAATCGCATATCATACATGTATGGAATCACATAGACTGATAAGTAGCACAAGATTGGCTTTGATACCACTGTTGGGTTTGTACGTAACGCAATCATGCAATCAAATCACATAAATAGGGCGGAAGCGTAAGAAACTAGGTTTTCAAAATTTCTACAAACCTATTACCATGATCATTCTTGTGCATCAATTATCAGTGAATGAAGAAGGAGAAAAACAGAATTATACCTTTGAAGATACAAGCTTCCTCAGGTACAAGTTCTACTCCTTTGATTCCTTTGATTCCTCTGTAGTGGCTCCTTCCCTTGATCAATGTCAGCCACCCAAATGTTTGGCCTCTAACGGTGATCCACCAAGGAAGATGAAGAACTCAGTAAGATGGATTATTGGCTTAACCCTTGTTTCTATCTCTATAGAATATGTGTACTCCCAACTCTTGAAAAATTCACGTACCTTATTTCTGATATAAGACTCTCTTATATAGATATTAGGTTAACCCTCATAATACAATTAGAATAGGGTTTTATTTAATTAATTGATTAAATACTTTTAATTAATTTATATCCTAATCTTTATAAGGATTGAGAGAGAGTACTGATATTATATTAATTCTTAAACTCCTTTAGAATTAAAATAATAATAATAATAATAATATTAATAAGACTCCTCTTATTAATTTATATTTAATATTTCTAAAATATTAAATAATAAACATTAAGCTATTTAATTTATTCTATCATCATAGATTAAATTAATTATACTTAATGCATTATTACTATCATGCCATTTTCTTCTTAAATAATTCTTCTTCCTTTTATGGTGTGACCCTTTAGGTTCTCCATATTAAACCGGTTGTAAATAAATCAATTAGAACAATTCTAATCTTATTTAAATAAACAAATTAAACTAATAATCTATTTAAATAAATAACATTTATTCTACAATAGGGATAAGCCTCCCTAGCGATCAACGACTTTTCTGATAATATAGATTTCAACATTAATCATAAAAGAACCTGTGAGTTAATAGTTACCGTACAATTCAATCATTCCACCATACAATGTCCCAATTAAATATAAGACATGGATTTACTGTCAAGTCTTAATTTATTTAATCATATGTATTTCGATTAGAAAATGCACAACTCCAAATAATGCAAATTAGAAACCTCTTTCTAATTTCATTCTACCTTGGCCAAGGATTCCTGGGTTGTCATTTAACGAATCACACAGGACATATCTCCTCTTTTACTAGAGGTGGTAGATTCTTTATTGATCATTCATTATCTCCATATGTAACTCATTATACCCAAGCATACCCTATATATGCCTTAAAAGGCCTTAAGGAATTAGTCAAAGTATAATTTGTTACATACAAGATACTATGATGATCTCAAGTCCAAGGATCACATGTACTACTATCACATTAGGAATTCCTATTGACAGGCGAGTAAAACTCCATTAGGTATTCCATAGCGAGTCACGTTCAGTGAACTTATTCTCCAATAAGCACCTACATACTTGCTTTAGTGTCTCCACACAAATGACCATGAGATCAGTCATCCTCATCCAATGAGCAAGCAACATATGTACCAATCTATCCGGATTTACTAATCCCCATTTTAGTAATCCCACAATTGGGAACTATTTTAGTTTTTAAGCTTTCTAAGAATTTAGATCTCATTATCATGATCTCATCATGATTCTAAAAGCATTGCTTAAAACTATTGGTTATTTACATATTACAAAAACAGCACCATGTAGATAATTATATGCCTTAAATGAATATTTTATTAATAAATAAATAAGATTGTTTACAAAGTATGTGCTTTGTCATCATACATGATTGGCTTGTATGCACACTACTATCAATTAGGAGTCCTATTACTTCTATCTATTTTGATTTGCATCAAAATGAGCAATCCCATGACTATCGCATTCAAAACGATGCGTATATCTCACAAAAGTCTTCATTTAAGTAGACCTTCTTATTATTTCATTGGTTCTCTAGAATTGTTAAAGAAAGAGGTCATTAGGTGTCCTATTACTTTGTTCTAATTTAATTAGCATCAAAAGGAGAAATCCCATGACTATCGCGTTAAAAACGATGCGTACATCTCACACAAGTCATGATTTAGGGAGACCTTCTTATTGTTTCATTGGTTTTGTCAAATTGTCAAAGAAAGAGGTGATTATGAGTCCTATGACTTCGTTCTAGTTTTTTTTTGCTAAGTTTGGTTTGTTATAAAAAGAAGAAACATATACAACGGCAAAGGGGCATACCCCAGAATATAGTAAATTCATCTAGTAGCATTCCATTAGTTGAAATGACTACAAGAGGAATGAAATCCCCAACAAGATTAAAATTAAAATAAGAGCCAATTACAGTAATATTGACATAAAGAAGTGGCTTTGATAAACTTTTTGCACGATAAGAGTCTGGATTTATTTAAGTGGATCATGTCTGCAACAATAACTGGGGCAGGAGCAAGTGAATTCCTATAGAGCTTCGAATTCCTGGTTTCCCACACTTTGTAGAAACAGGTAGCAATAGAGAGAAATAAATGTTTTTGGTAAGCATTGAACCAATAAAGGTGCTAAGGTAGGTGATAAGATCATCGCAGATAATAGGCACATTACCAAGTCCTCTTGGCTCAATGGTAAAACAATTACTCAAAAGGCTTTGAGTCCAAGAGGTCTTGGGATCCAATCCTGCCCAAGGCAGAAATGTTAAGATTTCAGCTTAAAATAGCCAGAAAAGGGAACAATTTTATCACTTGTACCTTCAAAAAGATATGTACATCTCACACAAGTCTTCATTTAGAAAGACCTTCTTATTATTTCATTAGTTCTCTCAAATTGTCAAAATATAGGTCATTATATGTCCTATTACTTTGTTCTAGTTGAAATTAGCATCAAAAGGAGCAATCCCATCACTATCGAGTCCAAAACGATTCGTAGACCTCACACAAGTCTTCATTTAAGGAGGCCTTTATATTGTTTCATTGGTTGTTTCAAATTTATAAATAAAGAGGTGATTAAGAGTTGTATTACTTCGTTCTAGTTTGATTAAGGTCAAAAAGAGAAACCTATGACTCGCATTCAAAACCATGCGTACATCTCACACAAGTCTTCATTTAAGAACCTTCTTATTATTTCATTGGTTCTCTAGAATTATAAAAGAAATAGGTGATTAGGTGTCCTATTACTTCGTTCTATTTTGATTAGCATCAAAAGTAGCAATCCCATGACTATCGAGTTATAAACGATGAGTACGTCTCACACAAGTCTTGATTTAGGTAGACTTTCTTATTGTTTCATTGGTTCTCCCAAATTGTCAAAGAAAGATGTGATTATGAGTCCTATGACTTCGTTCTAGTTTGATTAGCCTCAAAATAAACAATCTAATGCCTTCAAAATGATCCTTACATCTCATACAAGTTTTCATTTAGGGAGACCTTCTTATTGTTTCATTTGTTCTCTCAAATTTTTAAAATATAGGTGATAATGAGTCTTATTACTTTGTTCTAGTAGAAATTAGCATCAAAAGGAGCAATCCCATCACTATCGTGTCCAAAATGATGCGTAGACCTCACACAAGTCTTCATTTAGGGAGACCTTCATATTGTTTCATTGGTTGTTTCAAATTTACAAAGAAAGTGGTGATTAAAAGTTATATTACTTTGTTCTAGTTTGATTAGCATCAAAAGGAGCAATCTGATCACTATCGCATCCAAAACGATCCGTAGACCTCACACAAGTCTTCATTTAGGGAGACCTTCATATTGTTTCATTGGTTGTTTTAAATTTACAAAGAAAGAGGTGAGTAAGAGTTGTATTATTTCGTTCTAGTTTGATTAGCGTCAAAAGGAGAAACCCATGACTCGCGTTCAAAACTGCATACTGCTCACACAAGTCTTCATTTAGGAAGACCTTCTTATTGTTTCATTGGTTCTCTAAAATTGTCAAAGAAAGAGGTGATTAGGTGTCCTATTACTTCGTTCTAAATTGAGTAACATCAAAAGGAGCAATCTCATGACTATCGCATTAAAAACGATGCGTACATCTCAAACAAGTCTTGATTTTGGTAGAATTTCTTATTGTTTAATTGGTTCTCTCAAATTATCCAAGAAAGATGTGATTATGAGTCCTATAACTTCGTTCTAGTTTGATTAGCATCAAAAGGAGCAATCCTATCACTAGTTCCTTCAAAACGATGCGTATATCTCACACAAGTCTTCATTTAAGGAGATCTTCTTATTATTTCATTAGTTCTCTAGAATTGTCAAAGAAAGAGGTGATTAGGTGTCCTATTACTTCGTTCTAAGTTGATTAGCATCAAAAGGGGCAATCACATAACTATCGCTTTAAAAATAATGCGTACATCTCACACAAGTCTAGATTTAAGTAGACTTTTTTATTGTTTTATTGGTTATTTCTCAAATTGTCAAAGAAAGATGCGACTATTAGTCCGATGACTTCGTGCTAGTTTGATTAGTATCAAAAGGAACAATCTTATCACTAGTGCCTTCAAAACGATCTGTACATCTTACACAAGTCTTCATTTAGGGAGACCTTCTTATTATTTCATTAGTTTTCTCAAATTGTCAAAATATAGGTGATTATAAGTCTTATTACTCCGTTATAGTTGAAATTAGCATCAAAAGGAGCAATCCCATCACTATCGTGTCCAAAACGATATGTAGACCTCACACAAGTCTTCATTTAGGGAGACCTTCATATTGTTCCATTGGTTGTTTCAAATTTACAAAGAAAGAGGTGATTAAGAGTTATATTAGTTTGTTCTAGTTTGATTAGCATCAAAAGGAGCAATCTCATCACTATCGTGTCCAAATCAATCCGTAGACCTCACACAAGTCTTCATTTAGGAAGACCTTCATATTGTTTCATTGGTTGCTTCAAATTTACAAAGAAAGAGGCGATTAAGAGTTGTATTACTTCGTTCTAGTTTAATTAGCATCAAAAGGAGAAACCCATGACTCGCGTTCAAAACCATGCATACATCTCACGCAAGTCTTAATTTAAGGAGACCTTCTTATAATTTTCATTGGTTCTATAGAGTTGTCAAAGAAAAGGGTGATTAGGTGTCCTATTACTTCGTTCTAATTTGATTAGCATAAAAAGGAGCAATCCCATGACTATCGCGTTAAAAATGATGTGTACATCTTACACAAGTCTTGATTTAGGTAGACTTTCTTATTATTTTATTAGTTCTCTTAAATTATCAAAGAAATATGTGATTATGAGTCGTATGACTTCTTTCTAGTTTGATTAGAATCCAAAAGAACAATCTTATCACTAGAACCTTCAAAACGTTTCGTACATCTCATACAAGTCTTCATTTAGGGAGACCTTCTTATTATTTCATTAGTTCTCTCAAATTGTCAAAATATAGGTGATTATGAGTCCTATTACTGAGTCCTAGTAGAAATTAGCATCAAAAGGAGCAATCCCATCACTATCGTGTCCAAAACGATGCGTAGACCTCACACAAGTCTTCATTTAAGGAGACCTTCTTATTATTTCATTGGTTCTCTAGAATTGTCAAAGAAAGAGGTGATTAGGAGTTCTATTACGTCATTCTATTTTGATTAGCATCAAAAGGACCAATCCCATGACTATCGCGTTCAGAACGATGCGTACAACTCACACAAATCTTCATTTAAGGAGGCCTTCTTATTATTTCATTGGTTCTCTAGAATTGTTAAAGAAAAAGGTCATTAGGAGTCATATTACTTCGTTCTAATTTTATTAGCATCAAAAGGAGCAATCCCATGACTATCGCGTTAAAAACGATGATTACATCTCACACAAGTCCTGATTTAGGTAGACTTTCTTATTGTTTCATTGGTTCTCTCAAATTGTCAAAGAAAGATGTGATTATGAGCCCGATGACTTCGTGCTAGTTTGATTAGCATCAAAAGGAACAATCTTATCACTAGTGCCTTCAAAACGATCTGTACATCTTACAGAAGTTTTCATTTAGGGGGACCTTCTTATTATTTCATTAGTTCTCTCAAATTGTCAAAATATAGGTGATTATGAGTCCTATTACTTCGTTCTAGTAGAAATTAGCATCAAAAGGAGCAATCCCATCACTATCGCGTCCAAAATGATGCGTATACCTCACACAAGTCTTCATTTAAGTAGACCTTCTTATTATTTCATTGGTTCTCTAGAATTGTCAAAGAAAGAGGTAATTAGGAGTCCTATTACTTCTTTCTATTTTGATTAGCATCAAAATGAGCAATCCCATGACTATCGCATTCAAAACGATGCGTATATCTCACGGAAGTCTTCATTTAAGGAGACCTTCTTATTATTTCATTGGTTGTCTAGAATTGTTAAAGAAAAAGGTCATTAGGAGTCCTATTACTTCGTTCTAATTTAATTAGCATCAAAAGGAGAAATCCCATGACTATCGGGATAAAAACGATACGTACATCTCACACAAGTCATGATTTAGGGAGACCTTCTTATTGTTTCATTGGTTTTGTCAAATTGTCAAAGAAAGAGGTGATTATGAGTCCTATAACTTCGTTCTAGTTTTTTTCTGTGCTAAGTTTGGTTTGTTATAAAAAGAAGAAACATATAGAACGGCAAAGGAGCTTACCCCAGAATATAGTAAATTCATCTAGTGGCATTCCATTAGATGAAATGACTATAAGAGGAATGAAATCCCCAACAAGATTAAAATCAAAATAAGAGCCAATTACATTAATATTGACATAAAGAAGTGGCTTTGATAAGATTTTTGCACGATGAAAGTCTGGCTTTATGTAAGTGGATCACGTCTGCTGCAATAACTGGGGCAGGAGCAAGTGAATTCCTATGGAGCTTCGAATTCCTGGCTTCCCACACTTTGTAGAAACAGATTGCAATAGAGAGACATAAGATGTTTTTGGTAAGCATTGAGCCACTAAAGGTGCTAAGGTAGGTGATAAGATCATCTCAGATAATAGGCACATTACCAAGTCCTCTTGGCTCAATGGTAAAACAACTACTCAAAAGGCTTTGAGTCCAAGAGGTCTTGGGATCCATTCCGGCCCAAGGCAGAAATGTAATGATTTCAGCTTAAAAAAGCAAAAAGATATGTACATCTCACACAAGTCTTCATTTAGAAAAGACCTTCTTATTGTTTCATTAGTTCTCTCAAATTGTCAAAATGTAGGTCATTATGAGTCCTATTACTTCGTTCTAGTTGAAATTAGCATCAAAAGGAGCAATCCCATCACTATCGCGTCCAAAACGATCCGTAGACCTCACACAAGTCTTCATTTAAGGAGGCCTTCATATTGTTTCATTGGTTGTTTCAAATTTATAAATAAAGGGGTGATTAAGAGTTGTATTACTTCGTTCTAGTTTGATTAGCGTCAACATGAGAAACCCATAACTCGCATTCAAAACCATGCGTACATCTCACACAAGTTTTCATTTAAGGACCTTCTTATTATTTCATTGGTTCTCTAGAATTGTCAAAGAAATAGGTGATTAGGTGTCCTATTACTTCGTTCTATTTTGATTAGCATCAAAAGTAGCAATCCCATGACTATCGAGTTATAAACGATGAGTACGTCTCACACAAGTCTTGATTTAGGTAGACTTTCTTATTGTTTCATTGGTTCTCCCAAATTGTTAAAGAAAGATGTGATTATGAGTCCTATTACTTCGTTTTAGTTTGATTAGCATCAAAATAAACAATCTAATGCCTTCAAAACGATCCTAACATCTCACACAAGTTTTTAATTAGGGAGACCTTCTTATTATTTCATTTGTTCTCTCAAATTTTTAAAATATAGGTGATAATGAGTCTTATTACTTTGTTCTAGTAGAAATTAGCATCAAAAGGAGCAATCCCATCACTATCGTGTCCAAAACGATGCGTAGACCTCACACAAGTCTTCATTTAGGGAGACCTTCATATTGTTTCATTGGTTGTTTCAAATTTACAAAGAAAGAGGTGATTAAAAGTTATATTACTTTTTTCTAGTTTGATTAGCATCAAAAGGAGCAATCTCATCACTATCGCGTCCAAAACGATCCGTAGACCTCACACAAGTCTTCATTTAGGGAGATCTTCATATTGTTTCATTGGTTGTTTTAAATTTACAAAGAAAGAGGTGACTAAGAGTTGTATTATTTCGTTCTAGTTTCATTAGCGTCAAAAGGAGAAACCCATGACTCGCGTTCAAAACCATGCGTACATCTCACACAAGTCTTCACTTAAGGAGACCTTCTTAATATTTCATTGGTTCTCTAGAATTATCAAAGAAAGAGGTGATTAGGTGTCCTATTACTTCGTTCTAAATTGAGTAACATCAAAAGGAGCAATCTCATGACTATCGCATTAAAAACGATGCGTACATCTCACAAAAGTCTTGATTTTGGTAGAATTTCTTATTGTTTAATTGGTTCTTTCAAATTGTCAAAGAAAGATGTGATTATGAGTCCTAAAACTTCGTTCTAGTTTGATTAGCATCAAAAGGAGAAATCATATCACTAGTTCCTTCAAAACGATGCGTATATCTCACACAAGTCTTCATTTAAGGAGACCTTCTTATTATTTCATTAGTTCTCTAGAATTGTCAAAGAAAGAGGTGATTAGGTGTCCTATTACTTCGTTCTAAGTTGATTAGCATCAAAAGGGGCAATCACATAACTATTGCTTTAAAAATAATGCGTACATCTCACACAAGTCTAGATTTAAGTAGACTTTCTTATTGTTTTATTGGTTTTTTCTCAAATTGTCAAAGAAAGATGTGATTATTAGTCCGATGACTTTGTGCTAGTTTGATTAGCATCAAAAAAAAACAATCTTATCACTAGTGCCTTCAAAACGATCTGTACATCTTACACAAGTCTTCATTTACCTTATTATTTCATTAGTTTTCTTAAATTGTCAAAATATAGGTGATTATGAGTCTTATTACTTCGTTCTAGTTGAAATTAGCATCAAAAGGAGCAATCCCATCACTATCGTGTCCAAAACGATGCGTAGACACACAAGTCTTCATTTAGGGAGACCTTCATATTGTTCCATTGGTTGTTTCAAATTTACAAAGAAAGAGGTGATTAAGAGTTATATTAGTTTGTTCTAGTTTGATTAGCATCAAAAGGAGCAATCTCATCACTATCGCGTCCAAAACAATACGTAGACCTCACACAAGTCTTCATTTAGGAAGACTGTGACGCCCCCAAATCCAGGTTCTCTAACCTCAGATTCGGTGCTCACGATCTATCATCATCATAAGCATTCTATAACTATTACGGAATAATAAACATACATTATGCATTATAATAAAGTTTCATAACATGGTCCTAAGGTCTTCCTAACCTTAACTTAAACACACCATTCATATTACAAAAAGTTTACATAAGAAATCCCATTAGATAATAATAATATTCATTCTAAACTATTCCTGGATTTTGCCCTTGCCCTTGTCCTTCGTATTGGATTCTTCAGGCTTAGCTGAAATAAATGTCATGATATAGCAAGGGTAAGCAACTAATTTGCTTAGCAAGTTTATATACAAGGGAGATATATCATAACTGGAAAGAAGTTTTGCTTTCAATGTTCAACAATAATATAAGGTTGTGAAGGAACATGAATTAATAATTAACAATTGAATATTCGAATAATTGAATAACATGAACTGAGTGGTTTTGAAATAACCATGAACATTTGCCAAGGTTCTCAGTCATTTAAACTGGACCTCTTAATAAATTTTGGTATTCAAGGGGATCAGCCTTTCATACCTCGTGATTTATGCATAAACACTTAATAATCTGGTATTGATATCATGCCTTAATCAAATTCGTCCTTTTCTCAGTCTAGAGTTCTTATCATAACAATTTAATAAGAACAGCTTTTTAAAACACATTTGATTTAACAAATTTAAACATGCTTGATCTAGCTGATACAATTAGCATAGATCTATCTCATAAACAGTTCATGAATGAAGAACTTAAATTTAATTCACAGTTCAATAATAGTAGAACAGGAATTCAATTGCACAAAGTGCGAATTTCAATAATCATTATAGATGTAAATAATCATCAATAATTATTCACTAATATGCTTTGAAAATAATAACTCGAGTTTGAGTTAGGAAACTTGCCTCGTCTGTAGATTACGGCTACGCAATTAATTTATATCCACTATGCAGTTAAATTATCTTCATTTGAGAGACCTATATTTAATCTTTCAATTAGTCATAGTATAACATTAGATTATGTAATCACATAAATATTATACATTACATTTAGTTCTTATAAACATTATCCTGTCTTGATAATGTTACTACTAAATAACAACATATTATTAATCTTGATAATATCTAATTCATCTCTTAGTATTATTAGTTCCCTAATAATACTTTCATTTGCTTACTAATATTATTAACATCTTAATAATATTTTAATACCTTACTAATATTATTAATCCTCTTAATAATATTTTAATTATTCATTAACATTATTATTTAATAATATCTTACTTATGCTTTAGTATCATTAATCATTTAATAATATTTTATTCATTTACTAATATTATTAATCATTTAATAATATTTTATTTATTCACTAATATTATTAATCATTTAATAATATCTTGTTCCATTACTAATACTATTAATCATTTAATAATACTTTAATCATTTATCAATGCTTAAATCAAGTATTATTAACCATTTAATAATATTTTAAAGAAATTTTAATCTTAATATTTTTATTTACTTATCAATATCATATTCTAATATTATTAATATCATAATAATATTTTAATAATTTATTAGATTAATAAACAATTTATTCTAATTGTTCACCCTTTATTAAACCTCTTATTTAATATCCACAAAAGGTCATAAATAATATTTCTTATCATAAATTACCAAAGTGTTCTAAGATAGTCATGATATGATATATTATGAGTATTCAAGCATAAAAATCACATTTTTCTTATTAAAGACATCATTTAACTATTTATTTCCTTTTATTCATAACTTAATCATTTTTAGAAAAAATAGTAAACTGATTCCAAAAATTCGTTGCTTCTGTATTTTGACAGAATATGAACCCACAAGGATCCCCAAATTTTTCTGGAATTTTAGAAAATGATCTACTATTTTTAAAGTTCCCAAAACACTCGGATCTTGCTTCATTTTTAATAAATTGATCTTTACTCAGAAAATTCTGATATTTTCAGGGTATGCTCTCCTAGTATATGTGAACCTACTGTAAAAATTTCGGAATTTTCCAGTGTAGACACCGTGAGATATTCGAAGGTAAAGTTTCAGGAGTCCTTTACGGAAATAGTCATTACGTACAATCTATAACTCGAAACATGCCCATTCTTTTTCCTACATGTAGATAACTTCTCAAGGTACATCTGTGAATTTTCCCAGATTTTTAAAAGATATGAAACCGTCCGAAACAGACCCAAGAAAAATGGGACAGAAACTATTTTAGGTTTTTTTCTTTTCTTTTGAACCCTTAACATTCCAAGTGGGCTGTTTTGGGGAAATCAGTTCCAAAGGTTTCAAAACTTGCTAGATTTGTGTTCTATCACTTGGGTTTACTAGATAACTCATGTATCTAGCACCCCCCTTCGACGGATCACAAATCTAAGTTGGAAAACTTGAGTTATACAAGATTTAGTGGAAGAAAACAAGAGTTTTCACCCTTGGAGAACATATGCTCATATCCTTCCTCTAAGCCTTTGACCTAACACTCAAGATACTTAGTTCTATACATGATGATATGTAGGACTAGGGTATCTTGAGTATTTGTTCATAACTCCAACAAAACTCAAGCTATAAAACAAAGTAGAAGAAGAAGATGAAGGTTAGGTTATACCTTGATTTAATGGCAACCTTCCTTGATTTACCAAAGTAAGTGATGAACTTTGGATGCATGAACAAACTAGCACTTCTCTCTCTCTATATATATGGCCAAAACTCTCTCTCTTTTCTCTCTCTAGAAGTGGCTAGCTTGGGAGAAAATTATAAGAGGAAGAATGAGAGAAGAAATGAAATGAAATAAAAGGATACTTACAAAAAATATAGATACACTTAGTGTATCTAGCTATTATCCCCCATACTTTCTTTACCCCATGGATAGAAGCTTTGCCTTATCACTTTAATTAGTCTAATCATGATTAAGGATGCTTAATAAAGTGGCAACCAATGGGAGCTTGACAACCATGTCCTTTTGTGTAAGAGTTACTACTAATGGACATTGCTTAGCTTAATTAGTTGCCTTAAAAGGCCTAATATGGCTTGTCATTATGTCCCATTTTAACTCCCAATTTGCTTTTATTTTTAATGCCCAATTTTGATTAATCAAATGTCTACAATACCCTTAACCAAGTGGGCTAAGTATTGGTTTGCATTTTATTTCATTTGGGCTTCCTCCTTAATTGTTTTGGGCTATGTAATAAACATAGTCTAGCAATTTTAATATGCGTTACCCAATTTGATTATTTAGGGTTTTCATTCCTTATCTTATGAAATTTAATTACCTATACATGTGACTTTAGCTCATAACCTAATTAGGTTCACAAGAATTAGGTTTAAAATTATTAGTGACTTGAAATAATAAGATTATCCACTTAAGTTAGTATACATATTAAATACTAACCTCTCATTATCACCATAACCCTTAGGTTATTTAATTGTCTCACCTAATGTATAATTAGGTTACGAAGCTTTCATTTTTAATGAAATCTGTAAATGTATATATCCATAACTATAGCATACATGTTAATTGACCCATGCACCACTTCACATATTTTGTCACATATTAAATCACTGTATAACACAAATTTTTAAATATTAATAATGTACATACATATATAGTGACTTAAAATTCACGGTTATTACATCCTCCCCCCCTTATAAGAATTTCGTCCCCGGAATTGCCTATAGGGTTACTCAAAAAGATGTGGATAATTTTCCCTCATCCTTTCTTCGAGTTCCCACGTAGCTTCTTCAGCATTGTGGTTCCTCTAAAGAACCTTTACAGAATGTATAACCTTATTTCGCAATTTCTGTTCTTTTCTATCTAAAATTCCAACTGGAATTTCCTCGTACGATAAATCCTTTTTTACCTGAATTGGCTCGTACGATATCACGTGCTTGTAATCAGGCTTGTATGGTCGTAGCACTGACACATGAAACACATTATGAATATGTTCCAGTTCAGGAGGTAGAGCTACCTCATACGCCACTTCGCCTATCTTCCTCAAGATCTCGAAAGGTCCAATAAATCTCGGACTCAGTTTACCTTTCTTTCCAAACCTTATCTTCCCTTTCCAGGGAGATACTTTCAAAAATGCATGGCTTCCCACCTCAAAATCTCTCTTCTGGCGATGTAAGTCTGCATACTTCTTCTGGCGATCTTGAGCTGCTACCAGTCGGGCTCTTATCACCTTGATGATCTCTATAGTCTGCTGTACCAGTTCTGGTCCCAACAGTCGAAGTTCACCCACTTCATCCCAGTATAAGGGCGTTCTACATTTCCTTCCATACAGTGCTTC
This sequence comes from Panax stipuleanatus, assembly GCA_020205555.1. Taxonomy (NCBI): domain Eukaryota; kingdom Viridiplantae; phylum Streptophyta; class Magnoliopsida; order Apiales; family Araliaceae; genus Panax; species Panax stipuleanatus. The sequence continues at coordinate 140,181,463 of CM035117.1, forward strand.
GTACGGCGGCATTCCGATGCTGGCGTGATAGCTATTGTTGTATGCGAACTCTACTAATGGAAGATGATCCTCCCAGCTACCCTTAAAGTCCATCACACAAGCTCTGAGCATGTCTTCAAGTGTTTGAATCGTTCTCTCGCTTTGCCCATCGGTCTGCGGATGATACGCAGTGCTCATCCGTAGTTGCGTCCCCATTCTTTCCTGAAGACTCTTCCAGAAGTTTGACGTGAATCGCGGATCTCTATCCGACACAATAGATACTGGTACGCCATGCCTCGAGATAATTTCTTTGATATACAATTTGGCTAGCTGGTCCAAACTATACCTGATCTTGATCGGCAAGAAGTGAGCCGACTTCGTAAGACGATCTACAATCACCCATATGGCGTCGTGTCCCTTTTGCGTTGCTGGAAGTCCCACCACAAAATCCATCGTGACGTGTTCCCACTTCCACTCTGGAATCTCTAAAGGCTGTAGTAATCCACTCGGTCGTTGATGCTCTACCTTGACTCTCTGACAAGTTAGACATCTACTGACGCATTCTGCAACCTCTCTCTTCATATTTGGCCACCAAAAGTGTTGACGCAAATCTTGATACATTTTTGTGCTTCCTGGGTGTATCGAGTACCTCGTACTGTGCGCTTCTTGCAAAATCTCTTCTCTTAGTTTTGGTACTAGCGGTACCCAAATTCGCCCTTCGAATCTCAGCAGTCCGGTGCCATCAATCTTGTATTTCAATTCATCCCCTTCAGCTAACCGTTTCTTGATGTTGTCGCAATCTTCGTCCTTCTCTTGAGCCTCTTTAACTTTATCTAATAGAGTCGGGCTCGCTGTCACTGTAAATAATTTCTCGTTGGTCTCCATCGGATACTTAACCTCTAAGTCAAGTCGTTCGAAATCTTTCACCAACTCCTCTTGAATGGTCAACTTCAATAACTTCTCTCTGCCTTTTCTGCTCAGAGCATCTGCCACTACATTTGCTTTTCCTGGATGGTACAGAATCTCACAATCATAATCCTTGATCAATTCTAGCCATCGGCGCTGCCTCATATTTAGCTCTTTCTGCGTGAAGATATACTTCAGACTCTTGTGATCCATATATATCTCACACTTCTTTCCATACAAATAGTGCCTCCAAATCTTCAAGGCAAAAACTACTGCTGCTAATTCCAGGTCATGAGTCGGATAACCCTTCTCATAGTCCTTCAGCTGACGTGAAGCGTACGCAATGACCTTGCCATGCTGCATCAGTACACAGCCAAGACCCTTGTGTGACGCATCACTATACACTACAAATCCTCCCGTGTTGTCTGGTAAAGTCAACACAGGTGCCTGACTGAGCCTCTTCTTCAATTCCATGAAACTCTCTTCACATTTCTCCGTCCAAACGAACTTCACTGCCTTTCTGGTAAGGTTGGTCAACGGTGATGCTATCTTTGAAAAATCTTGGATGAATCTCCGATAGTATCCTGCTAATCCCAAGAAACTCCTAATTTCTGTCGGCGTTGTTGGCTGTTCCCAGTTGATAACCGCTTCAACCTTTGCTGGATCCACCGAAACACCATCCTTGTCGATAACGTGACCCAAAAACTGCACTCTTCGCAACCAAAACTCACACTTGGAGAACTTTGCATACAACTTCTCCCTCCTTAACGTTTCCAAAACTATCCTTAGATGTTCAGCGTGCTCTTCCTCTGTCTCTGAATATACCAGAATGTCATCGATGAACACGACAACAAACTTATCCAAATACTGTTTAAACACTCTATTCATCAAGTCCATGAATGCTGCTGGCGCATTCGTCAACCCAAAAGACATTACCAGAAACTCAAAGTGTCCATACCGAGTTCTGAATGCCGTCTTTGGAACATCCTCCTGCCTCACCTTCAGTTGGTGATAACCGGTCCTCAAGTCGATTTTTGAAAAATATTTCGCCCCCTTCAACTGATCAAACAAATCGTCGATCCTGGGCAACGGGTACTTGTTCTTAATGGTGACATTGTTCAACTCCCGGTAGTCGATACAAAGCCTTAATGACCCATCCTTCTTCTTTACGAATAAGACTGGTGCTCCCCACGGTGATACGCTCGGTCGAATGTATCCCTTATCTAACAATTCTTGTAGTTGAATCATCAGTTCCTTCATTTCTACCGGAGCCATACGATACGGTGCTTTGTATACCGGTGATGTCCCTGGTGCCAAATCGATAACAAACTCTATCTCTCTATCTGGTGGCAATCCCGGAATCTCATCTGGGAAGATATCAACGAATTCCCTTACAATGGGTATCTGACCCAGTTCACCCTCGACTCTACGGGTATCCACAACGTGAGCCAAATAACCTATACAACCTTTCCTAAGCAACTTCTTTGCTTGCATCATCGTCAGACAACAAGATTGTCTCGGTAATTTACTGCCATGAAATACCACCTTTGACTTATTCGGAGTCTTTAGGTGTACGCACTTTTTCTTACAGTCAATGACCGCCCCGTGACTTGATAACCAATCCATCCCGAGGATTACATCAAACTCTCCAAGACGAATCGGTATCAAATCCACGTTAAGCTTAAACCCTCTAACATCAGCACAACAGTTCCTATGTATGTAGTTACAGGGATAATTTCTTTGTTTGCTACTTCTACACTCATTGGGTGTTCTAATAGTTCACGAGGTAAACTTAATCGTTGAGCAAAATCATCAGATACAAAAGAACATGAAGCTCCCGAATCGAATAACACATAGGCATTTATATTGTTGATCGAAATTTTACCTGACACCACTTCCCTGGATGCCATGGCATCTTGCACTGTCATATTGAATGTCCTCGCTGTCGGCTTGTTTGGCTGGGCTGGTCCTCCACTGGTTGTCCTAGTGTTATTGCCCCTGTTGCCGTTTCCGCCATCCGTGCTTTTCTTCTTTGGGCAATCCTTGATCCGATGTCCCAATTCACCACAGTTAAAACAACCTCCCTTCCTCACCTTAGAACAATTGGGTGAGGTATGCCCTTCTTGTCCACAGGTATAACATACCGTTTTTCCTTTCAAGCACTCTCCCGAGTGACCCTTTCCACAGTTTCCGCATACTGACTTCTTTTGTTGCACACTTCCTTGCTGAATCTCTAAATTACTACCCCCACTGCTCCATTTCCGCTTCTTGTTGTTGCTACCGCCGCTGCTAACATTCTGATTCCCACCTTCTACTTTCTTCTTGTTCTTCTCCCGATTGTACTTTGAGACCGCTTCGCTTCCACCTTCCGCTATGAGAGCTTTCTCCAACAGAGTTGAGAATGACGTGATTTGTAGAACCGCTACCTTACTGTAAATCCACGGCTTTAGTCCATTTTCGAATCTTCTTGCTTTTCTCACCTCCGTGTCTACCTGATGTGGAGCGAATCTGGCCAATTCATTAAACTTTGCGGCGTACTCTGACACTGACATATTCTCCTGTTTCAATTCCAAAAACTTGATCTCCATTCTCGCTTGTGTACTCTCAGGGAAGTAGTTCTCAAAGAACAACTTCTTGAATGCTTCCCAAGTCACGATTTCAGTCCCGGCTTTGTTCTGGTTGGCCTCCCACCAATAGTTAGCCTCACCCTTCATTAAGTAGGTAGCAAAAATTGTTTTCTGTTCTTCTGCTACTCTAGCAATAATGAAGGCCTTCTCCATCTCCTTCATCCACGTCTGGGCCTCTATCGAGTCTGTTGTTCCTCTAAACTCCGGCGGTCCTACTGCCTTGAAGTCCTTAAAGTTAGCTAATCGATTTCCTGCCTGATTTCCCCCGGGTTGAGCTTGATTCCTCATGGCTTCAGCCATCATGTTGACAAAGTCTTGCATTGGGTTTGGTTGGGCTCCCGCTGCATTATTAACTGACTCTTCGATCTCTTGGTTCCTTAGTACACGTCTGGGCGGCATTATCTAATTAAACAAAATTCTAACACGTTACTCGGGTTTTATTATCATATAAGTACTTAGCATGCAATGCGCTACTGTATTCACATAACATTAAATAGACAATTTACTATTTAAATTTTCCAACACATATCATAATAATGCATTTATATTCATATACCAATCTTCAGTGTCTCACATGATTAATACAGGTATATTCTTATAAATACTACTATCCCATTTTAAACACAAAAGACGGGATTAACTCAAAATGATACTTCCCCACAAACCCAAATAGGGATACTACCTAACTACCTACTACCTCACACCTGCTGAGGTTTACATCATCATAAAACCCTATTACACAAAAGGGGTACTAATGCATCTATCTACAACTAGTCCATAGCATAATCATCACTGGTGGCCCTGCTGGGTCACCTGAACAGGCTCCTGGGGAAACCACCCATCCATAACTCTACGTCGAATGGATCGGCTCGACTCTCCTATCTCGAACTGCGCCCTCCTAGTCCCACTGCGCTGGCCCTCATACGCTGCGTCTTGCGCCAGTCCTAAAGTCTCGGCCCTGACCTTCATGGCCTGCAGTGCTATCTCCAATTGGTCCACTCGCTGGGCTGACCCATAAAATGCCTCCTCCACGCGAATCTTGTCTGCAATCTCCACGTCAAACTCGCCCCGCATCGCCAGATGCTCTATGCTCAGCTCTCCGAACTTAGCCTTTTCATGCTCTAGCTGTACCCTTAGCATCTCAACTTGCAACTGGGACTCATCCAACTTTCCTTTCTGCTCGACTACCTCCATATGGGCTTGATAAGCCGCCTCCTTGTATTGACCTTCTGTGAACTGGAGTGTGTGGTTTTCAACCTCCAGTTCTCCCACCCTGCCTTCCAATTGATTGATTCTCCTCAACAAATCCCCTATCAGAGGACCCTGAGGGGCTTCTTCCGCGACCTCACGCTCAATGAGCTCTTGCTCCACTGAGTGACTGCCCTGGCGCTCGTCAGACATCCTACAAACACCATAAATAAAACCAACATCAGTACCACAATAAAATATATTCATTGATAAAATGAAATAATATTTTATTAAGCACAACACAAACTCGATGAATTTCCACAATCCATCTCCTAACATACTCTATAAGAGTTTTCTACTAAGGTTATAACCTAGGTTTCGCATTCCTAATGTTTATAACCTGCGGCTTTGATACCAACCTGTGACGCCCCCAAATCCAGGTTCTCTAACCTCAGATTCGGTGCTCACGATCTATCATCATCATAAGCATTCTATAACTATTACGGAATAATAAACATACATTATTCATTATAATAAAGTTTCATAACATGGTCCCAAGGTCTTCCTAACCTTAACTTAAACACACCATTCATATTACAAAAAGTTTACATAAGAAATCCCATTAGATAATAATAATATTCATTCTAAACTATTCCTGGATTTTGCCCTTGCCCTTGTCCTTCGTATTGGATTCTTCAGGCTTAGCTGAAATAAATGTCATGATATAGCAAGGGTAAGCAACTAATTTGCTTAGCAAGTTTATATACAAGGGAGATATATCATAACTGGAAAGAAGTTTTGCTTTCAATGTTCAACAATAATATAAGGTTGTGAAGGAACATGAATTAATAATTAACAATTGAATATTCGAATAATTGAATAACATGAACTGAGTGGTTTTGAAATAACCATGAACATTTGCCAAGGTTCTCAGTCATTTAAACTGGACCTCTTAATAAATTTTGGTATTCAAGGGGATCAGCCTTTCATACCTCGTGATTTATGCATAAACACTTAATAATCTGGCATTGATATCATGCCTTAATCAAATTCGTCCTTTTCTCAGTCTAGAGTTCTTATCATATCAATTTAATAAGAACAGCTTTTTAAAACACATTTGATTTAACAAATTTAAACATGCTTGATCTAGCTGATACAATTAGCATAGATTTATCTCATAAACAGTTCATGAATGAAGAACTTAAATTTAATTCACAGTTCAATAATAGTAGAACAGGAATTCAATTGCACAAAGTGCGAATTTCAATAATCATTATAGATGTAAATAATCATCAATAATTATTCACTAATATGCTTTGAAAATAATAACTCGAGTTTGAGTTAGGAAACTTGCCTCGTCTGTAGATTACGGCTACGCAATTAATTTATATCCACTATGCAGTTAAATTATCTTCATTTGAGAGACCTATATTTAATCTTTCAATTAGTCATAGTATAACATTAGATTATGTAATCACATAAATATTATACATTACATTTAGTTCTTATAAACATTATCCTGTCTTGATAATGTTACTACTAAATAACAACATATTATTAATCTTGATAATATCTAATTCATCTCTTAGTATTATTAGTTCCCTAATAATACTTTCATTTGCTTACTAATATTATTAACATCTTAATAATATTTTAATACCTTACTAATATTATTAATCCTCTTAATAATATTTTAATTATTCATTAACATTATTATTTAATAATATCTTACTTATGCTTTAGTATCATTAATCATTTAATAATATTTTATTCATTTACTAATATTATTAATCATTTAATAATATTTTATTTATTCACTAATATTATTAATCATTTAATAATATCTTGTTCCATTACTAATACTATTAATCATTTAATAATACTTTAATCATTTATCAATGCTTAAATCAAGTATTATTAACCATTTAATAATATTTTAAAGAAATTTTAATCTTAATATTTTTATTTACTTATCAATATCATATTCTAATATTATTAATATCATAATAATATTTTAATAATTTATTAGATTAATAAACAATTTATTCTAATTGTTCACCCTTTATTAAACCTCTTATTTAATATCCACAAAAGGTCATAAATAATATTTCTTATCATAAATTACCAAAGTGTTCTAAGATAGTCATGATATGATATATTATGAGTATTCAAGCATAAAAATCACATTTTTCTTATTAAAGACATCATTTAACTATTTATTTCCTTTTATTCATAACTTAATCATTTTTCGAAAAAATAGCAAACTGATTCCAAAAATTCGTTGCTTCTGTATTTTGACAGAATATGAACCCACAAGGATCCCCAAATTTTTCTGGAATTTTAGAAAATGATCTACTATTTTTAAAGTTCCCAAAACACTCGGATCTTGCTTCATTTTTAATAAATTGATCTTTAATCAGAAAATTCTGAAATTTTCAGGGTATGCTCTCCTAGTATATGTGAACCTACTGTAAAAATTTCGGAATTTTCCAGTGTATACACCGTGAGATATTTGAAGGTAAAGTTTCAGGAGTCCTTTACGGAAATAGTCATTACGTACAATCTATAACTCGAAACATGCCCATTCTTTTTCCTACATGTAGATAACTTCTCAAGGTACATCTGTGAAATTTTCCAGATTTTTAAAAGATATGAAACCGTCCGAAACAGACCCAAGAAAAATGGGACAGAAACTATTTTAGGTTTTTTTCTTTTCTTTTGAACCCTTAACATTCCAAGTGGGCTGTTTTGGGGAAATCAGTTCCAAAGGTTTCAAAACTTGTTAGATTTGTGTTCTATCACTTGGGTTTACTATATAACTCATGTATCTAGCACCCCCCTTCGACGGATCACAAATCTAAGTTGGAAAACTTGAGTTATACAAGATTTAGTGGAAGAAAACAAGAGTTTTCACCCTTGGAGAAATATGCTCATATCCTTCCTCTAAGCCTTTGACCTAACACTCAAGATACTTAGTTCTATACATGATGATATGTAGGACTAGGGTATCTTGAGTATTTGTTCATAACTCCAACAAAACTCAAGCTATAAAACAAAGTAGAAGAAGAAGATGAAGGTTAGGTTATACCTTGATTTAATGGCAACCTTCCTTGATTTACCAAAGTAAGTGATGAACTTTGGATGCATGAACAAACTAGCACTTCTCTCTCTCTATATATATGGCCAAAACTCTCTCTCTTTTCTCTCTCTAGAAGTGGCTAGCTTGGGAGAAAATTATAAGAGGAAGAATGAGAGAAGAAATGAAATGAAATAAAAGGATACTTACAAAAAATATAGATACACTTAGTGTATCTAGCTATTATCCCCCATACTTTCTTTACCCCATGGATAGAAGCTTTTCCTTATCACTTTAATTAGTCTAATCATGATTAAGGATGCTTAATAAAGTGGCAACCAATGGGAGCTTGACAACCATGTCCTTTTGTGTAAGAGTTACTACTAATGGACATTGCTTAGCTTAATTAGTTGCCTTAAAAGGCCTAATATGGCTTGTCATTATGTCCCATTTTAACTCCCAATTTGCTTTTATTTTTAATGCCCAATTTTAATTAATCAAATGTCTACAATACCCTTAACCAAGTGGGCTAAGTATTGGTTTGCATTTTATTTCATTTGGGCTTCCTCCTTAATTGTTTTGGGCTATGTAATAAACATAGTCTAGCAATTTTAATATGCGTTACCCAATTTGATTATTTAGGGTTTTCATTCCTTATCTTATGAAATTTAATTACCTATACATGTGACTTTAGCTCATAACCTAATTAGGTTCACAAGAATTAGGTTTAAAATTATTAGTGACTTGAAATAATAAGATTATCCACTTAAGTTAGTATACATATTAAATACTAACCTCTCATTATCACCATAACCCTTAGGTTATTTAATTGTCTCACCTAATGTATAATTAGGTTACGAAGCTGTCATTTTTAATGAAATCTGTAAATGTATATATCCATAACTATAGCATACATGTTAATTGACCCATGCACCACTTCACATATTTTGTCACATATTAAATCACTGTATAACACAAATTTTTAAATATTAATAATGTACATACATATATAGTGACTTAAAATTCACGGTTATTACAAAGACCTTCATATTGTTTCATTGGTTGTTTCAAATTTACAAAGAAAGAGGAGATTAAGAGTTGTATTACTTCGTTCTAGTTTGATTAGCGTCAAAAGGAGAAACCCATGTCTCGCGTTCAAAACCATGCGTACATCTCACACAATTCTTTATTTAAGGAGACCTTCTTATTATTTTCATTGGTTCTATAGAGTTGTCAAAGAAAAGGGTGACTAGGTGTCCTATTACTTCGTTCAAATTTGATTAGCATCAAAAGGAGCAATCCCATGACTATCGCGTTAAAAATGATGTGTACATATTACACAAGTCTTGATTTAGGTAGATTTTCTTATTGTTTTATTGGTTCTCTCAAATTGTCAAAAAAATATGTGATTATGAGTCCTATGACTTCTTTCTAGTTTGATTAGCATCCAAAACAACAATCTTATCACTAGAACCTGCAAAACAATCCGTACATCTCACACAAGTCTTCATTTACGGAGACCTTATTATTATTTCATTAGTTCTCTCAAATTGTCAAAATATAGGTGATTATGAGTCCTATTACTTCGTTCTAGTAGAAATTAGCATCAAAAGGAGCAATCCCATCACTATCGCGTCTAAAACGATGCGTAGACCTCACACAAGTCTTCAATTAAGGAGACCTTATTATTTCATTGGTTCTCTAGAATTGTCCAAGAAAGAGGTGATTAGAAGTCCTATTACGTCGTTCTATTTTGATTAGCATCAAAAGGAGCAATCCCATGACTATCGCGTTCAGATCGATGCATACATCTCACACAAATCTTTATTTAAGGAGACCTTCTTATTATTTCATTGGTTCTATAGAATTGTTAAAGAAAGAGGGCATTAGAAGTCATATTACTTCGTTCTAATTTTATTAGCATCAAAAGGAGCAATCCCATGACTATCGCGTTAAAAACGATGCGTACATCTCACACAAGTCCTGATTTAGGTAGACTTTCTTATTGTTTCATTGGTTCTCTCAAATTGTCAAAGAAAGATGTGATTATGAGTCCGATGACTTCGTGCTAGTTTGATTAGCATCAAAAGGAACAATCTTATCACTAGTGCCTTCAAAACGATCTGTACATCTTACACAAGTCTTCATTTAGGGAGACCTTCTTATTATTTCATTAGTTCTCTCAAATCGTCAAAATATAGATGATTATGACTCCTATTACTTCGTTCTAGTAGAAATTAGCATCAAAAGGAGCAATCCCATCACTATCGCGTCCAAAACGATGCGTAGACCTCACACAAGTCTTCATTTAAGGAGACCTTCTTATTATTTCATTGGTTCTCTAGAATTGTCAAAGAAAGAGGTGATTAGGAGTCCTATTACTTCTTTCTATTTTGATTAGCATCAAAATGAGCAATCCCATGACTATCGCATTCAAAACGATGCGTACATCTCACACAAGTCTTTATTTAAGGAGACCTTCTTATTATTTCATTGGTTCTCTTGAATTGTTAAAGAAAGAGGTCATTAGGAGTCCTATTACTTCGTTCTAATTTAATTAGCATCAAAAGGAGAAATCCCATGACTATCGCGTTAAAAACGATGCGTACATCTCACACAAGTCATGATTTAGGGAGACCTTATTGTTTCATTGGTTTTTTCAAATTGTCAAAGTAAGAGGTGATTATGAGTCCTATAACTTCGTTCTAGTTTTTTTTTTGCTAAGTTTGGTTTGTTATAAAAAGAAGAAACATATACAACGGCAAAGCGGCATACCCTAGAATATAGTAAATTCATCTAGTGGCATTCCATTAGATGAAATGATTATACGAGGAATGAAATCCCCAACAAGATTAAAATCAAAATAAGAGCCAATTACAGTAATATTGACATAAAGAAGTGGCTTTGATAAACTTTTTGCACAAGGAGAGTCTGGCTTTAATTAAGTGGATCACGTCTGCTGCAATAACTGAGGCAAGAGCAAGTGAATTCCTATGGAGCTTCGAATTCCTGGCTTCCCACACTTTGTAGAAACAGGTAGCAATAGAGAGACATAAGATGTTTTTGGTAAGCATTGATCCACTACAGGTGCTAAGGTAGGTGATAAGATCATCTCAGATAATAGGCACATTACAAAGTCCTCTTGGCTCAATGGTAAAACAACTACTCATAAGGCTTTTGAGTCCAAGATGTCTTGGGATCCATTCCTGCCTAAGGCAGAAATGTTAAGATTTCAGCTTAAAATAGCAAAAAAAAAAGGAATAATTTTATCACTTGTACCTTCAAAAAGATATGTACATCTCACACAAGTCTTCATTTAGAAAGACCTTCTTATTGTTTCATTAGTTCTCTCAAATTATCAAAATATAGGTCATTATGAGTCCTATTACTTCGTTCTAGTTGAAATTAGCATCAAAAGGAGCAATCTCATCACTATCGCGTCCAAAACGATCCGTAGACCTCACACAAGTCTTCATTTAGGGAGGCCTTCATATTGTTTCGTTGGTTGCTTCAAATTTTTAAATAAAGAGGTGATTAAGAGTTGTATTACTTCATTCTAGTTTGATTATTGCCAAAATGAGAAACCCATGACTCGCATTCAAAACCATGTGTACATATCACACAAGTCTTCATTTAAGGACCTTCTTATTATTTCATTAGTTCTCTAGAATTGTCAAAGAAATAGGTGATTAGGTGTCTTATTACTTCGTTCTAAATTGAGTAACATCAAAAGGAGCAATCTCATGACTATCGCATTAAAAATGATGCGTACATCTCACACAAGTCTTGATTTTGGTAGAATTTCTTGTTGTTTAATTGGTTCTCTCAAATTGTCAAAGAAAGATGTGATTATAAGTCCTATGACTTCGTTCTAGTTTGATTAGCATCAAAAGGAGCAATCCTATCACTAGTTCCTTCAAAACGATGCGTATATCTCACACAAGTCTTTATTTAAGGAGACATTCTTATTATTTCATTAGTTCTCTAGAATTGTCAAATAAAGAGGTGATTAAGTGTCCTATTACTTCGTTCTAAGTTGATTACCATCAAAAGGGGCAATCACATAACTATCGATTTAAAAACAATGCGTACATCTCACACAAGTCTAGATTTTGGTAGACTTTATTATTCTTTTATTGGTTTTTTCTCAAATTGTCAAAGACAGATGTGATTATTAGTCCAATGACTTCATGCTAGTTTGATTAGCATCAAAAGGAATAACCTTATCACTAGTGCCTTCAAAACTATCTGTACATCTTACACAATTCTTCATTTAGGGAGAACTTCTTATTATTTCATTAGTTTTCTTAAATTGTCAAAATATAGGTGATTATGAGTCTTATTACTTCGTTCTAGTTGAAATTAGCATCAAAAGGAGCAATCCCATCACTATCGTGTCCAAAACGATGCGTGTCTCATAAGTCTTCATTTAAGGAGACCTTCATATTGTTCCATTGGTTGTTTCAAATTTACAAAGAAAGAGGTGATTAAGAGTTATATTAGTTTGTTCTAGTTTGATTAGCATCAAAAGGGGCAATCTCATCACTATCGCGTCCAAAACAATCCGTAGACCTCACACAAGTCTTCATTTAGGAAGACCTTCATATTATTTCATTGGTTGTTTCAAATTTACAAAGAAAGGTGATTAAGAGTTGTATTACTTCGTTCTAGTTTGATTAGCATTAAAAGGAGAAACCCATGACTCGCGTTCAAAACCATGCATACATCTCACACAAGTCTTCATTTAAGGAGACCTTCTTATTAATTTCATTGGTTCTATAGAGTTGTCATAGAAAAGGGTGATTAGGTGTCCTATTACTTCGTTCTAATTTGATTAGCATCAAAAGGTCCCATGACTATCGCGTTTGAAATGATGTGTACATCTTACACAAGTCTTGATTTAGGTAGACTTTCTTATTGTTTTATTAGTTCTCTCAAATTGTCAAAGAAATATGTGATTATGAGTCCAATGACTTCTTTCTAGTTTGATTAGCATCCAAAAGAACAATCTTATCAATAGAACCTTCAAAACGATTCGTACATCTCACACAAGTTTTCATTTAGGGAGACCTTCTTATTATTTCATTAGTTATCTCAAATTGTCAAAATATAGGTGATTATGAGTCCTATTACTTCGTTCTAGTAGAAATTAGCATCAAAAGGAGCAATCCCATCACTATCGCGTCCTAAACAATGCGTAGACCTCACACAAGTCTTCATTTAATGAGACCTTCTTATTATTTCATTGGTTCTCTAGAATTGTCAAAGAAAGAGGTGATTAGGAGTCCTATTACATCGTTCTATTTTGATTAGCATCAAAAGGAGCAATCCCATGACTATCGCGTTCAGAATGATGCGTACATCTCACACAAATCTTCATTTAAAGAGACCTTCTTATTATTTCAATTGTTCTCTAGAATTGTTAAAGAAAGAGGCCATTAGGAGTCATATTACTTCGTTCTAATTTTATTAACATGAAAAAGAGCAATCCCATGACTATCGCATTAAAAACGATGCGTACATCTCACACAAGTCCTGATTTAGGTAGACTTTCTTATTGTTTTATTGGTTCTCTCAAATTGCCAAAGAAAGATGTGATTATGAGTCCGATGACTTCGTGCTAGTTTGATTAGCATCAAAAGGAACAATCTTATCACCAAAGCCTTCAAAACGATCTGTATATCTTACACAAGTCTTCATTTAGGGAGACCTTCTTATTATTTTATTTGTTCTCTCAAATTGTCAAAATATAGGTGATTATGAGTCCTATTATTTCGATCTAGTAGAAATTAGCATCAAAAAGAGCAATCCCATCACTATCTCGTCCAAAACGATTCGTAGACCTCACACAAGTCTTCATTTAAGGAAACCTTATTATTATTTCATTGGTTCTCTAGAATTGTCAAAGAAAGAGGTGATTAGGAGTCCTATTACTTCTTTCTATTTTGATTAGCATCAAAATGAGCAATCCCATGACTATGGCATTCAAAACGATGCGTACGTCACACACAAGTCTTCATTTAAGGAGACCTTCTTATTATTTCATTGGTTCTCTAGAATTGTTAAAGAAAGAGGTCATTAGGAGTCCTATTACTTCGTTCTAATTTAATTAGCATCAAAAGGAGAAATCCCATGACTATCGCGTTAAAAACGATGCGTACATCTCACACAAGTCATGATTTAGGGAGACCTTCTTATTGTTTCATTGGTTTTGTCAAATTGTCAAAGAAATAGGTGATTATGAGTCCTATAACTTCGTTCTGGTTTTTTTTTGCTAAGTTTGGTTTGTTATAAAAAGAAGAAACATATACAACGACAAAGGGGCATACCCCATAATATAGTAAATTCATCTAGTGGCATTCCATTAGATGAAATGACTACAAGAGGAATGAAATCCCCAACAAGATTAAAATCAAAATAAGAACCAATTACAGTAAGATTGACATAAAGAAGTGGCTTTGATAAACTTTTTGCACTAGGAGAGTCTGGCTTTAATTAAGTGGATCACGTCTGCTGCAATAACTGGGGCAGGAGCAAGTGAATTCCTATGGATCTTTGAATTCCTGGCTTCCCACATTTTGTAGAAACAGGTAGCAATAGAGAGACATAAGATGTTTTTGGTAAGCATTGAGCCACTAAAGGTGCTAAGGTAGGTGATAAGATCATCTCAGATAATAGGCACATTACCAAGTCCTCTTGGCTCAATGGTAAAACATCTACTTATAAGGCTTTGAGATCAAGAGGTCTTGGGATCCATTCCTGCCCAAGGCAGAAATGTTAAGATTTCAGCTTAAAATAGCAAAAAAAAAGGAACAATTTTATCACTTGTACCTTTAAAAATTATTTGTACATCTCACACAAGTTTTCATTTAGAAAGACATTCTTATTGTTTCGCTAGTTCTCTCAAATTATCAAAATATAGGTCATTATGAGTCCTATTACTTCGTTCTAGTTGAAATTAGTATCAAAAGGAGAAATCTCATCACTATTGCGTCCAAAACGATCCGTAGACCTCTCGCAAGTCTTCATTTAGGGAGGCCTCATATTGTTTCGTTGGTTGTTTCAAATTTATAAATAAAGAGGTGATTAAGAGTTGTATTACTTCGTTCTAGTTTGATCATCGTCAAAATGAGAAACCCATGACTCGCATTCAAAACCATGCGTACATCTCACACAAGTCTTCATTTAAGGACCTTCTTATTATTTCATTGGTTCTCTAGAATTGTCAAAGAAATAGGTGATTAGGTGTCTTATTACTTCGTTCTAAATTGAGTAACATCAAAAGGAGCAATCTCATGACTATCGCTTTAAAAATGATGTATACATCTCACACAAGTCTTGATTTTGGTAGAATTTCTTATTGTTTAATTGGTTCTCTCAAATTGTCAAAGAATGATGTGATTATGAGTCCTATGACTTCGTTCTAGTTTGATTAGCATCAAAAGGAGCAATCCTATCACTAGTTCCTTCAAAACGATGCGTATATCTCACACAAGTCTTCATTTGAGGAGACCTTCTTATTATTTCATTAGTTCTTTAGAATTATCAAAGAAAGAGGTGATTAGGTGTCCTATTACTTCGTTCTAAGTTGATTAGCATCAAAAGGGGCAATCACATAACTATCGCTTTAAAAACAATGCGTACATCTCACACAAGTCTAGATTTAAGTAGACTTTCTTATTGTTTTATTAGTTTTTTCTCAAATTGTCAAAGAAAGATGTGATTATTAGTTCGATGACTTCGTGCTAGTTTGATTAGCATCGAAAGGAACAATCTTATCACTAGTGCCTTCAAAACGATCTGTACATCTTACACAAGTCTTCATTTAGGAGACCTTCTTATTATTTCATTTGTTCTCTCAAAATTTTAAAATATAGGTGATTATGAGTCTTATTACTTTGTTCTAGTAGAAATTAGCATCAAAAGGAGCAATCCCATCACTATCGTGTTCAAAACGATGCGTAGACCTCACACAAGTTTTCATTTTGGGAGACCTTCATATTGTTTCAGTGGTTGTTTCAAATTTACAAAGAAAGAGGTGATTAAGAGTGATATTACTTCGTTTTAGTTTGATTACCATCAAAAGGAGCAATCTCATCACTATCGCGTCCAAAACGATTCTTAGACCTCACAAAAGACTTCATTTTGGGAGACCTTCATATTGTTTCATTGGTTGTTTCAAATTTACAAAGAAAGAGGTGATTAAGTGTTGTATTGCTTCATTTTAGTTTGATTATCGTCAAAACCAGAAACCCATGACTTGCGTTCAAAACCATGCGTACATCTCACACAAGTCTTCATTTAAGGAGACCTTCTTATTATTTCATTGGTTCTCTAGAATTGTCAAAGAAAGGGGTGATTAGATGTTTTATTACTTCGTTCTAATTTAATTAGCATCAAAAGGAGCAATCCCATTACTATCGCGTTAAAAACGATGCGTACATCTCACACAAGTCTTGATTTAGGTAGACTCCCTTATTGTTTTATTGGTTCTCTCAAATTGCGAAAGAAAGATGTGATTATGAGTCCTATGACTTCTTTCTAGTTTGATTAACATCAAAAGGAACAATCTTATCAATAGAACCTTCAAAACGATGCGTACATCTCACACAAGTCTTCGTTTAGTTCTCTCAAATTGTCAAAATATAGGTGATTATGAGTCCTATTACTTTGTTCTAATAAAAATTAGCATAAAAAGTAGCAATCCCATCACTATCGCATCTAAAACGATGCGTAGATCTCACACAAGTCTTCATTTAAGGAGTCCTTCTTATTATTTCATTGGTTCTCTAGAATTGTCAAAGAAAGAGGTGATTAGGAGTTTTATTACTTGGTTCTATTTTGATTAGCATCAAAAGGAGCAATCCCATGACTATCGCCTTCAAAACATGCGTACATCTCACACAAGTCTTCATTTAAGGAGACCTTCTTATTATTTAAGTGGTGCTCTATAGTTGTTAAAGAAAGAGGTCATTAGGAGTCCTATTAATTCGTTCTAATTTGATTAGCATCAACAGGAGCAATCCCATAACTATCGCGCTAAAAACGATGCGTACATCTCACACAAGTCTTGATTTAGGGAGACCTTCTTATTGTTTCATTGGTTTTCTCAAATTGTTAAAGAAAGAGGTGATTATGAGTCCTATGACTTTGTTCTAGTTTGATTAGCATAAAAAGGAACAATCTTATCACTAGTTCCTTCAAAATGATATGTACATCTCACACAAGTCTTCTTTTAGAAAGACCTTCTTATTGTTTCATTAGTTCTCTCAAATTGTCAAAATATAGGCCATTATGAGTTCTATTACTACGTTCTAGTTGAAATTAGCATCAAAAGGATCAATCCCATCACTATCGCGTCCAAAATGATCCGTAGACCTCACACAAGTCTTCATTTAGGGAGGCCTTCATATTGTTTCATTGGTTATTTCAAATTTACAAAGAAAGAGGTGATTAAGAGTTGTATTACTTCGTTCTACTTTGACTAGCGTTAAAAGAAGAAACCCATGACTCGCGTTCAAAATCATGCGTACATCTCACACAAGTCTTCATTTAAGGAGACATTCTTATTATTTCATTGGTTCTCTAAAATTGTCAAAGAAAGAGGTGATTAGGTGTCCTATTACTTCGTTATAATTTTATTAGCATCAAAAGTAGCAATCCCATGACTATTGAGTTAAAAACGATGAGTACATCTCACACAAGTCTTGATTTAGGTAGAGTTTCTTATTGGTTCATTGGTTCTCTCAAATTGTCAAAGAAAGATATGATTATGAGTCCTATGACTTCGTTCTAGTTTGATTAGCATCAAAAGAAACAATCCTATCACTAATAACTTCAAAACGATCCTTACATCTCACACAAGTTTTCATTTAGGGAGACCTTCTTATTGTTCCAGTAGTTCTCTCAAATTGTCAAAATATAGGTGATTATGAGTCGTATTACTTCATTCTAGTAGAAATTAGCATCAAAAGGAGCAATCCCATCACTATCGTATCCAAAACAATGCGAGGTCACACAAGTCTTCATTCCACCTTCATATTGTTTCATTGGTTGTTTCAAATTTACAAAGAAAGAGGTGATTAAAAGTTATATTACTTCGTTCTAGTTTGATTAGTATCAAAAGGAGCAGTTTCATCACTATCGCATCCAAAATGATTCGTAGACCTCACACACCTTCATATTGTTTCATTAGTTGTTTCAAATTTAAAAAGAAAAGAGGTTATTAAGAGTGATATTACTTCGTTTTAGTTTGATTAGCATCAAAAGGAGCAATCTCATCACTATTGCATCCAAAACGATCCGTAGACCTCACACAAGCCTTCATTTAGGGAGACCTTCATATTGTTTCATTTGTTGTTTGAAATTTACAAAGAAAGAGGTGATTAAGAGTTGTATTACTTCGTTCTAGTTTGATTAGCGTCAAAAGGAGAAACCCATGACTCGCGTTCAAAACCATGGGTACATCTCACACAAATCTTCATTTAAGGAGACCTTCTTATTATTTCGTTGTTCTCTAGAATTGTCAAAGAAAGAGGTGATTAGGTGTCCTATTACTTTGTTCTAATTTGATTAGCATCAAAAGGAGAAATTCCATGACTATCGCGTTAAAAACGATGCGTACATGTCACACAAGTCTTGATTTAGGTAGACTTTTCTATTGTTTCATTGGTTCTCTCAAATTGTCAAAGAAAGATGTGATTATGAGACCTATGACTTCGTTCTAGTTTGATTTGCATCAGAAGGAATAATCTTATCACTAGAACCGTCAAAACGATCCGTACATCTCACATAAGTCTTCATTTAGGGAGACCTTTTTATTGTTTCATTAGTTCTCTCAAATTGTCAAAATATAGGTGATTATGAGTCCTATTTCTTCGTTCAAGTTGAAATTAGCATCAAAAGGAGCAATTCCATCACTATCACGTCCAAAACGATGCGTAGACCTCACACAAGTTTTCATTTGAGGAGACCTTCTTATTGTTTCATTGGTTCCCTAAAATTGTCAAAGTAAAAGGTGATTAGGAGTCCTATAACTTCGTTCTAATTGATTAGCATCAAAAGGAGCAATCCCATGACTATCGTGCTCAAAACGATGCGTACATCTCACACAAGTCTTCATTTAGGGAGACCTTCTTATTTTTTCATTAGTTCTCTCAAATTGTCAAAATATAGGTGATTATGAGTCCTATAACTTCGTTCTAGGAGAAATTAGCATCAAAAGGAGCAATCTCATCACTATCGCGTCCACAACGATACGTGACCTCACACAAGACTTCATTTAGGGAGACCTTCATATTGTTTTACATTAACAAAGAAAGAGATGATTAAGAGTTGTATTACTTCGTCCTAGTTTGATTAGCGTTAAGAAGAGAAACCCATGACTATCGCGTTCAAAACCATGCTCACATCTCACACAAGACTTCATTTAGGGAGACCTTCTTATTATTTTTTTGGTTCTCTAAAACTGTCAAAGAAAGAGGTGATTAGGAGTCCTATTACTCCGTTCTAATTTGATTAGCAACAAAAGGAGCAATACGGTGATTATCGTGTTAAAAACGATGCGTACATCTCACACAAGTCTTGATTTAGGTAGACTTTCCTATTATTTCGTTAGTTCTTTCAAATTATCAAAGAAAGATTTGATTATGAGTCCTATGACTTAGTTCTAGTTTGATTAGCATCAAAAGGGACAATCTTATCACTAGTGCCTTCAAAACGATCCGTACATCTTACACAAGTCTTCATTGAGGGAGACCTTCTTATTGTTTCATTAGTTCTCTCAAATTGTCAAAATATAGGTGATTATGAGTCCCATTACTTCGTTCAAGTTGAAATTAGCATCAAAAGTAGTAATCCCATCACTATCGCGTCCAAAACGATGAGTAGACCTCACACAAGTCTTCATTTAGGGAGACTTTCATATTATTTCATTGGTTATTTCAATTTAACAAAGAAAGAGGTGATTAAGAGTTATATTACTTCGTTCTAGTTTGATTAGCATCAAAAGGAGCAATCCCATGACTATCGCGTTCAAAACGATGCTTACATCTCCCACAAGTCTTCATTTAAGGAGACCTTCTTATTGTTTCATTGGTTCTCTAAAATTGTCAAAGAAAGAGGTTATTAGGAGTCCTATAACTTAGTTCTAGTTTGATTAGCATCAAAAGGAGCAATCTCATGACTATCGCTTTCAAAACGATACGTACATCTCACACAAGTCTTCATTTAAGGAGATCTTCTCATTATTTCATTGGTTCTGTCGAATTGTCAAAGAAAGAGTTGATTAGGAGTCCTATTACTTCGTTCTATTTTGATTAGCATCAAAAGGAGTAATCCCATGACTATCGCGTTCTAAACGATGCGTACATCTCACACAAGTCTTCATTTAAGGAGACCTTATTATTTCATTGGTTCTCTATAATTGTCAAATAAAGAGGTGATTAGGAGTCCTATTACTTCGTTCTATTTTGATTAGCATCAAAAGGAGCAATCCCATGACTATAGCGTGAAAAACGATGCGTACATCTCATACAAGTCTTAATTTAGGGAGACCTTCTTATTGTTTAATTGGTTTTCTCAAAATTTTCAAAAAAAAAGGTGATTATGAGTACTATTACTTCGTTCTAGTTTGATTAGCATCAAAAGGAACAATCTTATCACTAGTTCCTTCAAAACGATCCGTACATCTCACACAAGTCTTCATTTAAAAAGACCTTCTTATTGTTTCATTAGTTCTCTCAAATTGTCAAAATATAGGTCATTATGAGTCCTATTACTTCGTTCTAGTTGAAATTAGCATCAAAAGGAGCAATCCCATCACTATCGCGTCCAAAACGATTCGCTCAAACATGACTTCATTTAGGGAGACCTTCGTATTGTTTCATTGGTTGTTTCAAATTTACAAAGAAAGAGGTGATTAAGAGTTGTATTACTTTGTTCTAGTTTGATTAGCGTCAAAAGGAGAAACCCATGACTCGCGTTCAAAACCATGCGTACCTCTCACACAAGTCTTTATTTAAGGACCTTCTTATTATTTCAATTGTTCTCTAGAATTGTCAAACAAAAAGGTGATTAGGTGTGGACTATTACTTCGTTCTAATTTGATTACCATCAAAAGTAGTAATCCCATGACTATCGCGTTATAAACGATGCGTACATCTCACACAAGTCTTGATTAGGTAGACTTTCTTATTGTTTCATTGGTTCTCTCAAATTGTCAAAGAAAGATGTGATTATGAGTTAACTTTTTTTTTTTTTCCGTTAAAGTTAGATTGTATTAAGAAATGAAAAGGTGTTACAGACTCATGGGAGCCCCAATCAAGGTATAGCATAGACATCAAAGGACATGCCCTTTGATGTCAAGACTATAAGAGATACTAGGCCAAAATTACAATCAACAACCAGAAACTACCCACTAAGCAGGATCAAAACAAAACATACAAAGGGACCTAAATAGAAAAGAACCCAATAACAGGAACGAAGCAGCCCGAGCAAAAATAGCCCAAACCAAAACCAACAGCCCAACAACGGTCCAACAGCAATAACAAGGCTCCAAACCAGCAAGCCTTTATGGCCACTAATCACGAAAAAACCCTCAACAAGCCAGCACATTACAAGGAACCAAAGGGAGCAGACAAAGGGACAGACCCAAACCCAAACTACCATTTCAAACCCATTACAAAGCCATGGAGAAACCCCAACAACCCCGAAGGCCAGACAGCAGCGAACACTTAGCCCTTAAGCCAGCCAACCGCAGCAATAATGAAAAACCAGCTCAAAACCCGGGAGCCAAACAAACCAAACAAAAATATATAGAAACTCAATCCCAACAGTCTAGCAGGAACAAGGAAATGCCCACAGAGCCAAATCAAATGAAGCAACTGGAACAAAGCTAGATGGCCAGCCGGATAAAGCAACAGGAAACAAAAACCTTCACCACGCTTAAGCCGAAACCCATCCTAGATCTAGCCAAAACCTAGATCAGGTCCCAGCCCGAAAGCCAATCGAAACCGAAAGCCAAATTAGACCAAACCCGCTATAGACCCCTGCAGGCCATGAAGGCAGCAACATAGACCCAGCAGGTTAAAATTAGACCCAGCATTAAGACCATCAATCACTAGCAGGAACTGGGTCAGATTTGGAAACAACATCCTAGGGGGCAGAGAAAACGAAACACAATAGACCACAATATATTAAAGAGCTAGCCGAGAGAAGCATGGCCGATCTTTCACTTTTTGGAATTTATTAACCGAGTGCAGTTTACTCTTAATGATCTGAAGAACATTGTGAGCAATGAACCTAACAGGCCTGGGTCCAACACCATGCAACCGAGCATTTCGTTCCTGCCAAATGTGATAAGAAGTGGCTGCGAATCCTAGATGAAGAATCCCAAGATGCAAAGGAGAGTTGGGACAAGAGATTATGAAATTTGAAATGGAATACCAGCAACGAGAGAAACCCTTCCATCCGCATTCCCGCATCATAGTGAAGAGAAGGTGAAAGGAGTAGGAACAGTTGAAAAAAAGATGGTTGAAAGTTTCATTATGAGTGTTACACAAAAGGCATTGGGTGTTAACATCAAAACCAAAATTTGCCAGCCTATCCTTAGTTTGCAAACCATTTTGAAAAGTAAGACACATGAAAAAGGAGTATCTAGGAGGGAGAAATTTATGCCACACCATCTTGTGCCAAGCCACTGTCTGCCCAAAACATCGGGTGGAATGCCAGAGGGTTGACGAGGATATATTGGAAGAGTTTAGGTTATCCCAAAAGAGGTTGTCTTCTCTATCAGAGTGGCATACCGTAGCAAAATTAAAATTCTGTCTAAACTCAATAACTGATTGATGGTTAGAGGAAGGGAGCTGCCATCTAGAATTTGAAATAATGCTACTGACCAAAGCTAAAGGACCCAGACCAGAGTTTGAAATAAGAGGAGAATGAGGGGAAGAGGCCAGGGTCTTACCCGAAATCCAAGGATCAAACCACAATTTTGTAAGGCCTCCATTACCTATAGAGAAACGGATATGGCGCAAAGCCAAAGGTCTTAGGGAGAGGACTTTTCTCCAAATCCAGGAGCAATCGTTTGGTACCTCCATGCACCAGAAGAACTTATTTTTTTAAAGAATACGATCTGACCCACTTAGCCCAAACAGAGGAAGACGAAGGGTTGACGACATTCCATAAGTGGACAAGAATGGATGCAATGTTCCATTCATCAATCTTCTTAATGCCAAGACCACCTTCAGAAAGAGGGAGAGAAACCTTAGCCCAAGCAACTTTAGTACCATATTTCAAAAGAGCAGGACCTTTCCAAAGAAATCGGCTGAAAGTACTCTTTAAATCTTTTAAGGCAGCAGCAGGAAGAATGAAGTGGGAAGACCAGAAAGCTTGCATTACAAAGACAATGGATTTGATCAGCTGAAGTCTTCCCGCATATGAGAGGAATCTATTGGTCCAAGAGGTAATTCTGCTAGTAATTTTATCAAAAAGAGGTCTGCAATCGGCCAGAGATAGTTTAGAAGGGAGGAGAGGGACCCCAAGGAATTTAGCCGGAAATGACCCCAAATGGAATCCCAAGGATGAGAGAATATCATTTGCAGTATCGGGAGGGACATTAGAAAGGTAACACATGCTTTTTCCTGGGTTAAGGAACAAACCCGAGATAGAAGAAAAATTTTCAAGACATTCCTTCAGGATGTTGACAGACCTAAGGTCCCCGTGGCTGAACAGTAATAGATCATCAGCAAAGCAAATGTGAGAAAGCTGGATGTTCCTTGTTTTCCAATGGAACTTTAAACCAGGAACCCCAGTTGCTTTAGAGAGCATGAGAGAAAGGACTTCCAACACCAAAACGAACAGACAAGGGGATAAAGGATCTCCTTGGCGAAGGCCTTTTGCGCCATTAAAGTAACCATACAGACCCCCATTAACCTTCACCGAGAAAGAAGCAGAAGTAATGCAGGCCTTTATCCAGAAGACAAATTTTGGAGGGAAATTGAAAAGTTTCATAGCCTCAAAAATAAAATCCCAGGAAACAAAGTCGAAGGCTTTCTTTAGGTCAATTTTCAGAGCACAACGAGCAGACCCCGAGTTTCTATGATAATTTCTGAAAAGTTCCTGGGCAACAAGAATATTGTCCCTAATTCGCCTACCCGGAACAAAAGCAGCCTGGAAAGGGGAGATAATCCTCGGAAGAATGCCTTTAAGTCTTTTAACAAGGATTTTAGAAATGCACTTGTAGGTAGTGTTACAGCATGAGATAGGTCTAAAATTCGACATGGAAGTAGGGTTAGGCCCTTTAGGAACCAATGCGATAGCCGTGGAGTTTGTCCCCCTCAAAAGGCACCCTTGAAGAAAGAAGGACTTAATAGCATGAGTGAAGACTGTGCCCACAGTGTCCCAACAGGAGAGGAAAAAATTGACATTGAAGCCATCGGGGCCCGGACTTTTGTTGTGCTTCAGTTCTTTGAGAGTAGATAAGATATCCTCATCAGTAATATCCCTGTCTAGAGTAGATGCTTCCAAGGGGGTGATGGTCTGAAATGGGGGGGGGGAATAAGGCTATGGAGGAGAGGAGCATTAGAGCAAAAGGATGTTCCCAAAAGAGCTCTAAAGTGGTTGACCGCCACCAACTAAATCTCATGTTGCCCACTCACAAGCTGCCCCTCAGAATTTTCAATAGAGAGGATTTTATTATGGTTCCATCTAGCTTTGACTTGATTGTAGAAAAACCCCGTGTTACTATCACCTTCTTTTAACCATTGGGTTCTGGATTTTTGTTTCATGAGAAGTTTCTCATTACGAAGAGCAGCCCAAAGGCTATCTGTATGAGACTGTTGCAAAGCCAGAAGGGAAAGATCTGAAGGGTCGTTAGATATAGCAAGTTGGGTAGCATGAAGGAGATCCCTAGCCTGCTGGACAATAGTGGACACGTTACCATGAAGTCTGTTAAGAGTAGCGAGAGCCTTCTTCACTGATCTAAGCTTGCAAGCCAAAACCTGCAGAGGATCTCCAAAAGCATTACAGTTCCAAGCTCTTCTGACCACAGTCTGGAAATTATCCAGATTTACCATGTAATTAAAGAATTGAAAAGGTTTGGGGATACGCAGAAGCTTCAAACCAGTCTGAACAATTGCTGGGCAGTGGTCCGAAAGATCCCAAGGGGCAAAGATAGCCTGAGAGAGGGAGAAATGGTGGAGCCAAGAAAGGTTAACCATAACTCTATCCAGTTTCCTATAGATAGGAGAATTAAGACGAGAATCCCTCCAAGTGTGGTAAGGGCCTACAGCATGGAGATCAACTAATGAAACAGTCTCAGTACAATTCTTGAAGTCTTGCATGCCCCCGTCCCAGACTTCTTTACCACCGTTTATTTCAGAAAGATGAAGAACTTCATTGAAATCCCCGAGAACACACCAAGGTTTATCAGAAGGGGTACGTACAACACATAAAGCACTCCAAAGAAGTTTCCTTTCAGCTGAAGTGTTACAACCATAGATAACCGTGACAAAAAATTGGATATTAAGATCCAATAGCAAAACACTACAATGGATATGTTGAGCAGATTTTTCTATAATAGAAACATCCCAGATGTCGGGATTCCAACCAATCCATATTCTCCCGTTATCATGGTACTCATAGTTAAATAGCCATTTCCATTTCCTGCAGATAGCTTGAGCAACACGACTGGAATTGGGAGATTTGACCCGAGTTTCAACAAGGCCAACAAAAGAGATAGCAAATTTGTTTATTAATTCCTTAATACTGGCTTGCTTGGCCCTATTATTTACTCCTCTAGTATTCATAGAACAAAAATTAATCATAAAAGATTAAGCCGGGGGGACGAGGTTTCCACCCCCTTTTTTCTTCTTCTTGGAAGCCTGGCCAAGGTCAAGATGGTTAATAGCTTTATGCTTCAGATCGCGGACTTCCTTTTCATCAATAAGTTTCAGTTTACCAACAAGGAGATTAGGGGTAGGAGTAGCATCAGAGTCCGAGGCTCCTTCAACAAGGGCCCCAGTATCAGGAGAAAGAGGACTGTATGGGTTTGATGCAGGGACAGGAGCAGGGGTAGTAGCTATAACAGAAGAGGTGATTAAAAGTTATAATAATGTTCAAGTTTGATTAGCATCATAAGGAGCAATCTTATCACTATCGTATCAAAAACGGTCCATAGACCTCACACAAGTCTTCATTTAGGGACACCTTCATATTGTTTCATTGGTTGTTTCAAATTTACAAAGAAAGAGGTGATTAAGAGTTGTATTACTTCGTTCTAGTTTGATTAGCGTCAAAAAGAGAAACCCATGACTCGCGGTCAAAACCATGCGTACATCTCACACAAGTCTTCATTTAAGGAGACATTCTTATTATTTCATTGGTTATCTAGAATTGTCAAAGAAAGAGGTGATTTGGTGTCCTATTACTTCGTTTTAAATTGATTAGCATCAAAAGGAGCAATCCCATGACTATCGCGTTAAAAACGATGCATACATCTCACACAAATCTTGATTTAGGTAGATTTTTTTATTATTTCATTGGTTCTCTCTAATTGTCAAAGAAAGATGTGGTTATGAGTCCTATGACTTCGTTCTAGTTTGATTAGAATCAAAAGGAACAATCTTATCACTAATGCCTTCAAAACGATCCGTACATCTCAGACAAGTCTTCATTTAGGGAGACCTTCTTATTGTTTCATTAGTTCTCTCAAATTATCAAAATATAGGTGATTATGAGTCCTATAACTTTGTTCTAGTAGAAATTAGCATCAAAAGGAGCAATCCCATCACTATCGCATCCAAAACGATGCGTAGACCTCACACAAGACTTCATTTAGGGAGACCTTCATATTGTTACAAATTTATAAAGTACGAGATGATTAAGAGTTGTATTACTTCGTCCTAGTTTGATTAGCATCAAAAAGAGAAACCCATGACTATCGCGTTCAAAACCATGCGTACATCTCACACAAGTCTTCATTTAGGGAGACCTTCTTATTGTTTATTTGGTTCTGTAAAACTGTCAAAGAAAGAGGTGATTAGGAGTCCTATTACTTCGTTCTAATTTGATTAGCAACAACAGGAGCAATACAGTGACTATCGCATTAAAAACGATGCGTACATCTCACACAAGGCTTAATTTAGTTAGGCTTTCTTATTGTTTCGTTGGTTCTCTAAAATTGTCAAAGAAAGATTTGATTATGAGTCCTATGACTTCGTTTTAGTTTGATTAGCATCAAAAGGAACAATCTTATCACTAGTGCCCTCAAAACGATCCATCTTACACAAGTCTTCATTGAGGAAGACCTTCTTATTGTTTCATTAGTTCTCTCAAATTGTCAAAATATAGGTGATTATGAGTCCTATTACTTCGTTCAAGTAGAAATTAGCATCAAAAGGGGCAATCCCATCACTATCGCGTCCAAAACGATGAGTAGACCTCACACAAGTCTTCATTTAGGGAGACATTCTTATTGTTTCATTGGTTATTTCAATTTAACAAAGAAAGAGGTGATTAAGAGTTGTATTACTTCATTTTAGTTTGATTAGCATCAAAAGGAGCAATCCCATGACTATCACGTTCAAAACGATGCTTACATCTCCCACAAGTCTTCATTTAAGGAGACCTTCTTATTGATTCATTGGTTCTCTAAATTTATCAACGAAAGAGGTTATTAGGAGTCCTATAACTTAGTTCTAGTTTGATTAGCATCAAAAGGAGCAATCCCATGACTATCGCGTTCAAAACGATACGTACATCTCACACAAGTCTTCATTTAAGGAGATCTTCTCATTACTTCATTGGTTCTGTAGAATTGTCAAAGAAAGAGTTGATTAGGAGTCCTATTACTTCGTTCTATTTTGATTAGCATCAAAAGGTGCAATCCCATGACTATCGCATTCTAAACGATGCGTACATCTCACACAAGTATTCAATTAAGGAGACCTTATTATTTCATTAGTTCTCTAGAATTGTTAAATAAAGAGGTAATTAGGAGTCCTATTACTTTGTTCTATTTTTATTAGAGTCAAAAGGAGCAATCCCATGACTATAGCGTTAAAAACGATGCGTACATCTCACACAAGTCTTAATTTAGGGAGACCTTCTTATTGTTTCATTGGTTTTCTCAAATTTTCAAAGAAAGAGGTGATTATGAGTCCTATTACTTTGTTCTAGTTTGATTCGCATCAAAAGGATCAATCTTATCACTAGTTCCTTCAAAACGATCCGTACATCTCACACAAGTCTTCATTTAGAAAGACCTTCTTATTGTTTCATTAGTTCTCTCAAATTATCAAAATATAGGTCATTATCAGTCCTATTACTTTGTTCTAGTTGAAATTAACATCAATAGGAGCAATCCCATCACTATCGCGTCCAAAACGATCCGTAGACCTCACACAAGACTTCATTTAGGGAGACCTTCATATTGTTTCATTGGTTGTTTCAAATTTACAAAGAAAGAGGTGATTAAGAGTTGTATTACTTCGTTCTAATTTGATTAGCGTCAAAAGGAGAAACCCATGACTCGCGTTCAAAACCATGCGTACATCTCACACAAGTCTTCATTTAGGGAGACCTTCTTATTGTTTCATTGGTTCTCTAAAACTTTCATAGAAAGAGGTGATTAGGAGTCCTATTACTTCGTTCTAATTTGTTTAGCATTAAAAGGAGCAATCCGCTGACTGTCGCGTTAAAAACGATGCGTACATCTCACACAAGTCTTGATTTAGGGAGACCTTCTTATTGTTTCATTGGTTTTCTAAAATTGTCAAAAAAGAGGTGATTATGAGTCCTATGACTTTATTCTAGTTTGATTAGCATCAAAAGGTGCAATCCTATCACTAGTTCATTCAAAACGATGCGTACATCGAACACAAGTCTTCATTTAAGGAAACCTTCTTATTATTTCATTAGTTCTCCAGAATTATCAAAGAAAGAGGTGATTAGGTGTCCTATTACTTCGTTCAATTTTTATTAGCATCAAAAGGAGCAATCACACGATTATCACTTTAAAAATAATGCGTACGTCTCACAAAAGTTTTGATTTAGGTAGAATTTCTTACTGTTTCCTTGGTTCTCTCAAATTATCAAAGAAAGATGTGATTATGAGTCCTATAACTTCGTTCTAGTTTGATTATCATCAAAAGGAACAATCTTATCACTAGTGCCTTCAAAATGATCCGTACATCTTACACAAGTCTTCATTTAAGGAGACCTTATTATTTCATTAGTTCTATCAAATTGTCAAAATATAGGTGATTATGAGTCCTATTACTTCGTTCTAGTTGAAATTAGCATCAAAAGGAGTAATCTCATCATTATCGTGTCCAAAACGATGCGTAGACCTCACGCAAGTCTTCATTTAGGAAGAACTTCATATAGTTCCATTGGTTGTTTCAAATTTTCAAAGAAAGAGGTGATTAAGAGTTATATTAGTTCGTTCAAGTTTGATTAGCATCAAAAGGAGCAATCTCATCATTATCGCGTCCAAAATGATCCGTAGACCTCACACAAGTCTTCATTTAGGGAGACCTTCATATTGTTTCATTGGTTGTTTTAAATTTACAAAGAAAGAGGTGATTAAAAGTTGTATTACTTCGTTCTAGTTTGATTAGCGTCAAAAGGAGAAACCCATGACTAGCGTTCAAAACCATGTGTACATCTCACATAAGTCTTCATTTAAGGAGACCTTCTTATTATTTCATTGGTTCTCTAGAATTGTAAAAGAAAGGGGTGATTAGGTGTTCTATTACTTCGTTCTAATTTGATTAACATCAAAAGGAGCAATCCCATGACTATCGCGTTAAAAACTATGCGTACATCTCACACAAGTCCTGATTTAGGTAGACTTTCTTATTGTTACATTGGTTCTCTCAAATTATCAAAGAAAAAGTGATTATGAGTCTTATGACTTCGTTCTAGTTTGATTAACATCAAAAGGAACAATCTTATCACTAGTGCCTTCAAAACGATCCGTACATCTTACACAAGTCTTCATTTAGGGAGTCCTTCTTATTATTTCATTAGTTCTCTCAAATTGTCAAAATATAGGTGATTATGAGTCCTATTACTTCGTTCTAGTAGAAATTAGCATCAAAAGGAGCAATCCCATCACTATCGTGTCCAAAACGATGCGTAGATCTCACACAAGTCTTTATTTAAGGAGACCTTATTATTTCATTGGTTTTCTAGAATTGTCAAAGAAAGAGGTGATTAGGA
Organism: Panax stipuleanatus; assembly: GCA_020205555.1. Taxonomy (NCBI): domain Eukaryota; kingdom Viridiplantae; phylum Streptophyta; class Magnoliopsida; order Apiales; family Araliaceae; genus Panax; species Panax stipuleanatus. Next base: position 140,211,463 of record CM035117.1, read on the forward strand.
GTCATATTACTTTGTTCTATTTTGATTAACATCAAAATAAGCAATCCCATGACTATCGCGTTCAAAACGATGCGTTCATCTCACACAAGTCTTCATTTAAGGAGACCTTCTTATTATTTCATTGGTTCTCTAGAATTGTTAAAGAAAGATGTCATTAGGAGTCCTATTACTTCGTTTAAATTTGATCAGCATCAAAAGGGGAAATCCCATGACTATCGCATTAAAAACATTGCGTACATCTCACATAAGTCTTGATTTAGGGAGACCTTCTTATTGTTTCATTGGTTTTCTCAAATTTTCAAAGAAAGAGGTGATTATGAGTCCTATGACTTCGTTCTAGTTTGATAGCATCAAAAGGAACAATATTATCACTAGTACCTTCAAAAAGATATGTACATCTCACACAAGTCTTCATTTAGAAAGACCTTATTGTTTCATTAGTTTTCTCAAATTGTCAAAATATAGGTCATTATGAGTCCTATTACTTCGTTCTAGTTGAAATTAGCATCAAAAGAAGCAATCCCATCACTATCGCGTCCAAAACGATCCGTAGACCTCACAAAAGTCTTCATTTAGGGAGGCCTTCATATTGCTTCATTGGTTGTTTCAAATTTACAAATAAAGAGGTGATTAAGAGTTGTATTACTTCGTTCTAGTTTGATTAGCGTCAAAAAGAGAAACCCATGACTCGCGTTCAAAACCATGTGTACACCTCACACAAGTCTTTATTTAAGGACCTTATTATTTCATTGGTTCTCTAGACTTGTCAAAGAAAGAGGTGATTAGGTGTCCTATTATTTCGTTCTAATTTGATTAGCATCAAAAGTAGCAATCCCATGACTATCGAGTTATAAACGATGAGTACGTCTCGCACAAGTCTTGATTTAGGTAGACTTTCTTATTGTTTAATTGGTTCTCTCAAATTGTCAAAGAAAGATGTGATTATAAGTCCTATTTCTTCGTTCTAGTTTGATTAGCATCAAAATAAACAGTCGTATCACTAATGCCATCAAAACGATTCTTACATCTCACACAAGTTTTCATTTGTTTCATTTGTTCTTTCAAATAGTCAAAATATAGGTGATTATGAGTCTTATTACTTCGTTCTAGTAGAAATTAGCATCAAAAAGAGCAATCCCATCACTATCGTGTCCAAAACGATGCGTAGACCTCACACAAGTCTTCATTTAGGGAGACCTTTATATTGTTTCATTGGTTATTTTAAATTTACAAAGAACAAGGTGATTAAAAGTTATATTACTTTGCTCTAGTTTGATTTGCACCAAAAGGTGCAATCTCATCACTATCGCGTCCAAAACGATCCGTAGACCTCACACAAGTCTTCATTTAGGCAGACCTTCATATTGTTTCATTGGTTGTAAATTTACAAAGAAAGAAGTGATTAAGAGTTGTATTACTTAATTCTAGTTTGATTAACGTCAAAAGGAGGAACCCATGACTCGCGTTCAAAACCATGCGTACATCTCACACAAATCTTCACTTAAGGAGACTTTCCTATTGTTTTATTGGTTCTCTCAAATTGTCAAAGAAAGATGTGATTATGAGTCCTATGACTTCTTTCTAGTTTGATTAGCATCAAAAAGAACAATCTTATCACTAGAACCTTCAAAACGATCCGTACATCTCACACAAGTCTTCGTTTAAGGAGACCTTCTTATTGTTTCTTTAGTTCTCTCAAATTATCAAAATATAGGTGATTATGAGTCCTATTACTTCGTTCTACTAGAAATTAGCATCAAATGGAGCAATCCCATCACTATAGCGTCCAAAACTATGTGTATACCTCACACAGGTCTTTTTTTAAGGAGACCTTATTATTTCTTTGGTTCTCTAGAATTGTCAAAGAAAGAGGTGATTAGGAGTCCTATTACTTCGTTCTATTTTGATAAGCATCAAAAGGAGCAATCCCATGACTATTGCGTTCAGAACGATGCGTACATCTCACACAAGTCTTAATTTAAGGAGACCTTCTTATTATTTCATTTGTTCTCTAGAATTGTTAAAGAAAGACGTCATTAGGAGTCATATTACTTCGTTCCAATTTTATTAGCATCAAAAGGAGCAATCCCATGACTATCGCGTTAAAAACGATGCGTACATCTCGCACAAGTCCTGATTTAGGTAGACTTTCTTATTGTTTCATTGGTTCTCTCAAATTGTCAAAGAAAGATGTGATTATGAGTCCTATGACTTCGTTCTAGTTTGATTAGCATCAAAAGAAACAATCTTATCACTAGTGCCTTCAAAACGATCCGTACATCTTACACAAGTCTTCATTGAGGAAGACCTTGTTATTATTTCATGAGTTCTCTCAAATTATCAAAATATAGGTGATTATGAGTCCTATTACTTCGTTCTAGTTGAAATTAGCATCAAAAGGAGCAATCTCATCCTTATAGTGTTCAAAACGATGCGTAGACCTTACAAGTCTTCATTTAGGGAGACCTTCATATTGTTCCATTGGTTGTTTCAAATTTATAAAGAAAGAGGTGATTAAGAGTTATATTAGTTCGTTCTAGTTTGATTAGTATCAAAAGGAGCAATCTCATCACTATCGCGTCCAAAACGATCTGTAGACCTCACACAAGTCTTCATTTAGGGAGACCTTCATATTGTTTCATTGGTTGTTTCAAATTTACAAAGAAAGAGGTGATTAAGAGTTGTATTACTTCGTTTTAGTTTGAATAACGTCAAAAGGAGAAACCCATGACTCGCGTTCAAAACCATGCGTACATCTCACACAAGTCTTCATTTAAGGAGACCTTCTTATTATTTCATTGGTTCTCTAAAATTGACAAAGAAAGGGGTGATTAGGTGTTCTATTACTTCGTTCAAATTTGATTAGCATCAAAAGGAGCAATCCCATGACTATCGCGTTAAAAACTATGCGTACATCTCACACAAGTCTTGATTTAGGTAGACTTTCTTATTATTTTATTGGTTCTCTCAAATTGTCAATGAAAGATGTGATTATCACTAGAACCTTCAAAACGATCCGTACATCTCACACAAGTCTTCATTTAAGAAGACCATCTTATTGTTTCATTAGTTCTCTCAAATTGTCAAAATATAGGTGATTATGAGTCTTACTTCGTTCTAGTAGAAATTACCATCAAAAGGAGCAGTCGCATCACTATCGCGTCCAAAACGATGCGTAGACCTCACACAAGTCTTCATTTAAGGAGACCTTATTATTTCATTGGTTTTCTAGAATTGTCAAAGAAAGAGGTGATTAGGAGTCATATTACTTTGTTCTATTTTGATTAGCATCAAAATAAGAAATCCCATGACTATCGTTTTCAAAATGATGCGTTCATCTCACACAAGTCTTCATTTAAGGAGACCTTCTTATTATTTCATTAGTTCTCTAGAATTGTTAAAGAAAGATGTCATTAGGAGTCCTATTACTTCGTTTAAATTTGATCAGCATCAAAAGGAGAAATCCCATGACTATCGCATTAAAAACATTGCGTACGTCTCACATAAGTCTTGATTTAGGGAGACCTTCTTATTGTTTCATTGGTTTTCTTAAATTTTCAAAGAAAGAGGTGATTATGAGTCCTATGACTTCGTTCTAGTTTGATAGCATCAAAAGGAACAATATTATCACTAGTACCTTCAAAAAGATATGTACATCTCACACAAGTCTTCATTTAGAAAGACCTTCTTATTGTTTCATTAGTTCTCTCAAATTGTCAAAATATAGGTCATTATGAGTCCTATTACTTCGTTCTAGTTGAAATTAGCATCAAAAGGAGCAATCCCATCACTATCGCGTCCAAAACGATCCGTAGACCTCACAAAAGTCTTCATTTAGGGAGGCCTTCATATTGCTTCATTGGTTGTTTCAAATTTACAAATAAAGAGGTGATTAAGAGTTGTATTACTTTGTTCTAGTTTGATTAGCGTCAAAAAGAGAAACCCATGACTCGCGTTCAAAACCATGTGTACACCTCACACAAGTCTTCATTTAAGGACCTTATTATTTCATTGGTTCTCTAGACTTGTCAAAGAAAGAGGTGATTAGGTGTCCTATTATTTCGTTCTAATTTGATTAGCATCAAAAGTAGCAATCCCATGACTATCGAGTTATAAACGATGAGTACGTCTCACACAAGTCTTGATTTAGGTAGACTTTCTTATTGTTTAATTGGTTCTCTCAAATTGCCAAAGAAAGATGTGATTATGAGTCCTATTTCTTCGTTCTAGTTTGATTAGCATCAAAATAAACAGTCGTATCACTAATGCCATCAAAACGATTCTTACATCTCACACAAGTTTTCATTTGTTTCATTTGTTCTTTCAAATAGTCAAAATATAGGTGATTATGAGTCTTATTACTTCGTTCTAGTAGAAATTAGCATCAAAAAGAGCAATCCCATCACTATCGTGTCCAAAACGATGCGTAGACCTCACACAAGTCTTCATTTAGGGAGACCTTCATATTGTTTCATTGGTTGTTTCAAATTTACAAAGAAAAAGGTGATTAAAAGTTATATTACTTTGCTCTAGTTTGATTTGCACCAAAGGGTGCAATCTCATCACTATCGCGTCCAAAACGATCCGTAGACCTCACACAAGTCTTCATTTAGGCAGACCTTCATATTGTTTCATTGGTTGTAAATTTACAAAGAAAGAAGTGATTAAAAGTTGTATTACTTCATTCTAGTTTGATTAACGTCAAAAGGAGGAACCCATGACTCGCGTTCAAAACCATGCGTACATCTCACACAAATCTTATCTTAAGGAGACTTTCTTATTGTTTTATTGGTTCTCTCAAATTGTCAAAGAAAGATGTGATTATGAGTCCTATGACTTCTTTCTAGTTTGATTAGCATCAAAAAGAACAATCTATCACTAGAACCTTCAAAACGATCCGTACATCTCACACAAGTCTTCGTTTAGGGAGACCTTCTTATTGTTTCTTTAGTTCTCTCAAATTGTCAAAATATAGGTGATTATGATTCCCATAATTTTCGGTCTGAATGTGCTCAGCCACGGCTTCCAAAGTAGTAAGGTCTTTAATCTTTCTAGACTTCAATCCCATCTTAGTCATTTCTCCATGTTTAATCATCTCTGAAAATAGTTTTCCTATGCCTCCTAGGACCCTTTCATAAAATGGAGCTTCTTGGATATCAATGAAAGTCATCACCATTTCAGTTTCTGTCATTGATGGAATGACTTGAGCTGCCAGACGCCTCCACCTTTGGGCATATTCACGGAATGACTCAATGTTCTCTTTTTTAACTTTTGTTACTTGATATCTGTCCGAAGCCATTTTTGACTGGAAACTGTATTGATTTAGGAAGGCATGGGCTAGCTCTTCCCAGCTATGGATTTTGGAGTTGTTCAGTCGATCATACCAGGCTCTAGCCTCTCCTGTCAGGCTTTTCTGAAACAATTGCATTCTCAGCTTTTCATCCTCTACATAGGATAGGATTTCTTCAATGTACACGTTCAGATGAGTGTAAGGATCTCCTAATCCATCAGACATTTCAGATTATCCGGGACCTTAACCTTGTCTAGATAACGGGCCCCTAGAAAGATGCAGAGATCTGAGTAGTTAACACTCCCATATGATCTAGTCTCTTTGATTGACCAGATGGTTTCTTCCATTTGTTGGACTTTCTTTCTGATATCACCGGTTTCTCGATCTTCCCTAAGATTGGTGATTTCAGGGGTTTTGTTGGTTTTTTCATTGAATTGAGGTTCGAAAATCTGTGATTCCTTCTTTTTATCAGTACCCTAACTGCCACCTTTTGCGGAGGACTCTAGTTGAGTGGGTATCTGTTGAACCTGAGTGCTTTTACTCTTTTCTTTCAGGAAGACAGCTAATTCTGCTATTTAATTTTTAAGTCCCTCAAACTCTTCTCGAGACACAAAACCTGACCCTTGTTAGGTACTCTCATCCATGTTAATGGATAGGCTTTGTGCCTTCTTAGATTTGGATCTGGTAATAAGACCAATCTTACCTACAAGACGAGTAGGTAGTTTAGTCTTGATAGACACTAACAGTATGCATGCTGCGCAATGTGTTAATTTTTAGGGGTTTTTTAATATTTTCCTGCAAAAAAAAGGTCAGTTGTTTTGATGACAGGATAATATGACAAGATTTGATATTTAATAATGGGATTAAAAAGAATTAACATTTACAACATTTAATATTTAACAAGATTTAAAGTTGGATGTGACGCCCCCAAATCCGGGTTCTCTAACCTCGGGTTCGGTGCTCACGATACATCATCATCATAAGCATTCTATAACAATTGCGGAATAATAAACATATATTTTTCATTACAATAAAGTCTTATACAATATCCCAAAGTTTATTACCTTAACTTAAAAGTAGCTTAATTACATATAGTAACACAAAAGGTTTACATAGTCATTATGTTGGGTTTGTACGTAACGCAATCATGCAATCAAATAACATAAATAGGGCGGAAGCGCGAAACATAGGTTTTTAAAATTTTATACAAACCCATAACCATGATCATGCTTTGTGCTAGTTATCAATAACAGAAAAGAGGATGGAATTATACCTTTGAAGATCCAAGCTTCCTCAGGTACAAGTTTTACTCCTTTGATTCCTCTGTAGTGGCTCCTTCCCTTGATCAATGTCAGCCACTCAAATGTTTGGCCTCTAACGGTGATCCACCAAGGAAGATGAAGAACTCAGGAAGATGGGTTATTGGCTTAACCCTTGTTTCTATCTCTATAGAATATGTGTACTCCCAACTCTTGAAAAATTCACGTCTCTTATTTCTGATATAAGACTCTCTTATATAGATATTAGGTTAACCCTCCTAATCCAATTAGAATAGGGTTTTATTTAATTAATTAATTAAATACTTTTAATTAATTTATATTATAATCTTATTAGGATTGAGAGAGAGAGTACAGATATTATATTAATTTCTAAACTCCTTTAGAATTAAAATAATAATAATAATATTAATAAGACTCCTCTTATTAATTTATATTTAATATTTAAAATATTAAATAATAAACATTATGCTATTTAATTTATTCTATCACCATAGATTAAATTAATTATACTTAATGCATTATTACTATCATGTCATTTTCTTCTTAAATAATTCTTCTTCCTTTTATGGTGTGACCCTTTAGATTCTCCATATTAAACCGGTTGTGAATAAATCAATTAGAACAATTCTAATCTTATTTAAATAAGTAAATTAAACTAATAATCTTTTTAAATAAATAACATTTATTCTACAATAGGGATAAGCCTCCCTAACGATCAACGACTTTCTAGATAATATAGATTTCAACATTAATCATAAAAGAACCTGTGAGTTAATAGTTACCGTACAATTCAATCCTTCCACCATACAATGTCCCAATTAAATATAAGACATGGATTTACTGTCAAGTCTTAATTTATTTAATCATATGTATTTCGATTAGAAAATGCACAACTCCAAATAATGCAAATTAGAAACCACTTTCTAATTTCATTCTACATTAGCCAAGGATTCCTGGGTTGTCATTTAACGAATAACATAGGACATATCTCCTCTTTTACTAGAGGTGGTAGATTCTTTATTGATCATACATTATCTCCATATGCAACTCATTATACCCAAGCATACCCTATATATGCCTTAAAAGGCCTTAAGGAATAAGTCAAAGTATAATTTGTTACATACAAGATACTATGATGATCTCAAGTCCAAGGATCACTTGTACTACTATCACATTAGGAATTCCTATTGACAGGCGAGTAAAACTCCATTAGGTATTCCATAGCGAGTCACGTTCAGTGAACTTATTCTCCAATAAGCACCTACATACTTGCTTTAGTGTCTCCACACAAATGACCATGAGATCAGTCATCCTCATCTAATGAGCAAGCAACATATGTACCAATCTATCCGGATTTACTAATCCCTATTTTAGTAATCCCACAATTGGGAACTATTTTAGTTTTTAAGCTTTCTAAGAATTTAGATCTCATTAGCATGATCTCATCATGATTCTAAAAGCATTGCTTAAAACTATGGGTTATTTACATATTATAAAAACAGCACCATGTAGATAATTAAATGCCTTAAATGAATATTTTATTAATAAATAAATAAGATTGTTTACAAAGTATGTGCTTTATCATCATACATGATTGGCTTGTATGCACACTACTATCAATCTCCCACTTGCACTAAAGCCAATCGCCATGGTATCTCATACCCATCTTCTCTAAGTGACGATCAAACTGTTGTTGTGTTAGAGCTTTAGTAAATGGATCTGAAATGTTGTCTTGAGAGTCCACACGCTCCAAGGTGACGTCTCCTCTTTTAATGATCTCCCTGATCAAGTGAAATCGCCGCAACACGTGTTTGGATTTCTGATGAGACTTGGGTTCCTTAGCCTGTGCAACCGCTCCGGTGTTGTCACAGTATACGGGAACTGCTTCTCCAATGCTAGGAACCACACCAAGTTCAGTTATGAACTTCTTCATCCAAATAGCTTCCTTTGCAGCTTCACTTGTAGCTATATACTCTGCCTCTGTCACTGAATCAGCAACTGTTTGCTGCTTGGAACTCTTCCAACTCACTGCGCCTCGGTTCAAGGTAAACACATACCCTAAAACAGATTTACTGTCATCTTGGTCTGTTTGAAAACTTGAGTCCGTGAATCCCTCGAGTTTTAATTCAGACCCACCGTAGACAAGAAAAATATCTTTAGTCCTTCTCAAGTACTTTAGGATATTTTTCACTGTCTTCCAGTGCTCTTCTCCTGGATTCGACTGGTATCTGCTCGTTACACTAAGTGTGTGAGCAACATCCGGTCTAGTACATATCATACCGTACATGATAGATCCTATTACAGAAGCATAAGGGATCTTACTCATACGGTCTCTCTCCTCAGGTGTCTTTGGGACCTGTTTCTTGGAGAGATGTATTCCATGGCTCATCGGCATAAGGCCTCTTTTGGAATCTTCCATGCTAAACCTCTTTAGCATCGTATCAATGTACGTTCCTTGGGATAAGCCGAGCATCCTTTTAGATCTATCTCTATAGATCTTTATCCCCAATATATAGGATGCTTCACCCAAGTCCTTCATGGAGACGTTTTTAGATAACCAGATTTTAACTGATTGTAACATAGGAATGTCATTCCCTATCAGTAATATATCATCAACATATAATACAAGGAATGATACTGTTCTCCCACTAACCTTCTTGTATACACATGGTTCATCCTCGTTTTTGATAAAATCAAACTCTTTGATTGTCTCATCAAAACGAATGTTCCATCTACGAGAAGCTTGCTTCAACCCATAAATGGATCGTTGTAGCTTACAGACTTGATTTGTTCCAAATTTTGAAATAAATCCCTCTGGTTGTGTCATATACACATCCTCCTCAAGTTTCCCATTGAGGAAGGCCGTTTTCACGTCCATCTGCCAGATCTCATAGTCGTTGTAAGCTACAATCGCAAGCAAAATCCGAATGGACTTGAGCATGGCTACTGGTGAGAAGGTTTCATCATAGTCAACTCCTTGTCTTTGTTTGAAACCTTTTGCAACCAGTCGGGCCTTATAGGTCTCTACCTTTCCGTCTGCTCCAGTCTTTCTCTTAAAAATCCATTTACACCCAATAGGTTTAATACCTTCAGGTGCTGAAACCAAAGTCCATACTTTGTTTTCATACATGGATTCCATTTCGGATTTCATGGCTCCAAGCCATTTCCCTGAGTCTTTATTACTCATAGCCTGTTCGTAATTCAATGGATCATCATCATTCATGATGTGTACCTCATCGTCATCCTCTATAACGAATCCATACCTCTCAGGCATCTTTGGTACTCTTCCAGATTTACGAATAGGGTGTGGTACAGTAGGTTCTTCTATTTGGTCAGGTACCTGACTTTGATCCGTGGTAACTTGTGGTTCTTGAACTTCTTCAAGATATATCTTACTCCCACTGACCCCTTCATGGATAAACTCTTTCTCCAAGAAGGTAGCATGTTTCGCAACAAACACCTTTTGATCAGTTGGATGATAGAAATAATACTCTACGGTTTCTTTAGGGTATCTCACAAATCTACACTTATCGGATTTAGTCTGTAGCTTATCATTTTCAAACTTTTTGACATAAGCTGGACAACCCCAAGCCTTAACATGCTTAAGATTTGGTTTCCTCCCTTTCCACATCTCATATGGAGTCTTTGGGGCGGATTTGGTAGGTACCTTGTTAAGTAGGTATGCAGCAGTTTCTAGGGCATATCCCCAGAAGGAAATTGGAAGGTCGGTAAAACTCATCATGGATCGAACCATGTCCAACAGTGTTCGATTTCTCCTTTCAAATACTCCATTTAACTGTGGTGTACCTGGAGGAGTCCATTGTGAAATTATACCATTTTCTTTGAGACAATTGAGAAACTCACCGCTTAAGTATTCTCCACCTCGATCTGATCGAAGTATCTTAATACTCTTGCCCGTTTGTTTCTCTACTTCACTTCTGAACTCTTTGAACTTTTCAAATGATTCTGATTTGTATTTCATCAAATACACATATCCAAATCTTGAGTGATCATCAGTGAAAGTAATAAAATAAGAATATCCACCCCGTGCACTTGTTGTCATAGGTCCACAAACGTCTGTGTGAATCAATGCCAACAACTCTGTAACTCTTTCTCCTTTTCCACTAAAAGGAGATTTAGTCATTTTACCCATGAGACAAGATTCACAAGTTGGATATGATTCATAATCGGATAGCTCGAGGAGCCCATCTTTATGCAACTTGGATAATCTTATTTCATTGATATGACCGAGTCTACAGTGCCACATGTAGATATAATTAATATCATCTCTTTTCATTTTCTTAGTTTGTTCAATTTGAAATATATTTTCTTGTAAGTCAAGTATATAAAGTCCATTTCGCAAATTTCCAATACCATATAAAACATCGTCTTTATAAATAGAACAACCATTGTTCTTTATAATAACGTCAAAACCTTCCATATCCAATACAGAAATTGAAATAATGTTTTTAATAATATTCGAAACATAATAACAGTTATTAAGATAAATGGACTTGCCCGAAGGCATTGCTAAACAATAAGTTCCTACAGCTAATGCAACAACCTTTGCTCCATTCCCTACTCGTAGGATCACCTCTTCATTGTTCAGCTTTCTACTTCTGGACCAGTCCCTGCACAGTGTTACATATGTGAGACCCACAGCCGGTATCCAATACCCAAGTAGAATTATGACTTTCAAAAAAATTAATTTCAATCATAAACAAACCTTGATTGGAAGTTGAAGCTTCTCCAAGCTTCTTCTCTGCTAGAAACTTCTTGCAGTTCCTCTTCTAATGTCCTGGCTCGTTGCAATGAAAGCACATTCCTTTAGCTGGTTCAAGTTTCTTTTGTTCCTTTTATTTTCCCTTTCCCTTAGCCTTCTTGGATTTCTTCTTTTCAGAAGACACCTTGGGCCTCTTCCTTTTATTGGAAGAATTCACCATCAAGACATGGTTCTTCTTGGATGGGAAGTGACCTTCTGCAGTTTTCAGCATGTTAAGCAGCTCAGGCAAGCTGACATCTACCTTATTCATGTGAAAATTAACCACAAACAGCGAGAGAGTCTCAGGAAGTGACTGCAAGACCAAGTCTTGACTCAACTCCCCATCCATGACGAACCCAAATTGTCCAAGGCGTTCAATCAAATTGATTACCTTCAGAACATGAGTCTCGACGGCAGTGCCCTCGGTCATCCGAGATCGGAAGAGCTCCTTAGATATCTCATATCTAGCAGTCCTACTCTGTTCACCATACAACTCCTTGAGGTGAAGCAGCATAGTAAGAGCATCCATATTTACGTGCTGACGCTGAAGCTCGTTATTCATGGATGCGAGCATGATGCATTGAGCCACAGATGCATCATCTTGCCATTTATTAAAAGTGGCAATCTCTTCCTCAGAGGCTGTTTCCGAAACAAATTCAGGGATAGTTGAATTTAGGACATAAGAAATATTTTCAGCAGTGAGAACAATTCTCAGATTTCTTAGCCAGTTCTCATAATTCGGGCCGGTAAGCTTATTTGCATCAAGTATGCTTCGTAGTGAGATTAGTGATTTTGACACTTTTTAAAATTCTGCATGTGAAAAGACAACATTTTAGCAAACATTCATTTTATTAACTTTGCATACCAAAATAAATTTAGGTCTTTATTTTAAATTAGTATCTCCCACTATTTTCATCAAACTATATTGCTCTCACTTATATAGTTCGGCAACATCTAATTAAAGATTTGCTAGTGAGATTAAGGATCCCATTTCAAATGTGTATAACCTTGTGGATAGCACAACAAACGATATACAAATAAATAGGTAGACAACTCTTGTCAATTACATCACCATGTAAGTCCTTTTATTTTGCCTCTTAAATTATAATGGTCAAGTGTGTGCACATCCGAACTAAAATAATTTAAGTTAAGTCCAGCCTAGCACTTTCATAAATTCAAAAAAGAAAAATGTTCGTCCTTGTGGATAGCACAACAAGACTAGATCGTTCAATTTTCTTGAAAAGCATCAAATGTGATTAATTAACATCTTAAATACTCAATACTCGCCTTGTGGATAGCACAACAAGCTCATATTAAATATTTAATATTCTATTAATTTATCATGCTAGAAGGCAACGTTTGATATTCCAAATATCTTTGAACGCTTCGGACTTAATATTATTTCTTTGAGGGGTTTGTTATTATTTGTCTCATCTTGTTAAGCGCGCATACACATATATATATAAAATACGAGTCATTTTATTAAACATGCGAAGCATGTTTGCATAAAATATAATATATATAATATTTAGCATGCAATATAGAATACTATATTCTACCCGAATTGATTATGGACTTTTATTCTAGTTTGGTTCACTAGAGCCACCAAGTGAACCAAAAGGTCAAACCTAGGAGTGCAAGAATTTAAATTTAAATATAACTATTACATTTAAACCTAGGCTCCATACAAATGGGTCTTCAAGCGCTCCTTGCTCCTTGATCTCCAGTTCTTCAAGATAATTCTAATTATCTCTATTACATAAACTATTTACAATTAAATAGAAACCTTGATCAGCAGTCAAGGGAAAGTACATAAGAGTGAGATAGAATTTACACCGAGAATAAAATCAGAGAAGATCCCTTTTATTAACATACATATCATCATACGTATCAATAAATATCTATTCATCTCATGAATAATAAAGTTATTCCATATATGGATTGATGTCATTTAATGGACAAAAGTTTTGCTAAATTTTATTTTTGAAACAAAATAAACTCTTTTATTTTAATCAAAAATAAATCCAAATTAAACTCCTTTAATTTTAGCAATCTGAAATCATATTTCAGATAAAATAAACATCTTTATTTTAAAACTTTATCAATTAAATAAATAATTTACTTAATTAATTAAAATCAATTTTTCAGGGTCTGTCCAGGTACCGGCCCAGCTGCACCAGTAATGAACTGGGCAGCTGCGCAGGAAGCCTGAAGTGCCAGTTTTTGCAAACCGGCGCAGCTGCGCCAGTAATGAACTGGGCAGCTACGCCAGTAATGAACTAGGCAGCTGCGCCGTTCGTCGCAGAAACTTGCAGAAAATGATTTTGTCCAGAAAAATCGATCCAACTCTCACATCAATTCATACATGGAATCATAAAATTGATAATTAGCACAAAGTTAGGCTCTGATACCACTGTTGGGTTTGTACGTAACGCAATCATGCAATCAAATCACATAAATAGGGCGGAAGAGCGAAACATAGGTTTTCAAAAATTTATACAAACCCATAACCATGATCATGCTTTGTGCTAGTTATCAATAACAGAAAAGATGATGGAATTATACCTTTGAAGATCCAAGCTTCCTCAGGTATAAGTTCTACTCCTTTGATTCCTTTGATTCCTCTGTAGTGGCTCCTTCCCTTGATCAATGTCAGCCACCCAAATGTTTGGCCTCTAACGGTGATCCACCAAGGAAGATTAAAAACTCAGGAAGATGGGTTATTGGCTTAACCCTTGTTTCTATCTCTATAGAATATGTGTACTCCCAACTCTTGGAAAAATTCACGTCCCTTATTTCTGATATAAGACTCTCTTATATAGATATTAGGTTAACCCTCCTAATCCAATTAGAATAGGATTTTATTTAATTAATTAATTAAACACTTTTAATTAATTTATACCCTAATCTTATTAGGATTGAGAGAGAGAGTACTGATATTATATTAATTCCTAAACTCCTTTAGAATTAAAATAATAATAATATTAATAAGACTCCTCTTATTAATTTATATTTAATATTTAAAATATTAAATAGTAAACATTAAGCTATTTAATTTATTCTATCACCATAGATTAAATTAATTATACTTAATGCATTATTACTATCATGACATTTTTTTCTTAAATAATTCTTCTTCCTTTTATGGTGTGACCCTTTAGGTTCTCCATATTAAACCGGTTGTGAATAAATCAATTAGAACAATTCTAATCTTATTTAAATAAATAAATTAAACTAATAATCTATTTAGATAAATAACATTTATTCTATAATAGGGATAAGCCTCCCTAGCGATCAACGACTTTCCAGATAATATAGATTTCAACATTAATCATTAAAGAACCTGTGAGTTAATAGTTACCGTACAATTCAATCCTTCCACCATACAATGTCCCAATTAAATATAAGACATGGATTTACTGTCAAGTCTTAATTTATTTAATCATATGTATTTCGATTAGAAAATGCACAACTCCAAATAATGCAAATTAGAAACCTCTTTCTAATTTCATTCTACCTTGGCCAAGGATTCCTGGGTTGTCATTTAATGAATCACATAGGACATATCTTCTCTTTTACTAGAGGTGGTAGATTCTTTATTGATCATACATTATCTACATATGCAACTCATTATACCCAAGCATACCCTATATATGCCTTAAAAGGCCTTAAGGAATAAGTCAAAGTATAATTTGTTACATATAAGATACTATGATGATCTCAAGTCCAAGGATCACTTGTACTACTATCACATTAGGAATTCCTATTGACAGGCGAGTAAAACTCCATTAGGTATTCCATAGCGAGTCACGTTCAGTGAACTTATTCTCCAATAAGCACCTACATACTTGCTTTAGTGTCTCCACACAAATGACCATAAGATCAGTCATCCTCATCTAATGAGCAAGCAACATATGTACCAATCTATCCGGATTTACTAATCCCTATTTTAGTAATCCCATAATTGGGAACTATTTTAGTTTTTAAGCTTTCTAAGAATTTAGATCTCATTAGCATGATCTCATCATGATTCTAAAAGCATTGCTTAAAACTATGGGTTATTTACATATTATAAAAACAGCACCATGTAGATAATTAAATGCCTTAAATGAATATTTTATTAATAAATAAATAAGATTGTTTACAAAGTATGTGCTTTATCATCATACATGATTGGCTTGTATGCACACTACTATCACATTAAACATAGTGGATCATAATACATAAACACTCATATTAACTATTCTTGGACCTTGCACTTGCCCTTGTCTTTCTTACTCGAGCCTTCGAGATTAGCTGAAATAAATGTCATGATATAGCAAGGGTAAGCAACTAATTTGCTTAGCAAGTTTACATATGAAGGAGATATATCATGATTAGAAAATAATTTAACTTTCGAAGTACAATCAAATAAATGAATAGTGAAAGAACATGAATTACATCTTAATAACTGAATATTCGAATAATTGAATATCAAAGGCTGAGTAATTTGAAATAACCATGAACATATACTAAGGTTGTCAGTATTTAAACTGGTTCTTTTAATAAGTTTTGGTAATCAAGGGGATCAGCCTCTCATACCCGGTGAAATATGCATAATCACTCAGTATACTAGCAACAATTATTTTTCAATAATGCTTTAATAAAATTGTTCTTTTTCTCAATCGTGAGTCCTTACCATTTCAATTGGTTAGGCACCGCTTTCAAAACATATTTTATTTAACAAATTTAAACATGCTTGATCTAGCTGATATAACTAGCATAGATCTATATTATAAATGGTTCATGAATGAAAGAACTTTAACTAATTCACAGTTCAATAATAATAGAACAGGAATTCAATTGCTCAAAGAGCGAATACCAATAATCAGTTTAGATGTGAATAATCAACAATAATTATTCACTAACATGCTTCAAAAGTAATAACTCAAGTTTGAGTTAGAGAACTTACCTCAATTGTAGTCTACTGCTATGCAATTTACTTTACTTCTTAGAGAAAAGACCTATAATTGATCTTTCGATTAGTTATAATATAACTCACTTATTATTTCATTATCATATATTAAATTGTATAACATTCAATCATATAGCTAAATATTGGACATTACATTAAAGTCTTAAAGTTATTGTTATACTTTGATAATCTTTTAATCATGTCATAACTTATACTTATAAGTTTTCTTTTCATATGTCATCTTAGTAAACTAGATAACATTTCAGTAAACTGAAAATACTATTTCAGTAAACCATAATACATTTCAGTATCCTGAAATCACTATTTCAGCAACCTGAAAACCATTTCAGCATCCCGAAATTATTTCAGCAACCCGAAATCAATTTCAGTACCCTGAATTCTTCTTTCCAACATATAACATACATAATATAGTTCCTTGAATACCAAATTCAATAACTATATTTAAAATAACATAATTCTTCATTTTAATTTCTCGCTTAATATTATTAATTATGTAATAATATTTTAAGCTAATGTTATTAACTTTTTAATAACATTTAAGTCAAATATTGTTGGGTATTTTCTACGCGCTACACGCAAGTGTACGTGGTCAACAAGTAATATAATGATAAATCAAGTATCGTACCCACAGAGACAATAATTATGTTCAATCAAACAATTACCAATTTTGTAATATTTCAGCTTTATCAAACTATCGGTAAAAAGATGGTTTCGTTTATATCTAAATTAATACTGAAAACAATCGCAACACTAATTCAAGATTTTAACAAGATTGAAAGAATTAAGCGTACAACTTCACTTATTATTTCACTTCAGTTAATGTCCTTTTCCCCAGTTTATTTCAATTACCCCAGATTATTAATCAAGAACACTAACGCAGATAAAACCACCTCTCAATGCATAATATCTATACTCACTTACATCCACAGATGATTGATTTAAGTAAGACACCCTAATTAAATAATTCACTATATCTCTATGTGAATTATAATTAAAGAGAGTTTAATATCAAGTTCTCTATAAGATTACATATGGCGTAAAGGCATATCTCTACCCTAAACACGAATCATGAATTTCATCTACGCAGAATTCACGAACATGTGTCACTATGGCTAGTTCTAATCCTATATGTTCTCTCACGAGTTCATACAGAATAACAGATAATTGTTGATCAAGCAATTATATAGATTACGCACACTCATAGCAAATAATCTGGGAATAATCTCTATAAACTGGATTTAAAAATAATTAAACATCCATTACATAATAAGATCCGTCATAGGCTTAAAAGGATAATTAGTTCATATTAAACGAATAAAAATCCATAATCCACAGAGTATTAATCATAACGAATACAAAGATAATATGAATCGAGGATGATAGGAATATAAAACTCCTGTCGTTACTGTCTCCAAGTTGCTTCGCGTTCATCCGATCATAATCTGCTTCAATTCTCCTCTTCAAGTTTATTTCCACAATTAGTGCTTTTTATGGTGGCTAGGTATATATTTTTTTTAAGAGTCCTCCTTTTCTTATATCCCCGCAATAGTCCTGCTTCACTCTCCTTATCCCTCCTCCACGCCCAAATCAATATAGGAATTAATCCTTGCACGCCCGCCCGCCTCCCCGCCCCCCCGCCCCAGCGGGGAGTTCTTGTAATAATCACCCGCCCCGGCGGATTTTTACTCTGCCTAGCTCTAGATTTTTGCTCCAAACTTAGTCACAATCCTTTTCTCTCTCCATTGCTAGCAGCCCTTAGTCCTTATATTCATGCTAGCCAATCCGTGTAGGAAACAGTACATGCCAAATAAATATGCTGCTTTTTGCCTTTAGAATACATATATGCTAAAATTACATTCAGTTGCCATAATGTTGCTTTGCAAGCTACTAGGAAACATGGGCCCCTCATGGCATTTACTCTATTCCACTATGCAAGCTACTACTATATATTAAGCTATCCCACTTGCTTGCTCATGTTGATTCCATCTGTTGTATGCATGCTTAGTGTGATGCATGGACTACCACTTGCTCTGGCCCACATGCTGCCCACTCAATATACTTACCTTGCTTGCATGCCTGCCCAACTAACCAAGTGCAGATTACATGGACCTGCTGACTCCACAAGCTACCAACATGCGTAAACCGGTCCAGCCGCTACATCACCCAATTCGTGACCCACTCATAGCATTTCTATATTCCACTTGGTAAGCTGCTTGCATGCATGCCCAATAACCATTATTAAACCAGCTGCTCCACTACTTGCATACAAGTTGAGTCCCACTACCATTTTGCTACATCATATCGTGGCTGCCAACATAGCACAACTCCATGGCCCAACTATATATTGATTGCTAGTTAAAATCTTTTCATATTGCTTGCTAATTCCTTGCCAATTAACCATGCAACACTGACCCACATACACATAGAGTCCACAAGCTGCTCCATTTGTCTCTAAACTATTTCCAACGTCACGGACCTTTTCAATTGTACCTAAAATAAAAATATAAGAATAATGAGTATATTTAGGCACCCAATAAAAAGAGGAAACATTAAAGAATAGGCATATAACATGCAAATTTGTCCTTTAAAAGCTACTTTCGCCTCCGTTTTAATATCTGCACATAAACGTATACACTCAATAGAAATGATAGGCAAATTACTCGAAAACATTTAGAATCAAGTTATAACAACTACCGATTCGTAGGTACGAAACCCACTCATCAAATATTATTAATAATATTTCAATCCAATATCATTAGTCATGCAAAAATATTTTAAGTTATTTAATAAATTAATAAATAATTTATTTTAATTGATTTCCTTTTATTAATTATTTCATTTAAACCTTCTAAAATGCTATAAACGTAACAACTCTTCACAACCGACTCAAAACATTCCTCAAAAATCTGCATAAACCATGCTTAAGGGTCTCAAGTCGTAAGACCGTATTTTCCATATTTTTCACATCATATTTTTAATTTAAATTATTTATCCATATAACATCATTTCTATGAAAAATAGCAAAACATCTCTAAAACTATTTCTTTTCTGGAAAGTAACTATATATAATCCCCTCATGAAAATATATTTTTTTGAAAATTTTTAAAATTCATTTACTATATTCAAATAGTCCAAAATAGCCAAATTTTGTCAGATTTTTCATAAATAGAGATTATCTTCAAAAATTCTGAAATTTTCAGGGTATGCTTATATTATATACATGTACTTCCAGTAAACATTTCATAAATTTGGACTTACGCATAGAGAGTTATTCGGGTAGATTCCTAAAAGTAGTCCTTCGCCGTAAAATCCATAACTCTCATTCGGTATGGCAAAAAATTCTCAAATTTTTACAGGATCTACCTAACCTCTGATATTAACCCTCCAAATTTTCACATAATTTTTAAAGCTCAAAAATTTGACAAAAATGCCCTCGTGGCAGACTGATCAGAAACTTTTTACCCCTTTTTGTCTACTACATGGACTATTTTTACTAAAACCCACACCACAACTTTTCAACACATGATTTTTGAGTGCTATCACTTGAGTTTATTAGTAAAAACATACATCTAGCACCCCTTTTTGACGAATTGCGAAAATAAGGTGTAGATCTAACATACTAGTTGATCAAAGGAAGAGAAAGCTAGGGTTTTCTAGCTTTCTAGAAATCTAGTTTTATTTCTTTTCTTTTGATCTACTTTCTAACACTTAAATTAGTTAGATCCATACTTGAATCCATAGAAAACACATAGATTAAAGAGTTTTAAACTTTCAAATCATAAAACCCCTTTTCCATTAAATCATTGAAAGAGAAGAAAATAAAACTTAGAAATTAGGTTTATACCTTGTTTTCTTGGCTTTCTTCCATCTCCAACTATAGAAGGTTATGAATCTTGGATGCATCTAGGATCAAGCTCTCTCCCTTTTTCTCTCCTTGCTCCCACCGAATTTCTCTCTTTTCTCTCTCTCTATTTTCTTTGTTTTCTCTTTCTTTTGCTTAGGAAATGAAAGGAAAAAAATGAAAAGTTATACTTATTTTACTTAAAGTTTAAAGTATAGTTATATAATGTATATCTATAAATTATCACCAACTCTTGCATTCCCTCTCTCTCTCATTATGAAAATGTTTACTTGCAAGAAAGAACAAATGTGTTGTTCAAATAATAAATCAACACCTAATAACGTAACTTACCTAATAAAGTAAACATCATCATCACATACTCCTCCCCTTTCCTCTCCTTCAAAAATAGGCCACTTGGCCCTTCTATCTACCCACTTTTATTTTTATTATATACTTTATTTAATGACTATTATACCCCTCCTTAAGTGGGCTAAACTTGGGCTTTCATTTTAATTCCTTTGGGCTTGCACTTTTTCTTAATATACTTACTAGTTAAAATGAACTTGGGCTTCCACCCATAATTAAATTGTGTCATTATTATACTTGCCCTATACATGATATATTGAGCTAGTTTAATAGTTTAATTGCTCTTAAATCAATTTATCTACAAGTTCAATGCTTAAATAAATAAGTGGGCTTGTTTAAATCACTTACTCTTCTTAATTTATTATCTCTTGAGCTAATGCTTCTTATTATTGATATTTTCATATTCTTATCCATCAATAATATTAAATCTCTTACATAACCCAATTAGACTTGCCGTATTCAAGTTTATTGAGTATGTTATTAGGGTTTAACACCTTAAATCAATTTTTCGTATTCTTAAAATACTTTGGTTAGTCCACTAACTTATTTAACTTATTAGTGAGACTTCCTTTAGATACTTATATCGTATTATTCACATAATCACTTAGTCATCCATAATATATCATATATTAATTAATATATTAATTTACAATGCTATACAGAAATTTTTGGTTATTACATTCTCCCCTCCTTATAAGAATTTTGTTCCAGGAATTTCCCTAAGGTTACTCAAAAAAATTCAGATAATTCTTCCTCATCTTTTCCTCAAGTTACCACGTAGCTTCCTCAGCATTGTGGTTTCTCCACAGAACTTTAACAGAATGTGTGACACCCCCAAATCCGGGAGCTTCATTTAACATAATTTGGTGTTCACTTTCTAAATATAATATACATCTACCCAATAATAAATACTTGCAAAATAAATTATAACCTTTATAAATACTTAAAATCTTCCTTATCAAAAGGATTACAACTTTTCAAAATAAATCTCAGGGTTTAA
Source organism: Panax stipuleanatus (assembly GCA_020205555.1). Taxonomy (NCBI): domain Eukaryota; kingdom Viridiplantae; phylum Streptophyta; class Magnoliopsida; order Apiales; family Araliaceae; genus Panax; species Panax stipuleanatus. The sequence continues at coordinate 140,232,977 of CM035117.1, forward strand.
TCTAACCTTGACATAAACATTAATGCGAAAAATAAATCATCGTATAAAGTCTTATTACAAATTCAAAATAAAATAAGTCTTCATTTGTTCAGCTTTCCTTTGCCTTTACTAGTTAACGGGGCATCAACACTTTCAACCTTAGCTGCAATGGTTATTTAATATGTAAGAGTGAACAAACATAGCTCACTGGAATACAACAATAGCAAAGACATAAAAGAATATCTTTAAAAAGGTTTGAATAACTTTTTCATCAACAATAATAATTCTTTCATCAACATTTAAAAATTCGAATATAGAATTCATCTGAGGGTCGTAAGACCTTGAACTTTTGTCCTATGTTATAAACATTTCTATTTAAAACCTTTAACAGTCATTAGACTATGGACCTTAACTTGTACTTAGGGGATCAGCCCTTCGTACCATGTATTATGCACAAACATCTTAACGCTTCCGCGTAGTAACCTCCCCTAGTAAATAGGGTTGTTCATCTCAGTATTTGAATACAAGTCCGTACCAAAGAAAGTTTGGTTTGGATAAGCTTAAAAGGAAATTTGGAGTTTCAACTACCATCAAGTACTAAGGAGTAGTTGAATCGACTCACAATAATCAAGAATAATTCAATAATAACGAATTATGAATAACTTATGCTTTAGAATTTAAATTAAAGCATACGAAAAATATGATAGACTTTACTTGAACAATTAAGTTAAGGTCACTTTAATTAGATCATGAACTTTAAATAAGAACGTGTCCATCGCAGAAATAAAAGGACAATCTCAAATACAATAAATATTTGAATTGAAAACACTTGCATAACAATAATAAGTTTGATTTTAGAAAACTTGCCTCAAGCGCAAGCTACAGTTACAACTCACGTTCTTTAACACTTCCTACACATATATATTTAACCATAAGAATTTAAATTAGTTATCACATAACTAATTCACATAATTAGTTAACCCATCTAGGTTAACTCATTGCTCTTTAATTTTTAAATAATTAATAATTAATGATCACATAATTAATAACATCACATGTTCACATAATTAATCAAATAATAATTATGTACTCATATTAATTAAATTATAATTTAAACAAATTATAATTTAAATTAAACAATTCATTTTAATTATAATTAAATCAAATTATAATTACATCTTACATTAATTAAATTATAATTAAATAAATTATAATTTAAATTAATCATTCACTTTATTTATAATTTATCAAATTATAATTACATTTTATATAAATAAAATTATAATTAAACAAATTATAATTTAAATTAAACATGTACCTTGATTAACATTAATCAAATTAAATTTATGCATTTATATTAATTAAATTATAATTTAAACTAATTATAATTTAAATTAAACAATTACTTTGATTATAATTAATCAATTTCAATTCATGCATTAATTGAATTATAATTAACAATTTATAATTTAAATTATATATTTTCCTTAATTATAATTATTCAAATTATAATTACATATTATATTTTATTAATATACTTTATTACTGCCCAATTAGCATTTTAATTTTATCAACATGCTTTATAATTTATTATATAATAAATCTTATAATTTTCACATTTTTAAAATAGCTTTCTGCCCAATCTGTATGACCAGCGCGGCTGCGCTCCAAATGGCCTTGGGAGCAGCGCGGCCGCTTCACTGCCCAGATCAGTCTGACAGTTCGCGAACTTTGCAGAAAAAAAGCCAAATTGGCTTATTTTTTCACATCAAATTCCAATTTCAGTCAATACAATTCATATTAATTTTATAGAAAGCATAAACTTAAAGCTTCTAACATGATTTTAGCATATATAGACATTACAACACATAATCAAAACAATTAATTTTATAATTTTTGAAGAAAAGCCATTGATAAGTGTTCTTGATGAAATTGAACACTATATTTTTGTTTTTAAACCAATTCACACAATTTCAAGCATAGTCAATCAATTTCTAAACATGCTATCATCACCTACCATTAATTTAAACATAATGAACAATCAAACATGAATTCCTTTGATTTTTAAGAGAAAACTATACATATATATATAATTTCAAAATACTTTCACTGTAACTCTTTGAAGAACATGAATTCCTCATATTTATCACATGTATATGAATTAAACAATTAATTAGGCATACAATTCATATATGAGCATATACATAGTCTATAAAAATTATAATTACACAAATTACATGAAAACATGTTTTACAAAGAACTAAAGTACGAAGAACATGAGAATGAAACTTCTAAAACTATAGGTAAGGATTATACCATTTGGCTTAGTGATAGAAAAAAGATGAAGTTGTTTTGATTTCTCAAACTTCCCTTTCTTTCTATTCTTCTTCTTTCCTTCTCTCTATCTTTTCTCTGTTTTGTTCTTCTGACTAACTCTTGTTCTAACACTAACTAATGTAAAACTATTGATGTATATATATTATACATATATCATATATACATATAATTGACAAGTAATTAACCCATATAATAAATATATTAATTATAATTATTACATGAGTTACACAATTTGAATTTAAAAAGCCATAAGACTTTGTTTGGTAACCCTTTTTAAATAAAAACAGATTTTAGTACTAAGGCATTGTTTGGTAAAAATGGATTTAAACAAGTGCAAGGGCCCTGTTTGACATAAACCTTTTAAAACAAAAGTAAGAGCCTAGTTTGGGTAAAACAAATTTTAAAACTCTTTTCTTTATTTTAATAAATCCTTTAACACATATTTTAATGTCACACTTTAATTAATTAAATCTTTAACATTCTAATTTAATTAATTAAAAGCTAACATCAATTAACCACATAAAAATGCCACATAACAATTATAATTACTCGCTAATTATAATCTCATGTAACAATCATCACATAAATTTCATCTAATTTAATTATCTCAATTAAATTAGGACTATACCATAAAATCAATATACATCAATTAAATTAAATATTAATTATTTATTTAATTAATATATAACACTTAATTAACTTACTCTACAACAATCACATAATTTATTTATTTAACTCAATAAATAAATCAAATCAAATATTTATTTAATTCAATAAATATTTAAAAGTAATATATAAAATCTCATTCGTTACAATCTTCCCTCCTTAAAAGGATTCTATCCCCAGAATCACACTTAAAAAAAATCCATCTGTTACATTCTTTCCCCCTTAAAAGGATTTTGTCCCCAAAATCGGTACATAAGGGGTTACACAAAAAGTTAAGCAAATAATTGAGGATATGATTTTCTCATTACATCTTCGAGTTCCCACGTGACTTCTTCAGCATTGTGGTTCCTCCAGATTACCTTAACAGAACGTATCACTTTATTTCTAAGTACTTGTTCTTTTCTAACGACTATTTGAACAGGCATTTCTTCGTATGTTAAGTCTTTATCAAACTGTAATGGCTCGTATTCTATTACATGTTTGTAGTCGTGTTTGTACGGTCTCAACACAGAAATGTGGAAGACGTTGTGTATATTCTCTAGCTCCGGACGTAACGCCACCTCATAAGCTACCTCGCCAACTTTTCGTAGTACCTCGAAAGGTCCAATAAATCGGGGACTCAACTTCCCCTTCTTGCCAAATCGAATCTTCCCTTTTCAGGGAGATACTTTCAGGAAAACGAAGCCCCCTGGTAAGAATTCTCGATTTTGTCGATGTTGATCGGCATATTTCTTCTGTCTGTCTTGAGCAACAACTAGTCTCGTTCTGATCAGCTTCACGATTTCGACAGTTTGTTGTAGCAGTTCCGGTCCTAACAGTTGACGTTCACCGACTTCATCCCAGCACAAAGGCGTTCTGCATTTCTTGCCGTATAACGCTTCAAAAGACAGCATGTCGATACTCGCGTGGTAACTATTGTTGTAGGCGAACTCTACTAACGGTAGATGATCATCCTAGCTTCCTTTGAAGTCCATAACGCAAGCTCTTAGCATATCCTCAAGCGTCTGAATCATTCTCTCACTCTGGCCGTCGGTCTAAGGATGGTACGCTGTACTCATTCGTAATTGCGTTCCCAAGCACTCTTATAATCGCTTCAAGAAATTCGACGTGAAACGTGAATCTCTGTCGGACACAATCGACACCGGAACACCGTGTCGAGAAATAATTTCCTTCACATAAAGTTTTGCTAACTGATCCAAGTTGTACTTAATCTTGATCGGTAGAAAATGGGTTGACTTCGTCAATCGATCTACTATAACCCAAATCGCATCGAAACCCTTCTGAGTCGCTGGAAGACCAACCACGAAATCCATCGTGATATGCTCCCACTTCCACTCTGGAATTTCTAATGGTTGTAGCAATCCGCTAGGTCTCTGATGTTATGCTTTAACTTTCTGGCACGTTAGACATTTCGCAACGCATTCAGCAACGTCCCTCTTCATATTCGGCCACCAGAAATGATGCCTGAGATCCTGATACATCTTCATACTCCCAGGGTGAATCGAATATCTCAAACTGTGAGCTTCACTCAAAATCTCCTCTTTAACATCTGGTACTGGCGGTACCCAGATTCTTCCTTCAAATCGTAGCAGTCCTTCACTATCAATTTTGAACTTGATCTCTTCACCATCGGCTATTCTCTTCCGAATCTTCTCGCATTCTTCATCGTGAAGTTGTGCCTCTTTCACCTTATATACCAGAGTAGAACCAGTAGTTACTTGAAAAAGCTTCTCATCTGATTCCTTCAGATACTTTACTTCCAGTTCCAATCTAGCCATCTCTGTTATCAACTGATCCTGATTAGTTAACATGTTTAGCTTCTCCCGACCCTTTCTGGTCAAAGCGTCGGCGACGACGTTAGCTTTACTCGGATGGTAAAGAATCTCGCAGTCGTAGTCCTTGATCAGTTCCAACCATCTTCTTTGGCGCATGTTCAAATCCTTCTAAGTGAAGATATATTTCAGACTCTTATGATCCGTGTATATCTCACACTTCTCTCCATATAAGTAGTGTCTCCAAATCTTTAGAGCAAACACTACTGCCGCCAACTCCAAGTCATGAGTTGGATACCCCTTCTCATAATCCTTCAGTTGATGTGACGCATAGGCAATTACTTTGCCATTCTGCATTAGCACACAGCCTAATCCCTTATGTGACGCATCACTGTATACTACAAAATTCTCCATACTATCCGATAAAGACAACACAAGCGCAGTACTCAACCTCTTCTTCAATTCCTGAAAACTTTCCTCACACTTTCTGTCCAAACAAATTTAACTGTTTTACGAGTCAAATTCGTCAACGGAGTTGCGATCTTGGAAAAGTCTTGGATAAATCTCCTGTAATAACCTGTCAATCCCAAGAAACTCCTCACTTCGGACGGCGCCTTCGGCTGATCCCAATTCATTACTGCCTCAACTTTCGACGGATCTATCGAAATCCCATCCTTGTCGATCACGTGGTCAAGAAATTGCACACGTTCTAGCCAGAATTCGCATTTCGAGAATTTCGCGTAAAGCTTTTCTCGTCTCAGCGATTCCAACGTTAGTCTCAAATGTTCGGTGTGTTCCTCCTCAATTTTGGAATAAACCAGGATGTCATCTATGAGCATCACTACGAACTTGTCCAGGAATGGCTTAAACAACCTATTCATCAAGTCCATAAATGCAGCTGGGGCATTCGTTAGACCAAATGACATCACCAAGAACTCGTAATGACCATACCGAGTCCTAAAAGCCGTTTTCGATATATCTTTCCTTCTCACCTTCAACTGATGATACCCACTCCTCAAATTGATTTTCGAGAAGTATCTATCACCCTTCAACTGATCAAACAAGTCATCGATCCTAGGTAAAGGATACCTATTCTTGATCGTAACTTTGTTCAACTCCCTATAATCAATGCAAAGACGTATCGATCCGTCCTTCTTCTTGACGACCCACGGTGAAACGCTTGGCTGAATATACTTCTTATCCAGCAATTCTTAAAGTTGAACCATCAGTTCCTTCATCTCGACTAGAGCTATTCGGCACGGAGCTTTCAAAATTAGAGCAGTTTCTGGCGCTAAGTCGATCACGAACTCTATCTCCCTATCTGGCGGAAGTCCTGGCAAGTCGCTCGAAAAAACATCCACAAACTCCTTAACCACTGATATCTCTTCTACCTTTGGGCTCTTTTTACGCGTATCTACTATATAGGCTAAATATCCTACACAGCCTTGCATCAAAAGTTTCTTGGCTTGCATAACCGTCAGATAACTCGCTTGTCTAGGTGATTTGCTACTATAGAACACCAACTTCAATGGAGTCGTAAGGTATACCGACTTCTTCTGACAGTCGATTATCGCCCCATGGTTGGACAACCAGTCCATACCGAGTATGACATCGAATTCCCCAAGTTTTATTGGAATCAAATCTACCCTCAGCTCCTGACCCTTAATGTCTAATCTACAGTTCTTGTATACAAACCTAACAGGAATAACTTCCCTATTCGCAATCTCTATATTCAAGGGGTAAACTAACTCCTCTATAGGTAAGTCTAGTGTTTTAGCAAAATTATCAGATATGAATGAACTATTAGCACCCGAATCAAATAATGCATATGCATTTATACTATTGATCGGAATAATACCTGTCACGATGTCTTTTGATTGCATAGCATCCTGCACCGTCATATTGAATGTCCGGGCAATGGGTCGAACAGCTTGCAATGGTGCAGCAATAGTCACGGTACTGCCGCTCCCATTCCCTCCGCTCCCTGTTGACCCTGCCGTCAGCTTCTTAGGGCAATTACGGGCCATGTGATCCTTGGATCCACATGTGTAGCAAGCTCCCTTCTTCGGGTTCAGGAAATTCGGCGCAATGTGGCCTTCTTGACCACAGTTGAAGCACACCCGCTTTCCCTTCATGCACACTCTAGTGTGATTCATCCCGCATATAGCACATGCTTCGAACTTCCTCTTCGGCTGGCTTCCCTGCTGACTCCCAGCAGAGGTGTTGTCATTCCATTTCCTTTTCCGGTTGATAGCCCCGCTACCACCAGCCTTGGTTTCTATCTCATTCTTCTTCTTCTTATCCTGATTGAATTTGGTTATCGCGTCGCTTCCTCCCTCAGCAAGTATAGCCTTTTCCAGCACAGCTGCGAACGTGTTCAGCTGGAACATGGAAACCTTGTTGTAGAGCCAGGGCTTCAATCCCCGCTCAAACCTCCTCGCCTTCCTAGCTTCAGTACTGACCTGGTATATAGCGAACCTAGCCAGCTCGTTAAATTTCGCGGCATACTCTAACACCGTCATCCCCCCTGCTTAAAGAAACTAGACCTCCATCTGGTCCTGCGAGATCACAGGAAAGTACATTTCAAAGAACATCTCTTTGAAACTCTCCCACGGTATCACTCCTTCACCCTCTCTGGTCTTATTGGCTTGCCACCAGAAACTAGCATCTGACTTCAACATAAAAGTCTCAAATGTTGTCTTCTGGTCTTCGCTAAACCTAGCCACTTCGAAGACCTTCTCCATCTCCATTACCCAAGTCTGGGCATCTATCGGGTTTACCAATCCCTTGAACTCCGGTGGTCCTACTGCCTTAAACTCTTTGAAAGTCGTGCCCTGCACTTGCGGCTGATTCGCAAGCGCTCCCGTCAGCAGGTTCACCAACTGCTAAACCGTATTGGGATTCGTCCCATCGTTATTGTTGTTCGTCGAACCCTCGGGGTTTTGACATGTAGGTCTTCTTCTAGGAGGCATTTTCTGTTAAGAAAATATTATTATTAGATCCTTTATTCAATTCTTAAGTATTCAAGTTCATACTTAAACATTTGAAATAATTCAGTTCATATATGAGCACATAGCAGATTAATAACTTCTTTTATTCATTACTCGTAATAAAACATCAAATAAATAGCATTTCTGCTATTCACATCATCTTTCCTGAACTGAAAAAGTTGCAGGATTACATTATTAACTCATCCCATTCTTATCTCAAATTATGGGATTTACATTTATTTATTACAAAAAGAAACACATAAATATAGACTCTTCTATCTAGGCATGTTAAGACGTCGCATAGCCTCTCTGCGTTCCTCCTCCATCACCCGGAATGTTGTTCTGCGATCCACCATGTACCATGGTAAACCTTGAAACTGAGCTGGGTAATAGAAGACACGATCCTGTGCTCTATCTATAGCCGTGTGGAATGCGTATTCTGTTTCCCTCAGCTTGGCTATCTTTTCTTGAGCCTCGTCTTCAGCTCGATCGGCTCGTTGAATAGCCCTCAAGCTTATTTCCTCCGCTCTGGCGAGCTTTGCTGACTCCTCTTGGATGTCGTTCCTCAGCTTCGCTAGTTCAGCCCGTGCATCGTCTCTATCACTCTCTGCGTGAATTAAATCCCATTTCACGTTTCCTAGTTCACTATCCAGCTCCTCGATAGTCTCGTTCCGCTACTGGATGGTAGTCCGACTCTCGTCCACCAGCTCCTGAAGCTCCACGTTACGGTCGTAGATTGCCTCATACATCTCAGCACTAGTAGATTCAGGTAGGAATTCCTCTTCGAGATCCTCTTCCTCCTCTAACTCATCCTCGTCCTCTTCTTTTGGAATAGGTGTCAGCTCATGCTCCCGACCAGCTACGGTGATCACTGGAGATGGCTTTTTCCTAACCAACTGCTCCCAGACAACATGAATGTCTCGGGGCTCCTCCTCTCTAGGCACCTAAGGTAACTCCTCTCTAGCCTGACTGGGCCCTCCAACGTTCGTCATCCTGACAAAAAAAAAATTAAAGTTTAATTATTACGTGATATCGATCAACACTTTTCGAATACTAAAGCGTAAACACATAGCACATAAGGTAATTTATTATCTTTAGCAATCATCTATCTTTTCGATCTTCCTATAAGGCTACTACCTAAGGTTTTTCCCCCACCTAAGGTTCATAACCTAAAGCTCTGATACCAACCTGCGACACCCCCAAATCCGGGTACTTCGTTTCCACATGATTTGGTGTTCAGTTTCTAAATATAACATAAATCTACCCACTAATATATACTTGCAAAATAAATTACAACCTTTATAAATACTTAAAATCTTCTTTATCAAAAGGATTACAACTTTTCAAAATAAATCTCAGGGTTTAATCTAACCTTGACATAAACATTAATGCGGAAAATAAATCATCGTATAAAGTCTTATTACAAATTCAAAATAAAACAAGTCTTCATTTGTTCAGCTTTCCTTTGCCTTTACTAGTTAACGGGGCATCAACACTTTCAACCTTAGCTGCAATGATTATTTAATATGCAAGAGTGAACAAACATAGCTCACTGGAATACAACAATAGCAAAGACATAAAAGAATATCTTTAAAAAGGTTTGAATAACTTTTTCATCAACAATAAAGAATTGAATAATAATTCTTTCATCAACATTTAAAAATTCGAATATAGAATTCATCTGAGGGTCGTAAGACCTTGAACTTTTGTCCTAGGTTATAAACATTTCTATTTAAAACCTTTAACAGTCATTAGACTATGGACCTTAACTCGTACTTAGGGGGATCAGCCCTTCGTACCATGTATTATGCACAAACATCTTAACGCTTCCGCGTAGTAACCTCCCCTAGTAAATAGGGTTGTTCATCTCAGTATTTGAATACAAGTCCGTACCAAAGAAAGTTTGGTTTGGATAAGCTTAAAAGGAAATTTGGAGTTTCAACTACCATCAAGTACTAAGGAGTAGTTGAATCGACTCACAATAATCAAGAATAATTCAATAATAACGAATTATGAATAACTTATGCTTTAGAATTTAAATTAAAGCATACAAAAAATATGATAGACTTTACTTGAACAATTAAGTTAAGGTCACTTTAATTAGATCATGAACTTTAAATAAGAACGTGTCCATTGCAGAAATAAAAGGACAATCTCAAATACAATAAATATTTGAATTGAAAACACTTGCATAACAATAATAAGTTTGATTTTAGAAAACTTGCCTCAAGCGCAAGCTACAGTTACAACTCACGTTCTTTAACACTTCCTACACATATATATTTAACCATAAGAATCTAAATTAGTTATCACATAACTAATTCACATAATTAGTTAACCCATCTAGGTTAACTCATTGCTCTTTAATTATTAAATAATTAATAATTAATGATCACATAATTAATAACATCACATGTTCACATAATTAATCAAATAATAATTATGTACTCATATTAATTAAATTATAATTTAAATTAAACAATTCATTTTAATTATAATTAAATCAAATTATAATTACATCTTACATTAATTAAATTATAATTAAATAAATTATAATTTAAATTAATCATTCACTTTATTTATAATTTATCAAATTATAATTACATTTTATATAAATAAAATTATAATTACATAAATTATAATTTAAATTAAACATGTACCTAGATTAAAATTAATCAAATTAAATTTATGCATTTATATTAATTAAATTATAATTTAAACCAATTATAATTTAAATTAAACAATTACTTTGATTATAAATAATCAATTTCAATTCATGCACTAATTGAGTTATAATTAACAATTTATAATTTAAATTATACATTTTTCTAAATTATAATTATTCAAATTATAATTACATATTATATTTTATTAAAATAATTCATTACTACCCAATTAGCATTTTAATTTTATCAACATGCTTTATAATTTATTACATAATAAATCTTATAATTTTCACATTTTTAAAATAGTTTTCTGCCCAATCTGCATGACCAGCGCGGCCGCGCTCCAAATGGCCTTGGGAGCGGCGCGGCCGCGCCACTGCGCAGACCAGTCTGACAGTTCGCGAACTTTGCAAAGAAAAAGTCAAATTTACTTATTTCTCCACATCAAATTTCAAATCCAGTTAATACAATTCATATCAATTTTATAGAAAACATAAACTTAAAACTTCTAACATGATTTTAACATATATAGAGATTACAACACATAATCAAAACAACCAATTTCATAATTTTTGAAGAAAAGTCATTGACAAGCGTTCTTGATGAAATTGAACAATGTATTTTTGTTTTTAAACCAATTCACACAATTTCAAGCATAGTCAATCAATTTCTAAACATGCTATCATCACCTACCATTAATTTAAACACAATGAACAATCAAACATGAATTCCTTTGCTTTTTAAGAGAAAACTATACATATATATAAAATTTCAAAATACTTTCACTGTAACTCTTTGAAGAACATGAATTCCTCATGGTTATCACATGTATATGAGTTAAACAATTAATTAGGCATACAATTCATATATGAGCATATACATAGCCTATAAAAATCATAATTACACGAATTACATGAAAACATGTTTTACAAAGAACTAAAGTACGAAGAACATGAGAATAAAACTTCTAAAACTATAGTTTAGGATTATACCCTTTGGCTTAGTGATAGAAAAAAGATGAAGTTGCTTTGATTTTTCAAGCTTCCCTTTCTTTCTCTTCTTCTTCTCTCTTTCTCTCTATCTTTTTTTTTTGTTCTTCTGACTAACTCTTGTTCTAACACTTACGAACGTAAAACTATTGATATACATATATTATACATACATCATTTATACATATAACTGACAAATAATTAACCCATATAATAAATATATTAATTATAATTATTACATGAGTTACACAATTTGAATTTAAAAAGCCATAAGGCTTTGTTTGGCAACCCTTTTTAAATAAAAACAGATTTTAGTACTAAGATATTGTTTGGTAAAAATGGATTTAAACAAGTGCAAGGGCCCTGTTTGACATAAACCTTTTAAAACAAAAGTAAGGGCCTAGTTTGGGTAAAATAAATTTTAAAACTCTTTTTTTTATTTTAATAAATCCTTTAACACATATTTTAATGTCACACTTTAATTAATTAAATCTTTAACATTCTAATTTAATTAATTAAAAGCTAACATCAATTAACCACATAAAAATACCACATAACAATTATAATTACTCGCTAATTATAATCTCATGTAACAATCATCACATAAATTTCATCTAATTTAATTATCTCAATTAAATTAGGACTATACCATAAAATCAATATATATCAATTAAATTAAATATTAATTATTCATTTAATTAATATATATAACACTTAATTAACTTACTCTACAACAATCACATAATTTATTTATTTAACTCAATAAATAAATCAAATCAAATATTTATTTAATTCAATAAATATTTAAAAGTAATATATAAAATCTCATTCGTTACAGAATGTATAACCTTATTTCTCAATTTCTGCTCTTTCCTATCTAAAATTTATATAGGAATTTCCTCGTACGATAAGTCCTTCTCGACTTGAATCGGCTCGTATGATATCACATGCTTATAATCCGGCTTGTACGGACGCAACACTGACACATGAAACACATTACGAATATGTTCCAGTTCAGGAGGTAGAGCTACCTCATACACTACTTCGCCTATCTTCTTCAGTATCTCAAACGGTCCAATAAATCTAGGACTCAGTTTACCTTTCTTGCCAAATTGTATCTTCTCCATCCAGGGAGATACCTTTAGAAAAGCATAGCTTCCCACTTCAAAGTCTCTTTTCTTGCGGTGAAGATCTACATATTTCTTTTGTCGATCCTGAGCTGCTACTAGTCGAGCTCTTATCACTTTAATGATCTCCACGGTCTGTTGCACCAATTCTGGTCCCAACAGTCTTCGTTCATCTACCTCGTCCCAACATAAGGGCGTTCTGCATTTCCTCCCATACAAGGCTTCATACGGCGGCATTCCAATGCTTGCGTGATAACTATTGTCTTATGCATGCATTCTTATGCCTGCAAATTGTAAATACAATAGCATATATTAGTAAACTAATCACAGGACCCAATTAATGGGTCAAATGCAAGATTGAAAATAATTCCCTTCTCTTTTAAGCAGATTGATATCTAAAGGCACACAAACAGAGTTACATTTACATGGATCTATAATTATTCCACTTCCACAAACACCTAGAAAAGATACCTTTCTTTAAATTGTTAGTTTTCTTACCAATGAGAACTGTGTGATATAAAGAACAACGTCAATACTAATTTTGCAATTTATAGAAATGTATCATTATACAAATAACTTTACACACCTTTAATTTGAATTCTTCCAAGTATTCCTCGGCTTCTTCTCTCAGGTGCAATCTAATTTCAGTTCCACGCCCAATTGGTTCATTCCATATGTCACTGATAGAGAGGTCTTACGTGTTCCTTTAACACATTCAAGTTTTTGTAGTGTTACAATAGCAATATTTCGAAATAGTGACCTTGAATGTTGTGTGTCCCCAAAGCAATACTTGCAAACTCAATAATCAATCGAAATATAATAATTGATTACTAACTACAGCAGAAACTGTATATCTTTACTTTGACCAATTTCATGGCATTTCAAAAGTGAACACAAAAACAGGCCAATGACATGTATTACAGGAACCATAGAAACTTTCCTTACAAAAAATATCAGGAAATACCATCTTTGCTTTCTGTTATCTAATTCAGTTTTCGTTTCGATTTTTAGTTTTTCCTTACTATATTTTCTGAAAGTGACTATCAGTTTGGTTATCGTTATTAACGGAATAAATTTCTTATTTAAATCAAGTATATATAGAAACACTAATTTGATTATAGGTAAAGGGCATATAATTTCACCATAATAAAATTGTAGTACACATTCTTGATTGGTTCAGGCCTATAATTTCATATTCTGTTCTAAGAACACAGACAAACCCTTACTGATATTTTGGAAATAAAGGCCACAAAACTTAGATTATCTAACGAGAATTAAGTAAACATGTTGAAAAACTGAGTAAATTAATTATGAATTTAGAACCTCTTGGTAACATCTGAATCAGTTGATAAACAATCTAGCATAATCAAGGAAATTTAGTTCACTGTTTAGCTTCTACCTTTCTTCTTGGACAGAGTATTTAATCAGCTATATGTTGATGAATAAATTGATAGTCAACTTCTATAGCTTTTCTGTTTGATAGGTTCAGATTCTAACCCAAATGATATCCAAATGTCCTACATTAATAGTCAAATGGTATTATTGTGTCGCTATCTGGACTCCAAGGGCACATGTACCTTCCAATATAGAGATAATGCTTTGGAATGGAATAGGAAAATATCAGATGCCCTATGCAATCCATCCCAATATCAATTTCCTAAAAATCATCCAAAGAAATACTGGGAAATCAAGGTAAAAATACTCCAATTCCTAAAGAAGAATCCATCATCCCTGTAAACCTAATTAATGCTACAAGTAAAAAATCTCCAAGATAAACCTTGTAATTTGTAAAACTCACCGATTAAATGTTGTTTAATTTGATGTAGAACACAAATTTTCCACTCTTAAGTACGAATTTTGCTCTTTTCTCGTCAAATTGAAGGGTTTTCTACAGGCATTGATGAAGAGCTAGTAGCGTCGCTGTAAGACCCCAACTTTTATGAATAAAGATTTAGTTTTCTTTATATATTATTTTGAAACAGTAAGGTGTTGTTTTGATAAATATGAAAGTTATGGGTGAAATGTGCAAATATTTTTAAAATGAGCAAGTGGTTATAAAATATTCTTGTTGTCGGGGAATATTCGTTTGGTCGTGGAATATTCTTGTTGTCGGGGAATATTCGTACGACGGCGCAGCTATTTGTGGGCCCCCACAACGGAATAACTGTCGGATATAGAAAGCGACAGAAATAACTTTTTTACAAAATAACGGCGTGGTTGTTACCGTTAGTACTGTTGAAATACCCGGTGGTTAAAATACAGTGATACACGGTGTTGCATAGTAGCACACGGTATTGCACAGTATTTTGAATTATTGAGTCTTACGTGAGAAGCCATTACTCAATTATTGTTACAGTAATTACTATTCAATATTTTATATTATTGACTCAATAATTGCTACGTTGATATTTTATATTATTGACTCAATAAGTGTTACATTGATATTTTATTGACTCAATAATTGCTACGTTGCCATTTTATATGATTGATTCAATAATGGCTACAGTTGATATTTTGTAGTATTGATTCAATAATTGTCGTTGCACAGTATTTCACGTTATCAACTCAATAATTCATATTATTTGAATAATATTATTAGATAGCATTATTGACAATGTCTAATGAAGTTCTGTCTAGGAGGGGTTATTTAATTGCGCGCCAGTAAGGAGAAGTCCTTATCGGAAGGCCCCCTCTGTCCTGGGAACGACCTGGTTGTTAATATTGTAGTTCTATAATATTATTTGTGAATAATTAATTATTGATTTATATGATAAGGAAATATTTATTTTGTGGATATTAAAGAAGGAATTGGCGCTGGTAAGTTTTTATCAATATTTTGGTGTGAGAAATCATCTGTTTTTGGATTTCGGATAATTTATGTTTGGAATTTGGAAAAACTTCCTTCTGCAAAGTTGTAGAGAATTAAATTTTCTATGGAAGGGCATAGAATTTGTATTTTTCTGACTAAGGGGCTATTTGTTATGAATTATTGAAGTTTCAGAAAATATATATATTTTTTATGGGCGGGCCCCACTTTTGTTGGAAATTTTTTTAGCCGCCAGGCGGCGGAAATTTTGAAAAAAATATATTATTTTATTCATTTAGTCTCCTTTGGCATCCTAAGTTTTTCCTATAAATAGGGTGCTTAGGTTAGAATTGAAAATCACACCAGAATCAGAAGTTTTCTCTCTCTATAATATCGAGCGTATTTTTGTGAGTATTTCAATACTTTGAGTATTAGTATTCAGTGCAAGTTTCTTTCGGTATTATATCCGATATTCCAGTCAGAGGTACTATCTTTTTGAGGTAAGGGATGTTATTTTCTTTCGTAAATGATATTATTCTTTTCAATATCATTATACAGAAATATTGTCATGAATTTTATGTTGAAATTCTTACTTTTTTCGTCGGGGTTACTATTCACGTATACGGCACTATTCACGTATACGGCACTATTCACGTATACGTCACTATTCACGGAAAAATTAAATTTTCTTCTATTTGTCCAAATTGCTTGTTAAGGTTACTATCTTTGATTGTATCCAAGTTTTGAGCTCTATTCTTGAATTTTGCTCCATAATTGATTATTACGAGGTATTTTTGAATTGGATATACTAAAATACGAATCCTTAGTCTTTGTCTTTTATCTCACTGGATTCGTTTTTTTTAAATGTTTTTCATCATTCTCAGTCCTAAAAGGTGATGTAACTGAATATCTTTGGCCTGTAGAGCAAAGATGAATGATTACTTGATGAATATCTTTGGCCTGTAGAGCAAAGATGAATGATTACTTGATGAATATCTTTGGCCTGTAGAGCAAAGATGAATGATTACCTGATGAATATCTTTGGCCTGTAGTGCAAAGATGACAGGTGTTGAGATGAATATGACCACTGATGATACAAATGAATATCTTTGGCCTGTAGTGCAAAGATGAATATTTGATTCGAGATGTATATTGATTGATGTTACAGGGATAAAATATTGATGATGGACTTTTAAATCATAGAAGATAGTAGACTTTATTCTCTGCTTAATTCTTCTAATGAACTGTTATTTCCGCTGCGAATATTGATCTGAAGTTGGTTGTCCATTATATTTTATCTGATTTATTGAAGGCTAACGATAATTTATTTTCCATTATCTTAGTCATAATATTCTTTACTGAGCTAGTTGAGCTCACCCTTTTCATCTGTTGTCCTCTTCAGGAAATGAGAATGTTGCGGGAACTAGTCGGGGGACAGAGTAATGGTCCGAGTTAGAGCAGTAGTAGTCCTCACTATTTCTGATAAATAGTGTGATAATAATTGTAATGAGGACTTAGTTTGAATCTTAATATTTTCTACATATTTGTATTGAGACTCACAGTTGTGTGGTCGTATTTTGCACGACCGTATGATATAAAGTTTGTATTTGAATTCTGTACCATGTATTTGGCGACTCAGAATGGGTTGGGTTGAATGGACCTATTCTGGGGGAGTCACAGTCGCCGCCTATGAGATTGAATGGACAGATTGAAGGATTTTCTTTCAGCGTTGATGAAGAGCTAACATCGCCGTCGAGCAAATCACGTCGTCCGCTGAGATTGAATGGACAGAAACAAGGGTTTTCTTTCAGCATTGATGAAGAGTAGAATCGTCGCCGAGCAAATCACGTCGTCCGCAACATCGCTGCTATGAATCTATTTGATGTAGCCGCCGCTCAGATTCAATGGGTGAAAAGTTCATTTGCTGTAGCCGCATCTCATATTCAATGGGTGAAAAGTTCATTTGCTGTAGCCGCCGCTCAGATTCAATGTGTGAAAAGTAGTTTTTCCCTAATTGATTACCAGTAAATCGAATTTTCGTCCACTAGAACTTCTAGCGGATGTTCAAATATTATTAACTATGCTTAGTCTGAGTGGGGGCAAATTGGTCCTAAAATTCACATAATCACGTCCGCTAGTACTTCTAGCAGACAACGTGATCTATTTAAGAAGATCATTGACCACCCAAGCTTAAGTCCACCTGAGCCATTCTCATCAGTGAAACCCATGCTCGAGCAATCTCTGCTAACAAAATGACCCGACCCGGAAGGAATAGGCGTTGAAGGAGACAGAATGAATTGCCGCATATCATCCCCATTGAAATTGGATACATCCATCCACGCCATTTCTTTGTTATTTTCACCTCCATGCGGCGAATTTTCACTCACAATTATCGACTTCATAGAGCTCATCAGCTCGGTAAGAGCATCTTTGTAGCTCAAAACTTGATTCAACTCACACATCCCAACCGATCCCCAAAACAAGAAATCGGTGAAATCACGCCCATCTACCTAGATTTCAAGAAATTATTTATTCAAAATTGGGGATCTGGGAGCTTTCATTAGTTTATGTGTTTTGTTTGTGTTTGTTTAGAAATTTCTAGGTTTTATCAATTTGTATATAATTTATGTTGCTAATTTGTTTTTTTGTTAATCTACTCTTAATTTATATTCAAATATCTTTTATTTGTTTTCAAATGTTTTTAATTTGTTTTTATAATTTTTTAGGTTTTATTAATTTGGGTATAATTTTTGTGGGTAATTTTTTTTTATAGTTTTTTTGTTAATCTACTCTGAATTGGTATTGAAATATCTTTAATTTGTTTCTAATGTTTTTAATTTGTTTTTATAATTTTAAATTGTATTTATAATTTTATAATTAAATTATACGAAATTAATATAAGTATACGAATTTAATAAGCATATACATGTATTACATTTTTTTAATGATAAAATACGCTGAAAATTATAAAAATACGGCTTTCACGGTGACATGTCAGCACTCAGGTAATTTTTTTCGTCGGAAATGGATTTAGGGTCACTTTTGTTTACTTGAGTGTACTTGGAGTATGCTAATATAACGTTTTAAACATTAGGATCATGAGTGTTAAAAGGATCATACTTCGAGGGACAGAAGTGTATTTAGCCCTTTTTTTAATAAGCTAAATATCCTGTTTGGAACAATAACTTTGCATTTAAAAATAAATTGTAAATTGTTATATTTTAGTAGTCAATATGCAAAAAAAAAATGAAGATAAACCAAATTAATGTATATATAAAGAGTTCTGCTATATATTGAGAAAATTTTCAACTATGTGTATACATGAGATAAGTATGAATTAAAAAAAATCTCATTTTAATTTATTCTATCTTATCACATATAATTTTTGTCAAATATTTATAAACATGTATATTATTTTTTTATATAAAATGTGTAACTATCAATTTAATACGTACATATTATCTGTACGTCAATATCTTAAAAATATTCATTTTATTACGCTTTGAATTTCCGTGATGGGCCCACAATTTTTTTTAATCCTTTAATTACCTGATCATTAGGGTATAACATTGTTGTAACTACTACTACCTCCGTTCCTTAAGTGCAGTTTTAACAAAAAGCACACAAACCAATAAATAAGATAAAATGACAAATCTAACCTTTCTCTTTCTTTAGTGCATTAACTTTTTCATTTAGTGCATTAATTAAAACAATGGCATATTTGAAAAAAGAAGGCTTTGTGTTCCTAAAACTGCATTCTTTAAGTAATAATTTTTTTTTACTAAAACTGCACTCTTTAAAGAGAGATAATATTCATATGAAAGCCCAAATCTGTCAATACATATATATGTATAAAAGTGAGAAATAAAGAGTGTTTTGTTTTGTTCAAATGAATCTAGCCCATTAAATTGTCATATACTGACCTGTCGGGGCGATATCATGCTAATTGAGCGATGATCTTGATTCTTGGCTGTGAAAATTCATGCCAATAGAACCCAAAAAAAAGCTAAAACAAATAATTTGGTGATAAATTCACGTTACAATAAATTTGTTTTTTAAATTCAAGAAAAACAAAAACCAAAAGTGCACAAACCCGTGGCCCGACCCTACTTTTTGTGCACTATGCATCACTTTATTTAACCCTGCCACCCCGTACCGTTTTTCCCGATACGACCCGTTTGCGTCTAGGCTTTTCCTGGTTCGTCCATCTGTTACACAGGATTTTAGTTTGATTAGTACTTGGATCATCCGACTAACAGGCGAACAAATCCCTATTTCCCTCCACTTCTCAGTTCTCAGATCACACCTACCATTCCAAACAAACCCTCTCTCAGTACGTTCTCTCTCTGAAAAAACTCAAATGTCTGCCAAATTTCGCTACCATTAGAATCACATCTGATTGAATATACATCTGTTTGTTCAGCTATCTAGAATCAGTACAAATGGAAGAGTTTTTGCAGAACATGAAGACTTTCCGCTATCAAATGAACGGTAACTTTCTCTCTCTCCGCTTAAATTTTCCATGAAAATTGAATTTCTAATGATCGTTCAACTTTGTGACTGATTCTGATTATATTCAACGTGTTTCTGTGTATATGTATGTATGTAATTGAAGATGTGGAGGATCAAGCGGCAAAAATCTCCGTTGAAGAGCAAATGCAGATTACTACAATTCAAACTATGCAAAAAGACCTTGATTCAGGTTTCTTTACCTTAATTTTTATTTTTTCATATATTTTTTTTTGTTATTAAATATCTCTTCTAATTCTGGTAGAGAACAATTTGAGCGTGCTCATTTAGTTGGTTGATTGGATACGTTGCCATAGGCAAAACTAGAAATCAAAGTAGACAATGTTGTTGTCATATTCATAATCCGAATAATCTCATTAATTATTTTTTTATTCTGTAGTTTGTGTTTTTTTAATTTGTTTCCTTTTTGGGTATTCAAAAGCTTCGATTCTTAATATTTCTTAGTTTTGTTTTATATTTCAAATGCGAGTGTGCTGTAAATTGAAGGATAATGACTATTATTGGTAAAAAAGTATCAATATGATTTTTCGTTGTTGCAATTTTTAGTAATTTAAATTGTTATGTTTAATGTCTTGAAAGTGATGCCATGTTGTACATATTCTACACTTACTACTCAAAGACAGTAATAGAAAGGGATGTTCTTATTACGAGACCTGACGTAGATCTATTCTTATTTGTTTCTTTTTATCATCATTCATCGTGTCCTTCTAAATCTAGTTATACACGCACACTTGCTAAAAATATGTAATGAAATATATTTGTTTTTTGTGGAGAATTTAATCAATAGTTTGTATTTTACGTGTTACTTTAAATTTTAATTTCTTAAAGTGACTGGAAATATAGTATCTGAACCTGTAATAGGTAAAATTGTGCAACATTCATTGTTTTGAGACTCAAGTCAGAAAAATTTATTTTCTACATTAATAGTTTGGATAATCTCATTAACATTTTTTTGCTAGATTTGTAATTCATGCTATCCATTTGTTTCCATTCTTTGGGGCATTAGAAGGTTTCGGTTCTGAATGTTTCTTTGTGTTTTTTTTCCTTTCAAAAATGCTACAGGGGTACTTGTGCTGTAATTCATAGGATAATGATTATAATTTGTGGAGAAGTATCCCTTTTATTTTGCAGTTTTCTCCTCCCCCCCTCTAATTCGAGATTGTTCTATTTATCTAACGATACCAAGTCATATTGTCACATATTCTACGGTTTCTACCATTAGTGGTTTTCTCCTCCCCCCCTCTAATTCGAGATTGTTCTATTTATCTAACGATACCAAGTCATATTGTCACATATTCTACGGTTTCTACCATTAGTGTTTGTACACCAAAATGAAATGGAATGCTCCCCATATTTAAAGCGCTCGAGACCTATTGTATAATTATTTGTTATACAATTGATCCTAGTCACGTTGAGACATCATTCGAAAAGTCAAGCTTTGAGTTCACTAGGAGCCAACTAGAATTATAGTACGACTTTCAGTTACACCTGTGCTATACTCCTAGTCCTATCTTTGGGTTTTGAATATCTAAGTTGTTCACCAAGCTTTTTAATCATTTGACGATATATATTGCGTACACTTAAAGGCTTTGTTTAGAGCTCAGAATGAATTAGTAAAAGTAAAAGAAAAAGAAAATACAATGAATATAAGAGAAGATTTGAGCTTTGTTAACAGTTCATTGCAATTAATTTTAGCATTATACTTAATAATATCTCTAAATTATAGAAATCTTGTGTTCATTGAGATGGGTCTTCCTATTATTTTATTTTCCTTTAGCCCATTGTTGTCCAGGAGAACTCCTAAATAACTTAGCTTGCTTTTAAAATAGGTTAATATAGTTAGAATTTTTTCTCATGTTTAATTGCATAAGAAAGACTAAATTTTCCCTGGTTCTCCAGTTTGGTGATTCATAACTCTTCAAGTGAGTTACTGTAGATTTTACATGTATTAAAATAAAATAAAATAAAATATGGTAACTCATTTTGGCAACTAATGTTTGTCAATCTCTTGTATTGAAGTAATTTTACCTTGTGATAGAGTAGCTATAGTTTCTTATTCCTAACCATTGAATATTAAGAACTAGAAAGTTGCTTGAAATAGAATTGACAGATGACTGAATATAAAAGATTCACCATAAGTTATGAGGAAAAAAGTGTTGTCTCTTCCATTCTTTCCTAACCATCACCTCTCTCTACGGTTGAAATATCTCCTTGACCAATCTCAGCATTACTCATGCTAAACCACAAATATGAAAAAACCAAATTCCACAAACTCCACATGAGCTCACTATAGAGAGGCAACTGAATAACCGTATCTCCCTTACAATATCACATGAGATTCCTATTCACAAGTCAAATGCCCTCTCTTCTAGGATTGTTTGTGTACGAATTGGCCCCAAAGTCGCAGTTCAAGAGAAAAAGCCACCTTCTGAGGTGCGCGCAGCTTCCAAATACTCCTCCATGACAGTTATATAACTCCATAGCCTTGCAGCATACTTAAGAATGACTTCATCGAGAAGCATTCGTCCCTTTTATGCTTCCACACAACTGCATCATCCTGACCCAAAACCAGCTTCCTCCCTCAAGCTCAGCTATTAGGCCACTCCAACTCTAATCCTGGAAATTGCGCCTAAAGGTTTGCTCAACCACCTCCCCTCAATTTTAGCCATTGGATCCCTCACTATACTCATAAGATCGAGAAAAATCCCCCTAAAGTCTCCCTCCGCACCACCTGTCCTACATAATTTGATCCGTCTACTATTCTCAACCCTCACACAGTACCATGAATTATCCCTCATTCTGATTGGTATACCTTTTGTTGTCTTTTGCAAGACCTTTATCTAAACACTAAATTGGGAATCAGGGTTAGGATTCACAAGAATGATCTGAAATTTAATTTAGGGTTAAATGCATATCGAACCACCAAACCCCGAAATATACACCCTTTTACACTTCGTATCCCAAGGGTTAAACGCTTTCATCTCGCTATCCAAAGTAACTCGATCCTTTCAAAACTGACCCTCGTGTTATTTCTGGTAAGAAAAATTGTCGGAATTGCCACGTGTTTCGGTAGAGGAGTATAAGTACGGTTTGACTGTATATTTATATATTTGACAGTATAAAATAAATTCAAAACCAATTAAATACCAAATTAATCCATTTATACTCTCTAATATAGATCATTATATACCTTTTGACCATAAAAATACATGTACACAAGAGCAAAATAAAAAAAAACAAATTGAAAAAATAAAAGTAAAACAAGAAACAAAACAAAAACTAATTGAAGAACAAATTGAGAGAAAACCCATAACAAGAGCAGCATACCAAGATCTAGAAACAAATCAACCTACCTAAAATTGAATCTGGGCCATTAATTTCCCTTCCCCATAACTTCATCTTCATCCCCTCTACTTTTACTCTTAAAACACACTTTTTTCTCCATTTTCTCCCTATTTGGGTTCTATTTTCAACTTGTTCTGATCTCAAATAATCCATGAAATTGCATATATTGATCTCATTTTCTTCAACACTTTAATATCCATTCAAATCAGATTTTGCTCATCTCTTTTTCTCTCTCTAGAAATCAAAGCCTATATAAAGCAAAACAAAATCAAATTCACAAAATTGAAAAGAAGAACGCCAAAGTACTAAAATTATGGGTTTCAAACTTATTGGAAGGGCTTTTCAAACTCAATTTGTGGCAGACCCTATCTCCATGTCCGGTGCCATCTCTATGTCCTTGTTTTTCTTCCGAAACGATGATACCTTGTCATTTCTTCCACCGCCTCTGTCAGCCTGTTCACATCAAAACTTCAAATTCATTATTGACTTTAGTGAAGAGGAAGATTTTGAGCGGAGATGTTTTTGGGTTTAGTGTATCTATCATATGAAGATGAATCTTAGGAGTAGAGATGTATTTGAGTTTAGGAGTAAAGAAAGTACAGATTTGTAGTTTATTTGGGTAAATGTATTCTTTGTATTGATTTTGTAATATTTATGTATTTGTACTATTTAAATAAGTCAACTACTACTAATATACAATCAAGGTGTATTTAACATGTATTTCTACAACTTAATTAAGTCAACTATGGTATTTATAAGGTCAACTATATTTAAATATTAAATTATAACACGTGGCCATTTTTCGGCAAAAAAACTGACCGAAAATCTGAATAGGGTCCCATTGTGGTTACTTAATGGTACTTTGGGTAGCGGGATGAAAGCATTTAAACCTTGGGTACGAAATGTAAAAGGGTGTATACTTCGGGGCTCGATATACAGTTAAACTTTTAATTTATGTTTACAAGGCCTGTCTGGACTTCGTACATGTTTTAAATTCACTACTAGAACTAGTGGTTCTATAACAATGAAGAGCTAAAAGGAGAAGGAAAGTTACCACAGCTACAGTTTTTCTCGTCCACACTTGAGATGAAGGCAGTTGCTCCCAAGTTTTAAAATCTCACTGTCTTGAAATGTCATTACAGCTATTTGTTTCATCAGGTTTCTTTCCCTTTTGGATCTTGATTTCGAAGAACCTGTTTCTAGTTGGTTTGTAGTTATGATGTTTTGGTGCTTTTTATATGGTGTTATGGTGGAGCGTTGGGTGTCTCCTTACAAGTTTAGGGGGATTTGAGGGAGTGAGGATGAAAAAAAGCTTTGTTGCTGTGATGTTTTGCTATCCTTGAAGCTATTGGATGGTAAGGAACTTACAGATTTTCTGTGATGGTTATTTTCATTCATTTTGATTTGGGGTTGCTGCATTTTCTTGTGGCGAAGGTCTTGTCCATGTATTTTGTACTCTTTTCCTTTTCTAAGTAATTGTTCTTCTTTTATTTAAAAGAAATTAGCAAAGAATTTTGCGTTTATTGTTGTCATTATTGTTAATCATATGACTGGAGAATCAGCATTTTCTTAGCAATATTCAAATCAGATGGGAAGCATTCTTTGCATTTGATCTGACTAATTATTTTCCCCACTATTGGCACTGTGGTTTAAAATGATATACTGCTGTAGAGCTTGCATGGTTTATTGACCATTGAAATATTTCTTCATATATTTCTTCTGTAAAGTTTTGGTTCTTGAATTCGTATCATGAAAATACATTTTGAGATTTGGTCTAGAATTCTAGTAATTATTGGCACAGTAAAGAGGCCTTTAATTTTAAGTCATACAATGAAGTTCAAGTTTTCTTTTGCTGAGATGCTTATTTATTTATTTCAGCAAAATCTGAAACAATGCGAGTTAAAGAGGACACTGACCTGATGATGAAGGCAAAGGGACAGATATGTTCCAAGATCTTGGAAAAACAGAGAAAAATGGCTGCTTTGGAATCAGATTCATGCACCCTTAGTCAGGTATTATTGTTCAAGTATTATATGACAAATACTGGTTGTATGTAGTCAGAAAGTCTTGCAATATATTTATAATGGAACTGAACTTTAAATGAAAGAAAACATAACTTACATCATATATTTGTTAGTACTGTGTCAAAAATAAACTGTTAACTTGATACGCAACTTGCCAATAGGCATGGATCTCAGTGGATGCCAATTCTTTTAAAAAGTTCATTAAACTAAATTGTCTTTGTTGATCTTTCCAAGTAGTTTCTTTTCGGCCACTCTTGTTATCTTAGTCATATGGAATGCCAATAGGTCTAGCCATATTTATAGTAATTTTCGAGCAACCTGGGTCCATGCATTGCTGAAGATGATAATGTTGTCTATCTGATGGGTATCAACGCGGGTGTATTGGATTACACAATGAAATAGTGGTAACAAACCTTCTTTTTCCTTCTGCTTCCCTTATTTCCTAATATATAACCAGATCAAAACCTTTTCAGGCAATGGACATGCATACGTAGAGACACATTCATACACATTGTACACATGAGCAGACACACAGACAGACACATGAGCAGGCACACACACAGACAGACACATGCATTGGGATGTAATTGAACCTCTGAATAAATTTTTCTATCCCATTTTTTTGAGGTGCACACGTACGCACAAACTCATACACACGCAAATAGGCTCATGAGTGGACACACATGCATTGGGATGTAATGATACCTCACAATAAACTTTTGTTATCCCATTATTTTTTATGTTCTGTTCAATACAAATTATTTTTTGCCACTTGTCTTTGTAGCACAGGAGTAGCTATGCTGACTTAGGTGCTGTTTGTTTACATCTGATTGTCTCTTAATGGACTGCCTCTTATTCGCTAAGAGGCATGATGCTGTTTGTTTTTTTTTGTTACCTCTGAATGCCTTTTAATCGGTAAGACAGAGAATGAAATCTTAATAATTAAGAGGTACCTCTTAATGAAATTTTTTTGATAATTTTTTTTTATATAAATATATTCAACAATATTATTCACTCATTTTTATTAAATTGAATATTTAAAATTATTAAATAAAAATTTACCCTTTAAAATAGTAAAATAGTGTCATTAAGAGACAACTTACTTTTTAGTTATCAAACAGTTTTTTAGATTCAGACCTCATAACCATTCAGATGATCTAATTTATTAAGACATCATAATCATTCAGATCTTAATCACCAGATTTATCAAACACAACCTTACATCTACTTTGGTAAATAACATACATATAAAAAGAGAGGGTTGCAAAAATTTCCAAGGTTACTCTTAATGTTCCATTTTCCAGAAATATCAAATGTAGCCCTAATATTTACCTTGTTAAGTATAGTGGACAAAGAAGGTAACACAGAGTCATGATGTACACATTCAGATCTATCTGTGTTACGTTGTGTTTCACCAAAATTTACGTCACATCTTCTCTATTCTTCTATCCTTTTTATTTATGATTAAGGTAAAAGAACAAGAAAATTATTTGTTCTTGCCTCCTTAGGCCCCTTTAACATTTCTTGTGTCTGGTTGTCACTGAACACGAGCTGTATTTTATTACTTGATAACTCCTTCACATTTGCAGTTTAAACTAATTTTTGTACTTATCATGCATGTCCTTTAGCAGGCTGATATCTTCTCAAGTTCTCAGAACTTTCTACATTCATAATTATTATAGATGTATCAATTCCATTCACAGACAATTCCACCAGGTCTTGATGCCTTCTAACACAAGCTGCAGGCTACTAAAAGTGTGGCCCAAGCTTACCCCTAACTAATCATAATATCATATGGTCTTCTAGACTAGTTAATATTGGGTAGATTTAATCAGAATGGGCTTGTGGCCTTCAGGATGGCTACAACCCCTGAAGCCAATACAAACAAGGCCATAAGAACAAGGTCTTAAAACTCAAATGTCAGCAATGATGGCCGCATGCCCACAAAATTTTATTTTCCCCATCAATTCATCTTGAACTTTTGGAGATTTTCTCTCTATCTTGATGCTTTGATTGAAACTCTAAGGGTATGCTTGGATTTGGAACATGGAAAAAGCGTAGGAAAAGAAAGTAAAGAGAAAAAAATGGACATAATTATAATGATCTATACTTCTAAATAATGAGAAATCTAATATCAAGAATAATATTGAGATATAGTGTAATTGATTGTGAAGAAAGCTCCAACATTTTGGATTTCATTTCCTTTTCCTTTATTTTCCCTTGAAATATCTAAGTTCCAAACAAACGCTAGAAAGAGGAGAGAGAGGGGGCCGGGGGGGGGGGTTAGAAAAGAGAAGAAGGAATGAAAATAATAAAGATCAAAGCATGCGGCCTTCTAATTATGTTCAGTTATGAATCCAAATTCTAGAGTCAGAATCTTTGTAACAATAGTTTTGAGAGTACAGAATCAATGTAACCTGCCGTGTAGCTTCCCTTTAGTGAAAAAATTGAAGTTCCTGTTTTGCACACTCTTGTTTTAGTATTAAGGAACCTGCCCTTTATGCTATCATATCCTCAGAAATATAAGAGTCACCAGTAAAATAAAATTTAGTTCAAGGCATATAATGTCTTTTCAATGAGTATAGTGAGAAACTGAGACTTGATATCCTGCATCTTAATAAGGATTGGGATAAGCAGCAGATAGGTTATCAATTGTATGTAGCATCTCAAATTGCGCCTTAAAGGTGGATAGCTTTTGTGTTTTAGAAGAAGCATACATATGTATGTATATGTTCAATTGCTATAAGTTGATATAACTATCGAGTTAATCTGAAGCTTGATTAATTTAAGGAAGTAACACATTTCCGTTACTAATCTTGCCCTTGGCTTCTATGATATACAGACACTGGCATTAATTCAACAAGAAACAGTCAACTTGTCAGCCAAACTTATTGAGAAGAGGTATTCTAGACTGTATACAAAAAATGAACATGTTCCACATATATTTAATGCTTGACATGCTTTGCTTACTGTAACAGGGCCTACTATACCAAGGTTGAAGAAGATGCCAATACCAAATTACAAGAACAACAGGTTTCAGACCCTTTAATGCCATGAGTTGTGTATGTTATATTCAATGTTCCAGTATGTAATTCAGAGATTTTCTTTTTGGTGTAGGAGTGGATCAATTCTTATAAACTTAGCTCAAAGATGGGAAAGCATTGCCAGGTAATCACTAGCTAGATTTACTAAATTATTCCACTATTCGATTTGTTATAATATACTAATATTAATTTATTTAAATAAGCCAAAGAATGGCCAGAATACAGGTGAAGTATACAAATGAAAGGAAACCTTATACAACCACTGATGTAGGACGGAAATTGATGAACAAATAATTAATTGGAATTGGTAAATCAATAAGGGAAATTAAAAGAACTAGAGTGATCCAATCGCAGGAGAACCACTACCACTAGGGTTTTCCAACCGCGATAAGGAGGAAAAGTATTGATCACAACTAATAATTAGGATAATTTCAATATCAAAGTGTTAAGAGTTTGACATGACTTTCAAGTATATTTATAAGAAAATAAACTTTAATAACCCTAAGCCCAGTAATAATTGGACCTCTAAATAAATAACCCAATACTGAAATAAACCAATAAATAAGAAGTCCAACAAACTAAATAAATAAACAACTGATAAATAAATAACTAAATAGCGAATCATCCACGACGACGACGTCTCATGGATCGATCTCTATCAATTCTCCTCGGCTGCGAAAATGAAGTCTGGTGAAATGAAAGCCTCATATCTCTCCAAAAGATTTGGATCAAGCCGACAGAACTCCTCAACACTAATCCATGTACAATCATCCGGAGGCCTGTTGCACCATTTCACCAAAAACTGTCAGCTTGCCTGGTGATGTGCTGTCGCAGACAACCAAAAATAAAATCTTATTGCGAATGATAATTATGTAGTAGTGCAAGTAAGAGTCGATCCCATAGAGACTGATTAATCTATTTTTTTACTTTGTATTCCAAAAGAGGGGGTTTTGATTGTTATTAAGTAATATTAAACTAATGTGTAAAATAATGTAACGAACTAAATCAGGAGAACAAAAAACCTTGGGTTAAGTTGACTTCCACCTTAGAGACATACACTGATCATTGACTCAAGCATACACAATTAATACTTTGAATATTCATCGTTAGAATTAATTCACCATTCAGAATCATTCCATGTCTTTCCTTAATTTTAGTTAGATAGAATTTTAGTTAGATAGAAACAAGCGATCTAAATAACTCTATCTACTAAATAATTTCAGACAAGCGCTAAAAGTTTAATCTAGTAGAAGCTTTAAGAATCAGAAAAACCGATGAAGCTAAACAACACAAGCACAAGCGGTTGTATTTAATTTAGTTGAATATTCTTCCTAAGATATAATAATCTCGTGATCTGCAGTTAATTATTAATCTTAGTTACTTCACAAATTAGAGTGATCAAACAATTACGGATTCGATGTCTAATTTAGCAGTAGATTTCAATGAACAATAAACTAGTATGCATTCTAGCAATTAATCAAATCAATCATATAATTCAAGTGCAGAAGAATAATCAATACTCACAATATTAATTGAACAAATAAAATCAATTAGATCTCACAGTGTATTAATTCAAGGCTTCCGTCTCCTTAATCCAAGAACAAGAGTTAGCCGCACATGGCTATTGAATCCACAAAGAATAGAGAAGTATTTTTATTAATTAAAACTAAGATAACAAGATGCCCTATAAACTTTGATTAAATCCCTTATATAATGTATACTAGCATCAACCCTAAGTTTCCCATCTCTTTTCTCCCGAGTCCAAAACGAAGTAGGACAGATACTAGCCGATTGCGCCTCCCCGCTGGGGCGGGATGTTGTCTACTGTCCACATCGCTTGAGCGGGAATCCTTTAGCTCCAACCAGTGACCATCCCCGCTGGGGCGGGTCCTTCCAGGTGTAAAGTCCCGCTGGGGTGGGGTAACTTGCTACCCAGCTCCTTAATGTGCATGGTTCCTCTTTGTTAATACTTACCGCCTACATCCCTCGCAAGCTGCTACAACAGTGGGCCCATGTGCCATTCCTTGCCAGCTACTTGAAACCGTAAGCTGCTTATCAATTTGTGAGCTGCTCATCAATCCGGAATGCATGCAACCTTGCATGCACGTGGCCCACAAGCTGGCAAGCATGATGGGTGTGATTTTAATATATTTAGAAGGTTGCCTGCTTCATTAAATAAATCTCTGGCGCACATGCTGAAACACTCCTTTTCTTGCTCCTTTTTTCATCCATTTTGCTTCCAAAGTCACATAGCCCTCCACTTGTACCTAAAATAAAAATATAAGCACAATGAATTTATTTAAGTACAAAAGAGATATACAAGAGTAAGTATTAAGGGAATAAAATACAACATATTTTATTCTCATCAAATTCTCCCACACTTATCTTTTGCTCGTCCTCGGGCAAAACAAAAATAAACTATAACACAAAAATTCAACCAAACTAAATCTGACCAACTTGAGCAACGAGTTAATATGATCTTCAGCATTGACCTCAAAGATTCAAAACAATAACTCTGGGTAAACTTCAAAACAATGTATCATCTGAAACCCAAATTTATTTATTAATCTTACTTTACTCTCAACCTCTCGTGTGTGCATAGTTGTCACGGCGCCACGGCGAGTCATGGCGGTAGCTGACTGCCTGGACGCCTAGGCGACAAGGCGACCGCCTAGGCGTCCGTAAGGCGACAAGTCGTTTACAATGTATAATTTATATATTATTTATTTTACTTAACAAGTATATTGACAATAAAATTTCATATACATTAAAACTCAAAACACAACACTATGGAATAACATTAAAGGCATAATTATGTAAAAACTTAGCAATAACAATCCAAAAACAAAACACTTGATATTAGAAATTAGTAAAAGAAATGAAGAATTCAACAAACACCATATAAAAAATAAAGTTGTAACCAACCATCACAAATATGTAGACTAATAACTAATAAAACATCACATAGCAAGCCAAAATAAAATAAAAAATATAAGGCAAACATATATATATATATATATATATAAATTTATATTTATATTTTATATATTTAATTATATATATAAATTTATATTATATATATACATAACAAGCAGTCAATAGAAATTAATTATAAGGGAAACAAAAAAAAGCCAAATAGTAAATATAAATAAGTACATATAATTATTTATAAATATAATTATATTTATATATAATTTAGATATATATATATATATATTATATATATAAACTCATAAGTATATAACTATATATGTAACAAGCAGAATGATAAGTTTATATAATATATATAGTAGTCAATAGAATAAAATGAAACCCAAACATACAGTCTAAGTCATAGTGCCGATCAGAGAAACGTAACAACACAGAAACAGAGCATAGCAGAGAAACGGAAAGAAAGAAGGAGATACATGCTGAAGTTCCGATTGAAGTCGTCGCAGCTCGCCGGAAGGGACGTCGGAGTCGCGTAGCTCGCCGAAAGGTACTCTCTCTCTCTCTTAGTCGCTCACTGTCGACTCTTCTTCTCTTCTTGTTCCATCGATCTTCGACTCTTCTACTCTTAGTTCTTCACTTTTGCTCGATCAGTTCGACTAGGGTTAGCGACGTCGTTTAATTTTTTTTACCCAGTGGGTCGATCCATACCGTAGCCAAGTCGGTCGATCTGCTAGAATGTCGTCGAAGTCGTCGACTTGGACTCCTTGGCGTCGACTACTGTAGCTAGGCGCTCTACTTTCACCCCAAACCCAAGGCGCACGGACGCCTAGCATGTTACTCACCGACTGGACGCCTTGGCGACGCCTAGGCGACGCCTTAACAACTATGTGTGTGTGTGTGAATCCACCTGTCTTAAACCAATCAGACCACAGAAAAATTTATAAAATTGAAGCCTTAAAGGAGAAAGAAAAACTCAACCACTCGTTTTCCCACAACTCTTGGTTAACACCAGCAGATAACATTAAAGGATCAACAAGCTTTTCTTTCCTTCTTTTTTTTTCCTTCGGTAAGTGCATTTTATGCTTCATCTTATCAGCGAGTGCGTTTTACGCTCCATGTCGCATGTCACGTGTTTATGAGCGAGTGCGTTTTACGCTCCATCTCAGCCCACCACATGAATCATTGTTTTTTTCCGTTTTTCTTATTATTATTATTATTATTATTTTTTCAATTTTGCAAACTTTGCCTAAATCACTTCCCCTTTCTTAGATAATATCGCATATCAACTTCAAGTAATGATCAAACAAATGATAGAGTTTCAAAATTTCTTCCCTAGACATTTAATCAGATAAATTCCTTCCAAGTCAAAACTAGTTCGAACAAATGGATATGTGCTCAATAATAAAGGGTCTCAAACAAAGTAGTGATCAACAAAGAAAACCAAATTTAGATTACCCAATGTCTATCAGTCCTCCCAGAAGTTATCACAAAGAAATCAAAACTAACACTTACCACTAACACTTTAAATTTTCAACAGGAAGCAAGGGCAAGTATTCAGAATTTGGGTACGCAAGTGGGACAAATGGCAACTGCAATCAGTCGATTGGAAGCGTAAAGTTATGGAAAATTATCCTCTCAAACAGTGGTGAACCCAAAAGAAAATGCAAGTGCAATCACTTTGAGGAATGGTAAAGAGATAGCAATCCCAGAAAAGACAACGCCTACAACACAAGATCAAGACAGTGCAGATGAAGAAAAAGAAGCAGGCAGCAGTGTTCTGAATGACAAGGATGAAACTAAGCGTAAATTTCCCCCTCTTTGTGAATATAAACCGGTACCTCCTTTCTCTCTTGCTTTAACAGAAAACAGAAAATACGAGAAAAATTCAGATTTGTACGAAACCTTTCGTAAATGCGAGGTAAATATTCCATTGTTAGATGCTATTAAACAAGTACCTCGTTATGCTAAATTTTATCATTGGTTAAAAGCCAAAATCAAAATTAACTTACTGCTCAAGTGAGACATCCTAACACTACCCCATTTTCGTAGGAAACACGATTGCACTTAGCATGTGCAACAAGCCTTTAAACCCTAAGGTTACCCCAAGTGGACGAGTTTTGTCTCGTGAGGGTTTGCAGTGAATATACCCACAAAATTCCAATAAATGAAAAATATCCTAAATCCTTCCCCCCACACTTAAAATATACATTGTCCCCAATGTAAACTAAAATGCAAAGAAAGGTAGAGAGATACTCCCCTATGGGTTGCCTCCCATGCAGCGCCTTTGTTTATGGTCGTTGGCTTGACTCAATGGTTCCTTTGAATTAACTATTATAGACCGGGTCCTCGAGGTCCACATTCTCCACTTTTTCTTCTTGGAAGCCCTCATAGAAATATTTGAGTCTATGCCCATTCACCTTGAACACTTTAGAAGTTGCTAAACTTTTGATTTCAACTGCACCACGAGGGAAAATATTAGTAACAACAAAAGGTCCATTCCGACGAGAACGTAACTTACCTGAAAACAAACGAAGTCGTGATTGGTAAAGAACTTTTTGACCAATTTGAAATTCTTTCCTAGAGATTCTTTTGTCATGAAAAGCTTTTGTTTTCTCCTTGTAAATCCGTGCGCTCTCATACGCATCATTACGAATTTCCTCCAACTCTTGTAATTGTAACTTCCAGTGTTCTCCACTTTCATCCATCTTCATATTGAAGCTCTTAATAGCCCAATAAGCCTTATGTTCCAACTCAATGGGTCGGTGACATGGCTTCCCAAACACTAATGTATAAGGGGACATACCAATGGGTGTCTTGAATGAGGTCCGGTAAGCCCATAAAGCATTATCCAAGCGTAAACTCCAATCTTTTCTGCTTCGGTTAACTGTCTTTTCAATGATTGCTTTGATTTCCCTGTTGGACACCTCAGCTTGTCCATTAGTCTGCGGGTGGTAAGCAGTTGACACCTTATGAGACACCTGGTACTTCCTCAACAATGCCCCCACAGTCCGATTGCAAAAGTGAGTCCCTCGATCACTGATTAAAGCTCTTGGAATGCCAAACCTAGAAAAGATGTTAGACTGAATAAAATCTGCAACCACTTTAGAGTCGTCAGTCCTGGTGGCTTTGGCTTCCACCCACTTCGAAACATAATCAACAGCAAGCAAGATGTAAGTATAACCGAAAGAGACAGGAAACGGCCCCATGAAATCAATTCCCCAAACATCAAAAATTTCACAATATAATATGGGGGTTTGCAACATCTCATTTCGTTGGGATATATTACCTGTCTTTTGACAATTATAGCATGACTTGCAAAATACATATGAATCTTTGAAAACAGATGGCCAAAAGAAACCACTTTCTAATATTTTCCTTGCTGCTCTCTTTGCTCCGAAGTGACCTCCACAGGCATAAGTATGACAAAAAGTGAGAATAAAAGCAATTTCACTTTCAGGGATGCATCTTCGTATCACTTGGTCGGCACAGTGCTTCCATAAGTAGGGATCATCCCACACATAGTGCTTGGCATCACTTTTGATTTTATCTTTTTGAGCCTTAGACAAAGTAGAAGGTAAGATGTTAGTAGCCAAATAGTTCACAATATTTGCATACCATGGCATGGTTGTACTTGCATAAAATAATTGTGCATCTGGAAACTCTTCTTTCAGTTGAAGTTCGTCATGCATATTAACTAAATGACTCAAGTGATCCGCAACACTATTCTCTGCTCTTTTTTTGTCCTTAATTTCCAAGTCAAATTCACTCAAGAGAAGTATCCGTCTTATCAATCTTGGTTTCGCCTCCTTCTTTGTCATCAAATAACGAAGAGCTGCATGATCAGAATACACAATAACTTTAGTACCAAGCAAATAAGATCGAAATTTTTCTAAAGCAAAAACAACAGCTAGAAGCTCTTTTTCAGTAGTAGAATAGTTTCGCTGGGCATCATTCAAAGTTCTCGATGCGTAATAAATGGCATGTGATGCCTTTTCAATTCTTTGGCCCAACAAAGCTCCTACAGCACAGTCACTTGCGTCACACATTATCTCAAAAGGAATGGTCCAATCAGGTGGTTGAATAACTGGAGTGGATGTCAGTGATTCCTTCAATTTATCAAACGCCTTGCGACACTCCTCATCAAATTCAAACTCTGCATCCTTTTGTAGTAAACTGCATAGGGGTGTGGCTATCTTGGAAAAGTCCTTGATGAATCTCCGATAAAATCCTGCATGTTCAAGAAAAGAATGAATTTCCCGAACACTAGTGGGATATGAAAGAGATTGAATAACATTAATTTTAGCTTTATCTACTTCAATTCCCCTAGATGAAACAACATGACCCAAAACTATACCTTGTTCAACCATAAAATGACATTTTTCAGAGTTTAAGACAAGGTTAGTTTCTATGCATCTTTGAAGAATAAGTGTAAGGTTATGCAAACATTTATCAAATGAGTCTCCATAAACTGTAAAATCGTCTATAAAAACTTCCATGATATGCTCAATATAATCTGAAAATATGCTAACCATACACCTCTGAAAAGTGGCCGGTGCGTTGCAAAGTCCGAAGGCTATTCGGCGATACGCAAAGGTACCAAATGGGCATGTAAAAGTTGTATTTTCTTGATCCTCTGGAGTGATTGCAATTTGAAAGTACCCTGAATAGCCATCAAGAAAGCAATAATAAGAATGACCAACTAATCGTTCAAGCATTTGATCAATAAAAGGTAAAGGAAAATGGTCCTTGCGGGTTACAACATTTAATTTTTTATAATCTATACAAACCCTCCACCCATTTTGAACTCGGGTGGGAACCAACTCGTCATTCTGATTTTTCACAACAGTTATTCCAGTCTTCTTAGGAACCACTTGAACTGGGCTAACCCAACTGCTATCCGAAATAGGGTAGATCACTCCGACGTCAAGAAGTTTGAGAATATCTTTCTTCACGACATCCATCATGGGAGGATTCAATCTCCTTTGTGGTTGACGGGATGGTTTCACTTCATCTTCCAACAAGATCCGATGCATGCATGTAGAAGGGCTTATTCTTTTAATATCAGCTATCGTCCATCCAATGGCCTTCTTATGCTCCTTTAGAACATGTATGAGTTTCTGTTCTCGTGATGCACCGAGTGTATTGGAGATAATTAATGGTAATGTTTCTCCTTCTCCAAGGAACACATATTTGAGATGACTAGGAAGAGGTTTCAAATAGGGAATTGGTGCCTGCACAACAGAGGGTAAAGACTTCTCATTAGAAATCGGCAATTCAACATAAAGGATGTTACCTGATTTTGGAATGTCATTCAAAGCTGTTACAGTTGATTGCAACTCGGTGCTCAAGGTCATATTCGCCCTTTCTTTATCAATGTTCTTACTAAGTGCAATTTCCAATTCATCCTTACCATCAAGTTCAAAGATTCCTGTGCTAAAGAGTCAATCACATCAACTGAATAAACAGAATTATCATCAGTGGGATATCGCATGGCATCATAAATATTAAATTTAACAATCTCGCTATCAAATTCCATTGAAATTGTACCACTATGAACATCTATTTTAGTCTTTGATGTTTTTAAAAATGGTCTTCCTAACAAAAATAGGCTTATTTTGGTCACCGTTTTCCATATCAAGCACATAAAAATCAGTAGGAAAGATCAAATCATTAACATGCACAAGGACATCCTCAATTATACCTTTGGGATAAGCATTAGATCTGTCAGCCAGCTATATTACAATACCAGTTTTGCTCAAAGGTTCAAGTGATAAAGTAGCATATATAGAATATGGCATGACGTTTATAGAAGCTCCTAAGTCTAACATGGCTTTTTCAAATCTGGTGCTACCTATCGTGCACGGAATAGTGAACATACCCAGATCTTGACACTTAGTAGGTAGTTTTCTTTGAACAACTGCTGAGACATTCTCCCCTATCCTTACCTTTTCATATTTTTTTAGTTCCTGTTTCCTCGTGTGTACACAGGTCTTTCAAAAATTTAGCATAACGAGGTACTTGTTTAATAGCATCTAACAATGGAATATTTACCTCGCATTTACGAAAGGTTTCATACAAATCTGAATTTTTCTCGTATTTTCTATTTTCTGTTAAAGCAAGAGGGAAAGGAGGTACCGGTTTATATTCAGAGAGGGGGAAATTTACGCTTAGGTTCATCGTTGTCATTCAGAACACTGCTGCCTGCTTCTTCTTTTTCTTCATCTGCATTGTCTTGATCTTGTGTTGCAGGCGCTGTCTTTTCTGGGATTGCTTTCTCTTTACCATTCCTCAAAGTGATTGCACTTGCATTTTCTTTTGGGTTCACCACTGTTTGAGAGGGTAATTTTCCAGAACTTTGCGCTTCCAATCGACTGATTGCAGTTGCCATTTGTCCCACTTGCGTACCCAAATTCTGAATACTTGCCCTTGTTTCCTGTTGAAAATTTAAAGTGTTAGTGACAAGTGTTTTAACAATATCTTCTAAAGGCATACTAGGGTTAGAAGATTGGCCCTGTTGTTGTCTATTGGGATACAATGCTTTGTACTGTTGCTGATTTGAAAAAGTTTGAGGTGCGGGTTGACTTGCTTGTGGATTCCCGTAGCTAAAGTTAGGATGATCCCTCCTTCCAAGATTATATGTATTTGAAAAGGGATCATATTTCCTTTGTGGTTGCCTAGGAAATCCTCCTGCTGCATTTGCATGTTCAACGGATTCCTCTTGGAGAGTTGGGCACATATCCGTCGGATGTCCGACTATCACACAAATTCCGCAAACTTTCACCTGTTGTGTGTTACCTGCACCCATTTGACGAACAAGAGAAGTTAAACTCGCAAGTTGTTGTTCAATAGCAGAAATTTGTACCTCACTAGTATTCCTAGGTGCATAATCAAGTCTAGTGCCAAATTGTTGAGAATTGGCTGCCATATTCGCGATTAGATTTCTTGCAGCCTCGGGAGTCTTATCCACCAACACTCCGCCACTAGCAGCGTCAATCATGCTTCTATCGGTGCAACTGAGACCTTCATAAAAATACTGGATGAGAAGCTGATCACTAATTTGGTGATGAGGGAAACTTGCACACAATCTCTTGAAACGTTCCCAATACTCATGTAGGGATTCTCCGTTGTTTTGCCTCACCACAAATTGACTTCCGAATATTGGCTGCCCTTGAAGCTGGAAAATATTTCTCTAAAAAGAGTCTTTTGATCTCTTCCCATGTGGTGATACTTCCGGAGGGTAGATAGTATAGCCAATCCTTAGTTGAATCTTTCAGAGAAAATGGGAAGGCTCTTAGCTTGATCTGCTCTTCGGTTACTCCGGTAGGTTTCATACTCGTGCATACCACATGGAATTCCTTCAAGTGTTTGTGGGGATTTTCACCTGCCAAACCATAAAAAGAAGGTAGAAGATGTATTAGTCCAGATTTCAATTCAAAGTGAGTATTAGTATCAAGATTAGGGAAAGTAATGCATAAGGGTTGGTTCAAATCAGGAGCTGAAAGCTCTTTCAGGGTTCGATTTGCTGTCATTGCTTCCTTTTCTGCACGATTCGCCCGAGCTTCCTTCCTTAATCTTTGAATGGTTCTCTCTATCTTAGGATCAAACTTTAAATCACCTTGATTAATAGATCGAGTTTCGGGCATAAACAATCAAAGAAATTCAAATTACCTATAAGAAATAAAAACTAAAATAAAATAAGGATCACAAAAATATAAAAATAAACTAAATTCAATCCTCGGCAACGGCGCCAAAATTTGATGTGCTGTCGCAGACAATCAAAAATAAAACTTAACTGCGAACGATAATTATGTAGTAGTGCAAGTAAGAGTCGATCCCACAGAGATTGATTAATCTATTTTTTCACTTTGTATTCCAAAAGAGGGGGTTTTGATTATTATTAAGTAATATTAAACTAATGTGTAAAATAATGTAACGAACTAAATCAGGAGAACAAAAAACCTTGGGTTAAGTTGACTTCCACCTTAGAGACATACACTGATCATTGACTCAAGCATACACAATTAATACTTTGAATATTCATCGTTAGAATTAATTCACCATTCAGAATCATTCCATGTCTTTCCTTAATTTTAGTTAGATAGAATTTTAGTTAGATAGAAACAAGTGATCTAAATAACCCTATCTACTAAATAACTTCAGACAAGTGCTAAAAGTTTAATCTAGTAGAAGCTTTAAGAATCAGAAAAACCGATGAAGCTAACAACACAAGCACAAGCGGTTGTATTTAATTTAGTTGAATATTCTTCCTAAGATATAATAATCTCGTGATCTGCAGTCAATTATTAATCTTAGTTACTTCACAAATTAGAGTGATCAAACAATTATGGATTCGATGTCTAATTTAGCAATAGATTTCAATGAACAATAAACTAGTATGCATCCTAGCAATTAATCAAATCAATCATATAATTCAAGCGCAGAAGAATAATCAATACTCACAATATTAATTGAACAAATAAAATCAATTAGATCTCACAGTGTATTAATCCAAGGCTTCCGTCTCCTTAATCCAAGAACAAGAGTTAGCCGAACATGGCTATTGAATCCACAAAGAATAGAGAGAAAAGTATTTTTATTAATTAAAACTAAGATAACAAGATGCCCTATAAGCTTTGATTAAATCCCTTATATAATATATACTAGCATCAACCCTAAGTTTCCCATCTCTTTTCTCCTGAGTCCAAAACGAAGTAGGACAGATACCAGCCGATCGCGCCTCCTCGCTGGGGCGGGATGTTGTCTACTGTCCACATCGCTTGAGCGGGAATCCTTTAGCTCCAACTAGTGACCATCCCCGCTGGGGCGGGTCCTTCCAGGTGTAAAGTCCCGCTGGGGCGGGGTAACTTGCTGCCCAACTCCTTAATGTGCATGGATCCTCTTTGTTAATACTTACTGCCTACATCCCTCGCAAGCTGCTACAACAGTGGGCCCATGTGCCATTCCTTGCCAGCTACTTGAAACCGTAAGCTGCTTATCAATTTGTGAGCTGCTCATCAATCTGGAATGCATGCAACCTTGCATGCACGTGACCCACAAGCTGGCTAGCATGATGGGTGTGATTTTAATATATTTAGAAGGTTGCTTGCTTCATTAAATAAATCTCTGGCCCACATGCTGAAACTCTCCTTTTCTTGCTCCTTTTTTCATCCATTTTGCTTCCAAAGTCGCATAGCCCTCCACTTGTACCGAAAATAAAAATATAAGCACAATGAATGCATTTAAGTACAAAAGAGATATACAAGAGTAAGTATTAAGGGAATAAAATACAACATATTTCATTCTCATCACTTGGTCGACATATCTCGCTCCTTAAAAACATCCTCAATAACCTCTGTTGTATGTTATATGTAGGAACAATAGGAGATGCATGTGGAACAGGTAAAGGAGGAACAAATATAGGCTCATTAGGGTTAACAATTGTAGGGGAAATGGGTGAAGTAGGAGAAGAAGTGGAAGAGGGGGCAGAATCATCAGAAGGCTCATGATAAGGAGTAATGTCTTTCACATTGAATACAT
This sequence comes from Panax stipuleanatus, assembly GCA_020205555.1. Taxonomy (NCBI): domain Eukaryota; kingdom Viridiplantae; phylum Streptophyta; class Magnoliopsida; order Apiales; family Araliaceae; genus Panax; species Panax stipuleanatus. The sequence goes on from CM035117.1 coordinate 140,273,720, forward strand.
GACCAATACCCATATCACTCGGAAGATCCAACTCGTATGCATTAACGTTAACTTTCTTTCAAACTCAAAATGGACCCGTCCTCTTAGCATGCACTTTCTTCCATGTCCCAGGAGGTAATCTCTCAACACAGTATCGCAACATCACTCGATCATTCTCATTAAACTCTTGATACATGCCATGAACATTTGCAACATACTTGTAATTTTTATTGCTCAAATTAATTTTCTTTCTTATCTCAGCATGCAAATCATGAATGTGATGCGCAAAAGAGTCGATATACTCATTAGCCCTATATGCAGTGGAAGGAGGAGCTAAATCAATAGGTTTTCTAGGCTAATAACTAGTGTAAGCCTGAAAAGGACTCACTCTAGTCCAGTGTTCTAAAAATCTCCGCCTAGGCCTCGCCTAGGCGCTAGGCCCCCTCCTGGCGCCTCGCCTAGGCAGTTGGCTCCCCTGGAGCCTCGCCTAGGCCTAAGGCGGCAAAAAAATCCCTCCAGAAAATTTGGCAGGGCCTAGGCTGAGATGTTTTTTTTATTTTAATAACTACCCAAACCAGATTTTGATATATTTATTTTTCTAATGATTTATCATATTCATAATGTAGTTTGTGGCATATCAAATCACAACAAGAAGTGAACAAAATCAAGTTAAAATGGATAATTTTATTATAGTTGTAATTTTTTGAACTTGTATCAACTTCAAATTATATAAATGATGATACATTTGTAATATTTAGTTTAATTCAATATAATTCTTAAATTTATATTTAGTTTATTAAGTTTTAATATTGAAAGGAATTCTTGAAATTTTAAAATTTATTATTTAATAGCAATCTTGTTTATGAATAAAACTAATACGTTAAAGATATGTTTGAACTTTGAACAATTGCATGTTTGTGTTTGAACTTTGACATTGATAATATAGATATGTGTTTGAACTTTAAGTAAAGGCCTTTATTATCTTTATTATAGATTATTTTGCTTTATATTATTGTTTTGTTTGGATAAATGTAAGATAAAATATTAAAATTGGCTTAAAATAAAAAATCCCGCCTAGGCCCCCTAGGTGCTAGGCCCCCCCTGGCCGCCCGCCTCCCGCCTAGTGTCTTTTAGAACATTGCTCTAGTCAAACTAACTGAGCTATTATATACAAACTCAACCATAGGTAAAACCTTATCCTATGTAGACACATGATCACTCACAAGACAACATATCAAATCACCTAGACTCTTATTAACAACCTCAGGCTGACCATCAGTTTGTGGATAATAAGTAGTGGAAAACTTAAGCGTGGTGTTAAGTTTCTTCTTGAGAGTTTTCCAAAAATAACTCATAAATTTAACATCTCTATCGGAAACTATAATCAATGGTAACCCATGCAATCTCACTACCTCACTAAAAAAAATCATGACAATATTTGAAGCATTGTCAGTTTTGCTGCAAGGAATAAAATGTGTCATCTTATTGAAACGGTCCACTACAACAAAAACTAAAAGGACGTCATAAATGAGGATGTCATCAAAATAGACCACTACAAACTTGCCTATGAAAGGACGTAGCACCTGATTCATAAATCTCATAAATGTGCTTGGTGCATTGGTTAAGCCAAAAGGTCAGACTAACCACCCATAAAGTTCGTCCCCTGTTTTAAAAGCAGCCTTCCACTCCTCTCTCTTGAATGCGGATTTGGTGATATCCACTCCACAGGTCTATTTTAGTGAAAACACGAGCCCTAGTCATTATATCTAGCATGTCATCAAGCCTAGGTATGGGAAACCTATACTTGATTGTGATCTTATTTATGGCTCGACTATCATAGCACATCCACAAACTCCCATCAGCTGTAGAATAAGGCTGGAACGACACAAGGGCTAAGACTCTTTTTATAAAGCCCTTCCTTAACAACTCACCTACCTGTCGCCCCATCTCAGTTTGTTCATTGGGATGCATCCTATAATGTGGCAGGTTAGGTAAAGAAGACCCTGGAACAAGGTCAATGGCATGCTGGATGTCCCTAAGAGGTGGTAACCCATCGGACAACTTACTAGGCATAAGATCAACAAACTCATGTAGACTCTGCCTAACATCACTAGGAATTTCTCTACTACTTTCCTCAAGAACATCTCTCACCTCTCTAGCTACCACCTCTTACACAACCTTCTTCTCGAACACATTCTGCTCAAACTCCTTTGTATTAAGGATATGGAGTGATTTAGTTTGTTGGGTAGGTAAGCTAGTCTCATTTGGTTTACTCTTGGACGCCACTCGGGGTCTCACAGGTGCTAATGATATTTTCTGCCCCTTGTGTGTAAACACATATGTGTTCGTCCTCCCATAATAAGTCACATCACGGTCATATATCCAAGGTCACCCTAGTAGAATATGTGCAATATCCATAAGAAGGACATCACACCAAATACTCTTCTCATAGTCCTGAAGGTGGATCGACACTAGACATCTCTTTGACACATGAATGGATGTCTTGTTGACCTAGGGGACGCTAAAAGGCTGGGGATGTGGTTTTAAATTTAGTTTCATCCGTGGTAAAGCGGACTTAGCGACCACATTTAAGCAACTACCCTCATCGATGATCAACTTAGAAAAGACACCACTTTGTTGTAGGTCTAAAATATGGTGGTTCTCCTTCAATCATCCTCTCTCTTATGACTCGTGAAAATGCACCTCATGTCAGCGACCTGATTGCCTATCTCCTTTTGTGCTTATCAGCCTCCTCATCCTTCGATTCATACTCACCCTCGACTTCAGCCCCGACAATATCCCCCTCCTCTTTTGAAGTTTTCCCTATTATTGTTACTCTCTGGTGATTGTGATTGGGATTTGTGCCCCAACTCCTGACACGTAAAGTACCTCTCTTGGGTAGTAGATTGAAAGTTAGGTGCAGCTACACCCTTCCCTTTGTCACGAGATGGCCTAGCTACGGTGTTACTAGCCCTAAAGGACGCCTGAGAAGTGGGGAAATATCTATCCTGCGGGAAATTTCGGCCACTGGGCTGACCTGAGTAAGAAGGGACTCTCCTAGTGATACCCTGTAACCTATACTATTATCTTTAGCTGACTAGAAAAGGTCATCTAGGGTAGTGAGGTCACTGGTCAAGATGTGTGATTGAAGTTCAGGTGGTAACCCATTCTTGAACTTCATAATGGTTAATTTATCACTGTCACTGATCCTTCATCTTTTAGTCAACTTCCTAAATTTGCATATTATTACCCTACCAAAAGTTGTCATACTACTCCATTAACTTATCGGTATGTCTTACGGGTAAATAATATTGCTTTAGGCTAGTTTTCATCTCCCCCCAATGCCTGATGGGTGGCTCACCTAGGCGCTCTAAGTCTCTCTCAACATTTGACCAAAATAAACTGGCCAATTTCACTAATTTCATTTTGGCGAATCGCACCTTCATATCCTTAGACATCTCATACCAGTCAAAATACTTTATTCATACTAGACAACCAATCAAGAAATGTATTGGGATCAAATCTATTGTCAAACTTTGGTGCATCTACCTTGATTTTCCTATAGTCATCATCATAAGGATCATGCCCAGGATGTTCATGGTGTCTAACATGTAGGTTTTCGACATGCCTATTCTCATTATTCCTCTAAGGTTCCACTACATGCTTTTTTTGTTCAATGTGTGTGATCCTATCATTCATTTGACCCAGTTGTGCACCTATGATCACTAATTGGTCCTGAATTTCTTCTAAAGTAGCTTGGGTACTTGTAGTCATTATGCAAATGCAAGTGCAAAGTTGAGATAATACAAAAATTTAATTGAAGCAAATTAAAATTACAAGTCTAAGCCTATGCAATCGCAATCCCAAAAACTAATAATAATAATTGAATAATATGCAACTAGATGAAATAATATGCAATTTTAAAACAAATCCAAAACAAGCTTTCAAAAATGTTAGAACTAATGAACGAAGGGAATTCAAGTGATTAAATATTAATCTGAATATTCAAAATGAAATATTTGCTCTTTGACTTTTTTTTAATGAACCTAACTAATCAGAAAGTATGAGATTGGGGGTGAAAAGTGCTAAGGTTAAAAGTTTAGGGCTCTTTATGCTAGGGGTGAAAAACTATAAACTAATAAACTGTGGGACAACATTTAAATGGAGAGCGGAAGTTTGGGGTATTAAAAGGTAATTTACAAGTCTTTTTAATTTAAATTAGTAAAGTTAGGGTTACCTTCCTATCTCCAAAACAACACATCAATTTTTTTTAAACCGTGATGAACAATAACTCTGGCGATAAACAATAACTCTGGCAATGAACAGTACTTCGATGAACAGAAACTCTATCGATGAATAGTAACTCCGATGTTCGATGAACAATAATATATATTTTTTGAAAACCCAAATTCTCCTAAAAATTAAGAAATTCATGGAAAAACTTTAAGCTCTGATGCCAATATGATGTAGGACGGATATTGATAAACAAATAATTAATCGGAAGTGGTAAATCAATGAGGAAAATTTAAAAAATTAGGGTGATCCAACCGCAGGAGAACCACTATTCCTAGGGTTTCCCAACTGCAGTAAGGAGGAAAAGTATTGATCGCAACCAATAATTAGGATAATTTCAATATCAAAGTGTTAAGAGTCTGACATGATTTACAAGCATATTTATAAGAAAATAAACTCTAATAATAACCCAATACTGAAATAAACCAATAAATAAGAAGTCCAACGAAATAAATAAATAACTAAATAGTGAATCATCCACGACGACGACGTCTCACGGATCAATCCTATCACCCACCCAAAATAACAAGTACACATAAACCTCCCATGTTTACCAAGAAGTCAAATTCTCATGAACTACAGGGACATAAAGGACAAAGAAAACAACTGATTTATTTTCAGAAGTTAAACTTCAACACCCTTAAAGTGCTGCTATTTGCACTCCACCAAGTACACACAAACAAGGAGGAGCAGCTTCCATACACCATTCTTTCTAAGCACACACCTCCCTCCAATAACGTAACTTGACAAGTTTATGAGAATACACAAACAACACAACAACTGAAAAACAGTAAAGCCCACAGCTGCCTCACAAAGGAAACTGCTAAAGGTCAAAATGCTCTTCAGCACCGTTGTATAGACAACATAAACTCATAATTATTTCTTCCCAGTGAAGCAAAAAAATTATTGTCAGAATTAAATTCAATGCAGCAGAAAATACCACTAAAATAAAATATCATTCGGTGAAGCTTTAGTCTTACAATTATTCCCACATAAAACCAGTGTTCTAAAATTTATTAGTTTTTTAAGTACTTAATGAACTATACCAAAAATAACATATTTGAAATTAAATGCAAAAGGAATTTTAAAATAAAAATAAAAATAAGAAAAGACTACAAATATGAATTTAAACTAATGACTAATAAGGGTGTTTTGTGAAGGCTCTGAAGTTTTACAATGCTTGATCATATGTTATTCCTTCTAGGATTTTTGATGGTAATTTTTCACGTACAATTAAGAATATATATGCTTTATAAACTATATAAAAATAGACCAAAAAAAGAAGAAGAAAAGATTGTCAAGTAAGACGCCTAACCGCCCCTCTGTCCTGCCTATTGATTTTTAGAGCACTGCATAAATTTACCATTAAAACCCCCACTCATGGTCAGAAGATTCAACCTAAAATGAGTCCTTAGACTCAACATCACAACAATCATTTTTAAGCATTTACGATGAATATTGTGTTGCTAAAGAAATATCTTAAAGAAGCAAATATGTCGGTTCGAATATTTGATACTCCTTGTCCCATTTGTAAGTATCTATATGTGACCGAGTTTTTTGGTGTATTTTAGCATGACTTTAAGACGCGTCGAAACATATTTACGCATTATACTTTCAATATTTTCAAAATATTTATATATCTTATTTTTAACTATATTAATTTTTATATAAATATAGTGTGTGTATTTGTTTTGACGTGTCTTAAAATCCGTGCCAAATTACACCTAAAGGATCTGGTCACTTAAAATGTGACAAGAGTTAGTAAAATGCCATAAGTAGTCTGATTCCGGCTTAATGTTCCTTTCTGCTTCTATGGATGGATCATTGATCCAGCCAAATAGTGTGTGGCACTTTTGGAATGAATCTTGTAAATCAACTTTCAGGATAAGATTCTTTTTGCTAATTAAGACTCTAGGGCTATGTTTGTTTGCAAGGATTACACTTGAGATATGACTATTAATCCAAGTGTCTTGTTTGTTTTCAAATTTGGACTTAGGACTATTAGTCCAGGATTAAAAAATGACTTAATATCGGGGATTATTTAATATCATGTTCAACCAGGTATTATAATCCCCACTACTAGGACTAAAAATTTCTAAACAAAATTATCCTCGACCTTTTTTAAAAATGACCATAATATCATATTATATCGAATAAGCTTATTATTGGTAAACAACATATTGGTTAACATCTTATTATTGGTAAACAACTTATTGATAAACAACTTATTATTCAAACAGCTTATTGGTAAACAACTTATTGGGAAATAGCTTACCAATAAGCTAAGTTGTTTACCAATAAGCTTATTATTGGTAAACAACTTATTATTTAAACAACTTATTGTTGGTAAACAGCTTGTTGGTAAATAGCTTACCAATTAGCTGTTTACCAATAAACTTATTATTGGTAAATATCTTATTAGTAAACAATTTATTATTTAAACATCTTATTATTTAAACAATTAATTATTGGTAAACAACTTATTAATTTAAACAGCTTATTGGTAAACAACTTCTTAGTCCTAGTCATATTTAAATATTGACTTTTTTGTTTGTCAGTGCTTATTTAAACAACTTATTGGTAAACAACTTATTGTTCATCATTTTTTCATGTATAAACAAGTTTAAATTATAGTTTAAAATATGTTATTATTTGTAAGGTTGTAATAGTCCAAACGATATTTTTTATCTAATCATTTAATTAATCCTGAAAAAAACAAATATAACATGAGATTATTTTAAGTTATCCCATGAATAATCTCATAAAAAAAACAAGGACTATTTAATTTTAGGATTAATAGTTTTGAGATTATAATCCCATGAATTATAATCCCGGATTATAATCCCATGAATTATAATCCCGGATTATAATCCTTGCAAACAAACATGACCTAGGTCTTGCAAATTTTCTTAGTATATAATTTTAGTACTATCTAGCTGTAAACCTTAAAATTTAGTTTAGTATTAAAAAAAATTAGTTGTAGTCTCACACTACATTAATTTTGAAACCAGACTATTCTACATATATTTTCTCAATTAACTTGTTGCCACAGCATTTTCACGAGTATTTGGTTCTTTACATATTCTTGAAGAAATCCTTCTTGTGAACACTAATTGTTAGTTTATACAGGTTGAGGATAACATCAATGAGCAAACTGCTGAGATGGAAGCAGTGAGTGGTAAAATTCTTTATTTGTGCCACTCTCCATATAGTGTGCATAAGATTTATTTTCTTGTTCAATATCCTTTGTCAACTAAAGATTCTAACCTCTCTATGCTTTGTGGCTGGTACTTTCTATTCCCAAGCATAACGACCTTCTGTCCTAACATAATTGATCATCTTCTACATATAATAATCATGAAAGGGTGAAGGGATACTAGTAATAATTTTCAGACAGCGACATGAGGATTCACAACTAATTGGTTTTGAAGTTTTCCAAACAGAGGACATTTTAATATTTGTGACTGATGGAGGGATAGTAATTTTTTTTCCCAGACAGATGACACGAGGTTTGGTCTAGAAATGCATGGATTTCAATCCCTGGTTTCTTGATTCAACAATTTATTCATGGTATAATACATTTGTACTGCATTATGATATCTAAAAAAGAGGTCGTGGTGTCAGCACATAAAAGCTACGAGTAAGGCAAGTTGCCTTGGTCTAAGCTATATTACTTGTCGTCAGTAGTTCGAAGGGAAGGTATATAAGGATTGAATTTGGTATTACTTATTGAACGTTAATTTGCTATGTACTATTGATGAATTATACTTGCTTCATTGTTGAACTTAACTTGCAGGCAAGTGTGATGCTGGGTGCCATCTCATCATTGATAATATGGTAAAGCCTCTTTGCATTCTCACTCGGCCACATGGGATTACTAAGTTTGATTAATCCTTGGAGTTTCAGGATGACACAGAGAAGAACCTTATGGAAAGTTTTGATGCTGCTAAAGAAAAATTTAATTTAGTGGCACAAATCAAATTCAACCTTGTTTCAGAGAGCAAAAAGGTACGCATACAAATCTGATTTGTTTAAACTCGGAAAATATAGTTATCAGGGCTGTGACGCCTCCAAATCCGGGTACTTTCAATCCACAGATATGGTGCTACATAGTACTACAACTATACATTCATTCCAATGAAACTGCATCAAAATGGACATATTTACTAAACTCTTATTACAATAATAATAATAAATCCTTCTTAAGTTCTGTTAACCATTACATTGCTCATGATCATAGTATAAGTTCATTACATATACTAGTCTATTACAGGATATCTACTTATCCATTTTTGCTTTGCTCTTATCCTTACCGGATACTTCGGTCCGTTCATTTTTAGCTGCAATCATATAATTCAAGCAAGAAGTGAGCATAACTAGCTCAACAAGTCTAACAATATATAAGCAACCACAAAATCAAGAATCATATGATTGAATTTTCAATAACTGAACAAATAACTATGAAGTACTATGAACAATTGAAATAACACTTTCATTCTCTTTAGAACAATTCCAAAGTATATACATACACTTAAGAATTTCTGAGTTGGTCGAAAGACCATGAACATTCTCGCTCCGTTTTCATTCATGAAAAGGATATAACGGCACTAAGTCTAAGATCGTACATCCGACATAACTTACGAGCACTTCTAGGTGATCAACCTATGTTGATCAACACTCATCCGTTAAACGTATTTACTTTTAAGTTTTGGCAACTTCGCATGCCCGTCGAATAAATGACTTAAAATTCCTTTGTTTATTCATACTCGGGCTTACCTTTGAATCCGTACCAAATAATTGGCTTAGGATAGCGTTATCAATACTATATTGAAAGACTTGTAAACAAATCAATCAAACTCTTAAAGTTCGTCTAGCCGAGTTAAGATTGGCATCGACTTTTTCGTAAAATATGTCATGTGCAATATAATATGAATCACAAAAACTTGACTAACACGAAGGCCAGACAAGTGTTAGAAGAACTTGCCTTCAAGCGTCTTCAAATTAAAGTTCAATCGTTCTCGATCTTTACAGTTTCTACATGATATATTCACACAGCACACCGTAATTAGCCACCAAACAATCTACGCACATTGTTTAAACCAACTTCTTTCTCTTCTATAGCTTAATCGAATTTATTTCATTAATAACATTTGTTTAAGGTACTTATCGTTCATCACGGCTTATTAACATGCATACGTCATAAACTTACACATCAATCATTGTTTACGTATAACGATAGTAGTAACCCTAATCGGTTCGTTAATTCGGTTATATTTTCCCCGGATTCCCGACATCGGACCCCGTATAGGAATTACATAAGTTTTATCTTCATTTCTTAACATTTTCGTATCACGCATGTCTACTACGTACCATGTAACCTTAAGATGTGCGTTAAACTCGAATACGATTCACGGTTTACGGTTTCGCATTTCAAGTTTTAAGTTTAAATACTTTTAATCAACGTTTAATTCCTAAAATCATCGTTAAACATGTTGTTTAGGAATTCTCTCTTCATGTATATTAAGTATATACATGCTCCATAATTATCCTTCTAATCTTATTAGGAATATATATATGAGAGAGAGAATCTTATTAATTAATTTCTAAACTCCTTTAGGAATTAAATAATAATAATAATAGTAATAATAATAATAAGACTCCTCTTATTAATTTATATTTAATATTTTCAAAATATTAAGCTATTTAATTTATTCTATCACCATAGATTAAATTAAATACACTTAACTTATTATTATGATTATGCCATTTGCTTTTTAAATAAATATTATTACTTTTATGGTGTGACCTTTTAGGTTCTCCATATTACACCGGTTGTGAATAAATCAATTAGAACAATTCTAATCTTATTTAAATAAATAAATTAAACTAATAATTCATTTAAATAAATAACATTTATTCTACAATAAGGATAAGCCTCCTTAGCGATCAACGACTTTCCAGATAATATAGATTTCAACATCAATCATAAAAGAACTCTTGAGTTAATAGTTACCGTACAATTCAATCCTTCCACCATATAATGTCCCAATTAATTATAAGACATGAAATTACTATCAAGTCTTATTTTATTTAATTATATGTTATTCGATTCCAAAATGCACAACTCCAAATAATGCAAATTAGAAACTCTTTTCTAATTTCATTCTACCTTGGCGAAGGATTCCTGGGTTGTCATTTATCGAATCACATATGACATATCTCTTCTTTTACTAGAAGTGGTAGATTCTTTATTGATCATTCATTATTTTCATATATAACTTATTACATCCAAGCATACCCTTTGATATACCCTAAGGGTCTTAAGGAATAAGTCAAAGTATAATTCATTATACACAAGATATTATGATGATCTCAAGTCTGAGGATCACTTGTACTACTATCACATTAGGAATTCCTATTGACTTAGGTATTCCTTAGCAAGCCACGTTCAGTGTACTTATTCTCTAATAAGCACATACATACTTGCTTTAGTGTCTCCACACAAATGATCATGAGATCAATCATCCTCATCCAATGACCAAGCAACATATGTTTCAATCTATTCGGATTTACTAATCCCCTTTTTAGTAATCCATCGATTGAGAACTATTTTAGTTTTTAAGCTATCTAAGAATTTAGATCTCATTAGCATGATCATCATCATGATTCTAAAAGTATTGCTTAAAACTATGGGTTTATCACATATTATAAAAACAGCATCATATAGATAAATAAATGCCTTTAATTAAATAATACTTTTATTAATAAATGAATAAGATTGTTACAAAGTATATGCTTTATCATCAAACATGATTGGCTTGTGTGCATACTACTTTCAATAAGCACTCTTATAAAGCTACCAATGTTTTAGCTATGTAGCGTACCGCATACCCATACCCGTATTGGTTACACGAACCGAACCAAACCTTGTTCCAGGTAACTTTTCACCACATTAATTGAGCATTCCTCTACAATAATAATTTACATTGGTTTTCCTAATTAGAAAAACTTGTATGATTATTAATGTCGCACTTCAGAAGATCCTCTTTTGGAAGTTTTGGGATGCTTAAATTGTTTTCAGGTTAGGTCGCTTGGCAAAAGGCTCAACGCAGCACGATCCAATTTAAATTCGGGATCATTGTTTTGAACCCATGCCAACCAAAACATGTTATATGGTAACCCCAGCCCTAATTTACACCTTGCGACTGCCCAACTACGAGAATTGCATTCTGTAACCTAAAGGAACAGCAGGCCCTTGGGGAAAAGAATAAGCTTCTTCCATCCAGATTTTCCTCTCCTTGCAATGTATATTGTTGAGAAACAAGAGAACTATTGCTTACTATATTTGATAACTTGGAAATAATCTAAACTAAACTCCTCAACTTATCAAGCCTCACAATATTATGCGAGAAAACAAGTGTTATTTAATTTGTTCTTATAACAATACGTTATCTTAACCATCTATTTATCATGTTGAATCAATCTCAACCATTCATTTAAAACTAAGCCAAAACAACTAGAAGTGTTTGAGATCGTTCTAATAAGTTGGCAATTGAATATTGAATCTTGCATTTCTTATGCTCTTCAGATGTTAGTTATTGTCAAAGTCATGATAATTAGTCGCTCAAACTTAAACTTTTGGTGGAAAGGATGGTTTTATTTAAATGTCTTTCAGCAAGTGTGTGTAAATTTAGTAGGTAAAAGGTTAATAAGTTAGACAGGATCTATTTATTGTTCTGGAATAGATATGGATGGTTATAATTAAAATGGAAGATGGGTTGGGCCAAATAGATGTCTGGCTTACTTTTAAGATGTCAATGTGGGCTGAGCCGCAAAGCAATTACACAGATCAAGACTCGAACTAATTTACTTGGTGAAGCCCAAAACACAAAAAATATTCAACTCTATTTATATTATAGAGGAATACATCATATTTATAGGACTACAAGAACCCTAATTCTTCTAAAACTAGTAATCTTAACGAGGAAATTAATATGCTAACTTAACATTCTCTAATTTACAAATTTTATTACAAAATGACCCAATTTATTTGAATCTAATTACATAAGAGTCAAATATAATATAAATAAAATTCCTAAGCTCTTATAATTGTTGTTAATGCATCCCCCATTAGTGCATATATGTAGTTATGTGATTTTCTGCCGTGCTTCTCTTTATAGTGTGAAACATGTGGAAGGATCAAATGAATGATCATTACAATATTATATCTCGTTTTCTGCAATGATTAGTTACAATAAATCTTCCCCATATTCCCTGTGATACTTATTTTTGGCTAAAGTTGTTGATTTTCACTTTCAATTTCATTTTCTAAATATAAATAGTGGCCCCACCTTTAATTTGACAGACATGAATATAAATTCAATATTTCTTCCAAGTTGTAAATGTTTTGTACAGGGGATAAAAAAATCAATTGGAATTTATTTCTTTGTTTCTTTAATATGACATATTACACCCAGTAAATGTGAAGCATTCGAACAAAAAGTGAAGCACCATGTCAGGGTATAAGCATTTTCTTAAAAGTTAATTTTCCAACAAAAGATTCGATCATGTTCAGATGCTGTAATTTTATTTTTGCCTTTCTATTTTCACACTATCAATCAACAATTGGGAATGCAGTCTTATTTATAAAACTATTTTTCTGGAACAGGTGCAGCAATCTATTGAGTTAGCTAAGAGTAAGATAGAAGATTATAAGGTCAGTTATACATAAGTGAACACAGCTTTTTTTGACTTTATATTTCCATGTTTTTCCTTTTGATGTACCTACTTATTCTGAATCATAATCAGGAGTTGCAGAAAATGCCAGTATTTAATTAGCCTTTCCTCAGGAATATTTCGAACTTATCTAATGCATCCAAAAATGTAGTGAAGATATTTGCACTATGGTATCAATAATTTTCTTAACTACATACTTTCTTGGTGCAAAGGACAACTGCATGAGATAACTGGGTTTTGAAGGAAATTATTGGAAATTTTAATCTTTTAAATGTAACCTACAAGATATAATATTGTCACTTTAACAGTAAAAGCTTAAACTACACCAATTGCAGCCAGAACTTAAGGAAATGGATAAAAAGAGTCTGGAAGAGGAGATCCAAGCTTTCTTATCTGACAAAGCTGGAGAAACCGAGTATTTGCAGTCTCTGCAGAATCAAATTAAGATACTGAAGGTAAATTTGTTTGTGAAGTTTTAATTTATATTCTCCCATATATCACACAATTAGGGGGACTGACTTTTGGGGGTGGCAAAAACTGATTGCATTAGTTATTTTTCCTGATTGTATGGGTGCAATTTCATGCACATACATAAAATTGTGGTTCTAATTTCTAAAGGTCAATGAAATTTGAATAAGATTTGAAAAGTACCTTTTTATTTATTTTCACAACTTGATTTCATTCATCATTAGCTGTAGGCTGTAACAATACAGTGAAATCTAACTCGTTTTAGCCTTTTATTTTATTTTCTTTTATCATTATTTTTGAATTTCCCTTGTGAAAATTCCTATCTCATTCAATGTTCTACTGATAGCAGGGAATTTCACACATGGTTAAATGTGTTTGTGGAGTGGAATACATGATCGATCTTGTTTGTGCATAATGAAGAGGTGACATGTACACAATTATGGATTACTCGACAGGCTGGAGAAAGAACTCAAATGGCATGTCTTAGAATCCAATTCTTTTTTCATCATTCCAACTGAAAGGTAAATGCAACTAGTGATACATATTCCTCTAAACTAATAGCACATAATATGATGGAACTGCTATAGTTACTTGATACTGTGAAAACTGAAGTAATTCCCAAAAATATTTTCTTTCTAGCCTATGTCTTCATATATATGATTTTCAGATATCATTCATGTGACTTTAAATCATATGCTTGTTTTACAAGTGGTAGAAGAGATATATACGTGCGGAACATTCTAAACAATCATTGTGTAAGAGCTTTATAGTTTGTCTTTTAGATAATTGTTCTTTCCACTGTCCACGCTCCAACTTATTGAGTCTAGTCATGACCATGTACTTGTGCATTAGAGAACTATTTGGAATATATTCACGTATTTTTGAAATTTGAAGTTGATTATTCCAGAAGAGTGCCTTTTTCTTACATAAGATGTAAAAACTAAGGAGCTTTCTTATTTACCAGACTAGTTATGTTTATCGTATATTTCTTTCGTCTTATGTAACAAGTATAAGGTCCACCCTCCCCCCTCTTGCCCAAAAGGAAAAGCATAAAAGCAAAAGAAAAGGAGAAAAGGGTAAAAAAAAAAACAAAATCATATGATCCCAAGTGTCTCCAAGGCTGTGGAGATATCTGGAGCTTCATATCCATCGGCAAAGGCAATACTTGGGCTATCTTGGGGGACTAGATCTTCCCTTTTAAAGCTATCTTCACTTCGGAGCATCTCATAGGCATATTCTGCAGAACCTCTTAGAATAACCGTCTTGTGGAGGCCAACAAGCAGGTCTTCATAGTCTGTGTCTCCCTTCTCTCCCACAAACACAACCATTTTAGAAAGATCAATGCTCCATCTAACTGATAGATACCTGCATACATGAATAGTCACAAGTAAGCTAGATTCTTCACCTGGTACAGCCTATTTATGTTTACATTGTTTATTTAACAAATCCATGAACCCACACAATCATATTAGGGAAGGAAGAAGAAGCTATACCTCAGTGCTTGGGCTCTTGATGCAAATAAGGGCATCACATTTAACCTTGATGCAGCATGCGTGTAGACAAGGTTGCATCGAAAGCCTCTCATCCGCAACCTCTGGCGCAGATCATCAATCCTTCGAGTCTGTCAAACGCAAATCATAATGAAAAAGATTATGCCATCAAAACTGAAGTTTCAAATGCAATATTCTTGCTTGTTTTTTTCCGCTTACAGCCCATATAAAATGATCCATACCTTGGCTCCTGGTTTAATGCTATATGAGTAACATCTAGAGCTACAAGCACTCATGTATTGCACCGAGTCACCCTCAGCATCATCTTCTATCCTAGCAAGTCTCATCACCATCGATCTCACATTCTCACCAGGCCACCGGTACTCAATATGGCCTTCATAGTCTCCATCTACTGCCAAATCCCGCCACGGGCAATACATTTCACTTCCACTACTGCAAATCAGGGCATCAAAATCTTCTAAATTCAATTGAGAACTTTTTAATGCTTCCCTGGTCTCCAGTAAAGTTAGACCCGTTAACAATACAAAACCTATCTGGTCTGTCTTAGAGCCTGCAGCCTTGATAACATTCTCGATGATTGATGGTAAGTTCTCAGTGCAGACACCACTGCTATCATAACAGTCAGTTGCCACTATATATAGGCCCTGCCTTCTTCCAGGAAAGTAGCTACCGCTGGATTTTCCATTATAGGATGACATCTGGGTTAGGGTCTCAATGAGTTCTTTCTGCCTGGTTGCTGCATCAAGTTCTCCATTGAGCTTGAGGTCTACATCAATTGAGAATTTTAAAGAAAGGTCTTCAACGTCACGTAGTGACTCGCTCATTGGCTCGTCAGGATTTGGCATGATTTCAAGACGGGTGGTGGGTTGGCGACGATTTCTGCAGCGCTCCAGATGGGAGAGGTAATTACGACAGTGTTCTGGCCATGAGAAGCGGTGGATATATTTGAGGCCATTTTTGCGGCACTCAAGCCAGAGGTTTTTGTCAGCAACAAGCTTTAGGAGGGCATCTTCTGTTGCTTTCTGGTCATGTGGGTCGATAAGAAGGCCATTGTTAAGTGCCTGATTAAGCAATTAATTCCATGTTAGATTCCTGAAATGTTTAGGAGAAGATAAAGGGTAGAAATCTGGTGAGTGAATGTGCAATTATGGTCTGAAACTCAAGTGATAGGGTTTATGAAAACTACACTCCTAAGTCAAGTAGTTTCAGCTCAAGTGTTGGGCAGATCAGGTCACACTTGTTTACTCATAGGCGCTAACTCGGATAGTAAAGGTTAAGAATTTGTCTTAGGTTTTACCTTGAGTATATCCACGGGACCACCATTTTTGGTAGCAACAACAGGCAAACCGTAAGCAGATGCCTGCAAGAATTTGTACAGTTAAGAAAGCCACGGATTCCTCCGATAAGAAACTGATGATTTTAAAATTAACTGCACTGATGTTTGAACTTACCTCTATGATAGTGAGACCAAACGGTTCTACAAGAGCTGGGTTGATAAATACACCCTTCAAGAGTCAAAGGTACCATAGAAGTGTTACTGTTAGCATTGTTAACCAACAGAAAATAAGATTAAGAAGTGGCAAATATAATGATCTTGGCTGATGAACCATAGATGGTGGATAAATTTTTTTATGTAGATTATCTAAGTAGGATTAGCTCTGTTAAGAATACAGGCCATCATTTATAAGAAGGTTCAAGCATTCATACTTAATTTCACCAAGGTCAATATATTTGCGACGCTCATATACTTGGTGAATGAATATTACCTTAGTTTTCGCAGCTAGGCGATATATCTCTGGGACTTCAGATTGCTTGTGATGCTTTGGGTAAGCTACTTGACCATACAAATCATACTTGTCAATGAGCTTAAGTACTGTGGTAAGAACAACTGAGCTACTGTTAGACATCTCTTCTATGTCATCTCTGTTACCAAGTATTAGTGTCTGCAAGCAACAATTTGGAATCAATTATAGCTAAGAACCATGTATACACAGTCTATCTGATTACAACAACTTTTAGGAACATGTTGTGGTACCAAGTTTGCTAATTCTCGAAGGGGTTGACATTCTCCAAAAGCCTTGAGCAAAGTAGTAACGTTTTTCTTAGGATCTGGACGGGACAATGCAAGTATCATGGGCTTGTGTGGGTTTGTAAAAAACCGCATCACCTGCATTAAATGAAATCCAAGGGTAGAAATTGTTATTGTACCTTAAAATAATCCACAGAGCAAATCCTCTGTTTGCAGTTTCTATTTGAAGATTCGCCTTATTGATAAGTACATAACACTATTAACTAATACGCAGAGTATGGAAGGCTAACCTCAGACCAAATTGGAGGTATAGGCCTTTTGATTTGAGCTCTGTCGGTGCCAATCAATGACTTGAGATCTCCATCACCTTCTAAGGAATCTTCTGTTGTGACATAGCTGAAGTCCATGCCTGGTGGTATAACCTAGACTCACATAACGATCAGTTAGACACATCAGATTTATAGATATATTGTACTCCTTGTGAACTGACATGAATAGCCTTTATTATATCTTAGATTTTATGTGCTGTTTTGTTTATACCTAGGAAAATTGTTATTTCCTCGAGAGAAAATTGATATTTCCACAATGTGTCACTCACATGAGTGTGGGTCCCACTCTATTCATGTGAGGGAAACCTTGTGAAAATATCAAATTTTCTTATGGTTTGAACTCGGTCATGCCTTTAAGGGGAAATGTTTAGTTGTCTAATTACAAGAACCCGTGAAAATTGTGCTTACCACCATCCTTGGCATGTATCTTCCAAGGCAACTCACTCCCCTCTGTTTTCTAACCCTAAGCTTCCTCTCCAACTTTATATCGAACCCGTCATACAAACCCCATTGTTCTTCGATCTCTTGCCTTGTGCTTGTCACTACCATTTCAGAAACATCTAACCCGAACTCTTCACCTTCAATCCTCCTCAATATCTTGTAAGTGGAATTGATGTCCTCCCTAGAGAGTCTCCCTTGTTTAAGTAGCTGCTCAAATTTGTTTCTTCCCAACGAGTGCCCTGTTAGCACCATAGGCACGTTCAACGCCCCGGACAAGCGTGCTGCTACCTCCCCAGCATCGGCATAGTGACCGTGAATCACGTGAGGCCACATTGGCTTCCCCGCATTGACTTGTTCACCTAAAGCTCTTGCCATGTTCACAATGTGACCTAGAGCCCCATCTACAAACTCAGGAATGTATGGCCAGAGTGACTCTTTTGGAATGTACCTGTGCCAAAGATATTGAGCTTAGTTTCATAGTTTGCCAAACTCTTACTATAGGAATGACTAAGAAAATGCATTATTTTGTATGTGTACTTTAGAAACATTTGGCACACCAACACATCATGTTCGATTGATAACACACTCATGTTGTCTTCATCTCTCTCTTTCTAAACAAAAAGGGAGAAATGTGTGGTGATTGTCACAGTTAGTTGTTATTTAAACCGTTAAAATAACTTAATTTTGGATAACGAAGTAAAAAAGTGTGGTTGCGGTTGTCACAGTTAGTAGTTAGTTGTCATAGTAAGTTGGTTGTCATTAAAAGTGATTAATAAACTTAATTTTGAATACTGATTGGAAACTTGGCAAAATTTAAGTTTGTAAAATTAGTGAAATGACAAAATTGTCATAATTTGTTTTTGTTTTTGGTAGAATTATGTCATTTTTTACCTTTGCAAATGAAGTTATCGTTTCAAGGGGGAAAAAAACACGAAAGTAATTTTGTAGTAATAGAGTGGGTAAAACTGTAGTTACCTATTGGGAGGTCCGCAGGGGATCCGAATTAAGTAGGCACCGCAGCTACCAAAGTCATCAGATGGACATGACAGCATCTCAATGGGCTCACCATAGCTTGAATCAACCTCCGGGCATGTAATTTGTCGGGTCAGGAGGTCGACCCGATAGACTCCTTTCATGTTTGCAAGTGCTCTAGCTAGTTCGACCACATATTTCACCTGAAAAAACATTTTTACATGCATACATTCAATAGATGTGATAAAAAACCTTTTTTTTATAAAAAAAAATAAAATTATTTGGTAGAAACAAGACCTTAATTTCATTAGTAAAAACTAGTAGTTGCTAGTGTAGAGCAATAGCCAATGTGAAAATTCTAAATTTGGATAAATATTGTTAAACTGAAAAATAATTAAATTAAATACCTGACCACCGGTATCAGAATCTCGTCCAAGTTCCATGTTCTCTCCCCGCACCAATCCATGAAGACTGCATAAACATGAAAATTTGATACTCAATATTTTTCAACCACTAACATGATATTCCATTGCATTATATTGATGTTAATATCTTTAAAATATCTTGGATATATTTGTATATTATTATTAAATTTTTTGTTTCTTCATTTTATATTTTTTGTGCAAGGCATCTGCTGTCATTCACTTATAATGTATACTAAAAACACTAACTCGAAGCACCTTATTGATATATTGTTTCATCGAGATCCAATTTAAATTATAATGTCGTTTTCTTATTTTTGAACAGGCCCCTTTAATCTTTTTAAATCTATGATCTACTCTTATTTTTTGATGTAGCCTATTTAATATCTTTGTATTCAAGAATCAACAAACTCGACTCCTCATTGTTCACAAAATTTCATGGTCATGGAATTTTGATTACCTTATTTAATCTGAGACACTTAACATCATGTTTACTGTTCCTCGAGTTTTTGTACCTTCAGCATTTATATATTATTTTTGTGTTCTAAAAATTCTTGCCTAAGTTCGATTAATTCCAACCTAGGCATTAGGCAGTTCTCTACTGTCTAGATTTGGTTGGGCACCTAGGTTCTTGCCTAGATAAAATCAGACCACTATTTTGAAGCTCTATAATATTTCAAATGAATTTTTCAGTATCTGAAGATTGTTTTTTTCGATAATTTCTATGTAAAATTTTAGAAAATTACATAAATTTTATGTAGGAAATCGATATTTTCACAACACTTTTTAATATTTTTACATAAAAAGAGTCGTTATAAATATATAGCGACGGTGAAAATCGTTGCTATAGGATCTATAGCGACGGTTTTTATGTGGAAATATCATTTTTTATTTTGAATTTATTAGTTTCCTTTTATGTATTGTATAGTATAACAAGTAAATATAATAAAAAAATAAATAAATGAAACTGTCCAAGAAAACGTCTTATCCGCCTAGAAAAATACTTAGGCAGTGGATGCCTAAGTGGCCTAGACACCCCTCCTTAACAACTTTTAGAATACTGATTATTTTTTCCATTGAAAATAATATTATTTTCTCCATTGAAAATAATATTATTTTCTTTCCCCATTTTTGTTGCCCCATTTGAAATTCCAATGATTTTATTTGAGCAATGAAGACGATGCTCATAGTTAACAAAGTAACATATTTACCCTTTATGGACCCCAAATTTAAATAATTAAATTTGAGTTGATGATATTATTTATAAGATAATCTTTTGTCAAGTGTTTAATGGGATTGATCATAATGAATGTTTTTTTATGACATTATTGGAACAAATATATTTTTAACTGTTTATAAGAGAAATGAATGGTCTAAATTTAAAATTTTAGACCATTCCACTATTAATAATAGTGCATAGCACTATTTTTTTTTTTTTTTTTTTGTAAATCTAGACCTTATCGTTTCTCTTATAGATAATAAAAAATGTGTCCGAATAAAGGCATAGCCAAAATTTATCACGAATCACTTTTCATCTCATTTCAATGACATTATTAGTTTTCATATGTTTAAAAATGAAAAGTATACATGATTCTAAGAACCAAGAAAAAAATAAGGACAAACGGGGACAGGGGAATTAATGCTTTATTTGTAGAACTAGAACTAGATTGTATACCTGATCAAGACGATGTAATGGTGGTTAGACTTAATATTTTCCTCTGACCACATTTGCACATCGGAGTTAATTCTTGCAATTTTTTCAGTGGGAGCCTCTGTTTGATTCCCTTCTCCTTTCTCCTTCTCCCCTTCGGAGAGCTCGGAAAGATCCTCCGCAGCATCATGTCGACCTTTCTCAAGTTCGATACGTCGGTTTGCTAGCTTTTGTGCGTCGTCCCACGCTATCTGTTAGTAAACATCTCTTGGAATTTAGATGCTTGGTAGTAAACTTCTTTAGAGGCAGTTGAACTTGTCAAAGCAAAAATTATATTATCAAAATAATAACCGTCGTGTAAAATGTCAAGTGTCAGTTATAATAATTACAAAAAATGTTGTTAGTTGTATATTTATTGACCGTAAAATACTTGGGCAGAAGCATAGATTTTGTGATTTCGAAAATTGCGTTGGGTATAAGTTCACAAATTTACTTTTAAAATTGTTGAACAAAAAAAGACGCATTGTCTATTATATGTCCCAAATGTTTTGAAAAGAATTTGTGCTTCTCTACTTCTGATGCTCATACTTTATCCAGACTAGCATCCGGTCTCATACGCATTGTGTGTATAAATATTTATATGAGATAAAGTATACATTTTATATAATTTAGAGGGCTAAATAAAAATATAAAAAAATTATTCCCTCCGTCTCGAAAAGGATAACTAAAAGTATAAATATTTTTGTTCTCAAAAGAATAAGATAAAATATATAAAGTGAATGATAACTAAGTCATCTAGTGGGTTTCATCAATATAAAAAAAAAAATAGTTTTCATTAGTTTATATAATCTTGTGAGACCATTAAAGATAAATTTGAAATTTTTTTACTTTCTTTTTTCTTTTTTTTCTTTTTTTAATATGTGTGTAAATTGTACTTTGTTCATCATTTTAGAATTGGAAGGAGTAATGCAAAAGAATAAAAAATAATATAACTAAAATTGTAGGAACAAAAGGTGAAAAAAATACGATGATACGGTATCACCGTTGAAGTCAACAACTAAAGAAAACGACTTTATAATATGGAATTTTTTAATATGTGCCCTTAGGGCACATGTTAAGCACACAGTTCAAGGGATTATTCCCTTGAATTGTGTGCATATTCCCTTGAACTTGGTGTAAATGCAAAAATCAAGGGAATATGCACACGGTTCAAGAGAATGTTCTCTTGAACTGTGCGCTTAGCATGTGCCCTTAGGGCACATGTTTAGAGAACCCTATATATATATAATTTCACAACTAACGTTAGCTATCAACACTATTTTAGCTAAAATATATGTGGTCGTTCATTTGATTAGTTGAGAGTTGAATTTAATTTTAGCTTAGGCATGACGGAGGTCAACTCCTTCCTACGGCTACACTAATGACTATTATGACTTCATTTTTGACTTTTCAAACTGATCGCTAGTAAGACATGCAACTAGTTTTAAAAGCTAGAAGGAGTTGCACTGTCCGTACTTAGGAGGTGCGGTCAGGCTTATGCCAAAATTAATCTCAACTCTCGATTAATCGAATGTACGGCCACAGATCTGTTAGTTGAAATAGTATCAGTAGCTAACGTTGACTGTGCAATAGGATCCACACACATACACGCGCACACACACACACACACATATACATATATATATATAGGGTCTGACTATTCAGCGAACTACAGGCAGCGAACAAAAAACGAGCCGATTATATATATATATATATATATATATATATATATATATATATATATATATATATATATAAAGCATGTATATTTATGTAATGCAAGGAGAGACAAAGAGACCTGTTTCTTTTTTCGGGCAAGATGCCAAATACGCCAGCACATATTCTCCAGTCTGTTACTGCGGGCACGGGTATTCCTTGTTGCAATCACCTGCATTGCATTGCATGCCCATAATTTCGTTCACAACTAATTTTCCCTTTTCAATTTAAGTCATGAACCAAATATTCCATTACATCAAAATTAAAAACAATTTTTAGTAAATTAATATTTGTTTTATATAAAAATGTTATAGTACTTATTAATATTTTCTTTTATCTTTTTTTCCTATTTTTAAATAATACTTCCTCTCCAAAATTAGAGATATAATTTGATTTTTGAAGTCAAACGAAAGTATATTAAACTTCAAAATTGGTATGACTCATAAAAATTTAAAATAAAATAAATTTTATTATATATTATAATTATAATAATTGTATCAATTAAAATTAAATAAATTCACATCAATATTTAAAATTTAATATCACGTTTAGTCTAAAAAGTTATATGAATTTTTTTTTGAAACGAAGGAGTAATATACATCGGGTTAATCCTTGGCCTCAAAAACGAAGAGTATTCTACTTTTTACCTTTTATGCAAAACAAAAATATAAGACATGACCTACCAAGTTGTGGTGGATCGATAACATATACTTGATCAACTTGGACATCACGTTACAAAAGAAACTTTTATTTATGTGGGGCACATGTTTTTTTAATTTTATTTTACTTTTATTTCAATGATCTTTTACAACCTTATTTGATAACTAGAACAATTAAGTTTTTGGGACAACGTTTGATATTTTATTTGCATTTTATTATAAAGTCGGTGACTTCCACCACCCAAGTTTTAGAAATTTTCCTCTTTTGTCCCCCCATCAGAACATCCAATAATACTTCTATATTTTGGAAAAAATTTCTTTTTCGCCCTTCAAGTTTACTCATATTTTTATTTTACCCTCTAACTTAAAATTTAAAATTAATAATATTATATAAATTACACGCGCATCGCTTGCTTAGTCTCTGTTAATTCTTCTACCCTCAATTTTTTATTTAAAACAATGATGTAAAAACAATAGTATAATTTATATATTATAATAGTGGAAATAACTATGGAGAAGAATAAATCATCTTTTTATCAAAACTCTACCATAAAGGAGCATTTTGGCTTACAGCCGGTCCATCGTGGAAAAGGTTATGCTTTTCACTTTTTCCTTTTTCCTTTTTCCAAATACTTCTTTTCTCTTAAATGAAGTGTAATTTTATTATCTGTAATGTTTATATCAATATATATTCACTCCAATGGATAAAAAGTCTTATGTACAAAAATTATCGATATTACATATATTTTCGTTTCGAAATGACGTTTGGTGGCAGTTAAAGAATTGAAGAAGGAATTTAGTAACAATTATATGATAGCGAAATTGTGAAAAAAGAGAGTTAATTACGAGTATAATTAATGTCATTTTGTACTACTGTCGATTTAAGAAGAACTCTTTTACAAAAAAGTAAAAAATAATATTAAAAAATGACAAATGACACTTTAGATATAGTTTCATTTTTCAAAAGTGACTCGGAGAATTATGAAAAGTTAACATCAATATATATATATATATATATGCAATCTCCGTAGAAACATGAAACTCAATTTAGAACAGAACATGAAATCTCTTTGTATTTTATTCAGAGATTGATAATTGAGGAAGAGAGAGATTATGTAAAGCATGCAAGATTACCTTAACCCAAGTTCTATGGAGATCAGTCTCATCAAAGCTATTCACCACTTCTTCAACAAAATATTGGGTGGGACTAAACAATTTCTCAGCTCCCTTTTCTTTTCCTTCAAACTTTTCAAACTTCACTTTCTCATCAAATCTTTTCCCAATACTCTTGTTAATATTATTATTACTACTACTTTTCTCTTCAACACTGCCATGAACAACTGCTTCCTTTACTCTCCCCCTGCCACTTGTCCCAGAACTTCCGGCATCCAAAATCGCCTCCAAGTACCCGTTTATCCACTCGTTTCGCGCCATCTGCCCTCCGTTTCTCTCCTCCACTACTGAGCTGTCTTTTATACTCCTTGGAGAGAGATGAGGAGAGAGAAATGAGGAGGGAGAGAGATGGTCTAATTTTCTAATGGTTTTTGAGTTTTTGAAACCTAGCTAGCTAGAGAGTTAATTGAAAAGAGAAGTATGGGAACCTTTTAAAGGCTTTGAATTTTAATCTTATTCGCAAATAGTAAGATTGTTCACAATTTGGAGGAGTCCAAAATATTCTGTTTCAACCGATGTGTCATATACGGTTCGATAAATTTGTGTTAATAATAAATATCGAAATATATGGATATATACAAATAGAATATGATAGAATAATAAATTATATATTGCTTAGGGTTACGCAATCCAACTAAATTTGTTCACAGATAAATAATTTTTCAACTTTTTAATGTATAATAAATTTTGCTAGGGGGTAAAATTATATAACACCAATAAATATATATATATATAAAATGAGAATGTAGATGAGATAGAGAATAAAGTACAGTAAGTCTGATTTCAATTTGGAGTCACTATTTCTTTCCCTCTCTCTTTAGTATTCCCATACCCCGATAGCAGGTAACAGGTAGCAGGAAAACTGGTTTTATGCGTGGTATATTACATTCAAATCTTTATTCTTCTAATTATTATTCTTCAGTCACACAATGCATGCTTTTTGTAGATAAATTTATTATTCCCTTTTACACCATTTACACTTTAGACATAATATATTTAAAAGTTTTCTTTTATAAATAATATGAAAATTTTAAGGGTAAGTTTATATTTGAAAAATTTTATTTGCATAAAAAAAAGTTACATGAAGGGTTAATTAAGCGCAGTTGAGTTCACATGTTTGATGTTAGAAATGCAAATAAGCAAGAAAAGTTATGGATAAAACTTGAGTTAGCTTTATGTCAAGAAGTGATATATATATATAGGGTCTCCATTTGTGGTAACCGATTGTTATAATTGTTATAGACACTATTTCAGCAATCATGATCTCAACCCTTCATCGCTATAGCCCGATTGTCTTTGGTGTCATGGACTGTTGGTTGGAGGAATTTTTCCTATATGCCGAGGCGGCAGGAGGGGTCCACCTTGGAATCTTCGAGTATTGGCTTTCCTTTTTCTTCCTTTTTCTTTTTTCTTTTGATTTTCTCTTGTTTTTTCTTTATCATCAAAGTTAGACAAAAAAAGGTTGTGACGCCCCCAAAATAGGTAATACTAAACCCATTCTGACTCGTCAAATACATAATACAGAATTCAAATACAATCTTTTATAACAACGGTCATGCAAAATAAGACCACACAACTGTGAGTTTCAATACAAATCGTATATAATACGAAATATAAACACTCAAATTCAGTCCCCATTAATTATTATCACACTATTTAACAATAATAGTGAGGACTACAACTGCTCTAACTCTGCCCATCACTTTGTTCCCCGACTAGTCCCTACAATATTCTCATTTCCTGAAGAGAATAATAGAAGAAAAGGGTGAGCTCAACTAGTCCAGTAAAGAATATTATGACTAAGATAATGAAGAATAAATTATCGTTAGTCTTTAACAAATCAGATAAAATATTATGGACAACAAGTTTTAGATCAACAACTGCAGCGAAAATAACGATTCATTAGAAGAGTCAAGTAGAAAATGATGTCTACTATCTTCTATGATTTAAAAGTCCATCATCAATATTTTATCCATGTAACATCAATCAATATATATCTCAAATCAAATATTAATCTTTGCACTACGGGCCAAAGATATTCATTTGTATCACCAGTGGCCATGTTCATCTCAACACCTGTCCATCTTCACACTATGGGCCAAAGATATTCATCAGGTAATTATTCATCTTTGCACTACAGGCCAAAGATATTCATCAAGTAATCATTCATCTTTGTACTATAGGCCAAAGATATTCAGTTATATCACCATTTAGGACTGAGAATGATGAAAAACAATATAAATAACGAATCCAATGAGATAAAGGACAAAGGCTAGAGATTCGTAATTTAGTTTATTCAAGATCAAGAATACTCCATAATAATCAATTGTGGAGCAAAATTCAAGAATGAAGTTCAAAACTTGGATTCAATCAAAGATAGGAACCATAACAGACAACTTGGACAAAGAATTTTTTTTTAAATTTTTTTGTGAATAGTACCGTATTCGTGAATAGTGCCGTATACGTGAATAATGTCGTATACGTGAATAGTAACCCCGACATGAAAAGGTAAAAATTTCATAACAATTTATACCAATATTTCGGTGAAATGATATTGAAAGAAATAACATCATTTACAAGGAAAATAATATCCCTTACAAGAAAAATAACATCCCTTAACTCAGTAGAATACTGAAGCTGACTGGAATATCGGATATTATGCTGAAAAAAACTTGCTGTTTAACAACACTCAAAGTATCTAAATACTCACAAAAAACGCTCGATATTATAGAGAAAAAAACTTCTGATTCTGGTGTGATTTTTATTTCTAACTCAGCACCCTATTTATAGGAAAATGCTTAGCACACTAAAGAAAAAAAAAATATTCGGATGAAATTTCTCGCCTGCCATCCTTGGAATTTTTTTTTGTCCAGCATTTAGCCAACAAAAAGACAAGAGTGGGGCCCACACATGTTTTAAATAATTTTTTGTAACAAAACAATTCAGACCCAATATTCAGGAACTTCAATCATTCATAATAAATAGCCATTTTATCAGAAAATACGAACCTTATGTCCATTCCATATAAAATTTAATTCTCTACAACTTTGTAGAAGAAAGATTTTCCAAATTTCGAACAAAAAATGACCCAAATTTACATACGGATAAACTTGCAGGCTACAATTTTTTGGACGAAATCATCCGCACGCCATTTTGGAAAACCAATTTCAGCATTTACAACACAAGTGGGGCCCACTCAATTTGGAAAAATCCTCCACAAAAATGTGTTGCATGTTTTTGTTACCAAAAGTACCAAAAACAATTCAGATCCAATTTGCTTTTCTTCTCCTCATTTTATTCATATATCGTGAATTTATTGTAAAAATATCACCATTATTATATTATTATATTATCACATTATACACTTATAATGTAATATTATAATAATATATTTGAATGAATTATTTTACCGAAGAAGATAAAATATCAACTCTCAATAATTGTCTCGTTTGCTAAAAATTCCTCCATTTATATTCACATTGAATAAATATTTTCTTATCATTTTTATCAATAATCAATTATTATTCACAAATAATATTACAGAAGTATAGTATTGACAACCTGGTCGTTCCCAGGAAAGAGGGGGCTTTTCGATAAAGATTTCTCTTTACTAGCGCGCAATTAAGTGACCAAACCCCTTTCCTAGACATAACTTTCTTAGACATTATCAATAATGCTATCTAATAATATTATTCAAATAATATGAATTATTGATTTGATAATGTGAAATACTGTGTAGTGACAATTATTGAATCAACAATAATATAAAATACTGTGCAATACCGTGTGCTACTGTGCAACAACGAGTATTACTTTATTTTAACCACCGGGTATTTCAACAAATTTAACGGTAACAACTACGCCGTATTTTTAGAAAACTAGTACTTGTCGTTTTCTTCATCCGACAGTTTTTCGTTACGGGGCCCACAAATGGCTGTGCCGTCGTACGAATATTCTTCGACAACAAGAATATTTCTCGGCCAAACGAATATTCCCCGACAATAATGAATATTTTATAACCACTTGCTTATTTTATAAAATTTGCGCATATTACCCATAACTTACCACATTCATCAAATCAACACCTTACTATTAAAAATAATATATCGAGGAAATTCAATTTTATTCATAAAAAGTTGGGGTCTTACAACCTCCCCTCCTTATGACATTTCGTCCTCGAAATTGACGTGCATACCTGGTGTCTCGAAAAGGTGAGGATACCTTGCTTTCATTTCCGATTTCAACTCCCAGGTCATTTCCTCAATAGCACGGTTCCTCCACAAAACTTTGACTTGTGGTATAGCCTTTGTGCGTAGGACGTGCTCCTTTCTATCCAAGATCTTGACAGGTACCTCCTCGTACGTTAAATCTTCGGCTATCTCATCTGGTTCTAACTCGGTAATGTCTTTTGGGTCTTTCACATATTTACGTAGCACGGATATGTGAAAAATATTATGAACACGAGACATGCTTGGAGGTAAAGTGAGTCTATAGGCCACATTTACTACTCGGTCAAGGATCTCAAATGGACCAATGAATCGTGTATTTAGCTTTCCTCTCTTCCCAAATCTCGTAACTCTTTTCCATGGAGCAACACGTAACAATACATGATCCCCAACATTAAATTCCACGTCCTTTCGATGAAGGTCCGCATAACTCTTTTGTCAATCTTGTGCCGTTTGTATACGTTGTCGGATCACTTGGATCTTTTTCGTAGTCATACGTACTAACTCCGGTCCCAACAATATTGCTTCCCCCACCTTGTCCCAGCATACTGGAGAACGACACTTTCGCCCATACAACGCTTCAAATGGAGCCATGCCTATACTTGCATGATAACTGTTGATGTAGGAGAATTCCACCAATGGTAAGTACTTATCCCAACTCCCTTTGAAGTCTAGAACACAGAGTCTCAATAGATCTTCAAGAGTTTGGGTAGTCCTTCCAATTGCCCGTCCGTTTGAGGATGATATGCCGAATTGAATCGTAAATCCGTGCCCATAGCTTTCTGCAAACTGACCCAAAATCGTGAAGTGAGTCTTGGGTCACGATCCGAAACTATGGATACTGGCATGCCATGAAATCTCACAATCTCATTTACGTACATACGAGCAAGACGTTCCAGTGAATAAGTCTCTCGTATAGGCAAGAAATGAGCAGACTTGGTTAATCTATCGATAATAACCCAAATCGCATCTATGCCTTGAGAAACCTTGGGAAGACCCGTAACGAAATCCATGGTAATGTGTTCCCACTTCCATTTTGGAACCTTAAGTGGTTGCAATGGACCCTTTGGCACTTGATGCTCCGCCTTGACACGTTGACATGTTAAACACCTCGATATAAACTCCGCGATCTCTCTCTTTTCATATTGCTCCACTAAAATATATGTCGAAGATCACGATACATTTTGGTACTCCCAGGATGGATCGCAAATGGTGTGTTGTGTGCCTCTATCATGATTCTATACTTCAAATCAGAATTGTTAGGAATGCAAATTCTGGAGTTGACTCGAAGTATTCCTTCTTCATCGATTCTTGCTTCTGGAATAGCACCTTTGTGCACTTTCTTCTTCATCTTCATCAGCTTCGGGTCTATAGCTTGAGCAGCTTTAACTTTATCAATTAAAGCTGGTTCTACACGTATACTTGACATCATCACGTGGGTCCCCGGAGTCTTGAACTCTATCTCCATCCTTTGTAAGTCATATAAAATGGGCCTTTGTGTTGACAGCATCGCACTCGTTCCCGCATATGATCTTCTACTCAACGCGTCAGCTACCACGTTCGCTTTTTTAGGATGGTATTGGATGGCATGGTCGTAATCTTTCAACAGCTCAAGCCAGCGTCGTTGCCGCATGTTAAGTTCCTTTTGAGTGAAAAAATATTCACTACAAGAAATAACCTTATTTCTGACGGACAATTCCGTCGGTATTAGCTCTATTCCATCGAAAATAGGTTATTTACGAGGGAATATTCAGTCGCAAGTTTCGTCGTAAATACATGCGTCAAAAATAAGTCCGTCATAAAGTCCGTCGTAATTCGGTATCTTCGACGGAATTAATTAAGACGCAATTCCGTCGTCCATAGTATAAGTTCGAGGGAATATTAACGAGGGAATATTCCGTTGGGGATAAAGCCCAATAAGTTCGAGGGATTATTTACGACGGAACCGTTCAGTCGAACATAACAAGCACTAAGCTCGACGGAATTTCTGTCGTAAATAATATATATCCGACGAAATTTAATTTGCCAATTAAATCAGAAAAAACTTATTTTTGACCGAATTTTCGTCGGATTTACCTTATTCCATCGAAAATAACAAATATTTTTTTAAAATGTTTATTTTAAAATTTCAGTTTCCAGGTGTTTAAACCCAATATTTTTGTACCTGCAACCTGTTTCAGCTCAATAACATTACTATTTCATGTCACTCAACATATTTTCCTGTCATTCAACATATATATTCGCCAAATATATAAACTAAACTAATAATTACTTATATTCTTCTAACTCATCAACCAATTACTACGTACTAACCCATCAACAATTTCAATTATTAACGAATGTTCCAAAATGTATATACAATTTACAACACTTTCAGAAACTACACAAAGTACAAATGAATGAATGACAAATGAGTCTATAAACTAGTATGATCATCGCCATCGCCATCACCCTCGCCATCGTCGGTCTCAGTCCCAGCAGTCTCAGTCCCCTCGCCATCGCCATCACCACCCTGTTCATAAAATTAAAAATAAAAATCATTAGTCCGTATAAACATGCAGAATAATGAAAATAACATAAACATGTAGAATAATGAAAATAACATAACATGCAGAATACCTGAGTAGGCGGGGGCTGAGCAAAAGCCTGCTCTAGGAGGGTAACCACCATCTGGAGCATCTCGCCGCCTAACGAGTCGAACTGCTCCTGCGGCAAGCCCGTACTCTCTGCGGAGGCCCCAGCTAGATCCTCCTGAACGAGCTGGTGAAGACGACTCCTGCTAGGCAGCTGGTGACGAAGAAACACCGAATCGGTATGGAACCTATCCGACACCGCCGCGATCATCCTCTGGAATAACTCGTCGTCCAAGGCAGCGCCTGAATGAGATGGTCCAATAGCTGCTCTCGGACGCTGGCGATGGCTAGATCCTGTGAAAATATATATCATAGCGTCAATAATTTATAAGTTATGAGAATTTCGTGAAACATAAAGAATTAATGTTATTACCTCCAGGAAGTGTATATGTGGGTATCCTCAGCAGACCCACCACTCGATACCTGCCAGTACTACTAGTAGGGGGATCCTGAGACTCGACCCATAGTCTCAGCTCCTCATCTCGAGATAACTCAATATGGGGAGTGGGACCTGTGGAATTTAATGGCTCAAAAGAACCCTCCCTAGCAGCCTCCAACTCAGCTATACGCTGGTCCCGAAGCTTCAGAAATCGGTCCTGTAATTTATATTTTATACGTGAGTTAATTATATTATTTATATTTTATTTTGTGAGTATTGAGATTCATAAGAAGTAAGAGTAGTTTTACCCGTATAGCTAAAGCTGCCTGAGACAAAGCACGGTCCTCCTTAGGCGTGTGGGCCCGATCTCAGAACTCTAACATGGTCGGAGCTCTGCCCAAGGTCTGACCCAATGCCTATAATAGATACAGTCAATAAACAGTTATTAATGATATTCGTGCTAGAATTTGATAAGTTATTTCTAAATACATTACGCTTACCGTCTTCGCCTCCGCGAAAGACTGCGAGCCAGTCGTGTGTACTATCAGGAGCTTGGCCCGATTCTTCTTTGCCTGCTCAGACTTATCCTGGAAATCTTCAGCCTGCCAGTGCGCACACATAGCTTTCCATACGTGATCGGAGACTATGCAGGGCTGATGAACTATGATGGTGGTCCCGGGCTAGTCAACAACTGCCCGGGCTGCCCGTCGTCGCAACTCATATAGCCAGCTGGAGTAATTCGCAGCTACATGTCCAATAATCACTGCATCATCGGCTGTCTGAGAGATGCCATCGGCAAATCTATAATAAGTCTATAACAAAAGTCTAAAAGTTAGGAACTTATTTCTTAAACGCTATAACTATTGAAAATTATATAATACTGTCTAATTAATATAAACTTATTAACTTACATGAAACTCCCGCAACACAGTTTCTATGAAGGAGCGATCGTACCGGTCGTACTGAGTAAAGCGCATGCACCCGGTCGGGAGGTGCGTCAAGCAGATTCAGATAACAACTTGTAAAAGGCAGCAGCTGTATCATTTGGCACTTGCTTAGCACTGCTTGAAGAAGGCTCATTTTCAGCCCAGTCAATATTAGTAGGGCCATAAGCATCGACCAACATCTCCACCGGATCATAGTTTTTGGCGTATGAATCCCGTAGAATATCATCATCCACAGTACTGTCGATAACTTCTCTCCGCTCAACTGATTCTCCGTGATGAGTCCATACGAAGTACCCATCCACAAATCCACGGGAAAATAAGTTGAATTTAATCTCGTCGACTTTCTTCCAGATCAGGTTTTTACACTTGACACACGAGCATCACATCTTTCCGTTCGGATCATCAACATTCTCTATTGCTTTGTTCAAGAAATCTGACACCCCATCACGATAAGCTGAGACTAATCCCCTCCCATCACTGCGTATCCTACGGTACATCCAACTCCGGTCTACTGACATCTTAAACTGCACTTACCACACATTATTTAGTATAGGGATGTTCATGTATGTGTTCTATGCATGAATGAATGTCAAACGGGTTTCAGTAGAGGGATGTTCATGCATGTGGTCCATGCATGAATTAGAGTATTTTCCTATTACGACAGCTCTATAGGAAAGGCGTAATTCAGGCTTCTATCCCGTTCCTAGATGCGTCTCTTCACTAGTGCCAACACGTTAAACACGTTTCTACTGTTTTAAGAAAATTTCGACAGCACCTCCCCATGGTCTTCAAGTACACGAAATAGATTAAGATAACTTAATCTAAGTATGTACTCGAAGAACATGTAGAGATAACAGCCAAAAAATCCTCAAAACAATAAAAACGTGTCGTTTTGTATTGGCACCGGCCTAAGTGAAAGATATAACATCTAGTAACAGTCCCAAACTGGGGACTATTCGACATTCACTCCTACCGAGTGAATGTCAAACGGGTTTCTAAGTGTCAAAGTGTAGTTCATAATGAATCCTTCCATTAACCATCCCACATGTTAAACCGCCTTATTTGAGCTGACAAAGAGTACTTAAGTTAGACAAACGGATTGCAAGGTGTAGGAACAACATAGGATGGCATCAACATGGTATTATGAAACCTTGACACTCAAAGTCAATGTGAACAAGTCATTGAGCTGTGTTGGCTTTCTTCACAATCCGTCCCCGCAACCACATTTTGGGACATTTATAACTTCTCTTTATCCACTTAATCTTTCGTCTTAAACGTATTACAACTGTTCTCCTTTTAAAACAAAAAATGCATAAATTGCAATGAACTATATACGAATAAGCAAAGTTGAGCAACTAACTAAACGGTCAATTCTAGAACATGAGATTAGGATAGTTAGAAGTTCCAAAGGTCTTTAGGGGACAACTAATACAGCAACGGGGGCAACAAATGGAAGGTGGAGAATACTCTAAAGCCGTCACGTCACATAAAGAGTTGCATGCAACTGGCTAAAATGTGGCGACGGGTTAGAGTATTTTTCACCTTACTTTCGCTGCACTCGTTGCGGTATTGGTTGTCCACTAAAGACCTCGAAAATTTCCAAGAATACTAATCGTAAATTCTACAACTGACCGGTTAATTAGTTGCTCTACTTTGTTCATTCATATATTGTTCATTGCAATTTATGCATTTTCTATGTTAAAAGGAAAAGAGATGTAATACTATTAAGTAGAAATCTTAAGTGGGGAAGGAAAACTTATAAATGTCCCAAAATGTGGATGCGGGGACAGATTGTGACGAAAGCCAACACATCGCAATGACTTATTCACATTGACTTTGAGTGTCAAGGTTTCATAATACTATGCTGATGCCATCCTATGTTGTTCCTACACCTTGCAACTATTGTCATCAGCATACCCCTAGCCAGTTCAATTAAGGCGGTCTACATACTTGATGGTTAATGGAATGATATTACAACTATAAAATGTACAGTTGTAATTGAGTGTATTGAAGATCGAAGAAAGAGTCATATTCAGTTTATTGAGTGTATTTTGCCAAAAAAAACTAAGTAAGTGCTACTTAGTTTATGAAAACTTAGTTTATGAGAACTGTTATTGAATTTATTGAATATTGCGACAAAACTAAGCAAATGCTACTTAGTTTATTTTTCCAATGAAAAACTAAGTGCTACTTAGTTTATTTTATTTCATTGTATCATTGTATTGTATTGTATTTAATTATATTTAATTTAATTTATTATATTATATTTAATTTAATTTAATTATATTATATTTAATTTAGTTTAGTTTAGTTTATTTTTTATTTTTTATTTAGTATTTATTATTTATCTCTTTAATTCATTATTCATTATTTTTTATTTATTATTGATTATTGATTATTGATTATTATTTATTAATTATTAATATGTTATTTATTATTAATTATTAGTTATTTATTTATTTATTATTATTTATCTTATTTATTATTGAGTATTTAGTATTTAGTAGTAAGAAACTAAGTAAATACTACTTAGTTTATTATTTATTATTTTATTTTATTTTATTCAAATTAATTTAATTTTATTAGTAAAAAACTAAGTAAATACTACTTAGTTTATTATTTATTTATTTATTATTTATTATGTATTATTTATTATTTACTATTTTATTTTATTTTATTCAAATTAATTTAATTTTAGTAGTAAGAAACTAAGTAAATGCTATTTAGTTTATTTTAATATTAGAAAACTAATTAAATAATAAATAAATATACTTGCAGGGCCCACAAATTTTGCAATTGCAGATTTCTAACAGAAATTCTGTCGGAAATATCAAAATCAACTACAGTATATATAACCTTCAATATATCATAATATGAACAAATTTGCACAAAGACAAACCCAAATAGCAGGACTTTTATCATAATTTTAGCAGCAAATATGCAATAATTGCAGTAAATATCAAACCCAAATTGCAAAAAATCAATTAGGACAAACCCAAATTGCAGTAATTACCAAGCCCAAATTGCATCAAATCAATTTCCAATCGCAGTAAATGAACTTCAACCATAGTTGCAGCATATCAAATCTAATTACAAATCAAGAACAATTATTAAACAAAGTTCAGAAAATTTCATATTCTAAAAAATATACCTGCAACAGATTTGTCCCAATTTAAGATTGTCCCAATTTCAATTTCGAAAATAAGCAACAGGAATTTCAGTTTCACAGTACATATATTTTCCCAATTTCAGTTTCACAGTACACCTTTTCCCAATTTTAGATATTTCTTCACCAATTTCAGTTTCACAATTAACCCTAACCCTAACTAATGAATGAAAATGAAGAACTTACAGAGAGTGAGATAGATAGATGAGGTAGGCAGGGGAGGAGCATGCACCGGCGGCAGAGGAGGAGCACCGGAGGCAAGAGAAGGAGCACCGGCGGGCTAGAGAGGACCGGTGGCACCTTCTGAAATCGGAGAGAGAGGGTGACACCTTCTGAAGGCTTTGCTCGGCGCCGGAACAGGGAGGAGGTGGCGGAGGAGGCGACGGCAGAATCGGAGGAGGCGGCAGAATCGGAGGAAGCGGAGGAGGCAGTGGTGGGGGGCTGTGCCGTGGGGAGATGGTGGGGGGACCGGTAGCAGGGGGTACTGGCGAGAGGGGAGGGGTGGGGGGACCGTGTTGGGTTTGTACGTAACGCAATCATGCAATCAAATCACATAAATAGGGCGGAAGCGTAAAAACTAGGTTTTCAAAAATTTATACAAACCCATTGCCATGATCATTCTTGTGCATCAATTATCAGTGAATGAAGAAGGAGAAAAACAGAATTATACCTTTGAAGATCCAAGCTTCCTCAGGTACAATTTCTACTCCTTTGATTCCTTTGATTCCTCTGTAGTGGCTCCTTCCCTTGATCAATGTCAGCCACCCAAATGTTTGGCCTCTAACGGTGATCCACCAAGGAAGATGAAGAACTCAGTAAGATGGGTTATTGGCTTAACCCTTGTTTCTATCTCTATAGAATATGTGTACTCCCAACTCTTAAAAAATTCACGTACCTTATTTCTGATATAAGACTCTCTTATATAGATATTAGGTTAACCCTCCTAATCCAATTAGAATAGGGTTTTATTTAATTAATTAATTAAATACTTTTAATTAATTTATATCCTAATCTTTATTAGGATTGAGAGAGAGTACTGATATTATATTAATTCCTAAACTCCTTTAGAATTAAAATAATAATAATAATAATAATATTAATAAGACTCCTCTTATTAATTTATATTTAATATTTCTAAAATATTAAATAATAAACATTAAGCTATTTAATTTATTCTATCATCATAGATTAAATTAATTATACTTAATGCATTATTACTATCATGCCATTTTCTTCTTAAATAATTCTTCTTTTATGGTGTGACCCTTTAGGTTCTCCATATTAAACCGGTTGTGAATAAATCAATTAGAACAATTCTAATCTTATTTAAATAAACAAATTAAACTAATAATATATTTAATTAAATAACATTTATTCTACAATAGGGATAAGCCTCCCTAGCGATCAACGACTTTTCAGATAATATAGATTTCAACATTAATCATAAAAGAACCTGTGAGTTAATAGTTACCGTACAATTCAATCCTTCCACCATACAATGTCTCAATTAAATATAAGACATGAATTTACTGTCAAGTCTTAATTTATTTAATTATATGTATTTCGATTAGAAAATGCACAACTCCAAATAATGCAAATTAGAAACCTCTTTCTAATTTCATTCTACCTTGGCCAAGGATTCCTGGGTTGTCATTTAACGAATCACATAGGACATATCTCCTCTTTTACTAGAGGTGGTAGATTCTTTATTGATCATTCATTATCTCCATATGTAACTCATTACACCCAAGCATATCCTATATATGCCTTAAAAGGCCTTAAGGAATTAGTCAAAGTATAATTTGTTACATACAAAATACTATGATGATCTCAAGTCCAAGGATCACATGTACTACTATCACATTAGGAATTCCTATTGACAGGCGAGTAAAACTCCATTAGGTATTCCATAGCGAGTCACGTTCAGTGAACTTATTCTCCAATAAGCACCTACATACTTGCTTTAGTGTCTCCACGCAAATGACCATGAGATCAGTCATCCTCATCCAATGAGCAAGCAACATATGTACCAATCTATCCGGATTTACTAATCCCCATTTTAGTAATCCCACAATTGGGAACTATTTTAGTTTTTAAGCTTTCAAAGAATTTAGATCTCATTATCATGATCTCATCATGATTCTAAAAGCATTGCTTAAAACTATGGGTTATTTACATATTATAAAAACTGCACCATGTAGATAATTATATGCCTTAAATGAATATTTTATTAATAAATAAATAAGACTGTTTACAAAGTATGTGCTTTATCATCATACATGATTGGCTTGTATGCACACTACTATTAGATCGGTGGCAGGGGAGGAGGAGGATAGGTAGGGGGAGAGAGATAGAGAGAGAAAAAGAGAGAGAGAGGGTTAGAAAGTATATGAAAATGAAAGGAGGCGGTGGAGAAGAAGATAGCTTATTTAGGTTTTAAGTCGAATTTAGTTCCCTCAAAAATATGTTATCTTAAACGACCACATTCCCTCGAACAAACCTTTATTCCGTCGAACTTATCTTTCCCGCTGGCGGGAAAACTGGTGCCAAGGAAGGCCGACTAGTTTCGACGGATTTTCGTCGTAAATATACTATTTTCGGGGGACCTATCTTCGACGGAAGATTTCGTCAGAAATATACTATTTTCGACTGAATTATTCCGTCGAAGATATAGCCGTCGGAAATAGACTGCTTTCTTGTAGTGATTTAAGGCTCTTATGATCCGTATAAATCTCCACTTTCTCTCCATACAGGTACTGTCACCAGATCTTCAACACGAAAATGACAGCTGCCAACTTTAGATCATGAGTAGGATAATTCCTCTCATATTCCTTGAGTTGTCGCGAGGCATAGGCTATGACTTTCCCATATTGCATGAGAACACATCCTAACCCTTTGCCCGAAGCATCGCTATAGATAACAAATCTATCCGAACCAGATGGTATTGTCGGAACAGGTGTCGAGATAAGTCTCCTCTTGAGCTCTTGGAAGCTCTTCTCGCATTCCTCGCTCCATACAAATTTTGTATCTTTCTGAGTCAGCTGAGTTAACGGAGTGGCGATTCGAGAAAATCCTTCCACAGATCTTCGATAATAACCAGCTAAGCCCAGAAAGCTACGTACTTCGGTCACCGACTTAGGTTGCTTCCAACTTTATATTGCTTCAATCTTTGTCGGGTCAACAGATACTCCATGTTTTGATACCACGTGCCCAAGGAATGCTACCTCCTCAAGCCAGAACTCGCATTTCTTCAACTTGGCATATAGCTTGTTATCACGAAGCCTTTGAAGTACCAGCTTCAGGTGGTGCTCATGATCTTCACGACTCTTAGAATAGATGAGGATGTCATCAATAAAGACAACCATGAACTGATCCAAATATTTCTTGAATATACGGTTCATCATATCCATGAAAGCAGCAGGAGCATTAGTCAATCTAAACGACATGACTAAGAATTCGTAATGCCCGTATCAAGTTCTGAAGGCAGTCTTCGGAATATCCTCAGTTTTAATCTTTAGCTGATGATATCCAAAATGAAGATCAATCTTTGAGAAGAATTGTGCACCTTGCAACTGGTCGAACAGGTCATCAATGCGAGGTAACGAATACCTATTCTTGATGGTGATATGGTTCAACTCCCGATAGTCAATACAAAGTCGCATACTCCCGTCTTTCTTCTTTACGAATAAAACAGGATCACCCCAAGGAGACGTACTAGGACGAATAAAATCGATGTCCAATAACTCCTGCATTTGGACCTTTAACTCCTGAAGTTCAATAGGAGCCATTCGATATGGGGTTTTAGAAATGAGTTTTGTACCGGGTTCAAGGTCAATAAAGAATTCAACTTCACGTTCTGGGGGTAGACCGGGAAGTTCTTAAGGAAATACATCAGGAAACTCATTAACAACAGAAATATCATTCAAATCTGACGTATTCTCGTTTAAATCAGTGACATGGGCTAAGAAAGCTTGACATCCGTTTTTCAATAAACGAATAGCTTTATGACTTGAAATTAATGATTAATTTTAGTGGTTTGGTGGTTTGAATTCGCACAACAGGTTGGTTAGGAATATGAAAGCTAACAACCTTACGAAAATAATCAATTTTGGCATGATAAGTGGTTAACCAGTCAATTCCTAAAATCACATCAAATACAAGTATTTTCAAAGATAGAAGATCAACAGGTAGGGTGAGGGTGCCAATTTGAATCAAACAAGATTTGTAAACTGTGGATGTAACGAAGGTTTCTCCTAACGGAGTTTCAACAGATAAGTCAAAGTCTAATTTCTCAGGAGTCAAATTCGAACGTTGAGCACAAGAAGGTGAAATAAAAGAATGGGTAGCACCGGTATCTAATAAAGCATAGACTTCACAAGAGTTTATGATTAGCTTACCCGTGATCACCTCGTTCGGGTTCCTCCCGTTTTGGGTAGTCACGACAAACGCTCTTCCAGAAACCACCGACTTTGACTTGTCCGAGACAGCCTTTGGAGTCACCATCCCCGTTGGACTTGGTTTTGCTACCGGACACTCTCTAGCTATGTGTCCTTTCTTTCTGTAATTATAACACACCTTAAATTGTTGTGGGCAGTTTGTACTGATGTGTCCCTCTTGCCCGCTTTTATAGCATACAACCGGTGGTCGTTCTCCTGCCCTAGAAACAGTTGATGCTGGTGCTGCTGTCGACGTTTTCACGTTCTCATTGTTGTACCTTCTCTTCTTGAAATCTCCCCCCGACTCACTTCTTCTATTATCATGGCCACGACTACCACCGGAGTGGTTACCGCTTCTGTCATGATACTTTCCTCCCTGCTGGTTATCATTACTCCGATGACTGGTACCTCTGGTACGACCCTGGTTGTGGTCCCTTGGTTGAAAAGACTCATTATCTCGTTCTAATAATTGAGCCCTGTTCACAACATCTGAATATAGAGAAAATTTGTGAAAAATGAGGTATTAACGAATTTCGAGTTTCAAACCTCTCAGAAACATTCGCGTCATACGTTCCTCATTATCCACCAAATGTGATGCAAACCGAGATAACTCCGCGAACTTAGCCTCGTACTGGGACACAGTCATGTTGTTCTGTTCCAGTTTGATAAACTCTACCTTTTTTATATGAAGAATATTTTTTGGAAAGTACTTGTCATTGAACAGTTTTTGGAACGCCTCCCAATACATCTTGAGTGCGACAGGCTGAGTACGCTTCACAGACTCCCACCAGTAATCTGCCTCTCCACAGAACATAAAAGTGGCGAATGGAACCTTCTGTTACTCCGTGCATCCCAAGACATCAAATATCTTGGTAATTTGCTTAACCCACGTTTCCGCCTTGATTGGATCTGGCTTTCCAAAAAACTCTAGTGGTCCCAACTCTTTGAACTGCTTGGCAGTGACAAGCCGCGAGTTGCTATTATTTTCACCTGTATTTTTGACACGAGTCTCCCTCGTCTGGTTTTGCATGAACTGCAAAAAGCTTCTAAACATCCCAACATTCATCGTCTAATCGGTAGTGTTGTTTACAGGAGGAATATTGCCTTCCTGTTGCACGTTCTCCTGGTTGGTGATTAAAAGTGTCTCAACGGTGTCATTCACTCCATTGTTTAAATTTTCATATACCATTCTCAAATACTGCCATAAAACAAGGGTTAATTAAATAAATTAATATATCACATATTAACCCCATGTCTCGACTGACCAATTAAATACCAAGTAAACTTAGGTAGGACACACTAGCGAAGGATTTACTCGTCTCTCCCCTCCTAGTTCTATTCCCCGATCTCCGCCAGAGATCATATCCCTAAGCTCTGATACCAACTGTGACGCCCCCAGAATAGGTTCAATACTCAACCCATTCTGAGTCGCCAAATACATGGTACAGAATCTAAA
Organism: Panax stipuleanatus; assembly: GCA_020205555.1. NCBI lineage: Eukaryota > Viridiplantae > Streptophyta > Magnoliopsida > Apiales > Araliaceae > Panax > Panax stipuleanatus. The sequence continues at coordinate 140,315,381 of CM035117.1, forward strand.
TACAATCTTTTATAACAACGGTCGTGCAAAATACGACCACACAACTGTGAGTTTTATAACAAATCGTATATAATACGAAATATAAACACTCAAATTCAGTCCCCATTAATTATTATCACACTATTTAACAACAATAGTGAGGACTACAACTGCTCTAACTCTGTCCATCACTCTGTTCCCCGACTAGTCCCTGCAACATTCTCATTTCTTGAAGAGAACAATAGAAGAAAAGGGTGAGCTCAACTAGCCTAGTAAAGAATATTATGACTAAGATAATGAAGAATAAATTATCGTTAGTTTTTAACAAATCAGATAAAATATTATGGACAACAAGTTTTAGATCAACAATTGCATTGAAAATAACGATTCATTAGAAGCGTTAAGTAGAAAATGATGTCTACTATCTTCTATGATTTAAAAGTCCATCATCAATATTTTATCCCTGTAACATCAATCAATATATATCTCAAATCAAATATTTATCTTTGCACTACGGGCCAAAGATATTCATTTGTAGCACCAGCGGTCATGTTCATCTCAACACCTGTCCATCTTCGCACTACGGGCCAAAGATATTCATCAGGTAATCATTCATCTTTGCACTACAGGCCAAAGATATTCATCAAGTAATCATTCATCTTTGCACTACAGGCCAAAGATATTCAGTTATATCACCATTTAGGACTGAGGATGACGAAAAATAATATAAATAATGAATCCAGTGAGATAAAGGACAAAGGCTAGGGATTCGTAATTTAGTTTATCTAAGATCAAGAATACTCCATAATAATCAATTGTGGAGCAAAATTCAAGAATGAAGTTCAAAACTTGGATCCAATCAAAGATAGGAACCATAACAGACAACTTGAACAAAGAAAAGAAAAGAAAATTTAATTTTTCTGCGAATAGTACCGTATTCATGAATAGTGCCGTATACATGAATAGTGCCGTATACGTGAATAGTAATCCCAACATGAAAAGGTAAAAATTTCATAATAAAATTCATACCAATATTTCGGTGAAATGATATTGAAAGAAATAACATCATTTACAAGGAAAATAATATCCCTTACCTCAGTAGAATACTGAATCTGACTGGAATATCAGATATTATGCTGAAGAAAACTTGCACTGTTTAACAACACTCAAAGTATATAAATACTCACAAAAAAGCTCGATATTATAGAGAAAGAAACTTCTGATTCTGGTGTGATTTTCATTTCTAACTCAGCACCCTATTTATAGGAAAATGCTTAGCACACTAAAGCAGAAAAAAATATTCGGATGAATTTTCTCGCCTGCCATCCTTGGAAAATTTTTTGTCCATCATTTAACCAATAAAAAGACAAGAGTGGGGCCCACACATGTTTTAAACAATTTTTTGTAACAAAACAATTCAGACCCAATATTCAGGAACTTCAATAATTCATAATAAATAGCCCTTTTATCAGAAAAATACGAACCTTATGTCCATTTCATATGAAATTTAATTCTCTACAACTTTGTAGAAGAAAGATTTTCCAAATTTCGAACGAAAAATGACCCAAATTTACATACGGATGAACTTGCAGGCTACAAATTTTTGGACGAAATCATCCGCACGCCATTTTGGAAAGCCAATTTCAGCAATTACAACACAATTGGGGCCCACTCAATTTGGAAAAATTCTCCACCAAAATGTGTTACATGTTTTTGTTACCAAAAGTACCAAAAACAATTCAGATCCAATTTCCTCTCGTTCTCCTCATTTTCTTCATATATCGTGAATTTATTATAAAAATGCCATCATTATTATATTATTATATTATCACATTATACACTTATAATGAAATATTATAATAATATATTTGAATGAATTACTTTATCAAAGAAGATAAAATATCAACTCTCAATAATTATCTATTTTGCTAAAAATTCCTCTATTTATATCAACATTGAATAAATATTTCCTTATTATTTTTATCAATAATCAATTATTATTCACAAATAATATTACAGAACTACAATATTGACAACCAGGTCTTTTTTCAGAAAAAGGGGGCTTTCCGATAAGGATTTCTCCTTACTGGCGCGCAATTAGGTGACCAAATCCCTTTCCTAGACAAAACTTCCTTAGACATTGTCAATAATGCTATCTAATAATATTATTCAAATAATATGAATTATTGATTTGATAATGTGAAATACTGTGTAGTGACAATTATTGAATCAACAATAATATAAAATACTGTGCAATACCGTGTGCTACTGTGCAACAACGCGTATTACTTTATTTTAACGACCGGGTATTTCAACAGTTTTAACGGTAACAACTATGCCGTTATTTTTAGAAAACTAATACTTGTCGTTTTCTTCATCAGACAATTTTTCGTTACGGGGCCCACTAATGGCTGCGCTGTCGTAAGAATATTCTTCGACAACAAGAATATTCCTCGGCCAAACGAATATTCCCCGACAATAATGAATATTTTATAATCACTTGCTTATTTTATAAACTTTACGCATATTACCCATAACTTACCACATTCATCAAATCAACACCTTACTATTAAAAATAATATATCGAGGAAATTCAATTTTATTCATAAAAAGTTGGGGTCTTACAACCTCCCCTCCTTATGACATTTCGTCCTCGAAATTGACGTGCGTACCTGGTGTCTCGAAAAGGTGAGGATACCTTGCTTTTATTTTCGATTCCAACTCCTAGGTCATTTTCTCAATAGCATGGTTCCTCCACAAAACTTTGACTTGTGGTATAGCCTTTGTGCGTAGGACATGCTCCTTTTTATCCAAGATCTTGACAGGTACCTGCTCGTACGTTAAATCTTCGTCTATCTCTTCTGGTTCTAACTCAATAATGTGGTTTGGGTCTTTCACATATTTACGTAGCACGAATATATGAAAAACATTATGAACATGAGACATGCTTGGAGGTAAAGCGGGTCTATACGCCACATTTTCTACTCTGTCAAGGATCTCAAATGGACCAATGAATCGTGGATTGAGCTTTCCTCTCTTCCCGAATCTCGTAACTCCTTTTCATGGAGCAACACGTAACAATACATGATCCCCAACATTAAATTCCACGTCTTTTCGATGAAGGTCCGCATAACTCTTTTGTCGATCTTGTGCCGTTTGTATACGTTGTCGGATCGCTTGGATCTTTTTCGTAGTTATACGTACTAACTCCGGTCCCAACAATATTGCTTCGCCCACCTCGTCCCAGCATACTGGAGAACGACACTTTTGCCCATACAACGCCTCAAATGGAGCCATGCCTATACTTGCCTGATAACTGTTAATGTAGGATAATTCCACCAATGGTAAGTACTTATCCCAACTCCCTTTGAAGTCTAGAACACAGAATCTCAATAGATCTTTAAGAGTTTGGATAGTCCTTTCCGATTGCCCGTCTGTTTGAGGATGATATACCGAACTGAATCGTAAATCCGTGCCTATAGCTTTCTACAAACTGACCCAAAATCGTGAAGTGAATCTTGGGTCACGATCCGAAACTATGGATACTGGCATGCCATGCAACCTCACAATCTCATTTACGTACATACGAGCAAGATGTTCCAGTGAATAAGTCTCTCTTATAGGCAAGAAATGAACAGACTTGGTTAATCTATCGATAATAACCCAAATCGCATCTATGCCTTGAGAAACCTTGGGAAGACACGTAACGAAATCCATTGTAATGTATTTTCACTTCCATTTTGGAATCTCAAGTGGTTGCAATGGACCCTTTGGTACTTGATGCTCTGCCTTCACACGTTGACATGTTAAACACCTCGATATAAACTCCGTGATCTCTCTCTTCATATTGCTCCACCAAAATGTATGTCGAAGATCACGATACATTGTGGTACTCCCAGGATGGATTGCAAATGGTGTGTTGTGTGCCTCTATCATGATTCTATACTTCAAATCAGAATCGTTAGGAACGCAATGTCTGGAGTTGACTCGAAGTATTCCTTCTTCATCGATTCTTGCTTCTGGAATAGCACCTTCCTGCACTTTCTTCTTTATCTTCATCAGCTCCGGGTCTGTAGCTTGAGCAGCTTTAACTTTATCAATTAAAGCTGGTTCTACACGTATACTTGACATCATCAAGTGGGTCCCCGGAGTCTTGAACTCTATCTCCATCCTTTGTAAGTCACACAAAATGGGTCTTTGTGTTGACAGCATTGCACTCGTTTCTGCATATGATCTTCTACTCAACGAGTAAGCAACCACGTTCGCTTTTTTAGGATGGTATTGGATGGTTTGGTCGTAATCTTTCAACAGCTCAAGCCAATGTCGTTGCCGCATGTTAAGTTCCTTTTGAGTGAAGAAATATTTAAGGCTCTTATGATCCGTATAAATCTCTACTTTCTCTCCATACAGGTAGTGTCACCAGATCTTCAACACGAAAACGAAAGCTGCCAACTTTAGATCATGAGTAGGATAATTCCTCTCATATTCCTTGAGTTGTCGCGAGGCATAGGCTATGACTTTCCTATGTTGCATGAGAACACATCCTAACCCTTTGCCCGAAGCATCGCTATAGATAACAAATCTATCCAAACCAGATGGTATTGTCAGAACAGGTGTCGAGATAAGTCTCCTCTTGAGCTCTTGGAAGCTCTTCTCGCATTCCTCACTCCATAAAAATTTTGTATCTTTCTGAGTCAGCTGAGTTAACGGAGTGGTGATTCGAGAAAATCCTTCCACAGATCTCCGATAATAACCAGCTAAGCCCAGAAAGCTACGTACTTCGATCACCGACTTAGGTTGCTCCCAATTTTGTATTGCTTCAATCTTCGTCGGGTCAACAAATACTCCATGTTTTGATACCACGTGCCCAAGGAATGCTACCTCCTCAAGCCAGAACTCGCATTTCTTTAACTTGGCATATAGCTTGTTATCACGAAGTCTTTGAAGTACCAGCTTCAGGTGGTGCTCATGATCTTCACAGCTTTTAGAATAGATGGGGATGTCATCAATAAAGACAACCACGAACTGATCCAAATATTTCTTGAATATACGGTTCATCATATCCATGAAAGCAGCATGAGAATTAGTCAATCCAAACGACATGACTAAGAATTCATAATGCCCGTATCGAGTTCTGAATGCAGTCTTCGGAATATCCTCAGTTTTAATCTTTAGCTGATGATATCCAGAACGAAGATCAATCTTTGAGAAGAATTGTGCACCTTGCAATTGGTCGAACAGGTCATCAATGCGAGGTGGCGGATACCTATTCTTGATGGTGATATGGTTCAACTCCCGATAGTCAATACAAAGTCGCATACTCCCGTCTTTCTTCTTTACGAATAAAACAGGAGCACCCCAAAGAGACGTACTAGGACGAATAAAATCGATGTCCAACAACTCCTGTATTTGGACCTTTAACTCCTGAAGTTCAATAGGAGTCATTCGATATGGGGTTTTAGAAATGGGTTTTGTACCAGGTTCAAGATCAATAAAGAATTTAACTTCACGTTCTGGGGGTAGACAGGGAAGTTCTTCGGGAAATACATCAGGAAACTCATTAACAACAAAAATATCATTCAAATATGACGTATTCTGGTTTAAATCAGTGACATCTGTTTTTCAATAAACGAATAGCTTTATGACTTGAAATGACAATGATTGATTTTAGTGGTTTGGTGGTTTGAATTCGCACAATAGGTTGGTTAGGAATATGAAAACTAACAACCTTACGAAAATAATCAATTTTGGCATGATAAGTGGTTAACCAGTCAATTCCTAAAATCACATCAAATGCAAGTATTTTCAAAGATATAAGATCAACAGGTAGGGTGTGGGTGCTAATTTGAATCAAACAAGATTTGTAAACCGTAGATGTAACGAAGGTTTCTCCTAACAGAGTTTCAACAGATAAGTCAAAGTCTAATTTCTCAGGAGTCAAATTCAAACGTTAAGCACAAGCAGGTGAAATAAAAGAATGGGTAGCACCGGTATATAATAAGGCATAGACTTCACAATAGTTTATGATTAGCTTACCCGTGATCACCTCGTTCGGGTTCCTCGCATTTTGGGTAGTCACAACAAACGCTCTTCTAGGAACCACTGACTTTGACTTGTCCGGGACAGCCTTTGGAGTCACCATCCCCGCTGGACTTGGTTTCGCTACCGGACACTCTCTATCTATGTGTCCTTCCTTTCCACAGTTATAACACACCTTAAATTGTTGTGGGTAGTTTGGATTGATGTGTCCCTCTTGCTCGCATTTATAGCATACGACCGGTGGTCGTTCTCTTCCCCTAGAAACAGTTGATGCTGGTGCTGCTGTCGGCGTCTTCACATTTTCATTGTTGTACCTTCTCTTCTTGAAATCTCTCCCCGACTCACATCTTTTATTATCATGGCCACGACTACCACCAGAGTGGTTACCGCTTCTGTCATGATACTTTTCTCCCCGCTGGTTATCATTACTCCGATGACTGCGGCCACCGGTACGACCTTGGTTTTGGTCCCTTGGTTGAACAGACTCATTATCTCGTTCTGATAATTGAGCCCTTTTCCCAATATCTGAATATAGAGAAAATTTGTGAGAGATGAGGTATTGACGAATTTTGGGTTTCAAACCTCTCAGAAACAACCACGTCATACGTTCCTCATTATCCACCAAATGAGATGCAAACCGGGATAACTGCGTGAACTTAGCCTCGTACTGGGATACAGTCATGTTGTTCTATTCCAGTTTGATAAACTCTACCTTTTTAATATGACGATTTTTTTTTGGAAAGTACTTGTTATTGACCTATTTTTGGAACGCCTCCCAAGACATCTTGAGTGCGACAGGATGAGTATGCTTCACAGACTCCCACCAATAATCTGCCTCTCCACGGAACATAAAAGTGGTGAATGGAACCTTCTGTTCCTCCGTGCATCCCAAGACATCAAATATCTTGGTAATTTGCTTAACCCACGTTTCCGTTTTGATTGGATCTGGCTTTTCCAAAAACTCTGGTGGTCCCAACTCTTTGAACTGCTTGGCAATGACAAGCCGCGAGTTGCTATTATTTTTACATGTATTTTTCACACGAGTCTCCCTCATCTGGTTTTGCATGAACTGCAAAAAGCTTCTAAACATCCCTTCATTCATCGTCTAATCGGTAGTGTTGTTTACAGGAGGAATATTATCTTCCTGTTGCACGTTGTCCTAGTTGGTGATTAAAGGTGTCTCAACGATCTCATTCACTCTATTGTTTAGATTTTCATATGCCATTCTCAAATACTGTCATAAAACAAGGGTTAATTAAACAAATTAACATATCACATATTAACCCCATGCTACGACTGACCAATTAAATACCAAGTAAGCTTAGGTAGGACACACTAGCGAAGGATTTACTCGTCTCTCCCCTCCTAGTTCTATTCCCCGATCTTCGCCAGAGATCATATCCTTAAGCTTTGATACCAACTGTGACGCCCCCAGAATAGGTTCAATACTAAACCCATTATGAGTCGTCAAATACATGGTACAGAATCCAAATACAATCTTTTATAACAACGGTCATGCAAAATGCGACCACACAACTGTGAGTTTCAATACAAATCGTATAAAATACGAAATATAAACACTCAAATTCAGTCCCCATTAATTATTATCACACTATTTAACAACAATAGTGAGGACTACAACTGCTCTAACTCTGCCCATCACTTTGTTCCCCGACTAGTCCCTACAATATTCTCATTTCCTGAAGAGAAAAATAGAAGAAAAGGGTGAGCTCAACTAGTCCAGTAAAGAATATTATGACTAAGATAATGAAGAATAAATTATCGTAATCAGATAAAATATTATGGACAACAAGTTTTAGATCAACAACTGCAGCGAAAATAACGATTCATTAGAGGAGTTCAGTAGAAAATGATGTCTACTATCTTTTATGATTTAAAAGTCCATCATCAATATTTTATCCCTGTAACATCAATCAATATATATCTCAAATTAAATATTCATCTTTGCACTACTGGCCAAAGATATTCATTTGTATCACCAGTGGTCATGTTCATCTCAACACCTGTCCATCTTCGCACTACGAGTCAAAGATATTCATCAGGTAATCATTCGTCTTTGCACTATATGCCAAAGATATTCATCAAGTAATCATTCATCTTTGCACTACAGGCCAAAGATATTCAGTTATATCACCATTTAGGATTGAGGATGAGGAAAAATAATATAAATAACGAATCTAGTGAGATAAAGGACAAAGGTTAGGGATTCATAATTTAGTTTATCCAAGATCAAGAATACTCCATAATAATCAATTGTGGAACAAAATTCAAGAATGAAGTTCAAAACTTGGATCCAATCAAAGATAGGAACCATAACAAACAACTTGGACAAAGAAAATAAAATTTAATTTTTCTGCGAATAGTACCGTATTCGTGAATAATGCCGTATACGTGAATAGTGCCGTATACGTGAATAGTAACTTCGACATAAAAAGGTAAAAATTTCATAACAAAATTCATACCAATATTTCGGTGAAATAATATTGAAAGAAATAACATTATTTACAAGGAAAATAATATCCCTTCCAAGAAAAATAACATCCCTTAACTCAGTAGAATACTGAATCTGACTGGAATATCGGATATTATGCTGAAAAAAACTTGCTGTTTAACAACACTCAAAGTATCTAAATACTCACAAAAATATGCTCGATATTATAGAGAAAGAAACTTCTGATTCTGGTGTGATTTTCATTTCTAACTCAGCACTCTATTTATAGAAAAATGCTTAGCACACCAAAGCAGAAAAAAAAATCGGATGAAATTTCTCGCCTGCCATCCTTGGAAAAATTTTTCTCCATCATTTAGCCAACAAAAAGACAAGAATGGGGCCGATACATGTGTTAAACAATTTTTTGTAACAAAACAATTCAGACCCATTATTCAGGAACTTCAATAATTCATAATAAATAGCCCTTTTATCAGAAAAATATGAACCTTATGTCCATTCCATATGAAATTTAATTCTCTACAACTTTGTAGAAGAAAGATTTTCCAAATTTCGAACGAAAAATGACCCAAATTTACATACGGATGAACTTGCAGGCTACAATTTTTCGGACGAAATCATCCGCACTCCATTTTGGAAAGCCAATTTCAGCATTTACAACACAAGTGGGGCCCACTTAAATTGGAAAAATCCTCCACCAAAATGTGTTACATGTTTTTGTTACCAAAAGTACCAAAAATAATTCAGATCCAATTTTCTCTCCTTCTCCTCATTTTATTCATATATCGTGAATTTATTGTAAAAATATCACCGTTATTATATTATTATATTATCACATTATAAACTTGTAATGTAATATTATAATAATATATTTGAATGAATTATTTTATCGAAGAAGATAAAATATCAACTCTCAATAATTGTCTCTTTTGCTAAAAATTCCTCTATTTATATCCACATTGAATAAATATTTTCTTATCATTTTTATCAATAATAAATTATTATTCATAAATAATATTACAGAACTACAATATTGACAACCAGGTCGTTCCTAGGAAAGAGGGGCTTTCCAATAAGGATTTCTCTTGATTGGCGCGCAATTAGGTGACCAAACCCTTTTTCTAGACAGAACTTCCTTAGACATTGCCAATAATGCTATCTAATAATATTATTCAAATAATATGAATTATTGATTTGACAATGTGAAATACTGTGTAGTGACAATTATTGAATCAACAATAATATAAAATACTGTGCAATACCGTGTGCTACTGTGCAACAACGCGTATTACTTTATTTTAACCACCGGGTATTTCAACAGTTTTAACGGTAACAACTACGCCGTTATTTTTAGAAAACTAATACTTGTGGTTTTCTTCATTCGACAGTTTTCCGTTATGGGCCCCACAAATGGCTGCGCCGTCGTACGAATATTCTCCGACAACAAGAATATTTCACGACCAAACGAATATTTCCTGACAACAATGGATATTTTATAACCACTTGCTTATTTTGTAAACTTTGCGCATATTACCCATAACTTATTTACATTCATCAAATCAACACCTTACTATTAAAAATAATATATAGAGGAAATTCAATTTTATTCGTAAAAAGTTGGGGTCTTACAAATGTGGTATCAATTCCCTCTGTAAACTAATTAAAAATAAAAAGCTAAAGAAATAAAATAATTTTTTTTGGATCCCTCTATAGTAACCATAAGTGCACCATAGTTCCATCTTATCAATATTATTAATTATCTCTTCTTCTTCTTTTTGTTGCTGGAATTCTTTCTTTCAAACTAATTAATCTCATGGACCACAATATAAGGTTTTGAATATATAATATTATAATTTGTAATTTATCTATAAAAATAGCTAATAAGTTGACTAAAAATTTCAAAGTCTGATTAATAGTCTCATAATTCGAGAGAAATTAATATATATATAGATATATATTTATATGTATTTAATGCCATTAGACTCACAGCTCAAAGATTGATAAGGGTTGGAATATAATGTTGTGAAATATTATAATTAGACAAAATGAATTTGAAAGAAGCACTCCAAGCATCAATAAATAATTTTTTTACTGATGTATTTTGACCCCCCTTTAAAAATGTTCTGGTTTAGCCATTGCCTATATATATATATATATATTCTTCGTTTTTACGTGGCTGCAACTGTCTGCATGATGTGTATAGAAACTATAAATAGACCCTCCAATAAATATTTGACGGACTTCTGTTCGACAGACATTCCGTCAAAAATAACTTCTAAAACATAAAAGAGCTTCATTTCCCCCAACCACCACTTCTGGTTTCTTTCTCTCATCTCTCTTATCTCTCATCTCCCATCTCTCTCACTCCATCCGACCGCCTCCACCACCGAACTACTCCACCTCCATCGTGCCTCCCCACCTCCTCCTAGTAGACCTCCAGCGCCTCCCCACCTCCGTTACCACTGCAGCTGTAACTGTCATGGGTTTTTTCCACCGGTGACGGCTTTTCCTTTAACTACACTGTTACCTAGAATTCAACATTAGTGGTTAATTTTTGTATTTAAGGTCAGGGTTAATTTTTCCCCTAAAAACTCTGAGCTTAGTTTCCTACCATATATATATATATATATTGTGTTGTTCATCTTCAGAATTCTGCCCTGAATTTTGTATAAATTTTGTTGTGAACATTGGGATTAATATTTCTGTATTGGTGTAAAGATCATGAATTTTGTATCTAATTTAAAATATTTATCGAATTAAATAAATATTTTAATTGATTTATTTATTGATTAAATAAATAATTGATGGAAGTTGTTATGGAATAATTTAATTAACTGTGATATACTAATTAAATTAATGTATAATAATTTTATAGTTTGAAGTTTAAATTTAATGAGATAATTAAATTAAATCATGAATTGTTAAGTAATTACATTGTTGAGTTCTAATTTAGTTTAATAAATAAATTAGAGATTTATTAATTTGTTAAATAAAAATATAATTTATAATAGAAATTATAATTATATGACAAAGGCTAATTTTATTTATAAATTTAATTAAATTAACTTGTTAAGAGTGTGACAAATGAACTATATAATAAGGTAAACATTAAAATAAATTTGAAAGGGGTTTTCTAGTGAGCTAGCCAAACATGACCTAGACTCTTCCTTTTCATAACAGCTGAAACTTTTGGTCTTGTAGCTGGCTAAACATATGTATTTGTATTATGTTTTTGTCAGTTTAGTTTTTTTGTGTTTGTTTTCCTAAGTCTAAAGAAAACAAAGAACAGAGTTTGTAAGAATAGAGAGAAAACAGAGAAAGAGAGCCATTGTGAGAGAAGAGAAATTCTCTGTAAATTGGAGAAGGTTGAAAATCAAAGAAGAAAGAAGATTCATATCATCTAGCTAATCTAAAGTAATCAATTTCTTTCTAAAGTTCTAATTCTTATTTTCTTTAAAAATTAGTTCTCTGTAAATTGGATTTTTGCGGATGAATAGTTGAAATTGATTATATATATATGTTTGTGAGTATGCAAAATCTATTTTTATGTAGTTTGTATATGATTTAGGGTTGTCAAATCAATGAAAATCATGTTGAAGATGAAGAATATGAGTTTTGCAATATATGTATTTTGGGTCTATTTTGAGATTAAAATTGATGCTTGAATCATATGATAATCTGTAAATTGATTGTTGATGGTGTTAATACATTGAAATACGAAAGTAATGCAAGTTATACGAACTGATTTGGTTAAGAAACGATGTTGTGGTGTTTGATTAAGCTAGGGATGTTTAAAAATGAAGAAATAGCATGAACATGATTTTAATTCCTTTAAATTTGCCTGTGATAGTTGTTTTGTTGGTTAGAATCAGTTTATGCATGCTTGGTGATGTTTATATGAAGTTTATACTATTTGGATGGGTTAAATTCTGTTTGAGTAGTGAAATTTGTGGGGTTTTGGGCTAAAGAACAGTGCTGTAGCAAACCTGCAGTAGCCAAGTCTGGGCATCCTCGCCCCGGTGGGGTTCCCAGTTCGTTTTTTCGCCCCGGCGGCCATTCTGCAGTTCAAAATTTTGTCCCGGCGAAAGTGGCAGATTGAGCTAGAAATTTAGTTTTGATTTCATAGTTCTATAACGTGATTCTAATCTACTGTAATGTTTATAGTGAAACTTAAATCATATAACAAGGTGTTATAACAGGTTGTTAATTTGTGTGTGATGGTTTTAAGTTATGATTTAACAAGTTGTATAAGGACTTAAAGTTGTTATTCACAAGGTTTGGTTATGATGTTTAAAAAAAAAACTAAGACTCATGTGATATGCTAGTAAAGACTTCAGTTTGTGCTATGTGGTTAGTTAAGAAGTTCAGATTATGAATTAAGTTACTAAGTTATATCAAAGTGGGAGGTTTAAACAGTTAAACATAGTTGTAATGGAACTAATGAATATTGTGATCCTAATGAAATATGTAGGACTTTTGGTGAACGTGAGTAGTAAGTGTTTAACCTACGCACGAGGCAAATTTTCTATCCCTAAATTTTTGTGGTTACACAAATTCTCTAACCCTAATCTTTTATTGAGTGGGTTTTCTAACTATTATTTCTCGTTGTTCAAAGCTTAAGTTGTTCAAGTTCATTATTCCAAATGAGACTTTCTAATTCTTTTGGAAGTAATACTTTGGGTATACAATGATTATTCAATTGTATATTGTTGTTGCTCAATCTTTGATTTTAAATATCATTGTACAATCTTATATCGTTGTATCGAACCCTTAAATGTATAGTGAACCTTTTTTGATTCGACTAGTCCATAGTTGATGAACGTTATAAAATTCTAGAATTGTTATTGAAGCTAATCCAAACCAAACTTTCTTTGGTACAGACTCTTATGTCAAAGCTGAGATGAACAACCCTATTATAGGGGATTATAATACGCAATAGCGTTAAGATGTTTGTGCACAATACATGGTTCAAAGAGCTGACCCCCCTAAGTATGAGAAGAAAGGTCCATATAGTCTTATGACTATTAGAAGTTACGGTAGAGATACTTGTTAACCTAGGACATAGTTCGTGGTCTTGTGACCCTCATATGTATTTTGACATTATTTTCTGTTTTTATTTCAAAAGTTAAATTTCCTATTGAGCTTTCTATTTTTGATTATCATTGACAGAAAAGGTTAAGGTACCCAGTTGAGTTTATTCATTATAATTCGTATATTGTCATCATACATTGTTATTCCAGTGAGCATTTGTTTTGCTCACTCTTGCATATAAAAATATTGCAGCTAAAGTGGAAAAATCTGACGAGCTATCCACTAGCAAGGGTAAAGGCAAAATGAACAAGTGATGAAGACTTGTTTAATTTTATTTGATAAAATTCATGTAATAAGACTTAATTATTTATATGTTTTATTTTCGCAAATGAATGATGTAATAAAGGTTAGATAATTTGGGAATGTTTTGAGATTTTGTAACCCTTTAATGAGGAGGATTATTGTTTAAGTTTATTAAGTTTACGTATTATTGTTATATCCTATATTGTGGGTAGTTAGATGTGATTATTTTGGACAGTGAACACCAAATTTTATGGGAATGAAGTATCCGAATTTAGGGGTGTCACAATTGGAACATCACATCCTTTGGGACATCTATTGTTGTGCATAGTCAAATAAAGTGATGCATAAAATTGTTGCAGTTTAAGTTTCATTTGTGAAGTTGCAACTTCTGTTAGCTCCATTAAATTTGGTAATTGCTTTAATTTGGGTTCCTTTGTGCAATTGCAGCTTATGTTAGTGGTAATTTGTATGTTGATGTACTGATAATTTGTTATATGTATCATATGTATTTGGAATTATTTCCAACGAAATTTTCGATGAAATTTTTTGTGAGAATTATAGAAGGTAATAAACAGATCAATACTTAACTAGTAAAAGACAATTATGACTTAATTTGCCACTAAAAAAAACAAAACTAAGTATCATTTACTTAGTTGAATACCACTAAAATTTAAAAATAAAATATAAATAAATATTATAATAAATATAATTTAAGAAAAAAGAATAAAAAGAATATAATATATAAACTAAGTAGCACTTACTTAGATTTGTACTCCTAAAATAAAATAAAATAAAATAAAGTAAAAGTATAAATTAAATAATATCAAATAACAAAATAAATAAATAAAATATATTTAATATTAAATTACTAAAATAAATAAATAAAAATAAAAATAAAAATAAATTTATTATAAATATAAAATAAATTTAATATAAATAATAAAATAAATTTAATATAAATAATAAAATAAATTTAATATAAATAATAAAATAAATTTAATATAAATAATAAAATAAATTTAATATTAAATTAATAAAGTAAAATAACAAAACAAAACAAATAAATAAAATAAAAATAATATAATTTTAAAAAATAATATTAATGAATAAAATAATATTAAAAACAAAATAATATGAAATAAAAAAAAATTAAAATACATAAAATAAATAAATAGAATAACTAAAATAAATGTAATATTAAATTATTTTAAAAAAAGAAAATAATAAAAAAAATGATATAATATAATTTAATATAATACAATACATTAAATTAAAATAAATTAATATAAAATAACATAGTATAATATAACTAAATAAACTAAGTAATATTAACTTACTTAGTTTCCACTATTAAATAAAATAAAAAAAATAAAAAATAAAAATTAAAATAGTAAAACTAAGTAGCATTTGCTTAGTTTTTCGCTACTAAAATAATTTGATTTCATGCGCATGTAGTTTGCTTAGGAGCTTAGAAACTCGTTCGACGTTCACTCCCTAGGAGTGAATGCCGAGTAGTCCCCAGTCTGAGACTATTTCTGGAATTTATGTCTCTTACTTTGGTCAGTGCCAACGGTTTAAGTATGGTTTTCCGTTTTGAGGACTTTTTGGCTGGTATATCAGCATGTTCTCCGAGTGCATACTTAGATTAAGTTGTCATGGTCTATTTCGTGTACTTGGAGACTATGGGGAGGTGTTGCCAAATTTTTTTTGAAACTGAATAAACGTGCTCAAGGTGTTGACACTAGTGAGAAGACGCACCTAGGAATAGGATATAAGCCTTACTCCTTTAGCGATAGAACATAATGCGCATACACTAATAACCCTGGTCTGATTGTGCCTTTTGTTTAATTAAAGATGTCAGATGATCGGAGTTGGATATACCATAGGATACTGTTTGATGGGAGGGGATTAGTTAATGCTTACCGGGATGAGGTGTGCAGAATTTTGAACTTTGCAAATGAATATGTTGTTGATCCGAACATAAAGAGGAGATATGCCTATGTGTCAAGTGTAAAAACTTTTTTGCTTCCCAGAAGTACAAAAGAGATCTAGAAGGGGCAGTTGAATAGATCTCTTAAAACTTTTGCTTGTTTAAAGATCAGTTACCAGATAATTAATTTGATCAATTAATTTAGCAAAGTTGAATATTAGTTTAAAACCCCCTTAAAGATTTAATAAAATTTTAGTTCTGTGTTTAGCTCTTATGAAGATTAGTCACTCACAGATATAATAATTAATGACAGAATATAAGGATTTAAAGTAAATGACACAGTGCAGACAATCGAAATTTTGCATTCCTGTTGCTAACTATGCAGGAGGGCAAAATTATCTTTTATATTTCGGAGACAACCCTGGAAATCTAAATCATCAAACCAGACCCCTAGAGACAGCCCCGAAAACCCTAGGAGAGAGCCTCGAGAAATCATCAAATCAACTTCAGACATAACCCTAAAGACAAACAAAAGTCAACAGCAGTCGAACGCCGAAGATAACCCTAAGGAAAGATAGTTGCAGCCACATCAAGCCCAGAACCAACCCAGAAGGAAAAACGAGTAATTTTTCCAACTCAACATGCAATCAAATCAAATTACCATAAAGAAGGTCATACAGAACCATCACAGCAATCCCGAGTGAAAATTGCCCAGACAACTCAACGGACGGACTGCGAAGACTCGAAGATCTGGTCAAGCACCCATCTTCTCGGATTCAGAAAAGGTCAACACCCAGGTTATGGAATAGCTCTCGGAAAGGGCTTTTCGGAAAGGTATAGCACGCCTCCATCGGATTCACGGATTGTAAGTTATGAAGGTTCAAGTAGACTGCACGTTGGTCGCAGTGCACGTACTGCGAGGCAACAGGGCCCACCAGGGCCAGCCGCAGGTAGACCTGTGGCTAATCGTGGCTATATATATCCCCTCCCCCTTTTAGCTCCCAAGGGAAGAAAAGAGAAGGAAAGGGCCGCGGTGAGAGAAATTGAGGCTAGGATAGCTAAACGGAGCTCGAATTTTACTCCGATTTCTGTAAAACTTCTTTGTAAACACTCATATACATATATATTACAACATATCAAATTTTAGCCAGTGGGAAACGAGTTTTGAGCTGCCATAAGATGTTCGAGAGTCGTTCTCATGAAATACTGTAAGATTTCGCCAGATCTGTCTTTTTCGCTTACTCTAATACGTATATAAGTGCTATATACATATATTTAATAGCTTATATTCGTTAGATCTAAGTTTTTAACTGTTCATTTCTTGTTGGTCCGATTAGATGACACAATTTACGTGCAAGTATACGCGGCCAACGAGTAATAAAGAGTAAGTAAAGATATCGTTCCCACGAGGAATTAATGGATAAAAGGTCGCCAAAGCACTAGCACATAATCATTTCGGTCTTATTTAAACGGGCGATAAAGAGTTGGAATTAAAACTAAGTTAACTAGGCAAGGAATTGAACTTTAACTAAGCAATCCTAAGGTAGAATCAGATAATGAAGATAAGAGATTCCAATTTCCCCTAATGATTCGTCTAAGTCAACATACTTCCAATTAGGTCAAATTAATAGTTACAGTTGCTAGCCGAGAACACAAAAGTGAGAGAAGGCCATCTTTCTATGCTCCTAATCCATATCACGTGCAATCCACAGATGATAGAATGCACGTGAACACCCACATTACCTAAACCACTATATGTCTATGTGATTTACAAATAATTAGGGTTTAAGGTCAAGTTCTCTATTGACTACGAGTGGCGCTTCGGTATATGTCTATCCTAAGCGCAAATCATACGTCCAACATCATGTAAACGTACAATCGCCCTCCACTACGATTAGATCTAAACCCACACTTCGTCTTTCAATCCCATGTGGGTTATCACAGCAATTGGTCATGACACAATTAAGCATTGAAAGCATAAATCGCAGTAGACAATCACGTAGCAATCAATAAGAACCAACCATGGAAGGAAATCAATATAGACTACTCATTAGGTTCCATTGAAACCTCAAAATATAAATTAAGTCATAGACAACTCAAGTATATTATCCACAAGATTGATAAACATCATCCAAATATACAATGATAACAAGGAGAGATTAAGGATAGAAATTGTAAATCTTTCTCCGAGCTTGGATCCTTTGATGCCAAAACACTTGCTTCAATCTTCAAAAACTAACAAAACCCTAGAATCTAACTAACTAACAACTAAACTAGCACTAATCTACTCTCTAATCTACTCCTAATCTAGACTAAACAAGATGTAAAGGAAGAAAAGAGAGGAACTAGGGCTTAGGGCCAATATATCATCCTCCTTCTTGCCCCAAACGAGCCCCCTTATATCCCAATCAAAAGCCAAGTCCCGTTCAATTGAAAAGTCAAGTCTGGCACTGCTGGGGACTGGCGCGCCCGCGCCCAAAAATGGCCTAAAAGCCGCCTGCCAGCGCCAAGGATTTTCTGCTGCAGAGTCCTCTGGTAAAATGGCCATAACGTTTGATCCGGGAGGAGTTACGAGGCCTTCCACCTGTCAAATCGAAGCTATCGAAGAGTTCTACAACTTTCATTCTTTGAGCATTGAGAAATAATGGATGGATGAAGGCTGAAATTGAGCTCCAAGTGACAGCTGTGCATGCAAACTCAAAACCGTGAGGTTTGACGTTTGTTGGTATACGGGGCATAACTCTCGCCTTCGAACTCCGATTTGGATGA
Source organism: Panax stipuleanatus (assembly GCA_020205555.1). NCBI lineage: Eukaryota > Viridiplantae > Streptophyta > Magnoliopsida > Apiales > Araliaceae > Panax > Panax stipuleanatus. The sequence continues at coordinate 140,333,902 of CM035117.1, forward strand.
TTCAAGATGTTCCGAAAAGGTTATAAGATGCTCTACAATATGAACGAAGTTCCAATCCAAGAACATGAAATGAACGTGAACCACCTAAATGATGTCCGGATTGCAATTCCTTCCCATTTTTGCTTCAAAGGCCATTCTTGCTCCTTTTGGCCTCTAGACTCGTAGCATCACCTTCATTGCTTCCTCACCCATGCTATCTTCATGCTTTAAGCCCATTTTAGTACTTTGCCCCATTTAAGCGTTCTTTTGCCCTTTTAAGCTCAATTTGCACCCGGAGAGTTTTTAAACCTGAAAATCACAAAACAAAGCAAAAACACATAAAATGCACAACGATACTTGAGTTTAATCAACAGAATGAGTTGGTTACTATCCGAATAAGTGGTCATAAAAGCCACTTATCACTCATATACATATATATTACAACATATCAAATTTTAACCGGTGGGAAACGAGTTTTGAGCTGCCATAAGATGTTCGAGAGTCGTTCTCATGAAATACTGTAAGATTTCGCCAGATCTGTCTTTTTCGCTTACTCTAATACGTATATAAGTGCTATATACATATATTTAGTAGCTTATATTTGTCAGATCTATGTTTTTAACTGTTCATTTCTTGTAAATAGTCAATATTTAAGCTTTATTGACTAGATCTGTACTAGATCTAACCAGATATAGCTTTTAACCGATTCAAAAGTTGTAAAACTTGAATCTGAAAGCTAGAATGGCAAAGATCTGCACAGATCTAGTTTTTTTTCTTCTAGTTTTATAAGTATTTAGCAACCACGTGACCCTAGATCTGTATGTGGAGGAAACTGGAAGCTATGAGCTACTCACGTACGGGATCTACGATTCAACCAATGGATCTAGATCCGGTTCCCGTGATGGACCGTTTTGAGTTGTACAGCCAACTTGCACATTTTATACTTGTAAATCCAGGGCCTTAAAACGGTTCTCTAGATTTAAGGTCCCCTATTATTTTGTCGAAGATGCTTCGCATCTCGAGAATAAAATTAAAACAAGCCGAATATGGAATAAAATAGAAGTATCAAAGGGCTTCTATTTTTATGCGAGCGAAAGGGTTTGAATATCTCTTTTCAAAACATCACTTTCATATTATTGCTTAAAATTGACTTTTCAATAAATCAAACCCTTCGTATATAGGTCCAACAAAGCACAAAACTACTTTCAAATAAAAAACTTAGGTCCAATTAACTGCAATACACACACACACATAAATAATAATCAGGGAATGAAAAGACGCAGTAACCGTGTTTCATAGAAGTCGGGGGGTGCCTAACACCTTTCCCCCGCTTAAGCAAGGCCCCGAACTCTATGAATCTCGGTTTCCAAGGCCAATTAAATGGAGTCCCATATTGGGCCATATTGTAAAATCTTTCAAAACTCGGTTGAGTTGATATAACCATTTAACTCATACCAACTGGCGGATCTGTCTAATTCGGACCAATTAAAATCAGTCTTTTCAAATCGTCGACATTATATGTTGATCGCTTCCTAAAATCTCACCCTTTAATCAAGATAATTTAACCATATAGAGAAAACATAAAGGGTAAGAACCAAACACCTAGGGAAGATGGAATATTTTCTTCCGGCGTCGACAGGTGGCGACTTTGCTGGGGACAGTAGAAGGCTTAAGTCGCATTTCAAACTTTTTATATTCCCTTTTTCTGCATGTGTGTGAATGTCGTCTTTACATTGAATGGATGTGAATGAATGTCTCTTTTACCACACTTTATATTAGTGCTTCGCACAATGTCATCATTTTGCATACGGTGAGACGCGATGAATGTATGTTGTGTGATTCCTCCACCAGGAGGCGAACCCGTCGGTCACTAATTACTGGACTCTAGTGACGATTAAGTCCAAATGAGGCTCAGGAAAGGTACCACTCAGATCTGCTCTAGTTGAAAGATCGGATTAGCTTCCTATCTAGTAGATTGCGATGATCTGGGAACCTCCATTCCGAAAAGTCCGTGAGAGTAAACCTAAGATAGGTCAGTCTCTGATAAACCAAACGCGAAGGGAAGACTCTTAATACCTTTCCTTTTAATTACTGTCAAATATTAAATGTTGTAAATGTTAATTTCTGTCAAATATGAAATAATAACTCTTTTCCAAATTCATTGTCAAATATCAAAACCTGTCATATATCCTTTCATCAAAATAACTGACATTTATTTTGCAGGAAAATATTAAAAAACCCCTAAACCTGACACATTGCATAACATGCTGTTCGTGTCTATCAAGACTAAACTACCTACTTTTATTGTAGGCAAGATTGGTCCCATTACCAAATCCAAATATAAGAAGGTAAAAAGCCTACCCACTAACATGGAAGAAAGTACCCAATAGGGGACATGCTTCATGTCTCGAGAAGAATTCGAGGGACTCAGGAATCAGATAGCAGAATTATCTGTCTTCTTAAAAGAACAGAGCAAAAGTGCTCAAGGTCAACGAATATCCATGCAAACAGAGTCCTCCGAACAAAGTGGTGGTTAGGGTACTGACAAGGAAAAGGAAGCTCAGATACCTGAACCTCTAAACAAGGAAAAAACCTATAAAACCACTAAAATCATCAATCTCAAAGAAGATCGAGAAAATAGGGATATCCAAAAAAAGTTCCACCAAATAGAAGAAACTATTCGGTCAATCAAAGGTACTGTAGCATACAGGAGTGTCAACTACTCAGACCTCTGCATTTTTCTAGGGGCCCGTTATCCAGACAAGTTTTAGGTCCCGGGTTTTGAAAAATAGGACGAATTAGGAGATCCTTACACTCATTTGAAAGTATTCATTGGAGAACTTGGATCCTATGCAGAGGACGAGAAGCTGAGAATGCAGCTATTTCAGAAGAGTTTGACCAGAGAGGCTAGAGCCTGGTATGCTCGACTGGACAATTCCAAAATTCATAGTTGGGAAGAACTAGCTCATGCCTTCCTAAATCAATACAGCTTTCAGTCACAAATGGCTCCAGACAGATATTAACTTATCAAGGTTAAAAAGCAGAACAATGAATCTTTCCGTGAATATGCTCAGAGGTGGAGACGGTTGGCTGCTCAAGTCATTCCATCAATGATAGAAATTGAGATGTTAATAACATTCATCGACATACAAAAAGCTCCATTCTATGAAAGGGTCCTAGCAGGCATAGGGAAACCATTCTCAGAGATGATTAAACATGGAGAAATAGCTGAGATGGGGCTGAAGTCTGAAAAAATTAAAGACCTTATTTCTTTAGAAGCCTTGGCTGAGCACATTCAAACCGAAAATTATGGGAATATTCCTTGGAGAGTTCATAAGAAGAAAGAGGAAGATGTATCCTTGGTACTCTAAGGTCAAACTCAAATAAGCAATCAAATCTTACCCATTTAGAGGAAAAAATATTCCCCTTTCCAAGCATCTATACAACTTTCAAATCCTACGTTCTAAAGAACTAGAGAGGATAAACGTCGAAGGACATTTACACCCTTAGGGGACTCACTTGAGAATATACTCAAGCTTCTGACAGCACAAAATAAAATCGCTCAGCTCCTTCCACCAGCCAATCCAAGTGGGAAGAATTTTGACCCAAGTAAGAAATGTGCTTATCATTCTGGAGCTCTGGGCTATGATACCCAAGAATGTTGGTCTCTGAAGCATAAGATCCAAGACATGATAGACAGTGGTGAGATTATGGTAATGAAACTAAAGCAGCCACATGCTCAAGATAACCCTTTGCCTCAGCATAATGAGGAGGGAGTCAACATAATCAGTATGGGGAGTGGAGAAAGTTCCAAGTACCTCAAATACTTAGGGGGCTCTCCCCAAGCAAGCAAGGATAGCTCTGACAAATGGGATTATTCAGAATGTTGCTTTATGATAGAACGAGAAATGAAGTCTATCAAGGAACAGATTGGTCAACTGGCAGAACTGATGGTATACCAGCACCAAGTGACGCGACAGTTGATAACTCAAGTCAACCAGAGGAGAACAAATCCTCCCACGCCCAAAATTCTTCTAATTATAAGGAAGGATCACTATCGATTCCATGAACACGAAACCTAGGCAGACAAAGTTGCCAGGGAAGATAGAGTCTGAGCTCATAGAGAATTTGGTTTTAAGAGAAAGTTCACTTCTTTGGATCAGCCTATGGAAGAAATCCTCTGGATATTGATCAATGAGGGAAAAGTCACACAACTATTACCCATAGTGGACCCTCGATCAAGGAAGTTCAACCCCTCCAAGATATTTCAATGTCAATCCAACACTCCTGGTTATGATACAGAAGAATGTTGGGGACTTCGTCATCTAATTCAAAACCTGATTGAAAGCGGTGAACTGCTAAAAGCAAGTCAAGATAATGGCTTTCTTGATGAAGAAGTAATATTTCCTCCTCTGGCATGGAGTTCGAAGGAAGTTGTTGTAGTTATTTTATGGGAGACGAACACAGCTGCTATACCCCTGATAATTCTAGGAAAGGGGATAAAAGAGGAAAGAATCCTGTGAAAGTGGCTGCACCAGAACCATTGATGTTGCCATTCAGGCCGGAGTACCCCTTAATCAACCTGAAAAGAGTGCTATGGAATTATGGGGAGAATGAGGGATTAGCCTCAAATCACACTGCTACTATATCAAAGGAAAACCTGATGTATCTACCTCAGCGAGTAATAAAGTCAGTCACTAAAACCAAGGGTAGAGTGCCCGTGGACAAAATTGAAGAATTTCTCATCAAAATAGGGCATAATGAAGCCAAGGTGGTGCAAAGATTAAAAGAGGCACCCCGACAGATATCCATTATGGATTTGGTATTGTCTTCGGAAGATCATCGCAAAATCTTAATACAAGTACTAGAAGAAGCACATTTTTCGAAGGCAGTGGATATAGAAAAGTTCCGTCACTTAACATATCACATTTTGAACAGCAATATGATATCTTTCACTGATGATGACATACCAATGGAAGGGAATGGCCATTGTAAGTCATTGCACATAGCGGTGATATCATCTAGATATGTGATAGGAGGCGTGTTGATAGATGGAGGATCTTCCCTGAATATCTGTCCCTATGACACTTTGTAAAGAATGAAGATCAGTCTAAATTAAATCCGGAGCAGCCATATAGTCATAAGAGCCTTCGATGGGTCTCGACGAAATGCTGTAGGAGAAATCGAACTCCCCGATTGGGCTACATACCTTTTACATATCCTTCCAAGTGCTGAACATCACCACAGGATATAATTTACTATTGGGAAGACCGTGGATCTATATGGCAGGAGCAGTCCTATCCACCCTTCATCAACAAGTTAAATACATCATCAATGGCAATCTGGTCACTATTAATGCTGAACTAGAATATCCTGCCTATGTACAAGGGGATATGCCTGTGATTAACTTCAACAAAGGAGTTGAGCCAGCCAATTTTCAAGCCTTTGAAGTGAGAAACACTTATTATTGACCTATCGGGGCCCCAGCCTTGAAGCTAAGAATTTCTTCCGAAGTGATGTCCGTCAATAAAGAAATGATATCTTTGGATTTCTGTCCCGACAAAGGGCTAGGGAAAAATTAACAAGGGATCAAACATCTAGTCCAGATACCTAGCCAGACGGAGAAAGCGGGTTTAAGCTATTCCTATGGATCCAATCACAAGAACCCGCACAAGCATCAGCCGGTTCAGGCATCCACCATTCTGCTAATAGATCTCACGGATACAGGATTTTTGAAACTTATGAGGAAAATCCTTGTTTCTTTGTCAGGTATGCTGATTCCTAAGGTTAAACCGGCCAGTGAGAAAGAAATCCAGAATCCTATTAAAGAAAAACAAGGGAAGGAATGAAAGGTTCCTATAAGAAATGCAAGATTAATTTGCAAAGATGTATTTTCTGTCACATATTGAGGGTATGAACTATGATATCCCAGATGATGACTATTTAGAAGATCAAATTCTGATCCCTAGCATAAACAGGGCTAAGGAGAACAGTTCAAAGAAAAGCACTAACCCTGATGTGAATTCAGTCATGGTCATCATCAAAGAGGAGGTGGACAATAACCACCCCTTCATCACTGCAGTCAATAAGGACTTGACCATAGACAACTGGAGCAACACTCCTTGCATCAGTCGTAAAGGGTAAAAGGGTAGATAATCCATATGCCTTTAAGTGTAGATATTATTTACTGCTTGTTTTGTTGCATAGTGGTAGCAGTTACTTTTGTCATGCTTTCATTAATGTTGTGTATGATTAAACAGTTTTATATATTAAGTTAAAGCATTTTGTTTTCAGGACTCCAAACTTGCATTTGTTTAGCCTTGCTAATGGATTGCCAAGTCTCAACAGTGACTACGACTGTGATGTGGAACTGGACTTTGACTTGATGGAGATTGATTAAGAGGAGATAGATGACTATAAGGTGCCTGAGGAGATCAAAAAATGGGGCGAAGACAAACCCAAACCAAACCTTGATCAAACCACCATAGTTAACGTTGGGACCTTAGAAAATCCTAAAGAAATCCAAGTAGGCAACGACCTTACCCCAAAACAAACCAAAGACCTGATTGAACTCCTAACTCTGTTCCAAGATGTGTTTGCATGGTTACATGAAGACATGGTTGGTCTGTCTACTGATATTGTCATTCACCGACTGCCCATTAAAGAGGGATTCAAGCCAGTCAAATAGAAACTCAAGAGATTGAAGTCTGAGTGGAGTCTAAAGGTCAAAGAAGAAGTTATCAAGCAATTCAAAACAGGTATTATCATGGTATCAACTACCATGAATGGCTGTCCAATATAGTTCATGTGCCTAACCTTGGAGGGATGGTACGAGTATACGTGGATTACTGGGATTTGAACAAATCATGTCTCAAAGATAACTTCATATTACCTTTCATCCACATCCTAATAGATAACACGGTGCAATATGGCATGTACTCATTTGTCGACTGCTTCGCCAGGTATCATCAAATCATAGATGCCGAAGAAGATAGGGAGAAAATAGCCTTTATCACTCCCTGGGGAACCTTCTGCTATAGGCGATTGTATTTCAGCCTTATCAATGCTGGTGCCACATATCAGTGAGCCATGATGGCCCTTTTCCATGACATAATGCACAAGGAGATAGAGATTTATGTGGATGATATCATTGTCAAATCCAGAAGGGAAGATGACTATACCGACCATCTCAGAAAGCTATTCAACCAGCTTCGCAAATACAACTTGAAGCTGAATCCATCCAAGTGTGCTTTCGGTATCAAATCCGACAAATTATTGGGATTTTTAGTAAGCAATAGAGGCATTGAGCTGGATCCCGCCAAGATTAAAGCCATCACTGAGATGCCTGTACCCCAACTAGAAAAGGAGATACGGGGATTCCTTGGGAGAATCAATTTTATAAGCAGATTCATTTCTCAACTCTGTAATAACCCGAATAATTATAAATGATGAGTTATGAAGTATATGAATTCTATGAGTAGAGTATATGGTAATAATCCTTAGAAAGAAAACGAACGAGCTAAAGAATATATAATATTTGGTATATAATTGTGTTTAATTGAAGGTTATGTAATAAAACCTAAAAGTCGTTGAAGAAATGAATGGAGTAGTATATATGTATAAATTTTTTTTTAAGATAATGTGTTGAAGTTATTCAACGAGAAAAATTGTGAAGAGATTTTGTGAAAAACGAGTAAGGGAGGTTTTAGTTGATTCCGAGGACGAAATCCTTATAAGGAGGGAAGGATGTGACAACCCGGATTTTTTAAGAATTTATAAATGAAAATTTAATAAATAAATTCTTATTATGAGATGTTTTGAGTATGAGTATGTGTATATGTGTTATATATTGTGAAATATATAATTTGGTGTGAAGAGAATTGTATATATTAATTTTAATATGTATTGAAGTAAATAAATATTTTAATTGATTTATTTATTGAGTTAAATAAATAAATTATGTAATGGTTATGGAGTAATTTAATTAAGTGTAATATATTAATTAAATGAATATTTAATTAATATATAATGATTTTATGTTATAATTCTAATTTAATTAAGATAATTAAATTAGATGAAGTTATATGGTAATTATTGCATGAAATTATAATTAGTGAGTAATTTTAATGTGACAATTTTTATGTGATTAATTGATGTTAATTTTTAATTAATTAAATTAGAATGTTAATATTTAATTAATTAAAGTATAACATTAAAAATATGTGTTAAAGAATTTATTAAAAGAATTAAAAGAGTTTTTAAAATCATTTTTTCAAACAAGGCCCTTGCATTGTTTTAAATCTGTTTTGCCAAACGGGGCCTTAACTACAAAAAAATTTATTTTTAAAAATAATGTTATTTTGCCAAACAAGCCTTAGGACTTTTAAAATTCAATTTATAACTTATTTATATTAATTGCAATTATGGTATTAATTGGGTGGTTTAAATATTTGGGAGTTATATTATAAGACCCCAACTTTTATGAATAAAGATTTAATTTTCTTTATATATTATTTTGAAATAGTAAGATGTTGATTTGATAAATGTAAAAAGTTATGGGTGAAATGTGCAAATATTTTAAAATGAGCAAGTGGTTATAAAATATTCATTGTTGTCAGGGAATATTCGTTTGGTCGTGGAATATTCTTGTTGTCGGGGAATATTCGTACGACGGAGCAGCTATTTGTGGGCCCCACAACGGAATAACTGTCGGATATAGAAAGCGACAGAAATAACTTTTTTATAAATAACGGTAAAACTGTTACGGTTAAACTATTAAAATACCCGGTGATAAAAATACAGTAATACGCATTGTGCACAGTAGCACACGATATTGCACAGTATTTCGAAATATTGGTTCTTACGTAAGAAGTCACTTACTCAATAATTGTTACAGTAATTACTGTTCATTATTTTATATTATTGATTCAATAATTGCATGATATTTTAATGGTTCAATAATTGCTACGTTGATATTTTATATCAATAATTGCTACGTTGATATTTTATATGATTGATTCAATAATTGCTATCGTTGATATTTTGTATTATTAATTCAATAATTGTCACTGCACAGTATTTCACATTATCAACTCAATAATTCATATTATTTGAATAATATTATTATATAGCATTATTGACAATGTATAAGGAAGTTTTGTCTAGGAGGAGTTTTTTAATTGCGCGCCAGTAAAGAGAAATCCTTATCGGAAGACCCCCCATCTTTCCTGGGAACGACTTGGTTGTCAATATTGTAATTCTGTAATATTATTTGCGAATAATTAATTATTGATTTATATGATAAGGAAATATTTATTTTGAAGATATAAAAAAAAAGAATTAGTGCTGAGGTATTTTTATCAGTATTTTGGTGTGGGAAATCATCCGTTTGTGGATTTCGGCCATTTTTGGTTGGGAATTTGGAAAAACTTTCTTCTACAAAGTTGTAGAGAATTAAATTTCCTATAAAAGGGACATAGAATTTGTATTTTTCTGACAAAAGGGGTATTTATTATGAATTATTGAAGTTTTGGAAAATAAATATTTTTTTTGTGGGAGGTGGGCCTCACTGGTGGCTGATGGATTTTGGGTCAACAGGCGGGCGGATTTTTTTTTTAATAAATATTATTTTATTAAAAAGTCTACTTTGGCATCCTAAGCTTTTCCTATAAATAGGGTGTTTAGGTTAGAATTGAAAATTAAACCAGAATCAGAAGTTTTCTCTCTCTATAATATTGAGCGTATTTTTGTGAGTATTTAAATATTTTGAGTGTTACTATTCAGTGCAAGTTTCCTTCGGTATTATATCCGATATTCCAGTCAGAAGTATTATTCTTTTGAGGTAAAGGATGTTATTTTCTTTTGTAAATGATGTTACTCTTTTCAAATCATTATACCAAAATATTGGCATGGATTGTATTATAAAATTCTTACTTTTTTCGTCGGAGTTACTATTCACGTATACGGCACTATTCATTTATACGAAACTATTCACAGAAAAATTAAATTTTCTTCTATTTGTCCAAGTTGCTTGTTAAGGTTTCTATCTTTGATTGGATTTAAGTTTTGAGCTTTATTCTTGAATTTTGCTCCACAATTAATTATTACGAAGTTTTTTTGAATTGGATAAACTAAAATACGAATCCTTAATCTTTGTCCTTTATCTCACTGGATTCGTTCTTTAAAATATTTTTCATCATCCTCAGTCCTAAAAGGTGATATAACTGAATATCTTTGGCCTATAGAGCAAAGATGAATGATTACCTGATGAATATCTTTGGCCATAGTGCAAAGATGAACAGGTGTTGAGATGAACATGACCACTGATGATACAAATGAATATCTTTGGCCGTAGTGCAAAGATGAATATTTGATTCGAGATGTTTATTGATTGATATTACAGGGATAAAATATTGATGATGAACTTTTAAATTATAGAAGATAGTAGACTTCATTCTCTACTTAACTCTTCTAATGAATTGTTATTTTCGCTGCGAATATTGATCTAAAACTTGTTGTCAATAATATTTTATCTGAATTGTTGAAGACTAACGATAATTTATTTTCCATTATCTTAGTCATAATATTCCTTACTGGGCTAGTTGAGCTCACCCTTTTCATCTATTGTCCTCTTCAGGAAATGAGAATGTCGCAGGAACTAGTCGGGGGATAGAGTGATGGTCCGAGTTAGAGCAATAGTAGTCCTCACTATTTCTAATAAATAGTGCGATAATAATTGTAATGAGGACTTAGTTTGAATGTTAATATTTTTTTCATATTTGTATTGACACTCACAGTTGTGTGGTCGTATTTTTCACGACCGTGTGATATAAAAGAATGTATTTGAATTCTGTACCATGTATTTGGCGACTCAAAATGGGTTGGGTTGACTGGACCTATTCTGGGGGCGTCACATATATATTATATAATTATACATATAATATATATCATATTAGTTATATGTTTAAACTATGTTAGTTAGAAAGATAAAAAGATTAGTCAGTTAGAGCAAAGAGCAAAAGGGTTAGCCTGTGTTAGAAAGAAATACAGATAACCTAGAGTTAGAGAGAAAAGAGAAGAAGAATAGAGAAAGAAGAAAGAGGAAGAAAAGGGAAGGGAAGCTTGAGATAACTTTATCCTCTTCGTTCCAATAAGCAAAACAAAGGGTATAATTTCCAACTTTAGAGTTTTAAAGTTTTTTTACGTTCTTCAAAGTTTTAGTTTTCTGTAAATATAAATCTTCATGAAAACTTATGATTTTTGGGATATATATGTTATATGGTGTTCATAACATGAGATTCTATATGTGAATTGTGATAATATATGCTTATAATTGAATTGTATGATGGTTTAGTTGGTTAATTCATGAATATATGATGAACATGAGGAATTCATGTTCATCAAAAGTCATAGTGAAATAGTTTTATAATTGGCTTATTTGAAATCAAAATTTGTGATTTGATTGTGTGAATTGAGGTTAGATGATGATAACATGTTTATAAACGAATTTAAATATGTTTTGAATTGTGTATTTTGATTTAGAAATAAACTTACAGTGTTCAATTTTATCAAGAACACTGAAAAATAGTTTTTATCCAAATTTTTCAAAATTAAGAGTTTTGATTATGTGTATTGATGATTTCATATGTTAAAACATGTTAGAAGCTTAGAATTTATGTTTTTTAAAAAGTTTATACGAGTTGTGTTGACTGAAATTGGAAATTGGTATGGAGAAATAAGTCAAATTAGTTTTTTCTCTACACGTTCGCGTAGTAGTCTTTGTTCGCTACAGGGGGCCCGCCTCGGCGGGCATATCAAGCCTAATACTCCCGCCCCGGTGGGGGGTATGCAGAAATGAAAATATTTTAATTTTTGTGAAATTTTGTGGTATCATGAAAAATTAACCTAATGTGGTAAACTTGATGACATGATAAGTATATATTAAAATTCTATATGAACAGTGATGATTATGTTAATAAAATATATAATGTGTAATTATAATTTGAAATAATTATAATTAAAGTGAATGTTTAATTTAAATTATAATTTGTTAAATTATAATGAATATAGTTTGATTAATTTTAAATCAAAGTAAATGTTTAACTTAAGTTATAATTTGTTTAATTATGATTTAATATGTAATTATAATTTGGAATAATTATAATTAAGGTGAATGTGTAATTTAAATTATAATTTATTTAATTATAATTTAATGAGTGCATGAATTAAAATTGATTATTTATAATCAAAGTAATTGTTTAATTTAAATTATAATATGTTTAAATTATAATTTAATGCATGATGTAGTTTGATTAATTATAAGTTATAATTTGTTTAATTATAATTTGATTAATTATAATTAAAGTAATGGTTTAAATTAAATTATAAATTATTTAGTTATAATTTGATTAACATAAGATGTAATTATAATTTGATTAATTATAATTAAAGTGGATGTTTAAATTTTAATTTGTTTAATTATAATTTAATATGAGTATGTAATTATTAATTGATTAAATTATGTGAGAAGTAATATGATTATGTGATGTGATTAATTATGTGATATTAATTATTAACTTAATAGTTAAAAAGGAATGAGTTAACCTAAATTGGTTAACTAACTATGAGAATTAGTTATGTGATAATTAACTTATATTGTTAATTATACATATAATTTGACGGTGTGTGTCAAATAAATGGGAGAGAATTATGAAGTGTAAAGTAGAATTTAGTTAGACAGTTGCTAAGCGTCGCTAAGTGACTAATAGTTGATGTGTATGATAATACGTTGTGTAGAATTCATGAAGTACAGATAATTATAGGTTGTTTTCGTTTTTTGATAATCTACGAGCCAGACAAGTCTTTCAGTTCCTATTTTCTATGTGAACCTGATGTTGAACTGTTTTAAATTGTATTGTAAAGAGCATGATATGTTATATATGTTGTAAGCATGAAATGTTAAAGTCAATTTATGACTACATTGATTGATTAAAGAATGTTGATTGAGTAAGGAACTCAATCTTTATATTTGTTCTGTGAGTTAAAGCATGTATGCTATGTTACTTTTAATGATTATGAGATGTATGTTGAGCATGTTATTATGTGCTATGTGATGCATGAAAACTGTTAGATCTTGCTGAGATGTCGAGCTCACTCTTGCAAATAATAATTTTTGCAGGTCAAGGATGCAAGGTAATGATACGTGCTAGTTGAATGTTAGAGATCAATAGTAATGCAAAGAGATTACTTATTTTAGATGAGAATTTCATTTAATGTTTTATTTGTAACTTAATTGTTAAGTTGTAAGTTGAGCTATCCGATGTATAGTGGATATGGATTTGTGATGTAAGATTTTAGATAGCAATTTTGATGTAGCGATTCATGTAATAGAATTGAATCAAAGATATGTAATGACAAAGGTTGTGATTCAGGGCAATAAAGAAAGAATTATATAAAAGTTTTAAATATTCCACATTTATAGTGATTTTAATATCGAATAATGATGTAAAGTTAGAATAAAGTTGTATTATTAACGATCGAGAATGAGAATTATATTGTATAATTTTTGGGGTCGTTACAAACTCACTGCAACTTGTGAGCCCATCTTCAAGCTATTATTCCTCCGAAAAATGGAATGAAGATTGTCAAAAAGCTTTCCCCTCCATTAAGATACAGCTTGTTGAAGCTCATGTTTTAGTATCGCCGAGGGACAAAGTTCCGTTGTTCATGTACATATCAGTTAATGCCAATGCTATAGGCTGCATGCTAGGGCAGAAAGATGATAAAGGAAAGTAAAGAGCTATCTATTACCTCAGTAAGAGATTCAGCAGTGGTGAGTAGAAGTACACCTTGATTGAAAAGACCTATTGTGCTTTAGCATGAGCCGTCATGAGATTACAATATTATCTTAATGGGCACACAACCTATCTCATATCTCTCATGAATTCTCTGAAATACATATTCAGCAAGCCAATGTTAAATTACCGATTGTCTAAATGGTAATTGATCCTCCAGCAATTCGATATCATCTGTGTGACTCAAAAGTCCATCAAAGGTCAATGAATTGTAGATCAATTGGCCGAAGCACCATCAGGGAATTTTGAACCCTTGGAAATTTACTTCCTTGATGGTGGAATAATGTCAATTCAACAAAACCTTCGAGAAGATACCGGCCAATTCTGGAAATTGTACTTCGACGGTGCTGTAAACATGGAAGGTGCAGGAGTAGGGGCAGTTTTTGTGTCTTTTTCGGGAGAGCAGTATCCCATGGGCATCAAACTACAGTTTGTTAACACCAACAACACGGCCGAGTATGAAGGCTATATCATGGGATTAAATTGGCCCAATCCATGGGTATCAAACGGTTAGCATTCTTTGGAGATTCCGAGTTGGTCATCAAGCAAACCACCGGAGCATATCAACCCAAAGAATTGCATCTGTTGCCTTATCATCGATAGGTCATCAAAATGGCTATAGAGTTTGAAGAAATAGCCTTCATCCACATCCCTCGAAATAGAAATGATTTCGCGGATGCATTAGCAACACAAGATTCCTTGATCCACGTATCCGATAGGAGAGGAATTCCTGATATCAAATTTGCAAGCCAGAAGGCACAAGCCTATGGGAATTACATTGGAGAAGTATCAGATGAACTGCCTCCCATCAAACAACCTTGGTATCAAGACATCAAGGAATATCTTCGGGATGGATCTACGCCCGTCAGGGCAAGCTAAACTGAAAGAAAGCAGATCCATAAGATGGCCATGAAGTTCTATCTAAGTAGAGACACTCTACAAAAGAGATGCTGGAATAGGCTTGCTGAGGTGCCTAGACAAAGATCAAGCCCAAAGACTTATGAATGAATTCCACGGTGGAGTATGTGGTCCACACATGAGCGGTCCTTTACTCGCCAAGAAGATATTAAGAACAGGGCATTACTGGATGTCTCTTAAAGCCGACTGTGACGATCATGTTAAGAGGTGTTATCAATGCCAAGTTCATGGGAATGTCATCCACGCTCCTTCAAACGAACTGCATAATATGAGTTCACCATGGCCCTTTTTTATGTGGGGGATGGACGTGATCAGGATAATTGATCCCAATGCCAGCAATAGTCATCGGTTTATCTTTACCATAATCGATTACTTCACCAAATGGGTTGAAGCGACCTCCTTTCCCAAAGTCACTAAGGAGGTAATCATTGGTTTCATCAGAAATAATGTAATCTGTCGATACGGACAACCGGAGGTGATCATATCAGACAACGCTAAGAATCTAAACAACCAAATGATGAAGGAGTTATGCAGCAAATTCCACATCAAATAACTTAATTCCGTAATCTATCGTCCCAAGAAGAATGGTTCTGTCGAAGCAGTCAACAAGAATATCAAGAAGATCATGCAAAAAATGTCTGCCAATCACGAAGAATGGCCTGACTTATTGCCTCTGACTCTATTATGAAAGTAGTATGCATACAAGCCAATCATGTATGATGATAAAGCATATACTTTTAGATAATCTTATTTATTTATTAATAAAAGTTTTATTCAATTAAAGGCATTTAATTTATCTACATGGTGCTATTTTTATAATATATGATAAATACATAGTTTTAAGCAATGCTTTTGGAATCATGATGACGATCATGCTAATGAGATCTAAATTCTTAGACAGCTTAAAACTAAAATAGTTCCCAATCGTTGGATTACTAAAAAGGGGATTAGTGAATCTGGATAGATTGATACATACGTTGACTTGCTCATTGGATGAAGATGGTTGATCTCATAATCATTTGTGTGGAGACACTAAAGTAAGTATGTAGGTGCTTATTGGAGAATAAATTTACTGAACGTGGCTCGCTAAACAATACCTAATTGAGTTTTACTTGCCTATCAATAGGAATTCCTTAAGTAATAGTAGTACAAATAATCCTTAGACTTGAGATCATCATAGTATCTTTTGTATGATGAGTTATACTTTGACATGTTCCTTAAGACCTTAAGGGTATATCAAAGGGTATCATTGGGTATAATGATTTATGCATGGAGATAATGAATGATCAATAAAGGATCTATCACTTCTAGTAAAATAAGAGAATGTCCTATGTGATTCGATAAATGACAACCCAGTAGTCCTTGGCCAAGGCAGAATAGAATTAAAAAATAATTTCTAATTTGCATTATTTGGTGTTGTACATTTTAGAATCGAAATACATATAATTAAATAAAATAAGAATTGATAGTAAATCCATGTTTTATATTTAATTGGGACATTGTATGGTGGAAGGAATGAATTGTATAGTAACTATTTACTCACATGTTCTTTTATGATTAATGTTGAGATCTATATTATTTGGAAAGTCGTTGATCGCTAAGAGGGCGTATCCTTATTGTAGAATAAATATTATTTATTTAAATAAATTATTAGTTTAATTTATTTATTTAAATATGATTAGAATTGTTCTAATTGATTTATTCACAACCGGTTTAATATGGAGAACCTAAAGGGTTACACCATAAAAAGAAGAATATTTATTAAAGAATCTAATGGCATAATCGTAATAATAAGTTATGTATGTTTAATTTAATCTATGGTGATAGAATAAATTAAATAGCTTAATATTTATTATTTAATATTTTAGAACTATTAAATATAAATTAATAAAAAGAGTCTTATTATTATTATTACTACTATTATTATTATTTAATTTCTAAAGGAGTTTGAGAATTAATTAATAAGATACTCTTTCTCTCTCCCATATATTCCTAATAAGATTAGGAGGCTAATTAATTAAAAGAGTTTAAATATTCCCAATAGGATTGGGAAGCCTAATTAATTAAAAGGTTTAATTAATTAGTATGAAACCCAATTCCTAAAAACTTTAGGAGGGTTGCCTACATCTATAAATAAGAAAGTCTTATTATGGAACAAGGTTAGACACTACACACTATTCCAATAGTTGGGAGAGTATACACATTCTATAGAGATAGAATTAGGGTTTAGCCAAACACCCACTTTCTTGAATAGCTCTTCTTCCTTGGTAGATCACCTCTAGAGGCCAAACGCTTGGGTGGCTAACGTTGATCAAAGGAAGGAATTAATCCCGGAGAACTCAAGGAGATCGCGAATGATTTGGAGTTGAACTCGTACCTGTGGTAGCATAGTTCTACAAGGGTATGAATCTATAATTTCTTCTCTTTCGTTTAATTAATAATTGTGCATAAAGGATGATCCGGGTATAAGGTTTGTAAAATTTTAAAATCTATTTTTCAACACGCTTCCGCTACTTTGATTTTACAAACTTAACAGTGGTATCAAAGCCAATCCTTTATGCGAGTTATTAATTGTTTTGATTCCATATATGTATGGGTGTATGTTTGGAATAATTTATTGGGCATAATTTGTTGTATTAAATCTTAATTTTTAGATCAAAAGGTCAAAAATCGTGAATCAGAAATTTTAGATTTTGCCGCTGCGCGGGGCGCGCCAGGTATGCAGAAATTCGGAATTTTTCTATAAGGTCGGCGCAGAGCGCGCTGGAACTGCAGAAAAAATTCTAATTTTAATTTTGTGCAATTTTTCAAAAAATGAAATAAAGGAATTTATTTTATTTGATTACATACAAATTTTAATTACCCATTAAATGATATCGATGCATATGTGGAATGAATTTATTATTCATGAGATGAATTTTATTTATTGATGCATATGATGATATGTATGATAATAAATGGGGTTGATTATGGACTCCTGATCAATGTGATTAGATTTTATTTTAGTTGAATGCTTGAATGTATGAGTTTTATTAAATGGGGTTTGCGTACCTCGTCTTCTCTAATTTTTCTTGATGTAAAATTATATCTCCCTCCTATGTACTTTCCCTTGACTGCTGATCAAGGTTTTGATTTAAATTAAATAGTTTATGTAATATGACTAGTTAGAATTATCTTGAAGAATTGGAGACCAAGGGGCAAGGAGCGCATGAAGGCCCGTTTGTATAGAGCCCGAGTTTAAATGTAATAGTTATGTTTAAATTTAATTCTTGCACTCTACCTTTTGGTTCACTTGGTGGCTCTAGTGAACCACACTAGAATAAAAATCCATAATCAATCCGGGTAGAATATAGTATTCTATATGCATGCTTATACTATATATATATATTATGCAACATGCCTTGCATGTTAATTAATATAACGCGTATTTTATATATATGTGTGAATGCGCGCTAAACAAGATAAGACAATTAATAACAAACCCCTTAAAGAAATTATATTAAGTCCTAAGCATTCAAAGATATTTGGAATATCGAATGTCGCCTTCTAGCATGATAAAATTAATAGAGTATTAAATATTTAATATGAGTTTGTTGTGTCACCACAAGGCAAGTATTACATATTTAAGGTGTTATTTTATCACAATTGATGCTTATAAAGAAATTGGACAATACTATTTTGTTGTGTCGCCACAAGGATAGTATTTTTCTTTTTGAATATATGAAAGTGCTAGGTTGGACTTAACTTGGACAATTTTGATTCGGATGTGTCACCACTTGATCAAAATAATCTAAGAGGCATAAAAGGAGTTACATGATGATGTAATTGACAATAGTTGTCTACTTATTTATTTATATATCGTTTGTTGTGTCACCACAAGGCTATATATATTTGAAATGGGATCCTTAATTTTACTAGCAAATCTTTAATTAGATTTGTCGAACTATATATTATGAGGGTAATATAGTTTGAAGAAAATAGTGGGAGATAATTTAAAATAAGACCTAATTTATTTTGGTAATTAATTAAATGAATGTTTGCTAAAAATATTATTTTATTTCACATGCATAATTTAAAAATGTCACACTCACTATCACTGCGTAGCATACTTGATGCTAACAAACTAACCGGGCTGAATTACACGGACTGGTTAAGGAATTTGAGAATTGTTCTTATTGAAGAAAATATTTTTTATGTCCTAAATTCGTCTATCCATGCAAATGTTGCAGAAGAAGCCTCTGAGGAAGAGATTGCTACTTTTAAGAATTGGCAAGATGATGCATATGTGGCTCAATGCATCATGCCAGCATCCATGAGTAACGAGCTTCAGCGTCAGCATGAAGTTGTCCTTTGAATTGTAAACATAAGGTTAATATAGACCGAAGCATTATCAAGAGGATTCTAAGGTTCCAATGTTTTCCAAAAGATAAAGTTTAATACTGAGCAGTCACTAAGGACCAAGAACTCCTGCTAGAATTAACAGTGTTTAACTAAAAATCTGATATAAACAAGTACAACAGGTGATCAGCCTAAAGTATCCTACATTATGCATAATATTCACATGCTATTTGTGCGCACGTCGGTTCCCAGACAGTTATATAGTTTTTCCTTGAATGAGGGTTGTTCATCTCAGTAGATTTATAAGATTTCTCACTAAAGAAATTGGTTTGGATCTCTTTCTAATTCATGATATTGGTCTAGTCGAATCAAATGACATAGAAAACTCTTACAATGTATATAAGAACAATTTATAAGTTCAATACTCGCAACATTATTCGAAGAATATAATCGTGATTTAAATCAAGTTATAAAATATTAATTTATAAGACAAGAATTATTCTAGCAATTATTTACTCGTACGATCAATAATAGTACAAGATTAAGTATGTGCTCAATAAAGAGTAAAGTTCGAATACTTGCATTCAATATAAAAATCAAATGAAGTTAGGAAACTTGCCTGAGTCGTTGACTAATTCAGACCTTGACTTCTTATCCTTTGATTAACCTATTGTTATCGTAACGGTTAGTTTCTATCAACTCATAAACATATAAATCTTAATTGGTCTAACACACTAGCCTTAAGTATCTAAAACTTCTTAAAATAATTATTCATTGTTTCACTTAATCATTATCTCTATCATTAATCTAGTACTTCATTATTATTCTCTGAATAATTCCCTTAATCATAATTATTATGTCTCATTGGTTCACAATTAAATAATCTTCGAAAGTGTTTAATTGTTTAGTAATTATCACTCACAATTAAAATGCTTATTAATATCACTTTAATTGTTCACACTTGATTAATTACACAATTAGAAATAGTCTTCACTATTTATCAATTGATTTAAGTTTTATTGATTTACAATTAAGTTTTATCTTAATTGTGTATTCGTTTCACAATTAAAATCTTATTTAGTTTTAATTGTTTATAAATTAGGAATATTAGATTAATTATCACTTATTGATTTACAATTAAAATTAGTTTATTTGCTTAATCTTCTTTAAGTAAAATAAGTCTTAAATTTTTAATCACAAATTGTATTTAATTAATTCACAATTAAATTACTTTAATTGTTTAATTATCTTTTATTAATAACTTCTCATAATATTAATCTAATTAAGTATTATTATTATTTAATTATTTATTATTTTATTTTAGAAAAATTAAGTTTCTGGTCTGGTTTGACCCGACCCGGTTCACCATGATTCGACCCGGTTTGACCTGGATCCGAGTTAACTGTGAAACTGGTTTGGCACTGCAGCGCTAGGTTTAGTACTACAGTTGGTGCGGAAGCGCCGGCCCTGCAGAAACCCTACCCGGTTATGGCGCTGCAACATTAAGGTTAACACTAAGGACTATGCGGCAGCGCCGATCCTTCAGACTTGAAAAGCTAGTTGCGCTGCAGCTCCAGATGTAGCTCTCTAGGCGGCGCAGTAGCGCCGGCTCAACCGATTGCTTCGATAAGAGATTTTTCAACATGATCTTTTACCTCTATAGATTCAATATTGAATAACTTGTTCATTTTACATCCAAATGAGTTGAAACCACTTTCATTATCTCATAAACTTGCATATCTTCAATATATGATATCTTGAATAATTTTCTAGAATATTTATTTGATTAGATTTATTTCTTTTCCAAGCTAGGGTTTATATTTTGACATGTTTTACGAAAAGTTCCGTTATGGGATCGTTTTATGTCCGATTACTATGATTCCACTTAGGTTATGTCCGTATTTCATAGAGGTTCAACATATCATTATTGGATCATATATAAAGCTTATACATTTTATGACTCTTAACAACATATCTCATGCTAACAAGTATACTAAGCTAGGTTTCATGCTTGCATACATTTCTATCTACACTAACTTATCTTGACAAGTATAAAAGAAAGTTAAATGGTGATTCTACCTATTAATGGTTTTCTTTCTCTTAGCTAAGAACTTTGAGTAGGCCTCCACTTTGTTTTCTTCTTCTAGTGCTCCACCAACAAAGTAAGAGCTCTTAGGTTTCTCTTCTTTTCTCTCAGCTCTCTCTAGCTCTCTATATCTTCTACACTTAGTAAATGAAATAGTAAACTTCCACCAACACTTGAGGCTATCTATTTATAGGCAATCTATTATCCAATCACTAGGTTATTACACAATGGAGAAAGGGTAGTTGGTGGCTAGCTTTACCAACTAACACTATTCATAGTACTACTAGCCATTGAGCTACACCATCATTGCCACCACATAGGCTTGCTTGTGAGCTTAACTTAGCTAAAAATCAGCATTCTAAAGGCCAAGGGGAGGGGGTGGGTGGCACATGGGGCACCATTGCCCTATGTCACATTTTATTTCTCTTTTGTATACACTAAGCTTGCACACATGACCCTATACACACACACACACACACACACACACACATATATATATATATATATATATATATATATCTTTACCACTATTATACTCCCACATACATATATACTTATATATATATATGTATACATATATCCATCATCCATATATTACATATTGGACTATCTTAAGCTAATTTAAATTGGGCTAGGCACAAATAGTAATGCATATGGACTCTAACATTAACCTAGCACATACATTATTTAGGCCACACCTCCCAACTCTTGCAAACATGTCACATTAATAATGTTGAGCTTGGTTATAACCTAAGTCCAATACTTTATTAAATCATGACCCAACTAGTCCAATCAGGAAATTAATTATGCCACACAAGGCTTAACACTTAAGCTCAATTAAGCTTATCATTATCATCAACATACTTCTTAATCATTTCATACTTGATTCAATTTATATTAAATTATTAATCATATGCCACACACACACACACACAAACACACACACACACACACACACACACACACACACACATATATATATATATATATATATATATATGCACACCACTAATTGCAAATACCTTTGTTTTAAATTCTAAAATTATTTATAAAATTCTCGGGTATTACATCATCCCCTCTTTATAAAAATTCCGTCATCGGAATTGGTACAAGGTTACACAAATAGGTGGGGATAGTCTCTCCTCACATGATCCTCTAATTCCCACATAGCCTCCTCGGCGTTGTGGTTTCGCAAACTACTTTTACAGAAGATATAACTTTATTCCTCAAAGTCTGTTCTTTCCTATCATTTATTTGGACAAGAACCTCTTCGTAAGTCAGATTCTTCTCTACTTGAATAGGCTAGTATGATATCACATGATTGTAGTCGGGCTCGTACGGACGTAACATGAAAATGTGAAACACATTGTGGATGTGTTCCAGTTCGGGTTGTAAAGCTACTTTATACGCCACTTCGCCCACTCGCTTCAATACCTCAAATGGTCCTATGAACCTCAGACTCAATTTCCCTTTCTTTTCGAATCATATCTTTCCTTTTCAGGGAGATACTTTCAAAAATACGAAATTGCCGACTTCAAAGTGTCGGTTCTGACAATGCAAATCCGCGTGCTTCTTCTGGAGATCTTGAGCTGCTACCAATCTGGGTCTTATCGTTGTTACTACATCGGCTGTTTGTTGAACTAATTCTAGTCCCAAAATTCATCGTTCTCCGACTTCGTCCCAACACAACGGTGTTCTGCACTTTCTCCCATAAAGAGCTTCATATGGTGGCATACCGATACTTGCATGATAACTATTGTTGTAAGCGAATTCTACTAAGGCTAGGTGGTCGTCCCAATTCCCTTTGAAGTCCATCATGCAAGCTCTAAGCATGTCCTCTAGCGTTTGTATAGTCCACTCACTCTGTCCGTCTGTCTGAGGATGATAAGCAGTACTCAACCTTAATTGTGTTCCCATCCTCTTTTGCAAGCTTTTCTAGAAATTTAACATGTAGCGCGGATCTCGATCGGATATAATTAACATCGGCACTCTATGTCGTGAAACGATTTCCTTTACGTATAGACTCGTTAATTGATTTAAATTGAATTGAATCTTGATCAGTAGAAAATGAACTGTCTTTGTTAGTCGATCCACGATAACCTAGATGGCATCATAACCCTTTTGTGTGACTGGAAGTCCTACCATGAGGTCCATCGTAATGTGCTCCCACTTCAACTCTGATATTTCTAATGGTTGAAGTAAACCACTCGGCCTCTGGTGCTCTGCTTTGACTCGTTGGCAAGTAAGACATCTACTGACGCACTATGTAACCTCTCATTTCAGATTGGGCCACCAAAAGTGTTGTCTAAGATCTCGGTACATCTTCGTGCCTCCTGGATGAACAGAATATATCGTATTGTGTGCTTCGTGCAAGATTTCCTCTCTCAGTTCAGTTACAGCTGGCACCCATACTCGTCCCTCAAATCTCAATATACCGTCCTTACCCACCTTGAACTTCTATTCTTCATTTTCTACTATTCTCTTTCTTATCTTTCCACATTCTTCATCCTTCTCTTATGATTCCTTTACTCTATCCAATAATGTTAGACCAGCTTCCGTTACAAATAATTTTTCTTCAGACCTTCCAGGTCCCTTCACTTCTATTTCCAATTTCTCCATTTCTCTTATTAATTCCTCCTGAGTTGTCAACTTGAGCAATTTCTCCCTTCCTTTTCTAATCAGCGCGTCGGCTACTACGTTTGCTTTTCCTGGGTGATAAAGAATCTTGCAGTTATAATCCTTGATCAATTCCAACCACCTTCTCTGTCACATGTTCAACTCCTTCCGTGTGAAGATATATTTCAGACTCTTGTGGTCCGTATATATCTCACATTTTTCTTCGTACAAATAATGTCTCCAAATCTTTAACGCAAAACCTACTGCCGCTAACTCTAAGTCATGAGTAGGTTATCATTTTTTGTAATCCTTCAATTATCGTGATGTATACGCAATGACCCTGCAATGTCGCATTAGCACACAACCAAGTCCCTTGTGCGATGCATCACTATATACCACGAAGCCTCTTGCATCATCTGGTCATGATAATACCGGTGCCTTGCTCAACCTCTTCTTCAACTCCTGGAAACTATCTTCGCATTTCTCCGTCCATACAAACTTTATTGTCTTTCTTGTAAGATTGGTCAACGGGTCGCTATCTTAGAAAAATCTTGGATAAATCTTTGATAGTACCCAGCTAACCCTAAGAAACTTCTTACCTCCGTGGGTGTCTTCGGCTGCTCCCAATTACTTACTGCCTCTACCTTCGCAGGGTCCACTAAAATTCCATCTTGGTCAATCACGTGTCTTAAAAACTAGACTTTCTCCATCCAAAATTCACACTTTGAAAATTTTGCATACATTTTCTCTCTTCTTAGCGCTTCCAAAACCATCTTCAGATGTTCGGCGTGCTCTTCCTTAGTCTTTGAGTAAATCAAGATATCATCGATGAAAACTACTATAAATTTATCCGAATATGGCTTGAAAACTCAGTTCATCAAGTCCATGAATGCTGCCGGAGCATTAGTCAATCCGAATAAAAATACCAAAAACTCGTAGTGCCCATAATGGGTTCGAAACTCCATTTTTGGTATGCCCTCCTTCCGTACCTTCAACTAGTGATAACCCGTTCGTAGGTCTATTTTCGAGAAACACTTCGCTCCCTTCAATTGGTCGAAAAGATTGTCTATCCTCGGTAGCAGATACCTATTCTTGATTGTTACTCTATTCAATTCTTGATAATTGATACAGAGCCTCATCAATCCGTCCTTCTTCTTAACAAATAACACTTGCGCTCCCCAAGGAGACACACTCGGCTGTATATAACCCTTATCTAGCAATTATTGCAATTGTATCATCAATTCCTTCATTTCTATCGATGCTATACGATATGGAGCTTTCGAAATCGGTGCAGTTCCCGGTGCTAAGTCTATTACAAATTCAATTTCTCTGTCTGGCGGAAGACTATGCAAATCTTCAGGAAATACGTCTTGAAATTATCTCACCACGGATATATCCTTTATTTCTACTCCTTTTTTGAGTATCTATAATGTAAGCTAAGTAACCTACATATCCTTTTCTTAACAATTTCGTGGCCTTCATCATCGTAAGACAACATAATTGCTTAAGCGATGAGCTACCATAAAACACCACCTTAGATCGATTTGGAGTCTGAAGGTTCACACTTTTATTTTGACAGTCAATTATTGCCGCATGGTTATACAACCAATCCATTCCCAGTATCACGTCAAATTCTCCCAACCTAATTGGAATCAAGCCTACACTTAGTTCGTGATCTCAAATGTTTGCGCAACAATTTCGGTATACAAACTTTACGGGGATTACTTCCTTATTTGCAACTTCTATGTTCAAAGAATTTCCTAATCGTTCTTGGGGTAAGTTTAATCGACTAGCAAATTCTTCAGACACAAATGAATAGGTAGGACTTGAATCAAATAATATATAAGCATTTATATTATTGATTGGGATAATACATGACATCACGTCCTTCGCAGCCACTGCGTCATGGACAATCATGTTAAAGGTTCTGGTAGTTAGTCGGTTGTATTACGCCGGTCCACCGATCATCAACTTGCTGCCTCCTCCTTATTGGCTTTTTCCTCCACTGCTTTTCCTCGGGCAGTCTTTGAACTGATGCTCAGTTGAACCACAAGTAAAGCATCCTTTGATCTTCTTCGGTTTTGGGCAGTTTGGTGAAATGTGCCCCTAATACCTCAAAAGATGGGGAAAACATTGTCATACTACCCCTCTAACATGAACCTACTCATGGTTTACATAACGATCCCATATCTTATACAAAAGATTAGGATTACAAAAAAATACATACATCACAAAAATATAACTACTTCTACTACTAGACTAATAGGTCTCAACCTAACATATCGCGCTTGTAGACACTCAAATTTTTTTTCCCTATTACTAACACTGTAGGAGGGCAAAACTGTCTTAACAAATTAACCCCGGTCTTAATACCGGGCAATCAAATAAACTCCAGTCTCAATACCGGGCCATTAGTTCAACCCCGGTCTAAATACCGGGCCATCAAATCAACCCCGGTCTCAATACCGGGCCATCAGTTCAACCCTGGTCTCAATGCCTGGCCATCAGGTCAACCTCAGTCTCAATACCGGGCCATTAGTTCAACCCCGATCTCAATACCGGGCCATTAAATCAACCCCGATCTCAATATCGAGCCATCAGTTCAACCCTGGTCTCAATACCGGACCATTAAATCAACCCTGGTCTCAATACCGGGCCATCAACTCAACCCGGTCTCAATAACGGGCCATCAAATTAATCCCGATCTTAATACCAGGCCATCAAATCAACCCCGGTCTCAATACCGGGCAATTAAATCAACCCCGGTCTCAATACCGGGCCATTAACCCCGGTCTCAAAATCGGGCCATCAAATCAACCCCCCGGTCTCAATACCGGGACATCAAATCAACCCCGGTCTCAATACTGGGCAATCAACTCAACCCCGGTCTCAATACCGGGCAATCAAATCAACCCTGGTCTCAATACCGGGCCATCAACTCAACCCCGATCTCAATACCGGGCAATCAACTCAACCCCAGTCTCAATACCGGGCAATCAAATCAACCCCGGTCTCAATACCGGGCAATTAACTCAACCTCGATCTCAATACCGGGCCATCAGATCAACCCCGATCTCAGCCCGGGAAGTACAGATCAGCCCCGGTTTCAACACGGGAGGTACAGGTCAGCCCCGGTATCAACCTAGGAGTTACAGGTCAGCCCCGGTCTCAACCAGAGACTTACAGGTCAACCCCGGTCTCAACCCGGGAGGTACAGGTCAGCCCCGGTCTCAATCCAGAAGGTACAGGTCAGCCCCGATCTTAACCCGGGAGGTATAGGTCAGCCCTGGTCTCAACCCAGGAGGTACAGGTCAGCCCCGGTCTCAACCCAGGAAGTACAGGTCAGCCCCAGTCTCAACCTGGGAGGTCAGGTCAACTTCAAAAACAATCCTGAAGCATCACAACATCTCCAGAGGAAAATCTGGAATGACCAAATTAGCCTCGGAGACAACATTGAGGACGAACAAACTCGAATGAGATCCAAACCTTGGAAACAACCCTAAGAAGTCGACCGAAGGCAATGCCGACACTGAAGGCAACCCCGGGAGGGGTAAAATATTTATTTTACCAACTCTAAGTCAATTCAATCAAACTCAATCCAAATTGATGTCACCAAGGTTAGAACGACCCATAACATTGATCCCGAGTGCAAATAGCGCAAGACTGCTCAACGGATAAACTATGAGGAATCGAAGACCTTGTTATGAACCCGTCTTATTGGACCCAGAAAATGTTTTATCCTCTGTTATTGTGACACTCTAGGCGAGGGCTTTCCAAAAAGGTACAACACGCCTCAAACGGATGCTCCGATCAAAAGTTAGAAAGTTTTGAACCTGACATTGCATTACTCGGAGTACACGTATTTTGATGCAACGGGACCCGTCATGTGGGCCCTGCCATATAGAGCAGCACCTCTACCTGCGGTAGCAGCAGGTAGAGCGGAGGCTCCTGGGTTTATAAATATGAGCTCACCCCCAGCTCATTTCATAATTCAGAAACGCTCTGAACCCCTGCCCGTTTGGTTTTTCAGCCATTTTCTTGTCTTCCAACCCCAAATTTCTTCGCTCTAATATGTAGATATACCCACATACTACCACATATTAGAAAATAACCAGTAGGTTTGGACGTTTAAAGACTACGATTTGGCAAAAAGCCCGTGTAGCAGTCCATTGTGAGTATTTTTACGATTAGAAAGTTATTATTACTTCTTCGCACTTTTATACACTTGCATATCAAGTTTCATTTTCTAAATATGCCTGGAACTCAGTTCTGTGGTTGTTTTTATTAACTTTTGGTATATTTTAGTACCTAAACGTATTTTTTGGCATTTCTACAACTAGATTAACGATCTGTCTCTTCCAACAACTTTTATATACTTGCATCTTCGTATTGAGCAACTTCGCCGGACTGGGTTATCTTCCCAGTCCGGGTTTGGCTTTTTTTTTTTATATATATTTAATTGTATATATACTAACTTTTCAATTATGTCACGCCCAAATGTCAAATCCGCGGTAGTTTATTACTTTTATATATATATATATGTATATATAAGCAACATTCACCACACTGGATTATCTTCCCAGTCTTGGTTGACTACTTTTCTATCTATATATATATATATATATATATATTTCCATTCCAGTTCGGCTTGTATCATTCTGTGGCCTTTTTACTGTTTATATATATATATATACATATATATACAACATTCACCATACTGGGTTATCTTCCCAGTCTTGGTTGACTACTTTTCTGTCTATATATATATATATTTACATTCTAGTTCGGCCTAGATCATTCTGTGGCCTTTTTACTGTTTATATATATATATATATATATATATATATATATATATATATATATATATATATATATATATATATATATATATATATATACACAACATTCACAATACTGGGTTATCTTTCCAGTCCTGGTTGACTATTTTTTTCTATCTATATATATATATATTTACATTTCAGTTTGGCTTGGATCATTCTGTGTCCTTTTTACTGCTTTTATAAATATATATATTTCCATTTCAGTCCGGGCCTCGAAGTGAAAACCTACCGCCCTTTTTACCGCTTATATATATATATATATATATATATATATATATTTCCATTCTGTCAAGCCTGGATCAACCCGTGACTTTTTACAGCTTTTATAAAAATATGTATATAATTTTTTTACATTCCAGTCAGGGCATCAGAGTGAAAACCCATTACCTTTTATAGCTTTTGTATATATAATTATATATATATATATATATATATATATATATATTGCTTTACTCAGTTTATTAAATTGCTACTGTAAATATTTATTTGATATGAATCGGCACTGACATTTCTACGGGCGAACTAGATTTATTTAAATCTCGCAAACTCTAGCTTTCAAAAGGTTCAAAATAGGTACAGACGGAACCGAGAAGCTAGAATGGCTGAGATTTATTTAAATCTAGCATATTCTAGTTTCAGTTATAAAAGCTACCTCGCGGTCCTTAGATTACTATCTAGTGGAAATGAGATGCTTCAGCCATGTGCGAGCCATGATTTACTGATGAATCCTTAGTTCTGGCGATATTTAGATATATTTCTATACAAATTTGAGCTGTGCAGGTTTATTGGCCTCCCTATGTGAGCCTAGGAATCGTGGGATTCATGATCAAACAGATCAGAATTTGATTCCTATGATGGACAAACTTCACTTTACAAATGTACTTTGCCGGTTTTTCTGTAAAAATGTACATACCAAAAGACCTTAAAACGGTTATCCGAATTTAAGGTCTCAACATAGTGAAAATATAGTTTGTCGTGTCAGAGTCACTCCGATGGCTATCATGCCCATGAGGAGACCGACACTTGTATATATGTTATGGTCGAGGATGCTTCGCAGCCCGATAATCATTATTCAAATTGAGCCTTAAGGCTGAAAAGATAAACCTGAAGTATCGATATGCTTCAATTCCTATGTTAGCGTAAGGGTTTGAAAACCTGCTTTCAAAACATCATTTCAATAATCTTATCGAAAAAAGAAGCTTTTGCAAATCAAATCAAACATTTTTGTAAATCAAATCAAAGACTCTTTGCAAATCAAATCAAACCCTTCGTATATAGGTTCAACGATGCATTGACATGCTTTTAATCAAACATAGGCCCAATTTCCTTTCAGCATTCACACACACATTACAGATTTAAAAGGGAAATATTTAAAAGATGCGGTACTGTGTTTAAACGGGAGTTGTGGGGTGCCTAACACCTTCCCCACACTTAACCAAGCCCCCGAACTCTAAACTTTTTTTTCAAAGATCAAGTTTCGACAGTGTCCAGCAATTGGGCTTCTTTCAAATAAAACTTGGTTGAGTTAGTATAACCATTTCAAAACTACCAACTGGCGACTCTATAAAAACGTTCAATCGTCGACATGGTACATGTTTGCCTTTTCCTAAAAAATCCTTCAAAACTCTTTTCACAAATAAAAAGAGTAAGGGTAGAGATAACTTAGGAAGAGAGAAAGATCCGGGTTGTGACCCGACTCGTGAATTTTTTCTCGACGTCGACAGGTGGCGATCTGCTGGGAACAGTAGATGGCTTAGGCCGCGTTCAAATCTTTTTAAAAAATCTCACTTTCATATCTGCGTATGTGTGAATACTGCGTCTTTATATTAAATGAATGCATGAAATGCTGTGTCTTTACATTGAATGAATGGGAATGAATGCTTTCCTGCTTTTTTAGTGCTTCGCACCCATATTAGTGCTTTGCATCCATGCCATCATATACATAATGGTGAGACATGATGTATATGAATGTATGTTGTGATTCCTCCTCCGGGAGGCAAACCAGTCGGTGATAAGTAATGTCTCTGGGGACGGCTAAGTCTCTGGGCTCATGAAAATGCACCACCCAGATTCGCTCCAGTTGAAAGATAGGATTAATTTCCCCTCTAGTAGATTGCGATGATCTGGGGACCTTCATGCCAAAAAGCCGCGAGAGTAGCCTAAGATAGGTCAACCTCTAATTTACCAAATCTGATGGGAAGCTCCTTCATGCCTTCCTCTTTCAATTTAATATCAAGTTTTCAATTCCAATGTAAAGGAGCACAATGTGAATATCATAATAAAAATTTACATTCCCTGTTATAATGCATCTTGTTATCCTGTCATCAAAACAACTGACTTTTGTTTTGCAGGATAAGATTAAAAAACCACAAAAACATATTATGGCATGCATCCTATCCATACCTACCTCAAGAAATTGACACGCCTACGTTTTGTTGTAGGTGAAAAATTGGACCTGTCACTAGATCTAAGTCTAAGAAAGCACTAAGTCCATCCACAGACATGACTTCCAGTGCTCAGCTCGAATCTACCCCTGTCTCTAAGGAGGAATTTGAAGGACTAAAGAATCAGATAGCCGAATTGACCAGTTTCCTGAGAGAACAAAGTAAGGCCCTTAAAGGGAAGAAAGCCCAAGCTCACACAGAACCGGGAACACCTGGTGGTAGTGGTGGCAGTCAAGAAACTGAAAAAGCCAAGACTCAGATTCCTAGACCACAAAACCAGGACACAACCAATAAAACCCTTGAAATCACCACCCTTAACAAAGAACCGGGAGCTAGTGACATTCTCGAGAAAGTACAACAAATGGAAGAAACCATCCGGTCTATCAAAGGGACTGGGGCATTTGGCAGTGTCAATTATTCAGACCTCTGTATATTCCCTGGGGCTCGTTATCTCGAAAAATTTAGAACTCTTGATTTTGAAAAATACGATGGATTAGGAGACCCTTACACTCACTTGAAAGTATTCATTGGAGAACTCGGATCCTATGCAGAGGACAAGGAACTTCGAATGTAGTTATTTCAGAAGAGTCTGACTGAAGAGGTTAGAGCCTAGTACGCCCGTCTAGACAACTCCAAAATTCACAGTTGGGAAGAGTTGGCCCATGCCTTCCTCAGTTAATACAGCTTCCAATCTCAGCTGGCTTCAGACAGATACCAGATAACCAAAATCAAGAAATAAAGTACTGAGTCATTCAGAGAATATGCTCAACGGTGGAGGCGGGTCGCAGCACAAGTCATTCCAGATATGAATGAGACTGAGAAAGTCATGACCTTCATCGATATTCAAGAAGCTCCATATTACGAGAGGGTCCTAGCAGGCATAGGAAAACCATTCTTTGAAATGATCAAGCACGGAGAGATGACCGAAATGGGGCTGAAGTCTGGGAAGATAAAAGACCTGACTGCCTTGGAAGCCGTTGTCGAATATATCCAATCTGAGAATTATGGGAGTAATCCCCGGAGAGTACATAAGAAGAAAGATGAAGAAGTGTCCTTAGTATTGCAAGGACTAAATCAGAGGGGTAAGTCAAACAATATGCCCATTAAACGGAGGAACTATACCCCTTTTCAAGCTTCTACACAGCCTTCAAACCCTCCATTTCAGAAGACTATGGAGGCCAGACGCCAGAGAACATTCACCCCGTTAGGGGATTCACTCGAGAATGTGTTGAAATTGTTAACTGCACAGAAGAAGATTGTGCAACTCCTTCCACCAACCAATACTGGTGGACGAAATTTTGACCCAAGCAAGAAGTGTGCCTACCATTCTGGATCTCCGGGCCATGATACATAAAACTGTTGGTCTCTTAAGCACAAAATTCAAGACTTGATTGACAATGGAGAGATTGTGGTAGCAAAGCCCGATCAACCGCACGTACAGGATAATCCCTTACCTCAGCACAAAGAGGAGAATGTCAACATGATAAGCACAGGAAATGGAGAAGGATCCAAATACCTCCGTTATGTGGGGGAATCAACTCCATCCAGCAACAACAGCCCAGACAGTTGGGAAGTCTCAGAAAGAAGATTCCAGATAGAACAAGAGATTAAGTCTATTAAGGAACAAATTGAACAGCTAGCAGAGCTGGTTATATATCAACATCAGATCACCATACAGATGATGAATCAGACCAACCAATCTGATGCAAATCCTCCCACACCAGAAATCAGTCCCATTCCCATGAGGGATTTCTACCGGTCTCATGAGCATGAATCCTGGTCCGACAAGATATCCAAAGAGGAGAATTTCCAAGCTGGTAGGAAATTTGCCTTTTAAAGGAATTTCACTAACCTGAACCAGCCAATGAAGGAAATCCTCCAGATGTTAATTAACGAGGGACTGGTTGCAGATTTATTACCTCCATTGAACCCTCGATCCAAGAAATTCAAACCTGACCAAATCTGTCAGTACCACTCCAATACACCCGGCCATGATACTGAGGATTACTGGACACTTCGTAACCTGATTCAGAACATGATTGAAAGCGATGAATTGATAAAAGGGAATCGGGATTATGGCCTCCCAGATGAAGACACTCTCTTTATTCCCATCGCATAGAATCAGGATACCGTGGCTGTTGTTTCCTATTACAATGAACCAACCCTCACACCTTTAGTACTGTTAGGGAAAGGGGCCCAAGAAGCACAAAATCCTATGAAGGTGGCCGCACTCGAGCCTTTAATCTTGCCATTCAGACCTCAGTATCTAGTTATCAGTCTGAAGAGGGTCCCATGGAACTACGGGAATGACAAAGGTTCCACCTCAAATAATATTGTCATTGTACCAAAGGATAATCCATTGTACCTGTCTTAGCGGGTGATCAAACTAGTCATCAAATCCAAAAAAAGGTGTCTAAATAGAAAATCGAAGAGTTCCTCAACAAAATGGGACACCAAGAAATCAAAGTGGTGCAAAACCTGAAAGACGCACCCTAGCAAATGTCCATGTTAGATTTGGTATTATCCTCAGTGGATTATCGCAACATTCTGGTAAAAGTACTAGAAGAAGCCCACCTGCCACAGACAGTGGATGCCGAGAAATTCCGTCACGTGGTAGAACACATTTTCAACAGCAATGTGATATCTTTAACTGACAATGATATCCCTGCAGATGGGACGGGTCATCGCAAGTTATTACACATAGCAGTGATATCTTCCGGGTATGTGATCTGAGGTGTGCTCATAGACGGAGGATCATCCCTCAACATCTGTCCTTACGATACTTTGGAAAGAATGAAGATTAACCCGAACCGGATCAAAACCAGTCATGTGGTCATTCGGGCTTTCGATGGATCTCGCCGACAAGCTATGGGAGAAATAGAGCTTCCACTAGAGATTGGTCCGCACTGTGACGTCCCCAGAATAGGTCCAGTTAACCCAACCCATTCTGAGTCATCAAATACATGGTATAGAATTCAAATACAATCTTTTATAACATACGGTCGTGTAAAATACGACCACACAAACTATGAGCTTCAATACAAATCGTATATAATATGAAATATAAACACTCAAATTCATTCCTTATTCATTACAATTATTGTCCCACTATTTTATAAAATAGTGAGGACTTCTACAGATCTAACTTTGATCATCACACTGTTCCCCGGCTAGTCCCCGCGATATTCTCATTTCCTGAAGAGAACAATGGAAGAAAATGGTGAGCTCAACGAGTCCAGTAAAGAATATTATGACTAAGATAATGGAAAATAAATTATCGTTAGTCCTCAACAAATCAGAAAAAATAATATGGACAACAAGTTTTAGATCAACAACTGCAGCGGAAATAATAATTCATTAGAAGAGTTAAGTAGAGAATGAAGTCTACTATCTTCTATGATTTAAAAGTCCATCATCAATATTTTATCCCTGTAATATCAATCAATATATATTTCAAATCAAATATTCATCTTTGCACTACGGGCCAAAGATATTCATTTATATCACCAGTGGTCATGTTCATCTCAACACCTGTCTATCTTTGCACTACGGGCCAAAGATATTCATCAGATAATCATTCATCTTTGCTCTACAGGCCAAAGATATTCAGTTATATCACCATTTAGGACTGAGGATGATGAAAAATAATATAAATAACGAATCTAGTGAGATAAAGGACAAAAATTAGAGATTCGTAATTTAATATATCCAAGCTCAAGAATACTCCATAATAATCAATTGTGGAGCAAAATTCAAGAATGAAGTTCAAAACTTGGATCCAATCAAAGATAGGAACCATAATAGACAACTTTGACAAATAAAAGAAAATTTAACTTTTCTGTGAATAGTGCCGTATTCGTGAATAGTGCCATATAAGTGAATAGTAACCCAGACATGAAAAGGTAAAAATTTTATAATAAAATTCATACCAATATTTCAATGAAATGATACTAGATGAAACACAAAATTCGAAGAATTTTTGATCATTTCAAGAATTATAGAAGCAATACTTACCGTAGTAAGTTTTAATTTAGGTATATGAAATGAAATATTATCGCTTTCATAATATTAAATATGAAAGAAAATAATATTCTTTATGAATATTGAAAGAAAGTAACATCATTTACGAGAAAAATAATATCCTTTATCTTAACAGGAGAGTATTTTTAACTGAAATATCGGATATTATGTGGACGAAAACTTGCACCGTAATCCACACTCAAACTATCTAAATACTCACAAAAAATACGCTCGATATTATAGAGAGAAAATTTTCTGATTTTGGTGTGATTTTCATTTCTAACTAAGCACCCTATTTATAGAAAAATGCCAGAATATCAGTTTTGACAAAACCTACTACCGGTGGCTATTACCTCTTTGAAAATTTGAACGCACTAACTCAGCATACCAACAAAGAATTGAATTTTCAGCATTATACTCCATAAAAAAAAAGAGTGGGGCCCACCCATGTTTTTAATAAAAATATTTGTTCCGAAACTTCAATAATTCATAATAAATAGCTTTTTTTTAAGAAAAATACGAACCTTATATCCATTTAATATGAAATTTAATTCTCTACAATTTTGTAGAAGGAAGTTTTTCCAAATTTCCAACAAAAAATGGCCGAAATCCACAAACGGATTATTTTTTACACCAAAATACTGATAATGACACCTCAGCACTAATTCCTTCTTTTATATCTACAAAAATAAATATTTTCTTATCATATAAATTAATAATTAATTATTCACAAATAATATTACAGAACTACAATTTTGACAACCAGGTCGTTCCTAGGAAAGAGGGGGCCTTCTGATAAGGATTTCTCCTTATTGGCGTGCAATTACCTAACCCCTTACCTAGATAGAACTTCCTTAGCTATTGCCAATAATGCTATCTAATAATATTATTCAAATAATATGAATTATTGATTTGATAATTTGAAATACTGTGTAATGACAATTATTGAATCAATAACATGCAATTATCAATGTAGCAATTATAAAAAATTGAACAGTAATTACTGTAACAATTATTGAGTAGTGTCTTCTTACGTAAGAATCAATAATTAGAATTACTGTGCAATACCGTGTGCTACTGTACAACACCGTGTATTACTGTACTTTAACCACCGGGTATTTCAACAGTTTTACGATAACAGTTTTACCGTTATTTTATAAAAAGGTTATTTCTGTCGCTTTCTATATCCGACAGTTATTCCGTTATGGGTCCCACAAATGACTGCTTCGTCGTACGAATATTCCCTGACAACAAGAATATTCCACGACCAAACGAATATTCCCCTACAACAATGAATATTTTATTACCACTTGTTAACTTTAAAAAATTTACACATTTCACCCATAACTTATCACATTTATCAAATCAACACCTTACTATTTCAAAATAATATATAAAAAATTTAAATCTTTATTCACAAAATTTGGGGTCTTACAACCTCCCCTCCTTATGAAATTTCGTCCTCGAAATTGACGTACGTACCTGGTTTGTCGAAAAGGTGAGGATACCTCGCTTTCATTTTCGATTCCAACTCTTAGGTCATTTCCTCAATTTCATGGTTTCTCCATAAAACTTTAACTTGAGGTATAACCTTTGAGCGTAAGACATGTTCCTTCTTATCCAAGATCTTGACAGGTATCTCCTCGTACGTTAAATCTTCAGCTATCTCGTCTGGTTTTAACTCAATAATGTGGTTTGGGTCTTTCACATATTTACGTAGCACGGATATGTGAAAAATATTATGAACACGAGACATGCTTGGCGGTAAAGCGAGTCTATAGGCCACATTTCCTACCCGATCAAGAATCTCAAATGGACCAATAAATCGTGGATTGAGCTTTCCTCTCTTCCCGAATCTCGTAACTCCTTTCAATGGAGCAACACGTAACAATACATGATCTCCGACATTAAACTCCACGTCCCTTCGATGAAGATCCGTATTACTCTTTTGTCGATCTTGTGCTGTTTGTATAT
Organism: Panax stipuleanatus; assembly: GCA_020205555.1. Classification (NCBI taxonomy): domain Eukaryota; kingdom Viridiplantae; phylum Streptophyta; class Magnoliopsida; order Apiales; family Araliaceae; genus Panax; species Panax stipuleanatus. Next base: position 140,370,971 of record CM035117.1, read on the forward strand.
GTTGCCGGATCATTTGAATCTTTTCCGTAGTCATACGTACTAACTCCGGTCCCAACAAAGTTGCTTCACCCACCTCGTCCCAGCATACTGGAGAACGCCATTTTAGTCCATATAACGCCTCGAATGGAGCCATACCTATACTTGCCTGATAACTGTTGTTGTAGGAGAATTCCACCAATAGTAAGTACTTATCACAACTTCCTTTGAAATCAAGAACACAAAGTATCAATAGATCTTCAAGAGTTTGAATAGTCCTTTCCGATTGTCCGTCCGTTTGAGGATGATAAGCCGAACTGAATCATAGATCTGTGCCCATAGCTTTCTGCAAACTGACCCAAAATCGTAAAGTAAATCTGGGGTCACGATCCGAAACTATGGATACTGGTATACTATGTAATCTCACAATCTCATTCACGTACATACGAGCGAGACGTTCAAGGGAATAAGTCTCCCGTATCGGCAAGAAATGAGCAGACTTGGTTAATTTATCGACAATAACCCAAATCGCATCTATGCCTTGAGAAACCTTGGGAAGACCAGTAACGAAATCCATGGTAGTGTGTTCCCACTTCGACTTTGGAATCTCAAGTGGTTGCAATTGACCCTTTAGCACTTGATGCTCCGCCTTGACACGTTGACACGTTAAACACCTCGAGATGAACTCCGCGATCTCTCTTTTCATATTGCTCCACCAAAATGTATATCGAAGATCACAATATTTTTTGGAACTCCCAGGATGGATTGCAAACGGTGGGTTATGTGCCTCCATCATGATTCTATACTTTAAGTCAGAATCGTTAGGAACATAAAGTCTGGAGTTGACTCGAAGTATTCCTTCTTCATCTATTCTTGCTTCCGGAATAGCACCTTCTTGCACCTTTTTCTTCATCTTCATCAGCTCCGGGTCTGTAGCTTGAGCAGCTTTAACTTTATCAATCAAAGTTGGTTCTACGTGTATATTTGACATCATCATGTGGGTCCTCGGAGTCTTGAACACTATCTCCATCCTTTGTAAGTCACACAAAATGGGTCTTTGTGTTGACAGCATCGCACTTATTCCCGCATATGATCTTCTACTTAACGCGTCTGCTACTATGTTCGCTTTTCCAGGATGGTATTGGATGGTATGGTCGAAATCTTTCAATAGCTCAAGCCAAAGTCGTTGCCTCATGTTGAGTTCCTTCTGGGTGAAGAAATATTTAAGGCTTTTATAATCCGTATAGATCTCCACTTTCTCCCCATACAGGTAGTGTCTCAAGATCTTCAACGTGAAAACGACAGCTGCCAACTCTAGATCATGAGTAAGATAATTCCTCTCATATTCCTTGAGTTATCGTGAGACATAGGCTATGACTATCCCATGTTGCATGAGAACACATCCTAACCCTTTGCCCGAAGCATTGCTATAAATGACAAATCCATCCGAACTAGATGGTATCGTCAGAACAGGTGCCGAAATGAGTCTCCTCTTGAGTGATAGTAGTGTGCATACAAGCCAATCATGTATGATGATAAAGCACATACTTTGTAAATAATCTTATTTATTTATTAATAAAATATTTATTTATTCAAGGCATTTAATTATCTACATGGTGCTGTTTTTATAATATGTAAATAACCTATAGTTTTAAGCAATGCTTTTAGAATCATGATGATGATCATGCTAATGAGATCTAAATTCTTAGAAAGCTTTAAAACTAAAATAGTTCCCAATCGTGGGATTACTAAAAACGGGATTATTAAATTCGGATAGATTGGTACATATGTTGCTTGCTCATTGGATGAGGATGATTGATCTCATGATCATTTGCTCATTGGATGAGGATGAATTTAATTAATTATTCACATGTGGTGGGAAGCCTAAATTTATTAAAGGAGTTTAATTAATTAAAAGAAATCCCATGTCTAATAGGATTAGAAGGGTTGACCAATATTTATATAAGAGGTATCTTATAATAGATATTGATTTGATGAAATTTCAATTGTTGGAGAGTACTCCTTTTCTATAGAGGATAGAAAACTAAGGTTTAGCAAAACACCCTCCTTCTTGATAATTCCTCTTCCTTGGTGGATCACCTCTAGAGGCCAAACACTTGGGTGGCTAACGTTGATCAAAGGAAGAAATCTAACCCGAAAATTTAAGGAGATCACAAAGAACAAGGTGTTGAACTAGTACATGTGGAAGCTTCGTTTTACAAGGGTATGATTCCATAACTTCTTATTTATCGTTTTAAATTAATAATTTGCATAAAGGATGATCCGGGTAATGGTTTTGTAGAATTTTTTTTAAACTCAGATATACCATGCTTCCGCTAATTTTTGCAATTTGATTGCGTCACGATTTCGTACAAACCCAACAGTGGCATCAGAGCCAAACCTTTATGCAATTATTAATTTATTTTTGATTTTATATACATATGGGTATGTATTTAAAATAATTTATTGGGCATAATTTTATTGTATAAAATTATTTTTTTTAAGAAAAAAAAATGACATTTTTTTTTTGGGACGAATCACAATTTTTTTTTTGGGTGCTAATCTTGAATTCTGTAAAGAAAAGGTGTTGTCTCTTTCTTACTCCAAAAAGAAGGTGACCCATCAGGAAAGGACTCTTTTAATAAACCTGTAGAACTCTTTTAATAAAAGAAGGTGACTTCTTTTTAAAAAATAAATGTGAATTTATATTATATATATATATATAACCTGATTCGTTATATAAATATATATAATATATACGGTAATATCAAATATATATATATATATATATATGTATATATTATATTCTAAATAATTTTATAATTAAAATAAAGAGTTTATTTTAATCTTGAAATTGGATTTCATGCAATTTAAAATTGCCCATTAAATGATACTCATATATATATGGAATGTTTTAATTCATGAGATGAATATTTATTTATTGATATATATGGTGATATGTATGATAATAAATGGGGATTGATTATGGACTATTTGACCAATGTGATTGGATTTTATTTTAGTTGAATGCTTGAATGAATGGGTTTTATTAAATGGGGTCTGTGTACCTCGTCTTCTCTAATTTTTTTTCTTGATGTAAAATTCTATCTCCCTCCTATGTACTTTCCCTTGACTGCTGATCAAGGTTTCTATTCAAATTAAATAGTTTAATGTAATAGAAATAGTTAGAATTATCTTGAAGAAATTGGAGACCAAGGAGCAAAGAGCGCGTGAAGACCCGTTTGTATGGAGCCCGGGTTTAAATGTAATAGTTATATTTAAATTTAAATTCTTGCACTCCTAGGTTTGACCTTTTGGTTCACTTGGTGGCTCTAGTGAACCAAGCTAGAATAAAAGTCCATAATCAATCCGGGTAGAATATAGTATTTTATATTGCATGCTAAATATTATATATATTATATTTTATGCAAACAGGCTTCGCATGTTTAATAAAATGACGCGTATTTTTTTTATATATATATATGTGCATGCGCGCTAAACAAGATGATACAAATAATAAAAAACTCCTCAAAGAAATAATATTAAGTCCGAAGCGTTCAAATGATATTTGGAATATCGAACGTCGCCTTCTAGCATGATAAATTAATAGAGTATTAAATATTTAATATGAGCTTGTTGTGCTATCCACAAGGCGAGTATTGCGTATTTAAGATGTTAATTAATCACATTTGATGCTTATCAAGAAAATTTAAAGATCTAGTCTTGTTGTGCTATCCACAAGGACGAACATTTTTCTTTTTTGAATTTATAGAAGTGCTAAGCTGGACTTAACTTAAATCATTTTAGTTCGAATGTGCACACACTTGACCATTATGATTTAAGAGGTAAAATAAAAGGAGTTATATAGTGATGTAATTGACAAGAGTTGTCTACTTATTTATTTGTATATCGCTTATTTTGCTATCCACAAGGTTATATACATTTGAAATGGGATCCTTATTCTCACTAGCAAATCTTTAATTAGATGTTACCGAACTATATAAGTGAGGGTAATATAGTTTGATAAAAATAGTGGGAGATGATGCATCTGTAAAGTGGCAAGATGATGCATCTGTGGCTCAAGGCATCATGCTCGCATCCATGAATAACGAGCTTCAGCGTTAGCACGAAAATATGGATGCTCCTACTATGTTGATTCACCTTAAGGAGTTGTATGGTGAACAAAGTAGGACTGCTAGATATGAGATATCTAAGGAGTTCTTTCGATCTCGGATGACCAAGGGCAAAGTGAACATAAAGGAACAAAAGAAATATGATCCAGCTAGCAAAGGAATGTGCTTCCATTGCAACGAGCCGGGTCATTGGAAGAGGAACTGCAAGAAGTTTCTGGCAAAGAAGAAGCTTGGAGAAGCTTCGACTTCCAATCAAGGATTTTTCATGATTGAAATTAATTTTTCAGAAAGTCAAAATTCTACTTGGGTATTGGATACCGGCTGTGGTTCTCACATATGTAATAATGTGAAGGGACTGGTCAGAAATAGAAAGCTGAACAATGATGAGGTCATCTTACGAGTGGGGAATGGAGCAAAGGTTGCTGCATTAGCTGTAGGGACTTATTGTTTAGTAATGCCTTCGGGCAAGTCCATTTATCTTAATAATTGTTATTATGTTCCGAATATTATTAAAAACATTATTTCAATTTCTGTATTGGATATGGAAGGATTTAACGTTGTTATAAAGAACAATAGTTGTTTTATTTATAAAGACGATGTTTTATATGGTATTGGAAATTTGCGAAATGGACTTTATACACTTGACTTACAAGAAAATATTTTTTAAATTGAACAAACTAAGAAAAGGAAAAGAGATGATATTAATTATACTTACACGTGGCACTGTAGACTCGGTCATATCAATGAAACAAGATTATCCAAGTTGCATAAAGATGGGCTCCTTGAGTTATCTGATTATGAATCATATCCAACTTGTGAATCTTGTTTCATGGGTAAAATGACTAAATCTCCTTTTAGTGGAAAAGGAGAAAGAGTTACAGAGTTGTTGGCATTGATTCACACAGACGTTTGTGGACCTATGACAACAAATGCACGGGGTGGGTATTCTTATTTTATTACTTTCATTGATGATCACTCAAGATTTGGATGTGTATTTAATGAAATACAAGTCAGAATCATTTGAAAAGTTCAAAGAGTTCAGAAGTGAAGTAGAGAAACAAACGGGTAAGAGTATAAAGATACTTCGATCAGATCGAGGTGGAGAATACTTAAGCGGTGAGTTTCTTAATTGTCTCAAAGAAAATGGTATAATCTCACAATGGACTCCTCCAGGTACACCATAGTTAAATGGAATATCTGAAAGGAGAAATTGAACACTGTTGGACATGGTTCGATCCATGATGAGTTTTACCGACCTTCCAATTTCTTTTTGGGGATATGCCCTAGAAATGGCTGCATACCTACTTAACAAGGTACCTACCAAATCTGCCCCAAAGACTCCATATGAGATGTGGAAGGGGAGGAAACCAAATCTTAAGCATGTTAAGACTTGGGGTTTCCTAGCTTATGTCAAAAGTTTGAAAATGATAAGCTACAGACTAAATCCGATAAGTGTAGATTTGTGGGATACCCTAAAGAAACTTTAGGGTAATATTTCTATCATCCAACTGATCAAAAAGTGTTTGTTGCGAAACATGCTGCCTTCTTGGAAAATGAGTTTATCCATGAAGGGGTCAGTAGGAGTAAGATATATCTTGAAGAAGTTCAAGAACCACAAATTATCACGGATCAAAGTCAGGTACCTGACCAAGTAGAAGAACCTACTATACTACACCCTGTTCGTAAATCTGGAAGAGTATCGAAGATACCTAAGAGGTATGAATTCGTTATAGAGGATGACGATCAGGTACACATCATGAATGATGATGATCCATTGAATTACGAACAGGCTATGAGTAACAAAGACTCAGGGAAATGGCTTGAAGCCATGAAATTCGAAATGTACTCCATGTATGAAAACAAAGAATGGACTTTGGTTTCACCACCTGAAGGCATTAAGCCTATTGGGTGTAAATGGGTCTTTAAAAGAAAGACTGGAGCGGACGATAAGGTAGAGACATATAAGGCCCGACTGGTTACAAAAGGTTTCAAACAAAGACAAGGAGTTGACTATGATGAAACCTTTTCACCAGTAGCTATGCTCAAGTCCATTCGGATTTTGCTTGCGATTGCAGCTTATAACGACTATGAGATCTGGCAGATGGACGTGAAAACGGCCTTCCTCAATAGGAAACTTGAGGAGGATGTGTATATGACACAACCAGAGGGATTTATTTCAAAGGTTGGAACAAATCAAGTCTGTAAGCTGCAACGATCCATTTATGGATTGAAGCAAGCTTCTCGTATATGGAACATTCGTTTTGATGAGACAATCAAAGAGTTTGATTTTATCAAAAACGACGATGAACCATGTGTGTACAAGAAGGTTAGTGGGAGCGCAATTTCATTCCTTGTATTATATGTTGATGATATATTACTGATAGGGAATGACATTCCTATGCTACAATCGATTAAAATCTGGTTATCTAAACACTTCTCCATGAAGGACTTGGGAGAAGCATCCTATATTTTGGGGATAAAAATCTATAGAGATAGATCTAAAAGGATGCTTGGTTTATCCCAAGGAACGTACATTGATGCAATGCTAAAGAGATTTAGCATGGAATATTCCAAAAGAGGTCTCATGCCGATGAGCAATGGAATACATCTCTCCAAGAAACAGGCCCCAAAGACACCTGAGGAGAGAGACCGTATGAGTAAGATCCCTTATGCTTCTGTAATAGCATCTATCATATACGGTATGATATGTACTAGACCGGATGTTGCTCATGCACTTAGTGTAACGAGCAGATACCATTCGAATCCAGCAGAAGAGCACTGGAAGGCAGTGAAGAATATCCTAAAATACTTGAGAAGGACTAAGGATATTTTTCTTGTCTACGGTGGGTCTGAATTAAAACTCATGGGCTTCATAGACTCAAGTTTTCAAACGGCCCAAGATGACAGTAAATCTATTTTGGGGTATGTTTTTACCTTGAACGGAGGCGCAGTGAGTTGGAAGAGTTCCAAGCAGCAAACAGTTGCTGATTAAGCGACAGAGGCAGAGTATATAGCTGCAAGTGAAGCTGTAAAGGAAGCTGTTTGGATGAAGAAGTTCATAACTGAACTTGGTGTGGTTCCTAGCATTGGAGAAGCAGTTCCCGTTTACTGTGACAACACAGGAGCAGTTGTACAGGCTAAGGAACCGAGGTCTCATCAAAAATCTAAACACGTGTTGCGGCAATTTCACTTGATCAGGGAGATCATTGAAAGAGGAGACGTCACCTTGGAGCGTGTAGACTCTCAAGACAACATTGCAGATCCATTCACTAAAGCTTTAACACAACAGTAGTTTGATCGTCACTTAGAGAAGATGGGTATGAGATACCATGTCGATTGGCTTTAGTGCAAGTGGGAGATTGATAGTAGTGTGCATACAAGCCAATCATGTATGATGATAAAGCACATACTTTGTAAACAATCTTATTTATTTATTAATAAAATATTTATTTATTAAAGGCATTTAATTATCTACATGGTGCTGTTTTTATAATATGTAAATAACCTATAGTTTTAAGCAATGCTTTTAGAATCATGATGTTGATCATGCTAATGAGATCTAAATTCTTAGAAAGCTTTAAAACTAAAATAGTTCCCAATCGTGGGATTACTAAAAACGGGATTATTAAATTCGGATAGATTGGTACATATGTTGCTTGCTCATTGGATGAGGATGATTGATCTCATGATCATTTGTGTGGAGACACTAAAGCAAGTATGTAGGTGCTTATTGGAGAATAAGTGATAAGTACATAATATTCGATAATTATTATTCCTTTATATTTAGTTTTATTACATGTTTAATGAGGATATGAGCTTATTACTATGTTTATTGATTTCAGGATTATATGGAGCTAGTATATTAAAACGGGACGAATTAGAGTTTAATTGGATCAATTGGGCTGACCCAATTCAGTACATGAGCTCTCGGTTCAGCAACCAGCTTGAATAAATATTACATGGCCCACGGTTCCTAGCAGGTCACGGTTTTTGTTCATTCGTGTGTGGGTCATGAAGTCCTAATTTGTAAAGGAGTTCCAGCAGCTTACCAATTGAATATAGAATTATATGGGGCCCACGTTGGTAGCATGTTTGCACAAGGGAGATAATTGGTTAGGGGCTTAAGAAGATTGCTAGCAGCTCACGTCCTAAGGCAACATGGCAACTAATATATGTCACATGCAATCATCATTATGCCAAGCATGTGGGCCACGATTTCACCAGCTGGCAAACTAATCCTAGCACTCACGGTTTATAATAGCTTGCAAAGGGGAATTATATGTGGGGGCCACGTTTGTTGGCAACTTGAATTCCCTAGCAGCTAGCTTGTAAATGAAATCAGCAAGCACATGCAAAGCCCACGATGAGCAGCTCATGAAGCGGAAAAAACAGCCGACTGGGCAGTGATAATACCCGCCCCAGCGGGTAGGCGGGATACGGGACAACATCTTTTCTTTTCCAACACGGATTTGGGTTATCAAAGGAAATATGAGGGCTGCAAACTTAATGTTATTTTTTTTATGGAAACTAGTTATGTTTTGTAATTCCTATTAGGATTTGGATTCCTAGTTCTTATAGGATTTAAGTCCTTATATAGCACTATAAATAGAGGATGATAGTTAAGGTTTTATTCATTCAATCTTCTACCAACTCTCATACCTCATTGAAGTGCAGACTTGGAGCATGTCAGGCTAGTTTCTTTATTCAGTTCTAAAGGGAGGTGGAACCTTGTTACAAGTAATTGATTAATTAAGTATTATTATTTATTCTTTCTTGTATGAAATTTCTTCTGATAATCTGTTTTCATTGATTATATGCTAATTGATCTAATTAATTTGATATGGCCAATTGAGTTAATTTAATCATTATCATATGCTAGATTAAGATTGGTATTACGTGTAATTGATATCTGTCTTCATCACAAGTAGTAAATTAGTGATACTAATTGTGGACAAGCTTTTGTGTATTGCTAAGATTATCAGAAAACAAGTTAAACAAATCGAGCTTATGTGTTTGTTGCTTGGATTAGCCTAATTCTCTATTTCTTAATGCTTCTATCATATTAAATCTAGAGAGCTTGTTCTAGGTTATATGTTAGTTGAATCTGGTGAAGAGCTTGTTTCATACAGTGAATATCTAAGGAGAATTTCGGATAGCAGAGCTTATTGTTATCTAGGGTTAATAGTTTCATTGAAGGGTAAAGAATAATAACTTGATTAATTGATTGCTGTGCTTGGTGAAACTGAACTACAGAACTGAAATTTTTACATATTTGGTTAATCTCTTTATTTAAATTCTGTTTTTCTTAGTTTAAAATAATTTCAAAAATCCCCCATCTTTATTTTCTGTTAAAATAGTAGAATAAATCTAAAACAAACTTACTCTCTGTGGGATCGATCCTTGCTTACTACTGTGTTAATTATTTAAATTCGTGAAGTGAAAGTGAGGTTAATTTAGGAGTGTAAACGACAGCTCCCAAATTTTGGCGCCGTTGCCGGGGAGTAATTGTGCGTTTTGTTTTTATTCTATTATTTCTTTTGTTTTTGTTTTATGACTCGATCTTCTCAGGCTACTATATTAAATTTTGATCCAGAGATTGAGAAAACTGCAAGGAGGCTAAGAAAGCAAAAAGTACAACAGTCTACTGCAGATTTAGACGAGGCTTCTGCATCATCACCGGGCCTCAACTTAGCTTTGGAATTACTTTCTGATAAATCATTCACCGAATCAGACGAAGAAGAAAAGATGGCGGAGCCCAACAACAATCGGACATTGAAACAATTGGCTACTCCTAATCTTACTCATCAACCTTTGTGCATTGAATATCCTGCTTTAAATGCTGCATTTGAACTTAAATCCGGACTAATTCATCTTTTGCCTACTTTCCGTGGTCTTACAGGTGAAGATCCATACAAGCATTTGAAGGAGTTCCATGTGGTGTGCTCGACCATGAAACCACACGGAATTTCAGAGGAACAAATCAAATTAAGAGCCTTCCCATTCTCCCTAGCAGATTTAGCGAAGGATTGGCTGTACTATCTCCCATCCGGATCAATAAATTCATGGAGCGACATGAAAGGGCTATTCTTAGAGAAATATTTTCCTGCTTCAAGAGTGGCCAACATAAGGAAGGAGATTTGCGGAATCCGACAATTTAGTGGAGAGACACTGTACGAGTACTGGGAGAGATTCAAGAAATTGTGCTCCAGCTGCCCTCCCCACCAAATCGACGAGCAACACTTGATTCAGTACTTCTACGAGGGATTGATACCAATGGAAAGAAGTATGATCGATGCGGCTAGCGGAGGAGCATTAGTGGACAAGACACCAGAGGCTGCAAGAAATCTGATTGCAAACATGGCTGCTAACTCACAACAATACGGAACAAGGAATGATCATACTCTGAAAAAGGTAAATGAGGTAAGCACGAGTGAATTGGTACAACAGATTTCTAACTTAACTGCTGTGGTGCAATAATTAACAACAGGAAACATGCCGGTTGCGAAGGCGTGCGGATTATGCTTAATGGTAGGGCATGCTACTGACGCGTGCCCAACATTGCAAGAGGATGAGAATGCACAGCAAGCCAATGTAGTAGGTAACTACCAAACACAACCAAAGAAATATGATCCCTACTCAAACACTTACAATCCAGGCTGGAGAGACCATCCGAACCTCAGTTATGGAGGGAACAGGCCACAAACACAAGGAGTGTTCCCACCGAGACAGCAGGGCTTCCAACCAGCCCAACCCCAATATCAACCTAAACAAGCAGCACCTGCACCTACTGGAACAACATTGGAGGATATGTTCAAAGCATTCATGGGACAGACACAACAGTTCATGAATCAGACACAGCAGTTCCAGCAGGAGACAAAAGCTTCAGTTCAAGACTTGAGAAACCAAGTAGGACAGCTGGCTACAACTGTGGGGATATTGGAATCCAAAGACTCGGGAAAATTACCATCTCAAACAGTAGTCAACCCAAGGGAGAATGCAAGTGCCATAACTTTGCGAAGTGGAACACAGTTACATACACCACCTACCCCCGTAGAGTTTGAGGAGGAAGCAGCTAAGGAGGAAACAAAAAAATCCAAGGTACAACCTAACCCTCCTACTCAGCTTAAAAACATTCCTCTTCCATTTCCTCCCAGAAATTCTAAAACCACAAAGAAAGATGAAAAAGAAAAAGAAATTCTGGAAACTTTTAGAAAAGTAGAAGTAAACATCCCTCTCCTTGATGCAATCAAACAAGTACCAAGATATGCAAAATTTTTAAAAGAATTATGCACTAATAAAAGGAAATTGCAAAATGATGAAAGAGTTACTGTTGGAGAAAATGTATCTGCTGTCCTTCAAAGAAAAATGCCTCCTAAATGTAAAGATCCAGGAATGTTCACAATCCCATGCAAAATAGGAAACACCAGATTTGAAAAGGCCATGCTAGATTTAGGAGCTTCAATTAATGTTATGCCTTTATCTATTTATGCCTCTTTAAATCTAGGTCCTTTGCAAAATACTGGTGTGATTATTCAATTGGCAGATCGTACTAACACTTACCCCCGAGGGGTAATTGAAGATGTCTTAGTGCAGGTGAACGAACTAATCTTTCCTGCAGATTTTTACATTGTGGACATGGAAGATGATATATCACCAAACCCTTCCCATATCTTGTTAGGAAGGCCATTCCTAAAAACAGCAAAAACCATGATTGATGTGCATAATGGGACCTTGACAATGGAATTCGATGGAGAAAAGATTCAATTTAACATCTATGATGCCATGAGGTACCCTAGTGATATAGGGCAGGTTTTTGCTATTGATGTGAGAGATTCCTTAGTACATAGAGCTTTGGAAAGAATACATAGGGATAGTTTGGAGGTTGTCATCACTAACAGTATGGATATGGACAAGGAAGATAAAGTTGAGCGAACTCAGGAATTGAATGAAATTGTGGCTGCACTACACTCATTGCCGAAATTCTCAGATAAGTCAGCAGTACATTCTATTCAATTACCTATTTCTCATCAAAAGTTACTACCATCTGTTGTGCAAGCTCCAACCCTAGAATTGAAACAATTACCTGTACATTTAAAATATGCATATTTGGGGACTAATGATACTTTGCCTATTATTATTGCTAGCAATCTAACTAAAATGCAGGAAGATAAATTGCTGAGAGTCCTAAGGGACCATGTCACAGTTTTTGGTTGGACGATAGCGGATATCAAAGGTATTAGTCCTGCGATGTGCATGCATCGGATATTGTTAGAGGATGGAGCTAAGCCCACGAGGGACGCACAAAGAAGATTGAATCCACCCATGATGGAGGTGGTGAAAAAAGAGGTGCTCAAACTGCTTGATGCCGGCATAATCTATCCCATTTCCGATAGTCAATGGGTGAGTCCAGTGCAGGTAGTCCCAAAGAAATCTGGAATCACCGTTGTCAAGAACGATGATAATGAATTGGTGCCCACACGGATACAAACAGGATGGAGAGTGTGTATTGACTACAGGAAATTAAATGTTGTAACAAGAAAAGATCACTTTCCTCTTCCTTTTATTGATCAAATGTTGGAAAGATTAGCTGGGCACACTTATTACTGTTTTCTAGATGGTTTTTCAGGATATAACCAGATTGTGATTGCACCCGAGGACCAAGAAAAGACCACATTCACATGTCCCTTCGGCACATTTGCATACCGACGTATGTCATTTGGACTCTGTAACGCTCCTGGTACTTTTCAGAGATGCATGGTAAGCATTTTTTCAGATCTTTTAGAAAACTGCATTGAGGTCTTTATGGATGACTTCACAATACATGGCGATTCTTTGGATGCATGCTTAGATAATTTGAGTCGTGTTTTGGATAGATGCATGGAAACTAATCTTGTTCTAAATTGGGAAAAATGTCATTTTATGGTAGAACAAGGAATAGTACTTGGTCATGTTGTATCATCTAAGGGTCTCGAAGTTGATAAAGCTAAGATAGATATTATTTCTGCTTTGCCTTACCCCGTCAGTGTGCGGGAGATTCGTTCTTTTCTTGGTCATGCAGGATTCTATCGAAGGTTTATCAAGGAGTTCTCGAAGATTGCATTGCCCTTGTGTAAGTTGCTACAAAAGGATGTGGACTTTCAGTTTAATGATGAGTGCAAGGAGGCTTTTGATAATTTAAAGAAATTACTGACCTCTGCCCCTGTGATTCAACCACCGAATTGGAAGTTTCCATTTGAAATCATGTGTGACGCAAGCAACTATGCAGTGGGGGCTGTTTTGGGACAAATAATTAACAAAGTTGTTCATGCTATCTACTATGCTTCTAGAACTTTGAATGGAGCTCAGATAAACTATTCCACAACTGAAAAGGAACTTTTATCTGTGGTTTTTGCTTTAGATAAATTTCGATCATATTTGCTTGGCACTAAAGTTATAGTTTATTCTGACCATGCTGCTCTCAGGTATTTGCTAACTAAGAAAGACTCTAAACCTAGGATTATTAGATGGATACTCCTTTTGCAAGAATTTGACTTGGAGATTAAAGATAAGAAGGGTGCGGACAACTTGGTAGCGGATCACCTGAGTAGGTTGCTGAGAGAAGAGGATGAACTACCTTTGCGTGATTCCTTCCCAGATGAGCAGTTACTCTCCATCCCTGCTGACACTCCATGGTATGCAAATTTGGTGAACTATTTGGTAAGTGCATATTTTCCTAAGGAATTTTCCAAATCCCAGAAAGAAAAGCTAAAGAGTGATGCTAGACACTATGTTTGGGATGATCCATACTTATGGAAATTTTGTGCTGACCAGATAATTAGAAGATGTGTGCCAAATAATGAATTCCAATCTATTCTAGTTTTTTGCCATTCTCAGGCTTGTGGAGGACATTTTGGTCCAAAAAGAACTGCTAACAAAGTTTTGGAAAGTGGTTTTTATTGGCCGTCACTTTTTAAAGATTCCTATCTGTTTTGTAAAACATGTGATAATTGCCAAAGGACGGGGAATATCTCTCAAAGAAATCAAATGCCCCAAACTCCTATTTTAGTTGTTGAGATTTTTGATGTTTGGGGTATAGATTTTATGGGACCTTTTCCTTCATCCTTTGGGAATGTATATATTCTTTTAGCTGTTGATTATGTCTCAAAATGGGTGGAAGCTAAAGCCACTAGGACTGACGATTCTAAAGTTGTTGCAGATTTTGTCAGGACTAACATATTTGTCAGGTTTGGAGCACCACGGGCCATCATTAGCGATCGCGGAACTCACTTTTGCAATAGGGTATTAGCGGCTTTGTTCAAGAAGTACAATGTTTTGCACAAGGTTTCTACATCCTACCATCCGCAAAGTAATGGCCAAGCTGAGGTGTCCAACCGGGAGATCAAATCCATTTTGGAGAAGGTAGTCAACCCAAGCAGGAAGGATTGGAGTTTGAGACTAGATGATGCACTTTGGGCCTATCGAACGGCATTCAAAACTCCTATTGGGATGTCACCATATCGGATTGTGTTTGGGAAACCCTGCCACTTACCAGTTGAGTTAGAGCATAGGGCTTTTTGGGCAATCAAGCAGTGCAACATGAGTTTGGAAGTAGCTGGAGTACACAGGAAGTTGCAGTTACAAGAATTGGAAGAATTAAGGAATGAAGCCTATGAAAGTTCGAAGATTTACAAGGAAAAGACCAAGGCCTTTCATGATAAGCAAATTGTACGGAAAACCTTTGTTGTGGGACAGAAAGTTTTGTTATATCATTCTCGGCTTAAGTTATTTCCAGGTGAATTGAGATCTAGATGGGTTGGTCCTTTTGTTATCACTAATGTGTTTTCTCATGGTGCAGTCGAGATTCATAGTCCAAATACAGGAAAGATTTTTAAAGTGAATGGACATAGATTGAAACCGTTCTATGAGGAACATCAGGTGGAAAATATTGAGATGGTGGAGCTAGATGATCCGGTCTATGAAGAATGAGAAGGGAGACATGATGTCAAGCCAATGACAATAAACAAGGGCAGCTGTTTGGGAGGCAACCCAAGAAATCAGATTTGATTTTTCTATCCTTTTACTATTTAGTTCTTTATTTTTTTTAATTGCATGTAGTTCTTTCTTATTTGCATGATTTTCTTACATTGGGGACAATGTAAGGTTTGAGTGTGGGGGGAAGGATTTAGGTTTTTATTTTATTTAGGAATTTTATTTAGGGATATTTGATTTGCCGATTTTGAAAGGAAATAGGACCATCTTGAAAATTTTTGAAAAATTTGACTTCCATGAGTCTATTTGCCTATATGTGTTCGAAGGTTAAGATCAACAAATGAGAATCAATGCTAAAAATTCAAAATCTGTTTAATGCTTAATTGGTTAATGATTGAGAAAAACTAAGTCATGATCCATAGTAATTGATTTAAATTGAATTTGTGTCTCATGAGCAATTGAACATGTGATATATGCTTAGTTGGCTAAGTTATCTGTGGAGTTGTCTATGTGCACTAATCTCATGCTCTTGAACTATTGAACTGCTTAAGTTTTTTGCAGGACCATGTGAAAAAAAAAATAATAAGAAAAATTGGAAACCAGTGAAATTGTTGAAAAAGAAACACAAGAGAAGTCATGTAGTGGGATAAGATGGAGCGTAAAACGCACTTTCCCATAAACACGTGCGGATAAGTGAGATGGAGCATATAATGCACTCACTTACAAAAGAATGATTGAGGAAGGTGAAACGGAGCATAAAATGCATTCACCGAAAATAAAAAAAAAATAAAATGAAAAGGTCCTAGTGAAAGAAAATAAAAAAATAAAGCAGGAAAAATATGTTTTAAGTTTTTGAGTGGTGTGCACGGTTTTTGCTCCATAGTAACTATGTTGAGTAAGTGTGTGGATTATAGAAGAGTGTTTATGTGGATACTATTTGATTTAATGAAATTCATTGGTGAAGTGGCAAGGTGGTTATCTTGAGTTGATTGATGAAGCGTTGCTTATGTTTTTGTGGGTTTAGTATTGATAATCATGATTTGATCTTAAAATATCTTGACATGCTGGTTGAATAGAATTGTTTTTGGAAATCAAACTTTTGGTTTACACGAGGACGTGTAAAAGGCTAAGTGTGGGGGAATTTGATAAGTACATAATATTCGATAATTATTATTCCTTTATATTTAGTTTTATTACATGTTTAATGAGGATATGAGCTTATTACTATGTTTATTGATTTCAGGATTATATGGAGCTAGTATATTAAAACGGGACGAATTAGAGTTTAATTGGATCAATTGGGCTGACCCAATTCAGTACATGAGCTCTCGGTTCAGCAACCAGCTTGAATAAATATTACATGGCCCACGGTTCCTAGCAGGTCACGGTTTTTGTTCATTCGTGTGTGGGTCATGAAGTCCTAATTTGTAAAGGAGTTCCAGCAGCTTACCAATTGAATATAGAATTATATGGGGCCCACGTTGGTAGCATGTTTGCACAAGGGAGATAATTGGTTAGGGGCTTAAGAAGATTGCTAGCAGCTCACGTCCTAAGGCAACATGGCAACTAATATATGTCACATGCAATCATCATTATGCCAAGCATGTGGGCCACGATTTCACCAGCTGGCAAACTAATCCTAGCACTCACGGTTTATAATAGCTTGCAAAGGGGAATTATATGTGGGGGCCACGTTTGTTGGCAACTTGAATTCCCTAGCAGCTAGCTTGTAAATGAAATCAGCAAGCACATGCAAAGCCCACGATGAGCAGCTCATGAAGCGGAAAAAACAGCCGACTGGGCAGTGATAATACCCGCCCCAGCGGGTAGGCGGGATACGGGACAACATCTTTTCTTTTCCAACACGGATTTGGGTTATCAAAGGAAATATGAGGGCTGCAAACTTAATGTTATTTTTTTATGGAAACTAGTTATGTTTTGTAATTCCTATTAGGATTTGGATTCCTAGTTCTTATAGGATTTAAGTCCTTATATAGCACTATAAATAGAGGATGATAGTTAAGGTTTTATTCATTCAATCTTCTACCAACTCTCATACCTCATTGAAGTGCAGACTTGGAGCATGTCAGGCTAGTTTCTTTATTCAGTTCTAAAGGGAGGTGGAACCTTGTTACAAGTAATTGATTAATTAAGTATTATTATTTATTCTTTCTTGTATGAAATTTCTTCTGATAATCTGTTTTCATTGATTATATGCTAATTGATCTAATTAATTTGATATGGCCAATTGAGTTAATTTAATCATTATCATATGCTAGATTAAGATTGGTATTACGTGTAATTGATATCTGTCTTCATCACAAGTAGTAAATTAGTGATACTAATTGTGGACAAGCTTTTGTGTATTGCTAAGATTATCAGAAAACAAGTTAAACAAATCGAGCTTATGTGTTTGTTGCTTGGATTAGCCTAATTCTCTATTTCTTAATGCTTCTATCATATTAAATCTAGAGAGCTTGTTCTAGGTTATATGTTAGTTGAATCTGGTGAAGAGCTTGTTTCATACAGTGAATATCTAAGGAGAATTTCGGATAGCAGAGCTTATTGTTATCTAGGGTTAATAGTTTCATTGAAGGGTAAAGAATAATAACTTGATTAATTGATTGCTGTGCTTGGTGAAACTGAACTACAGAACTGAAATTTTTACATATTTGGTTAATCTCTTTATTTAAATTCTGTTTTTCTTAGTTTAAAATAATTTCAAAAATCCCCCATCTTTATTTTCTGTTAAAATAGTAGAATAAATCTAAAACAAACTTACTCTCTGTGGGATCGATCCTTGCTTACTACTGTGTTAATTATTTAAATTCGTGAAGTGAAAGTGAGGTTAATTTAGGAGTGTAAACGACAGCTCCCAATAAGTTCACTGAACGTGAATCGCTATGGAATACCTAATGGAGTTTTACTCGCCTGTCAATAGGAATTCCTAATGTGAAAATAGTACAAGTGATCCTTGGACTTGAGATCACCATAGTATCTTGTATGTACCAAACTTTACTTTGACTTATTCCTTAATACCTTTTAAGGCATATATAGGGTATGCTTGGGTATAGTGAGTTACATATGGAGATAATGAATGATTAATAAAGAATCTACCACCTCTAGTAAAAGAGGAGATATGTCCTATGTGATTCGTTAAATGACAACCCAGGAATCCTTGGCCAATGTGGAATGAAATTAGAAAGAGGTTTCTAATTTGCATTAATCGGAGTTGTGCATTTTCTAATCGAAATACATATAATTAAATAAAATAAGACTTGACAGTAAATTCATGTCTTATATTTAATTGGGACATTGTATGGTGGAAGGATTGAATTGTATGATAACTATTTATTCACAGGTTCTTTTATGATTAATATTGAAATCTATATTATTTGAAAAGTCATTGATCGTTAGGGAGACTTATCCCTATTGTAGAATAAATATTGTTTTTTTAAATAGATTATTAGTTTAATTTATTTATTTAAATAAGATTAGAATTGTTCTAATTGATTTATTCACAACCGGTTTAATATAGAGAACCTAAAGGGTCACACCATAAAAGGAAGAATAATTATTTAAGAAGGTAATGGCATAATCGTAATAATGCATTAAGTATAATTAATTTAATCTATAGTGATAGAATAAATTAAATAGCTTAATGTTTATTATTTAATATTTTGGAAATATTAAATATAAATTAATAAGAGGAGTCTTATTAATATTATTACAATTATTATTATTTTAATTTCTAAAGTAGTTTAGTAATTAATTTAATATTAGTACTCTCATTTATTCCTAATAAGATTAGGAGACAAATTAATTAAATGAATTTAATTAATTATTCCCATGTGGTGGGAAGCTTAAATTTATTAAAGGAGTTTAATTAATTAAAAGAAATCCCATGTCTAATAGGATTAGAAGGGTTGACCAATATTTATATAAGAGGTGTCTTATAATAGATATTGATTTAATGAAATTTCAATTGTTGGAGAGTACTCCTTTTCTATAGAGGATAGAAAACTAAGGTTTAACAAAACACCCTCCTTCTTGATAATTCCTCTTCCTTGGTGGATCACCTCTAGAGGCCAAACACTTGGGTGGCTAACGTTGATCAAAGGAAGGAATCTAACCCGAAAATTCAAGGAGATCACGAAGAACAAGGAGTTGAACTAGTACTTGTGGAAGCTTCGTTTTACAAGGGTATGATTCCATAACTTCTTATTTATCGTTTTAAATTAATAATTTGCATAAAGGATGATCCGGGTAATGGTTTTGTAGAAATTTTTTTAAACTCAGATATACCAGCTTCCGCTAATTTTTGCAATTTGATTGCGTCACGATTTCGTACAAACCCAACATTGAGCTCTTAGAAGCTCTTCTTGCATTCCTCATTCCATACGAATTTCGTATCTTTCCGAGTCAGCTGAGTTAATGGAGTAGCGATTTGAGAAATTTTTTCCATGAATCTTCGATAATAACCAGCTAAGCCCAGAAAGCTACGTACTTCGGTCACCGACTTTGGTTGCTTCCAACTTTGTATTGCTTTAATCTTCGCCGGGTCCACAGATACGTCACGTTTTGATACTACGTGCCAAAGGAATGCTACCTCCTCAAGCCAGAACTCACATTTCTTCAACTTGGCATATAGCTTGTTTTCACGAAGCCTTTGAAGTACCAGCTTCAAGTGGTGTTCATGATCTTCACGGCTTTTGGAATAGATGAGGATGTCATCAATAAAGACACCCACGAACTGATCCAAATATTCCTTGAATACACGGTTCATCATATCCATAAAAGTAGTAAAGTATTAGTCAATCTAAAAGACATGACTAAGAATTCATAATGCCCGTATCGAGTTCTGGAAGCAGTCTTTAGAATATCCTCAGTTTTAATCTTTAATTGGTGATATCCAGAACGAAGATCGATCTTTGAAAAGAATTGTGCACCTTAAAACTGGTCGAATAGGTCATCAATAAGAGGTAAAGGATACCTATTCTTGATGGTGACGTGGTTCAACTCACGATAGTCAATACAAAGTCGCATACTCCCGTCTTTCTTCTTTACGAATAAAACAGGAGCACCCTAAGGAGACGTACTAGGATGAATAAAATCGATGTCCAACAACTCCTGTAGTTAGACCTTTAACTCCTGAAGTTCAAAAGGAGCCATTCGATATGGGGTTTTAAAAATGGGTTTTGTACTGGGTTCAAGGTCAATAAAGAATTCAACTTCACGTTCTGGGGGTAGACCGGGTAGTTCTTCGGGAAATACATTATGAAATTCATTAACAACAGAAATATCATTCAAACCTAACATATTCTGGTTTAGATCAATGACATGGGCTAAGAAAGCTTGCATCCGTTTTTCAATAAACGAATAGCTTTATGACTTGAAATGACATTGACTGATTTTTGTGGTTCGGTGGTTTGGATTCGCACAACAGGTTGATTAGGAATATGAAAACTAACAACCTTACGACAACAATCAATTTTGGCATGATAAGTGGTTAACCAGTCAATTCCTAAAATCACGTCAAATGCAAGTATTTTCAAAGATATAAGATCAACAGGTAGGGTGAGGGTACCAATTTTAATCAAGAAAGATTTGTAAACCGTAGTTGTAACAAAGGTTTCTCCTAACGGAGTTTCAATAGATAAGTCAAAGTCTAATTTCTCAGGAGTCAAGTTCAAATGTTGAGCACAAGCAGGTGAAATAAAAGAATGGGTAGCACTGGTATCTAACAAGGTGTAAACTTTGCAAGAGTTTATGATTAGCTTACCCGTGATAACCTCATTTGGGTTCCTCGCTTGGCGGGCAGTCACGACAAACGATTTTCTAGGAACCACCGACTTTGACTTGTCTGGAATTGCCTTAAGAATCACCACCCCCGCTGGACTTGGTTTCGCTACAGGACACACTCGAGCTATATGTCCTTCCTTTCACCAGTTATAGCACACCTTAGATTGTTGTGTACAGTTGGGACTGATGTGTCCCTCTTGCCTTATTTATAGCATACGACCGGCGGTCGTTCTCCTCCCCTAGAAATAGTTAATGTTGGTGCTGCTGTCGATGTTTACACGTTCTCATTGTTGTACCTTCTCTTCTTGAAATCTCCCCCTGACTCACTTCTTCTATTATCATGACCACGATTACCACCGGAGTGGTTACCGTTTCTGTCATGATACTTTCCTCCTTGCTGGTTGTCATTGTTTTGATGACTGCTGCCACCGGTACGACCTTGGTTGTTGTCCCTTGGTTGAACATAATCATTATCTCATTCTAATAACTGGGCCCTGTTCACTACATCCGAATATAGAGAAAATTTGTGAGAAATGAGGTATTGACGAATTTTTGGTTTCAAAACTCTCAGAAACATTCGCGTCATACGTTCCTCATTCTCCACCAAATGAGGTGCAAACCGGGATAACTCCGCGAACTTAGCCTCGTACTGGGACACCGTCATGTTGTTCTGTTCCTGTCTGATCAACAATACCTCTTTCATGTGATAAATACTTTCTGGAAGGTACTTGTCATTGAACAGTTTCTGGAACAGTTTCAGCAAAGGATTGCTCGATCCTACAACAAGAAAGTCCGAATACGGCAATTCAAAGAAAACGACTTGGTGCTGAAGAAAGTTTTGGACAATCAAGACGATGCCAAAGGAAAGTTCACCCCTAATTGGGAAGGACCTTTCATTGTCAAAGAGGTGTTGATGGGAGGAGCTATCAAATTACAAGAGATGGATGGAATCGAATTTCCCTAACTCATCAACTCAGATACCATAAAAAGGTACTATGTCTAAAACGCATGCATACCTGTATCCTGGTCCTACAAATCAAATCAGGTTTATTTTTTACACTAGAAGCCGGAACTACGAATGACCTGATCTTTCTCCACCCGGGAGTATATAGGCAGCCATTTCTGGTGCGGTCAAACCAAATAAATAATTCAAAAACTCATCAAACCAAACTTAAAAGAGCCACTTTTCAAACCTCTCACACAAAAACCGAACTACGAATGACCTTATCTCCCTACACCAGGGAGTACGTAGACAGCCATTCATGGTGCGGTTTGACCTTCAAAAAAAAACAAAAAACCAATAAAAACCAGTTCCAAGACACCGAAACCATATGAAACCTAAAAACTATTAAGCCTCCTTGGTCAGCAGGCCTATCTGAGATACTCTCTGACATATGAGTCCGGATGGCTACTGGAGAAATCAGCCCTCTCCCTATGAGTCCAACACTCATACACTCGGATCAAATCGGCAGTTGACATAGACGAAGCTGACATCCTCTAATCAACAACGCCCTCAAACTGATGCAGGCTCTAAAACTGATCGAACTGGCCCATAACAGCCAGAGGATGGTAAGTAGTCACTCCCCTTAATCCCGTTAGGGGTAGATAGTCTATGCCAGATGCATGGGTGATAAAGCTATAGGGAGATACTAGACCTGAGTAGGGAAGAATCGAGAAAGGATGCACAATATCAGACAGAAATGATGACCATGTCTCGGCGTCGGTACACTCTGCAGGCTGGAAGGAGAGTGACATGGCTATCTCATGGGTGAAAAAATACCCTTGGTGTCTAAAAAATCCAATTAGTCGTAGATGGGAGATGAGCCGTACGTACAACAAGACCGAACTGCCTCTAAAAAACCCCTCCAGGTGGGTACTGCAGTGGGTGGTTGCTCTCAGTGTCTCAGCCAATATCATCGGTATGATGATGCTACCCTGCCTAAGGGCCTGAACCACAACTATCAATCCCACATCCAAATGGTCCAAACGTAGCGGCATATAGACGTAGGATATGATGCACATCAACAAAATGTCTATCCTGGCCAAACGCCACGCCTCTGCCGATACAATAAAATCCTCGGCATGTCGATCATAACTATCAAGTTCACCAAACCGATCGATCAAAAAGTTTATGGAGATTACGCATCCAGAGATGATCTCATCCATAACTATGCTCTGGCGAAGACCAGACATTCGTATAAACAGTCTCCTCATATCACTGATCGCCGTACGAGCCCATGACACCTCTAAAGCTAAGCCATTAAACAGCTGGTACTCCTCAAGGGTCGGAGTCAGCTCATGATGCCCAAAGCGAAAGACCTATCTAACGGGTATCTAATAGGAGAAGATGCCATCTATGAACTTGTATGGCACCTGAAAGTCTACAAGGGCCAAAGAATGCCCAGCATCTGATCCACTGCCCCTTTGGCTACGAAGGGCAGACTCTCACATAACGATCTCAAGGATGATGCCACCACAGATGGTGGTAAATGCTCAATACGACTGACGGTAGACGATGCCATATGTATATCATCGTATCATAGGACCATCCAGGGGTCAAATCTGAACTCATCTGTCTAAATGCATACACATGACATAATACATGCATAATGACAATGATAAATATGATGCGATAGATAGGAAATATCATGCATATCTACAATAAACTATCTACTACAAGCATCATCCCTGTCTGATAAATACAAAATAAAATAAAAAGTACAGGAATTTGGGGCACCACCACCCAACTACTAACAGTAGTCTATCAAAATGGGGCACAGTCGTCCAAACAGCCAAAACACTGGCCAACTAAAAATATAGCTATAATAGCTATCCAAAAAGATCTAAAACATCTACGCTCAGGTGGTTAACCTGCTCCATCTCCTCCGTGGACACAAAGTCGCGGTCATCTGGCATATCTGGGCGGTACAAGGGAGGATCAGCCCCTGCAAAACTGCTGGAAAATGGACCTGATGAGGAGCCCGCTCCTGAGCTGGAAGGGTCAAAAAATAAGGCCTCTGACGGATCTCTACCAATATTCCTGATGAATAAATGAGCTCTCTCCAACTGCTGGGTCAGCCCTGTGATCTGGTCCAAATGAGTTGGCTCCCTGGGGCAAGCTATCCAGTCTGTCATCATCATAGACCCAGGCACCATGTCTGCTATAAACTGGGTAGCACGAGTCTGAGCTCCAATCGTGCGAGGACTCCACCAACTGCTAAATGCCTCCTGGCTATAAGGGCCCTCTGATAGGGCAAAGTCGTCTACGCCCTCCATAGGGATATCTGTCAGTGATTGTATCAACGACCAATGATGTCAAGCAGGGGGAACAATGGGAATACGAATTTGCCCAATAATACTTCTGATAGCACGCTCTCATAGATAGAGCTCCCAGCCTCCCTCTGTCAAAAATGGGACTCTGCGGGTCGACAATGCAAACTCCCGACCAGTGGGGAAGCCTCCCTCAAATCCAACAGTCAAAAACTCGGAGGTATATGGGATCTATGAGATCGCGCTGGCTGTCAAAAGCTCCAACTGCAGGAAAGAGTGAGTAAAGCCCTCAGCAACACGGACCTCCGTCAGAGTGGAGTGATGCCAGCGCCGTCCCCAGGGAGAGGTCTCCAGGTTTAAAGCTATGGTAGGCCGTAGGCAAGGAAGCCTCTCAAACACCCAGAACTGGCCATGTAAATCTCAAAAGTTCTCAGTGACCAAGACTGACAAATGTAAATTTAAAAATCAAAAAGGTACAAGAAAGATGTACTCACCAGCAGAAATGGGTAGAACCCTAACCAAGCCTCCGTCAAACCTTCTAAAAGCATACGCATGCCCTGGAAAAAATAGGCAAAGGTATAGGAACCACAATCAAAGTCACTGAGGTGCTCTACATATCAGGTAGCATTGACCAGGGCGAAGGACACAGTCGATGAGTTGTTCAGCACCAAACAACTTCTAATGATCACCAGAAACAATCGCCTCAAGATGCGATCCCTAACCCTCTGATCATCAGGCAGAGGCTCAAGTAAAGCCCCACTCTGGGCATCTATACTCAAGGGACTTGATCGGACCCCTTGATCGCCATCGCGGAAATTCCCAATAGGGATCGAACGGCAGTGGACGTAATGTCGGCCACAACAGGCACGGGCTCACCCTCGAACTCAATGCCGGTGATGAACCTCCAATCCATAGGAGACATCATCACGTCGCAATCCAATAAATAAAGAGACTGAGTCTGGTGGAACCATCCCTTAGACAAAGCCCTCATATAACCCAAGGGCAACTGCGGGGAAATATAGAGAAAAAGGCCTGAAACCCCCAGCTATCAACAATATCCCTGTACTCTTGGTGTAAAGTGTGGTATAGGGAGTGTACGTTGAACCAGTTCCCTCAAGGCTGCGTAAAGCCGGGAACCTGCATCAAAAGTCAACCCATGTCAAAAACCTGTGCCCCGAGAGTGGCAAAAGAAAGAAAGAGAATTCAGAGAGAAGAAAACTTCAAGTCACCTCATTGGCATGAAGAAATCGCAATGGATGACGACTCAAGTCTCCCAGTAATTTTTAGATCAGCACAACAAATGCTTGAAAGCTTCGCACGTGAGGCCTGAGCCGGGGCAGGAGCAGCAAAAGGAGCATGCTCATCATTAATATTGATCGGTTGCTTGTCCTGCGCTAGACGAATCACCGACTCTACTAATCTGCGAAGCGGCCGAGCTGGACGTGGCTGAGGAATATCAGAAGCTCGCCTCTGTTTAACACCTGAAACTACTCTGCTAGCACTGCCGGGTCTGTCTCGGTCCATCACCTGGACAAAGTCTTCAAATTACCTCAGAAAAGGTGTGGTAAGCCTAAAACCTGTGGCTTATTAATTTAAATCAGTATTTTATGAATTCTAAGTCCTAAAACATGCATGGGTCAGTCAAAAATCCCCAGTAAAGTTAAAATTGCATGTATATTAAATGCTCGGGCTTTTAAAAAAATTTCGCCAGAGTCTCCTTTGTAAAATGGATTGTCCGCATGCACATAGGCATGTCTAGGTGGCCACTCAGTAGCACACCTTCCCAAAAATAGAAACAGTTCATATTTATGAAATAAAATCAAAAGTAAACTTCACATGGTAGCCAAATTACCATGGAAATTTTTAGTTGAAAATCCAGGCTCACTAGGCCTCAAAAAGGATGAGTAGACTGATCAAAAAGAGCAAAATATAACTGTCTTAGAATTTGAATTTTCTTATGTCAAAACGTGCATTACAGTAAAATATGCATACATATGAAGTCAAAATTTTTTTAGTAGGTCATATAGACATACATTTTTCATACATTGCGTCTGAAAGCACCCTACGTGGTTTACATACTTTTAACGGTCAAAACTTGTAAAAAAAAAGATGTAAAACGTTACCTACGATGTGCTAAACGCATGGGAACTGACAAAATCTAAAAAAGGCTGCACAAACTCTGTAGATCTGAAATATAAAATCGAATTCCGTTTGAAACTCGAAATGAAACTAATTTCAAATGAACTCCCGCAGCCAATATAAAGCCACAGGTAGAAGCGGGCCCACCTATGGCTGCCACTGTTCTACCTGTGGCTCCCCAAGGTGGGCCCCGCTCCCTCCGACTCGGTTCAGTTTGAGTTAAAACGGAGTTCATATGAGCTGCCAAGTCAAATCTGAAGAAAAATCGCTACGCGATTGAGCTGTTTGTCCTGAAATCCTGCTTTTAAGCAGCTGAATCTTGACAAAAAGGGGAACTCCTTGAAAACCCTTGGTATTCATCCCGAAGAAATGTCTGGGGATCAATGATGAAGAATGCCAAAAAACTACAAAAAAACTGCGCAAAACTGCCGAAAACTACCACTTTCGAAGCGTCGGGTACAAATCGGTGACAGTTCAGCCGTTGGCACAACTCCAGTGAAGCGTCGAGTACAGACCGGTGATAGTTTAGCCGTTGGCACAACCCCAGCGAAGCGTCGGGTACAGACCAATGACAATACAGCCGTTAGCACAACCCTAGCAAAGCGTTTGGTACAGACTGCTGACAGTTCAGCCGTTAGCTCAACCCCAACGAAGTATCATTCGTTGACTCAACCCGAGCGATGTCTCAGCCATTGGCACAACCCCAGTGAAACATCGGGTATAGGCTGGTGATAGTTCAGCCGTTGGCTCAACCTCAGCGAAGCGTCGGGTACAGACCAAGGATAGTTCAGCTGTTGGCTCAACCCCAGCGATATCTCAGCCGTTGGCTAAACCCCAATAAAGTATCAGCCGTTGGCTCAACCCCAACGATGTCTCAGCCATTGGCACAACCCCAGCAAAGCATCGGGTACAGACCGGTGACAGTTCAGCTGTTGGCTCAACCCCGGCGAAGCGTTGGGTACAGACCAAGGACAGTTCAGCCGTTGGCTCAACCCCAATGAAGTATCAGTTGTTGGCTTAAACCCTACGATGTCTCAGCCGTTGGCACAACTCCAGCGAAGCATCGGGTACAGACCGATGACAGTTCAGCCGTTGGCTCAATCCCATTGAAGCGTCGGGTACAGCCCGAGGACAGTTCAGCCGTTGGCTCAACCCCGACTAAGTATCAGCCGTTAGCTCAACCCCAGCGATGTCTCAGCCGTTGGCTCAACCCCAACGAAGTATCAGCCGTTAGTTCAACCCCAACGAAGTATCAACCGTTGGCTCAACCCCAATGAAGTATCAGCCGTTGGCACACCCCCAACGAAGTATCAGCCATTGGCTCAACCCCCAGCGATGTCTCAGCCGTTGGCGCAACCCTTGCGAAGCATCAGAAGTGATCTGGTGATGGAAGCAATATAATAATCCATCCCTAATGATGGAGTCTGTTATACACATCCTCAAAGGGAGCATCGAGAAGGATTGGTGATTCAAACCCCCTGTTTCAAACTACCGGTGTAAGTTATCATCAAGATAGGCATTGGAAGCACTAAGGTAACTCGGTAATCGAGATCTATCCCCAGCGGAGAAATCGACAAAAAGGTACAATGGCATCAACCGGAAGGAAAAATGCCCCATAAAGAGTATCGGCCGGTGTAGGAAACCATTGGTCTCAAACCAAGGCAGCATCAATAATATCATCTTCATCATAGTTGGCAGGTTCATCACGGATAACGTCATCCCCGGCAGAACGAGACAAGAACAATCTGTGATAGACTAACTTTGATAACGTGTCAGTGGTTATCTTACCAGTAATCGTCTGACAGTGCCGCCCCAAGGGATATCATCAATAATGCTATCCCCAGCAGAAGCTAGCGTAATCAATATTGGATATCCCTACCCCCTCGAAGGTATCTGACATTTATGACATACCCTATCATGCATTGCCTCCCCTTTGCATTTGAATTTCTCGTGTCTACTAATCTTTATCATGTTCATTTCACTACATTGCATGAACATGATAAAGAGGGGCATCTGTTGACACTCAAATTTTTCTTTCCCTGTTACTATCACTGTAGGAGGGCAAAATTATCTACTAATCTTTATCGTGTTCATTTCACTACATTAATGCCCATAGCCGTCACATCCTTTGAACTGCCTGTCTCGAGTGGACATCTTAAGCTCTTTATTTCCCTCTCGCCTTTTCTAGCCATGGGGACTTCTATTTTTAGTTCTCCCTTTTTAATGAGATCCTGGATTTTGTGTTTTAGAGACCAGCATTTTTCAGTTGCATGTCCAGGTGAGTTAGAATGGTAGAGACATATCATTGTGGCATCATAACTTTTCATCTCGGGTTTTGCATGAGGCAGCAACTCAGTAATCTTTCTCTGCTCAACCAACAGTGCGAACACATTTTCCAATGAGTCCCCCAAAGGTGTGAATACCCTTCTCCGCCTACTCTCCCCGACTCTCGGTGCGGTAGGATTTTGAGGGTTTGCCAGTGTTTGAAATGTTGCTTGATATTTCCTATTTGGGAATTCGCATTCCTCCGGACGATTTCTCCTTTGGCGAGATCTTCTAGTAATTTTATCATTCCCTCTTTCTCGTCTACTCAACATGCTTTGATTATCTTCATTTAGCTGACTAATCTTGGAGGGAGATATGCTTATATTCTGAATAACTTCCTCTTTCTCTTGGCTTTCTGATAGTTGAGTGAAAAGCTTCCTCGTATCCTGATGTTGGCGTACTATCAGATTAGCCAATAGAGTTATTGATGCTGGATTGTATCCAATTTTTGCATCACTGTCATACCCTCCTCTGCATTTTCCAGCTCTAGGACATTTGTTCTGTTCCTTTGGGGGTATTCATCCATCATTCGTATGTATTTACGATTTGGATGCATTTCATCGTTTCAGGACCCGATCATATTTACTCCCTTCGTATCATGCGACATCAAAAGGATGGTGTTGACATTTGGATGGTCAGGTTGTTGGACCACAACATCGCCGTTTTTGATCAAGTCTTGGATTTTATGCTTCAAAGACCAACAATCTTGTGTATCGTGTCCTGGAGATCCTGAATGGTAAGCACATCTCTTGCTAGGATTGTATCTTTTTCTTTTTAGATCCAGAGGTGGAGCCAGTTCGATAATCTTCTTGTGATCTATTAACATCACCAACATGTCTTCAAGGGAATCACCTAATAGAGTGAACACCCAATTTTTTGTTCTTTTAAATTTTCTCTTTCTGTCCTGGCATTGGTTGAATGTAGTTTGTTGTAATGACAAATTACCTTCCCTCTTCCAAATTGGAGGACTACGGTTGGATCTCCTAGATTTCCCCTACACAATGAGGGATACCTCTTCATCGCCTTTCCTGGGTATCCTCATGGGATCACTCGCATAGTTGCCAGAATGTATATGATCGGCGACTACTTTCAAGGCCGTGAGATCTTTAATCTTGCCTGCTTTCAAGCCCATCTCTGTCATTTCACCGTGTTTGATCATTTTTGAGAATGGCTTTCCTATTCCAGCTTGGATACTCTCATAATAAGGTGCCTTTTGAATGTCTATGAAAGTCATTACCATTTCAGTTTCTGTCATAGGTGGGCTAACTTGTGCTGCCATACGCCTCCATCTTTGAGCATATTCACGGAAAGACTCAGTACTCTGCTTTTTGACTTTAGTCACTTGGTATCGATCCGGTGCTATTTGTGACTGAAAACTATACTGATTTAGGAAGGCGTTGGCTAACTCTTCCCAGCTGTGAATTTTGGCATTGTCAAGTCGGGCATATCATATCTTAGCCTCTCCAATGAGACTCTTTTGAAAAAGCTGCATTCTGAGGCTTTCATTTTCAGCATAAGACCCTAGCTCGCCAATGTATACTTTCAAGTGCGTATAGGGATCGCCTGCCCCATTATACTTTTCAAATTCTGGGACTTGGAATTTTTCAGGATATCTAGCCCCTGGGAATATGCAG
Organism: Panax stipuleanatus; assembly: GCA_020205555.1. Lineage (NCBI taxonomy): Eukaryota > Viridiplantae > Streptophyta > Magnoliopsida > Apiales > Araliaceae > Panax > Panax stipuleanatus. Next base: position 140,401,218 of record CM035117.1, read on the forward strand.
AGATCTAAATAGGTGACACTTCCAAGGTTTCTAGTCCCTTTGATTGAACGGATAGTTTCTTCTATTTGTCGGACTTTCCTTCTGATATCGCCAGTTTCCCGATCTTCCCTAAGATTTGTGATTTCAGGGGTTTTGTTGGTTCTTTGACTAGATCGAGGTTCAGGGATCTGCATTTCCCCTTTTTTGTCAGCACTTTGATTTTCACCTTGTGAGGAGGATTATGTTTGATTGAGCGTTGTCTGGCTCTGAGTGTTTTTACTTTGTTCTCTTAGAAGGATAGCCAACTTTGTTATTTGATTTTGAAGTCCCTCAAACTCCTTCTGAGATACGGAATTTGACTCGTGTTGGCTACTTTCAGCCATGTCGGTGGATAGGCTTTGTGCCTTTTTAGATTATGATCTAGTAACGAGACCACTCTTACCTACAAGACGAATAGGTAGTTTAGTTTTGATAGACACCAACCATATACATGTTATGCAATGTGTTATGTTTAGCGATTTTTTAAATCTTATCCTGCAAAATAGAGGTCAGTTGTTCTGATGACAGGATTTACAAGACATGGAATGTACATTTTCATTATGATATTTACATTGTGCCATTTACATTGGAATTGAAAACTTGACATTGAATTGAAAGAGGAAGGCATGAAGAAGCTTCCCATCGAATTTGGTTAATCAAGGGATGACCTATCTTAGGCTACTCTCGCGGCTTTTTCGGCATGAAGGTCCCCAGATCATCGCAATCTACTAGAGGGGAAATTAATCTAATTTTTCAACTGGAGCGAATTTGGGTGGTGCATTTGCATGAGCCCCCAGAGACTTAGTCTTCCCCACAGTCATTACTTATCATCGACGGGTTTTGCCTCCCGATGGAGGAATCACAACATACATTCACATACATCGCGTCTCACCGTTATGCATGTGATGATATTGGTGCGAAGCACTAATATGGGTGTGAAGCACTAAAAAGCAGAAAAGCATTCATTCACATTCATTCAATGTAAAGACGCAGCATTCACACATACGCAGTTTTGAAAGGTAATTTTATTTGAAAAGATTTGAAGGCGGCCTAAGCCCTCTACTATCCCCAGCAGAGTCGCCACCTGTCGACGTCGGGAAAAAATTCGCTGGTTGGGTCATAACCCGGATCTTTCTCTCTTCCTAAGTTATCTCTACCCTTACTCTTTTTATTTGTGAAAAAAGACTTTGAAGGATTTTTTAGGAAAAAGGCCAACATGTTTCATGTCGACGATTTAAACGTTTTACAGAGTTGTCAGTTGGTAGATTTTGAAATGGTTGTACCAACCCAACCGAGTTTTGTTTGAAAAGAGGCCCAATTGCTGGACACTGTTAAAACTTGATCTTTGAAACTGAAGTTTTGAGTTCGGGGGCTTGGTTAAGTGTGGGGAAGGTGTTAGGCACCCCACGACTCCCGTGTAAACACGGTACCGCATCTTTTCAATATTTCCCTTAAAAAACTAAAGTGTGTGTGTGTGAATGCTGTATGAAAATTGGGCCTATGTTTGATGGAAAACATGTCTATGCATCGTTGAACCTATATACAAAGGGTTTGATTTGATTTGCAAAAGTCTTTGATTTGATTTGTAAAAAGTGTTTGATTTGATTTTGCAAAAGCTTTTCTTTTTGATAAGATTTATTGAAATGATGTTTTGAAAGAAAGTTTTCAAACCCTTACGCTAACATAGGAATTGAAGCATATCGATACTTTAGTTTTATCTTTTTTTTCAGCCTTAAGGTACAATTTGAATGGTGATTGTCGGGCTGCGAAGCATCCTCGACCACAACATATATACAAGTGTCAGTCTCCTCATGGGCATGATAGCCATCGGAGGGACTCTGACACGACAAACCAGATTTTCACTATGTTGAGACCTTAAATCCGAATTACCGTTTTAAGGTCTTTAATATGTACATTTTTATAGAAAAACTGGTATGGTACATCTGTAAAGTGGAGTTAATCCATCGTGCGGATCAAATTCTGATCTATTTGATCATGAATCCCACGATTCCTAGGCTCACATAGGGAGGCCAATAAACCTGCCTAGCTCAAATTTATACAGAAATATATCCAAACGGTATAATGGCCAAGGATCCATCAGTAAATCCTGGCTAGCGCTAATCCAAAGCGTCTCGTTCCCACTAGATAGTGATCTAAGGGCCGCGAGGTTGCTTTTATAACTGAAATTAGAAAAAATGCTAGATTTAAATAAATCTCATCCATTCTAGCTTCTCGGTTCAGTCTGTACCAATTTTGAACCGTTTGAAAGCTAGAATTGGTGAGATTTAAATAAATCTAGTTCACCCGCAGATAAGTCAGTGTCGATTTATATAGAATGAATATTTAAAGCAATAATTGAATAAAAGCGAGTAAAGCAATATATATACAAAAGATGTAAAGGGCGATGGATTTTCACACCGGTGCCCGGACTGGAATTGAAATATATATATATATATATATATATATATACATATACATATATATATATATATATATATATATATATATATTTATAAAAGCTGTATAAAAGCCACGGAATGATCTAGGCTGGACAGAATTAAAATATATATATAGAAAAAAGTAAAAAGGGTGATGGGTTTTCACGCCTGTGTCCGGACTGAAATATAAATATATACAGAAACGTAGTCAACCAAGACTGGGAAGATAACCCAAAATGGTGAATGGTGCAAAAAGAGTAAAAAGGCCACAGAATGATCCAGGCCGAACTGAAATATAAATATATATATAGAGAGAGAGAGACAGAAAAGTAGTCAATCAAGACTGGAAAGATAACCCAGTGGTGGTGAAGGTTGCTTATATATGCATATTTATATATAAAAGCAGTAAATTACCGCGGATTTGACATCAGGGCTTTACAGAATTAGAAAGTTAGTATATATACAGTTAAATATATACAAAAAAAAGTCAAAACCGGACTAGGAAGATAACCCAGTCCGGCGAAGTTGCTAGTAACGAAGATGCAAGTATGTAAAAGCTGCCGGAAGCGATGAATCGTCAATCCGAGTTGTAGAAATGCCAGAAAATGAGTTTATGTATAAAAATATACCAAAACTTGACAAAAACGGCCATGGAACTGAGTTCCGGGCATATTTAAAAAACAAAAATTGATATGCAAATGTATAACAGTGCAAAGAAGTAGTATTGACTTGCTGATCATAAAAATACTCACAATGAATTGCTACACGGGCTTTTTGCCAAATCGTAGGCTTTAAACGTCCGAATCTACTAGTTATTTTTTGATATGTGGTAGTATGTGGGTATATCTACGTGTTAGAGTGAAAAAATTTGGGTTTGGAAGAAAAAAGTTTGGTCGAGAAACGGAACGGGCAAGGCTCCAAAACGATTTCTAACTTGAAAATGAGCTGCGGGTGCACTTCTATATGTAGACTAGGTGGAAGCAGCTCTATCTACGGCTGCCTTCACTCTACCTGCGGCTACACATGGCAGGTAGAGGTGGTGGGCCCTGTCGCCTCGAAGTACGTGCACTCGAGCAATACAAGGTCAGATTCAAAACTTCCTAACTTTTGATCGGAGCGTCCGTTTGAGGCGTGCTATATCTTTCCGGAAAGCCCTCACTTAGAGTGTTGCAATGACATATAATTTAATCCTTTTCAAGTCAAAAAAATGGGTTCATAACCGGTTCTTCTTTTCTCCACAGTTTATTCGTCGAGCTGTCTTGCGCTGTTTTCACTTGGGATCACCGTTATGGTTCTTTCTAACCTTAGTGGCATCAATTCGGCTTGATTTTGATTGAATCGGCTTCAAGTTGGAAAAATAACCAGTTTGCCCCTCCCAAGGTTTCCTTTAGTGCTGACATAGTTTTCGGTTGATTTCCCGGGGTTGCTTCCGAGGTTTGGCTCCCAGCCGATTCTATTTGTCCTTAGGGTAATCTTTGAGGCTGACTTGGTCTTCCCAAGGTTGACTCTGGGGATGATGTGATGCTTTGGGTTTATTTTTGAAGGTTGAATTGGCTTCCCAAGGTTATCTCTGGGGCTGAACTGGATCCCCCGGTTATGACTAGGGCTTAACTGTACCTCTCGGGTTGTGACCAAGGCTGAATTGATATCCCGGTATTAAGATCGGGGTTGAATTGATGGCCCAGTATTGAAACTGGGGTTGACCTGACGGCACGGTATTAAGATCGAGGTTGAACTGATGGCCCGCTATTTAGACCGGGGTTGAACTGATGGCCCGGTATTGAGACCGAAGTTGAACTGATGGTCCGGTATTGACACCAGAGTTCAACTGATGGCCCGGTATTGAGACTGGAGTTGAACTGATGGTCCAATATTGAGACCAGGGTTAAATTGATGGCCCGGTATTGGTGACCGGAGTTGAGTTGATATCCCAATATTGGTGTCGGGGCTGTGGTTGTCCCGGTATTGGTGTTCAGGGTTGAGTTGATATCCCAATATTGGTGACCAGGGTTGAGTTGACATCTCGATATTGATGATCGGGGCTGTGGTTGTCCTGGTATTGGTGACCGGGGGTGAGTTGATATCCCGATATTGGTGACCGGGGTTGAGTTGACGATTTTTCCCTCCTACAAGGTTAGTACCAGGAATGTAAAAAAAAATTGAGTGTCTACAGATGCTTCTCTTTATCATGTTTATGCAATACAATGTAATAAACATGATAAAGATTTACTAGACACTTGAAATATGACAGGATATTAATGATGCAAATCTCAATACAATAAATGTTAAAATGTTTTCGCAAATCGCATTTCGCACTTCACAAATCGTATATCGCATAGCAAATTGTATCGCCTCGCTTACCCTGACCTGTCATGGATGATGCCTGTGTTGGGGCTGATCTCAACGGTTGACTTTCACCAGTGCTGCTGATGTCCATGGTGGTGTTAATTCCAATGGTTTAATTTCCATCAGTGTTGTCGATGCTTGTTTGACGAGGATAAATTGAAATGTTTCCCATATTTCTGCTGGGGATGATGTCCTTTATAATAGCCTTTGTTGTTACTTTGGTTTTAAGACCAATGGTTTCCCCAAGCTATCGATACTATCAGGGGGCAGATTTTCTCTTGGATGATGCCGTTGTACATTTCTGAAGGCTCCTCTGATAGGGATATATCTCTTTTGCTGAGTTACCTCAGTGGGTGATCCTGATGCCTATCCTGATGATAACTTACACCGGTAGTTTGCAACAATGTCTACCCTAATGGTAGGGACAATGGTTGATCATTGGACTGTCATGATGCCTACTCGAACGGCAGCAAACTTTTTCATCGAGTTTGTGTATTTAATGTGCATGCATTTTTAACTCTACTGAGTATGTATGCCTACCTTCTTAATAGAGATGTGTGCTGATGTAGCGCTTATTGCACATGTGCAGACTAGACATGACATAATGATCTTAATTTATCCTAGGTTGATGCCTATGCTTAATTGAATTGATGTAGAACCATACCTCCCCATTTCTGAGGTGATTTAGAGTTTCTTTTCAGGCATGGATTTTGATAGGCTTAGCAGCTCTAACTCATGTATGACTTCTTTTGGCATGGCAGATTCAGATGTTCCCCTTTCATATGTCGTCTCTGGTGGGGATCTCGCAGAGGCTTCTTTTTTTTTTGGATCTGGATCTGGTGTCAGTCCCTCTGGGGTCCAGACACTGATGGCTTTATTAGGAGATATCCCGATATCTTTGCTAAAGTAGTGTTCCACGGCCTACATTATCGGATCCTTATTCGATGCTACGCTGGATTAACGCCAACGGTTTGATCATTGATTATGAAAAAGAGCGAGCTCTTTACTTTGCGAACCCTGCTGGATTAGATCTGGCTTGGCTGATGATTCGAGTGATGCTGACGTTCTGCAGGATGTAGCCCGTTCTTTCATTGCCCAGATTTGAATTTTGGTGTAGAGGCCTCGCTTTGTGAGGACTTGGAGCAGGTTAACATGTTTGATGATGTAGATTTTATTTTTCAGACCTTTTGTCATCGGGCATCTGTTTTTTTCGAGTTAAGGACTCTCTTGAGAATTTTTTCCTTTTTGTGGAGGGACAGATTATGTCGCCTTGATTTCTTTCAGAAATTTTTTCTTTTCTTTTGATGAGGAGCCTGGTCCCGCCGTAGATCCTTTCCATTTCTTGGAATCAAAAATGCCCCAGCCCTTTCGCAGGTTGTTACTGTAGGGATTTCGGCACATAAACGCAGCAGAAATTAAAAATTTTCGAAACCCTAAAACAGGATCCATGCGAAAACATATTAATTCAGAGGTTTAGATTTATTTTTATCGATTATCCAACCTTGAATGGAGACGATGGAAATTCTAGAAAAGCTTTGAATCTTCAACGCAATCCAAAGGAACTGCGTCTCTACAGTATCCACACGAACGCCCCACGAACTGTCACACGATCTGCAGCAAAGAGAACTGCAGTACTAGTCGCCAAGATCTGGATTTTGGAGCTTTTCTCTCTAGTCTCTTTAAGAGCGGCTAGGGTTTAGGTTTTTAATGAATACACCCTAAAACGTCTGATATCATATATATAGCAGTTTAAAAGGAATTAATCAAAAACCTAATCCAATTAGAAAAGTAAAATCCGAATATATATATATATATATATATATATATATATATTATATCTTAATTAAGTCTTACTTAATTAATATACATATATATACAAATTATCCTATTAATTTAAATTTGTAATTTTAAATACTATCAATCATATTGACATATTTAAATCCTTACAATTTAAATTAATTTCCTTTTAATTACGTTCTTAGTGTGTGACCCTATAGGTTATTATTATGTTGGCAATAATTTTAAAATCATATTATAAAATTATAAACAGTGAGCGGCATCTAGTAATGCATCACTGCTACCCAAATAATAATAAGATCGGTGATTCGATGCAACCTTTTCGTGACCAATATTTCAATGTAATTTAATCCTTTTAACCTTGACATCCTAGATTAAACTCGAGGCATGGAATGTGTCATACTCTTCATAATTTAATCTGAGTTTTCTTGATCAATGAGTAGACTATATGAAACAAATCACTTAATCCTGGCCATGCATTTCATAGTCATACTCATTCAAAAGGCCTATGAATATCACCCCTAATATATAGAAGGGTTAAATTCCATCTAGATCACTCATATTCCTCACACGATTCATGATGTACCCATAATCACCTTTATTGTCCACCCTATTAAAGGTGACATTTGATGCTATCAAAGTACATAAATTCCCGTGTAGTAATATAGTGATTTCAAGTCGGAGGATCATTACATTATTGTCACTATGAGAATTGCTTATGACACTCAGCATTATGCTCCATGTAGAATTCTCATGGTGGGTCTGTCCAGTACATTGTTCTCTAACATGTACCTATGCATTGACTCAATATCTCGTATATTTATGACCAATGAGATTTGGCCATCAGTCAATCCACATACTATTCTAAATGTATCATTGTTGTCCCATTAACAATGACACTCGTCTAGGGACATTTAAGAATAATGATACTAATTGTAATTATATGATCTCATGTTCAAGTCATATACTTGAAGCCATATAATTTGTATCACTATTCTAAGGACTTTTATTATGCTAACATTTATATAACGCAGTAAATAAAACCATAATAAAATAATTCATTTATTCAATCAAATATAATATCAAAAATTTTAAGCAATTACATCAAAAAATTGGCCTCTAGGGCATAAACTCTAACGGTTACTGGGGTTCATAGAAGAAACTTGCTTTGTTGACCACATCCAAAGTGAGCAATATCCTGCACATTTAGACGAATAACAAAATGTGCCCAAAATCTAGATGGCTCGGGCCGTCGGGATTAGTATGATCTTGTGAATGAGGCATTTGAAGTTTAGAGTTTATGAAAATGAATGCTTGTATTCAATGTGCTCTTATCTTATCGCTAAAGATCTTGAAAGGGAATATGCGAATGAATTTTTCCTAAGAAAATCAAAATTTTCATTTAACAAGTTATAAAATCGCAAGAAAACTTTTAAGCGTCCATGGTCATTTTTCATCAGTAGGATCAGATTCAAAAGTCTCATCTCCCTTTATCAGAGACACCTCATCTTTGCTCTAGACACTGTTCCACAACATTAACATCATATGACATGTGCACTATGAGTGACGCAACCCTTAGCAGGGGTTTCTCTTCTATGACCTTAGATGATCTCATTTTCATCTTACAATTTTTTTTTGCTTTCCTCGCTTAACTTTGTCTCATTTTCTTAGGCTATTCAGAGTTACCCATATAACGAGTTTTGGACCAATGACTCCTAAACTAGACGGTTTTAGGGCACTAGGTGTTAAGACACCCCTTTGGATTTACTGGCTCGAATAACAATGGCCACACTTCAAGACAAGTCAGGCGGTCTACTCTTTTTGATCTTCGCCTGAGCTTGCACAAGATTCATTTTCTTAGGCTCTAAATTACCCGTGTAGCGAGTATTGGGCCGGTGACTCCCAAACCAGACGGCTTTAGGGCACCAGGTGTAAAGACACCCCTCGAGCTTAATTACTCGAGTAACCTAGGCCACAATTCGGATCTGCTCAGGTTTTGCCTTCTTATTCTTGTAATGCTCATTTTCTTTGGCACTAAGTTACCCATGTAACGAGCGTTGGGCCGGTGGCTCCCAAACCAGATGGCTTTAGGGCACCAGGTCTAAAGACACCCTTCAGGCTTAATAATTTGAGTAACCTAGACCACGATTCGAGACATTACGCTGGCTACTAATTGTCATTTCGTGGTTGTCATTATTGATGACATCCTAATATACTCCAAAAGCCTCAAATATTTTTTCACCTAGAACGAACTCAATATGCGACAACGACGTTGGTTGTAGCTGTTGAAAGATTACGAAAAGTGAACGTGGTAGCTGACGCATTGAGTAGTAGATCGTATGCGGGAATGAGTGCAATGTTGTCAACACAAAGAACCATTTTGTATGACGTACAAAGGATGGAGATAGAGTTAAAGACTCCATGGAGGCACTTGATGATGTCAAATATATGGGTAAAACCAGCTTTAATTGATAATGTTAAAGATACTCAAGCTACAGACCCGGAGCTGATGAATATAAAGAAGAAGGTGCAAGAAGATGTTATTCCAGAAGTATGAATCGATGCAGAGGGAATACTTCGAGTCAAATCCAGACTTTGTGTTCTTAACGACTCTGATTTGAATTATAGAATTATGATGGAAGCACACAACACACCGTTCGCAATCTATCCTGGAAGTACCAAAATGTATCGTGATCTTCGACATACATTTTGGTGGAGCAATATGAAGAGAGAGATCGCGGAGTTTATCTCGAGGTGTTTAACGTGTAAACGTGTCAAGGTGGAGCATCAAGTGCTAAAAGGTCAGCTTGCAAAAAGCTATGGGCACCGATTTACGATTTATTGGTCCATTTGAAATCCTTGACTAAGTAGAAAATGTGGCCTATAGACTCGCCTTACCTCCAAGCATGTCTCATGTTCATAACGTTTTTCACATATCCGTGCTTCGTAAATATGTGAAAGACCCAAACCACTTTTTTGAGTTAGAACTAGACGAGATAGCCGAAGATTAAACGTACGAGGAGGTACCTGTCAAGATTTTGGATAAGAAGGAAAATGTCCTACGCTCAAAGATTATACCTCAAGTTAAAATTTTGTGTAGAAACCATGATATCGAGGAAATGACCTGGGAGTTAGAATCAGAAATAAAAGAGAGGTATCCTCACCTTTTCAAAATACCAAGTACGTACGTCAATTTCGAGGATGAAATTTTATAAGGAGGGGAGGTTGTAAGACCCCAACTTTTTATGAATAAAATTTAATTTCCTCTATATATTATTTTGAAATAGTAAGGGGTTGATTTGATAAATGTGATAAGTTATGGGTAATGTGCGCAAAGTTTACAAAATAAGCAAGTGGTATAAAATATTCATTGTTGTCGGAGAATATTCGTTTGGTCGTTGAATATTCTTGTTGTCGGGGAATATTCGTACGACGGCGTAGCTATTTGTGGGCCCTATAACGAAAAACTGTCAGATGAAGAAAACGACAAGAATTAGTTTTCTAAAAATAACGGCATAACGATTTTTGTTAAATTGTTGAAATACCCAGTGGTTAAAGTAAAGTAATACGCGTTGTTGCACAGTAGCACACAGTATTGCACAGTATTTTATATTATTGTTGTTTCAATAATTGTCACTGCACAGTATTTTATATTATCAAATCAATAATTCATATTATTTGAATAATAATATTAGATAGCATTATTGACAATGTCTAAGGAAGTTCTGTCTAGGAAAGAAGTTTGGTCACCTAATTGCGCGCCAATAAGAAGAAATCCTTATCGAAAAGCGCCCTCTTTTTTTTGGGAACGACCTGGTTGTCATTATTGTGATTCTGTAATATTATTTGTGAATAATAATTAATTATTCATAAAAATGATAAGAAAATATTTATTCAATGTGGATATAAATGAAGGAATTTTTAACAAAAGAGAGAATTATTGAAAGTTGATATTTTATCTTCTTCGATAAAATAATTCATTCAAATATATTATTATAATATTACATTATAAGTGTATAATGTGATAATATAATAATATAATAATGGTGATATTTTTACAATAAATTCACGATATATGAATAAAATGAGGAGAAAGAGAGCAAATTGGATCTGAATTGTTTTTGGTACTTTTGGTAACGAAAACATGTTACACATTTTGGTGGAGGATTTTTTCAAATTGAGTGGGCCCCACTTGTGTTGTAAATGCTGAAATTGGTTTTCCAAAATGGCGTGCGGATGATTTCGTCCGAAAAATTGTAGCCTGTAAGTTCATCTGTATTTAACTTTGGGTCATTTTTCGTTCGGAATTTGAAAAATCTTTCTTCTACAAAGTTGTAGAGGATTAAATTTTATATGCAATGGACATAAGGTTCGTATTTTTCAGATAAAAGGGCTATTTATTATGAATTATTGAAGTTCCTGAATATTGGGCTGAATTATTTTGTTACAAAAATTGTTTAAAACATATGTGGGCCCCACTCTTGCCTTTTTGTTGGCTATATGCTGGAGAAATTTTTTTCCAAGGATGGCAGGCGAGAAATTTCATCCGAATATTTTTTTTCTGCTTTGGTGTGCTAAGCATTTTCCTATAAATAGGGTGCTGAGTTAGAAATGAAAATCACACCAGAATCAGAAGTTTCTTTTTCTATAATATCGTGCGTGTTTTCGTGAGTATTTAGATACTTTAATAAACATTGTAAGTTTTCTTCAGCATTATATCCGTTATTCCAGTCAGAAGTACTATTCTATTGAGGTAAGGGATGTTATTCTTCTTGTAAGGGATATTATTTTTCTCATAAATGATGTTATTTCTTTCAATATAATTTTACCGAAATATTGGTATGAATTTTATTATGAAATTTTTACCTTTTTATGTCGGGATTACTATTCACGTATATGGCACTATTCACGTATATGGCACTATTCACGAATACGGTACTATTCACAAAAAAAATTAAATTTTCTTTTCTTTGTCTAAGTTGTCTATTATGGTTCCTATCTTTGATTGGATCCAAGTTTTGAACTTCATTCTTAAATTTTGCTCCACAATTGATTAATTATGGAGTATTCTTGAACTTGGATAAACTAAATTACGAATCTCTAGTCTTTGTCCTTTATCTTACTGGATTCGTTATTTATATTGTTTTCATCATCCTCAGTTCTAAATGGTGATATAACTGAATATCTTTGGCCTGTAGTGCAAAGATGAATGATTACTTGATGAATATCTTCGGCCTGTAGTGCGTAGTGCAAAGATGAATGATTACATGATGAATATCTTTGGCCTGTAGTGCAAAGATGGACAGGTGTTAAGATGAACATGACCACTGGTGATACAAATAAATATCTTTGGCCCGTAGTGCAAAGATGAATATTGATTTGAGATATATATTGATTGATGTTACAGGGATAAAATATTGATGATGTACTTTTAAATCATAGAAGATAGTAGACATCATTTTCTACTTAACTCATCTAATGAATTGTTATTTTCGCTGCAGTTGTTGATCTAAATCTTGTTGTCCATAATATTTTATCTGATTTGTTTAAGAATAACGATAATTTATTCTTCATTATCTTAGTCATAATGTTCTTTACTGGGCTAGTTGAGCTCACCATTTTTTTCTATTGTCCTCTTCAGGAAATGAGAATGTCGCAGGGACTAGTCGGGGGACAAAGTGATGGTCCGAGTTAGAGCAGTAGTAGTCCTCACTATTTTTGTAAAATAGTGTGATAATAATTGTAATTATTGAGGACCGAATTTGAGCATTTATATTTCGTATTATATACGATATATATTGAAGCTCACAGCTTGTATGGTCGTATTTTGCACGACCGTATGATATACAAGATTGTATTTGGATTCTGTACCATGTATTTGGCGACTCAGAATGGGTTGGGTGGATTGAACCTATTCTAGAGCGTCACATTGTGAGCATGCTTATGTGGTCTAGTTATGTGTACATGAAAGCATGATATATAGTAAGTGAAGTAGTTTTGCATGCTTGGTTGGTTAACATGAGATTTTCAAAAGAAACCTTAAGAGTTTGAAAACTAGTTTTGTCAATAACTACGTTACAAGTATTCTAAAATTTGACCATCATGTTAGGGTGTGTTATGCCTATAGACATGATTGACATGAATTCCTAGCTAGTCATACGCATTGTAAACTAGTTGAGCATGGATTAGGATGAGTGTTAAAGAAGGTGGAACTTCATAACTTCAAATACATGACTAAACTAACGTGAGCATGTTTGACCTCATATCATATATATAACGGCTAAAACGTAAGATACTTTGTTAATTGAACACTTAAAGCCTTGATTAAATGAGAATGGATAACAAAATATGTTAAAGACAAGATGTAGGGTCGAAGTTAGTTATCAACATCTTTACATGTGTGTTCTGCATGATTCATCATATATGTGCAAATCGGGATGAGCTGGGATTCTGCAGGGGCAACCATTTCTTGGTTTGAACCAGGAGCAGCGCGGCTGCGCCACTCCTTAGTGCAAACCAAGCGCGGCCGCGCCAATCTGCAGAATGGACAAAGCCTGCTTAATTGAAATCTGAACTTGATGCATGCTTGTATGATTACCTTAATCTGCCATACATGTTTAGTAGTGTGTCCATAATACAAATGAACATGATGAACCATATGATGAATGGAAATTTTAAACTTCCAATTATTAAGTCAAGTAATGATTACAAAAGATATTATTTGGTTTCATAGTGTCCTACAAACTAATTTTGTGTTAAGTGTATGTAAGGTACGTAATGACGTACGTATAGGATCTTATGACTAAGTTAGAATCGTATGTGTATATTTAACTTACATATCAAGTATGAGTATTGAATATACATAACTAATAAATGTCCTATATACGTAACTATATTATAATAGGATTCGAAAAGCGTTGATAAGCTTTATATTGGTAAACTACGGATAAGGCAAGTTTCTTATCTTACACAACTTTGAATTTATGCAAGTTTCCTAACCCTACCCTTTATTGAGCATTACTTAAGCTTGTACTGTTATTGGTTGTACAAGTAAACAATTGAAAGTATGATTCTTGTCTTATGACATAATGCTTCATAGTTAAGATAGAGTTGTTTATATTCTTCAAACTTTGATTTCGAGTATTGAATTTATAATTATTCTTATATACATTGAAAAAGCGGTCTATGCCATTTGATTCGGCTAGACCTAAATCATAATTTGAAAGCGATCCAAACCAATTTATTGGTGCGAAATCTTGTATTGACTGAGATGAACAACCTTATTTGAAGGGGAAAACTTTATATTGTTGGGAGACCGACGTGCGCACTTGAGTACGATTAAACGATATGCATAACGTATGGTACTTTAGGCTGATCACCTGTTGTACTTATTTTATTGGATTATCAGCATATTATTGTTAATTCTAGTAGAAGTTCATAGTCCTTAGTGTCTGCTCAGTATTCATTATTTTGAAATCTTGGAATGTTTAAGTGTTGAATCTTATTGATATCTTTCTGTCCTTAGCGACTGCTATTGAGAATTTTTGATAGTTCTGTTATTCTTGAACTATCCTTTATTGTCCTACCCTTGGGAATTGAAAACTATATTGTCCCCTTATTGCTATATTACTTGCTGAGCAAATTTGTTGCTCATTCTTGCTTTTCTCTAAAAACATTTCAGTTAAGACAGAGCAAGGCGGACCCTCGGGCACTGATAAGGGCAAAGGAAAGGCTACGGAGTAACTTGTTATTTATGTAGAACTTTTCTGTTGGTTGTATTAAGATTCTATTCTATTATGTATTAATTAAGATTATGTATGCTTAAGCTATGTTTAAGATGTAAGAGATGTTTATGTTACGAAACCTTGGGACATGAATGGTTATATTAAATAAATGTAATCTATTCATATGTGTTATTCCGTTGCGCGAGATATTATTATTTAGAACGTGATGAACCAAATTCAAGACTGTGGCGGTTTGAATTCGGGGGCGTCATAGGTTGGTATCAGAGCCGTAGTTATAAGCCTTAGGAGCGAGAGTCCTTAGATTATAACTTAGGAGAACTTAGAAGATAGAAAGGAATTAGACTCATGTAGAGTTCTCTTAGAGAGACTTAGTGTGTTATGGAATAGAATTTCATTCTATACAATGAACTTATGTTTTATTTAACATTCTAATGGAGTTTGTTGTTTGTTGTCTTGTGTTTGTGGTTGTGGTTGTAGGATGACTGACATGGGAGGACCTAGTAGAGTGGCAGAGGAGGAGCCCCGAGATATACATGTTGTATATGAGGCACCTCTAGAGGCTGTGCCTGTACAGACAGTTTTATCTTCTGAGTTTGACGACGAGGACGAGATTGAAGTAGAGTCTAATCGAGAGGATGAGCTTATAGAGGATGAGCCGATGGAGGATGAGCCCATGGAGGACTCTGATGAGGCTACTATAGAGGAGCAAATGCTAGGAGCGTACGAGGAACGGATCCTAAAGTTAGACTGCAAAGTTCAGGAGCTGGAAGCTGAAGCTCAGGAGAGGGTGTTCGAGTTCCAGAAGCTGAGGGATGAGGACCACCAGAGGAAGCTAGCGATGCAGGAGGTGGAAGTAGAGATTGCTTACCGTAGAGAGGCAGGGATCCAGATGGGAACTTTGTTCCACGGGTTGGTATCTAGGAATGTGGATTTAGCAGGAAAGCTGGAAGAGATAGAGCAGAGAGAGTTAAGCGAGAAGACGGAGAAGGAGGCTCTCCGTACTCAGGTACAGTTGGAGGTGATGGATAGGATCCACTTCGAAGAGAAGTGGGAAGCAGCTAATGAGAGAGCAGACAACCTAGAAGATGAGGTGAGATGCAAAAGGAGGAAGATGAACAAGATGGGTTACGTGTTTTGCTCAGCTATTGAGAGGGTAATCGTTGGTGTATACCAGTACCCGGTAGAGCAGGGACAGACCCGACATACTATAAGCAGAGAGCTGATGGCGTACATAGCACAGATCAAGTACAAGAGCGCTGTGGAGCGGGGAATGTTGGGATGAGATCCCTTAGTTAGTCTATTAGTAGCATTAGTAGTTACTTTATGTGATGTATATAGTGATGTAATCCTAATCTTTTGTGTAAGATATGGGATAGTTGTAAACCCCAAGTAGGCATATGTTAGAGGGGTAGTATGTTAGTATTTTCCCCATCTTTTGTGATAATAGGGGATATGTGTTGACATTTATAGAAGTATGCTAGGGATGATCATATGATGTAATGATTTGGCATATGAATATAAATGATCTTATTTCAGAAACGTGTTATAAATTCTATTCTTTTTAGCATTAAAAAAATACTTAAGTAATATAATTGAATAATAAAAGTGAAAATTTTGTGATGCAGAAAATGCCGCCCAGACGTAGATTAACTGCACCTGAGGAATCAGTGAACAATGAGAGAGAGTAAGTAGACCCGATCCAGAAGTTAGTGGATTTGTTAGGAGAGGCTCTTAGGGGAAGGAACAACAAACCAGTTCGCCCCAATCCTCAAGCAGCCCCAGTTACAAATTTCAAAGACTTTAGGAGCGTAGGACCTCCAGAGTTTGAAGGTACTACCGATCCAATCACTGTGCAAACATGGATCAAGGAGATTGAGAAGGCCTTCACTATCGCTCGTGTGGGTGAAGACTAGAAGATGGTATTTGCTAAGTATATGATGAGGGGCGAAGCAAACTACTGGTGGGAGGCGAATCAGCAAAGGGCAGAAGAAGGGATAATAGCATGGGAGAGATTCAAGATGTTGTTTTTCGAGAACTACTTCCCGAAAAGCATGAAGAACAGAATGAAGGTTAATTTTTTAGAACTGAAGCAGGGTGATATGACGGTGGCGCAGTACGCGGCTAAGTTCAATGAACTAGCGCGATTTGCAGAACACCAGGTAGAGGATGAAGAGAGGAAGGCTAGACGTTCTGAGCAAGGATTGAAGACTTGGTTGTTTAATATGGTGTCAGTTCTTCAGATTGATTCCTTTGCGACATTACTGGAGAAGGAGATCATTGCGGAAGGTGGCAGTAAAGCTTTAAGTCTGCATAACAAAGAAAAGAAGGGTAAAAATATGGGAGGAGAAAGCCGTGGAGGAGGAAGCAGTAGCGGGGGAAGTAACTTAGGAAAGAGAAAGTGGGAGAATAATAAGAAAACAACAACAAAAATAATCAGTCGGGAAATTTTTGTGGAGATTTTAAGAAGAGGGCTGAGGGATACCCGAAGTGTGGGAAAAATCATCAGGGCGAGTACTGGAAGGGGGGCAGTACTTGCTACAATTGTGGCCAGGAGGGACACATTTTGCCCAACTGCCCGAAGCCAAAGAAGATCTAAGGGTGTTTCACTTGCGGCTCAACTGAGCACCGGATCAAGGATTGCCCGAAGAAGGGAAGTGGCGGAGGAAGTGGCCAACCAGGGGGAGGCAGCAAGTTAATGATTGGTAGACCGACATAATCCAACCGCCCAACCGCAAGGACCTTTAACATGACCGTCCAGGACGCAGTAGCTGTGAAGGACGTGATGTCAGGTATTATCCCAATCAATGATATAAATGCATATGTATTATTTAATTCGGGTGCCACCTGTTCTTTTGTATCTGAAGAATTTTCTAGTCAACTAAATTTACCCAGAGAACGATTAGGAAATCCTTTAATCATAGAAGTTGCAAATAAGGAAGTGATCCCTGTAGAATTCATATACCGAAATTGTCGCTTAAACATTAGAGATCATGAACTGAGCGTAGACTTTATTCCGATTAGATTGGGAGAATTTGACATGATATTGGGAATGGATTGGTTGTATAACCATGCTACGATAATTGATTGTCAGAATAAAAGTGTGAACCTTCAGACTCCGAATAAGTCTAAGGTAGTGTTTTATGGTAGCTCATCGCTTAAGCAATCGTGTTGTCTTACGATAATGCAAGCCACGAAATTATTAAGGAAAGGATGTGTAGGTTATTTAGCTTACATCATAGATACTCGGAAAAAGGGAGTAGAAATTAATGATATATCCGTAGTGAGAGAATTCCAAGATGTATTTTCGGATGATCTGCCTGGTCTTCCGCCAGACAGAGAAATCGAATTCGTAATAGACTTGTACCGGGAACAGCACCGATTTTGAATGCTCCATATCATATGGTGCTAGTAGAAATGAAAGAACTAATAATACAACTGCAAGAGTTATTAGATAAAGGTTACATACGGCCGAGTGTGTCTCATTGGGGAGCACCAATGTTGTTTGTTAAAAAGAAGGACGGATCAATGAGGCTCTGTATCGATTATCGAGAAGTGAACAGGGTAACGATCAAGCATAGATATCCACTACCAAGGATAGACGACCTTTGTGATCAACTGAAGGGAGCGAAGTGTTTCTTGAAGATATACCTACGGACAGGTTATGACCAACTAAAGTTACGGGAAGAAGACATACCAAAGACTGCATTTCGAACCCGTTATGGACACTACGAGTTTTTGGTAATGTCATTCGGATTGACTAATGCTCCGGAAGCATTCATGGACTTAATGAACCGAGTCTTCAAGCCATACTTGGATCAGTTCGTGGTAGTTTTCATCGACGACATCTTGATCTACTCGAAGACGAAAGAAGAGCACACCGAACATCTGAAAATTATTTTGGAGGCGCTAAGGAAGGAGAAGATGTATGCGAAGTTTTCTAAGTGTGAATTTTGGATGGAGAAGGTTCAATTCTTAGGACACGTGGTGGATAAGAATGGAATCTCAGTAGACCCGGCCAAGGTAGCGGCAGTGAGTAGTTAGGAGAAGCAGAAAACACCAACAGAGATAAGGAGTTTCTTAGGGTTAGCTGGGTACTATCGAAGATTTATCCAAGATTTTTCTAAGATAGCAACCCCGTTGACCAATCTGACGAGGAAGACGGTAAAGTTTGTATGGACGAAAAAATGCGAAGAAAGTTTTTAGGAGTTAAAGAAAAGATTAAGCGAGGCGCCTGTGTTGTCACTACCAGACGATGCGGGAGGTTTCGTGGTGTATAGTGATGCATCGCACAAGGGACTTGGCTGTGTGCTCATGCAACATGTCAAGGTCATTGCGTATGCATTACAACAATTAAAAGATTACGCAAAATGATACCCTACCCTACTCACGACTTAGAGTTAGCGGCAGTAGTTTTTACGTTAAAGATTTGGAGACATTATTTGTACGGAGAAAAATGTGAGATATACACGGACCACAAGTGTCTGAAATATATCTTCACACAGAAGGAGTTGAACATACGTCAGAGGAGGTGGTTAAAATTAATCAAGGATTATGACTGTGATGTTCTTTATCACCCGAGAAAGGTAAACGTAGTTGCTGACGCTTTGAGCAGGAAAGGAAGGGAGAAATTATTTCACTTGACGACTCAGGAAGAGTTAATAAGAGAAATGGAGAAGTTGGAAATAGAGGTAAAGGGAGCCGAGAGGTCTGAGAAAAAGTTATTTGTAATGGAAGCTCGTCCAACCTTGTTGGATAGAGTGAAGGAATCATAAGAAAAGGATGAAGAGTGCGAGAAAATCAGATAGAGGATCGCAGAGAATGAAGAGGAAAGATTCAGAATGGATAAAGACGGTATCTTGAGATTTGAAGGGAGAGTGTGGGTGCCATTGGTAGCCGAATTGAGAGAAGAAATTTTGCACGAGTCACACAATACGACGTATTCCGTTCATCCGGAAGGCACAAAAATGTACCAAGATTTGTGGCAACATTTTTGGTGGCCTAATTTAAAACTAGAAGTCGCAGAGTGCGTTAGTAGATGTCTTACGTGCCAACACGTCAAATCCGAGCACCAGAGGCCGAGTGGTTTACTTCAACCGTTGGAAATACCAGAGTGGAAATGGGAGCACATTACGATGGACTTCGTAGTGGAACTTCCAGTCACGTAGAAAGGTTATGATGCCATTTGGGTTATCGTGGATCGACTAATGAAGACCGCACATTTTCTACCAATCAAGATCCGATATAGTTTGAATCAGTTAACGAGTCTGTATGTAAAGGAGATTGTTTCACGACATGGAGTGCTGGTGTCAATTGTCTCTGATCGAGATCCGCGCTTCACGTCAAACTTCTGGCAAAGCTTGTAAGAAAGGATGGGAACACAGTTGAGGTTGAGTACCGCTTATCATCCTCAAACAGACAAACAGAGTGAGCGAACAATACAAACGCTGGAAGATATGCTTAGGACTTGCGTGATGGATTTTAATGGAAATCGAGACGACCACCTACCCTTAGTGGAATTTGCATATAACAATAGTTATCATGAGAGTATCGGCATGCCACCGTAAGAAGCTCTTTACGGGAGAAAGTGCAGAACGCCGTTATGTTGGGAATAAGTCAGAGAACGTCGAATGTTAGGGCCAGAATTAGTACAACAAACCGCAGACGTGGTGACAGTGATAAGAGCCAGGCTGGTAGCAGCTCAAGATCGCCAGAAAAAGTACGCAGACTTGCATCGACAAGACCGGGACTTTAAAGTCAGTAGTTTTGTTTTCTTGAAAGTATCTCCTTTGAAAGAAAAAATACGATTCGACAAGAAGGGAAAATTGAGTCCGAGATTCATAGGACCGTTCGAGATATTAAAGCGAGTGGGCGAAATGGCATACAAAGTAGCATTACCACATGAGTTGGAGCACATCCACAACGCGTTTTATATCTCCGTGTTGCGTCCGTACAAGGCCGACTACAAGCACGTGATTTCTTATGAGCCCATTCAAGTAGAGAAGAACCTGGCGTATAAAGAAATTCCTGTCCGAATTTTAGATAGGAAAGAACAGATATTACGAAATAAAGTTATATCTTTTGTAAAAGTATTTTGGCGAAACCACGATGCCGAGGAGGCTACGTGAGAATTAGAAGATAGGATGATGAGGGACTATCCCCATCTTTTTGTGTAACCTTGTACCAATTTCGAGGACAAAATTTTTATAAGGGGGGAGGATGTTATACCCGAGAATTTCATGAATAAATATTAATTTTGATATTAATAAGAAAATGAATATTTATTTGAATATAAATGTTTATGTGCTATGAGATAAGTAATTCAATTAATTCAGATTGACTTCATAATAATTGAGAAAAATATGAAGTTTATGATAAGCTCGAAGAATGCCTTGTGTGGCACGAGAATGAGAATTATGATGATTTAATTAATTAAAGAATGAATTAATAAGTGGATGATTAATTAATAATATATTGTTAATTAACGGTTATTATGAGTAATAGCATATTAATGAATAAACAATTAATTAATATTATAAGGTTAATATTTATTCAATTAATTGTTAAGTGTAACGATAGGTAATCACATATTATATAGTAACTACATCTATATAATATAAAGTATAGTGTGACATTGTGATGTGACTATGTAATATAGAAACTATATAGTAAAAGGAAGTAAGTCACATAAATTTCATAAATGGACCCATGTGAATGCATGTTATGCGTACATTGTGCAATGTTGAATCAAACAATGTTATATAAAGTGTAATGTGACACTTTAGTGAGACTATATAATATGGAAACTATATAGTAAGATTAATGAATGGTATAAACTACACAAATGATGTTTATGTGACCATGTGTTATGTGTAGTGCATTAGTGTGTACTTTATGGAATATTAAATTAGACTATATAAATAATTGATATTAATAATTATTTCAATAAGTAAAATAATTGAAATAATAAGATTTATGATAATATGGTATGTCATTACCTAATTAAATCATAATTTGGCATTATCAAAATGTACATGGATTATATATTGATGTGTACACAAATACCCTAATTTGCTACTATGTAATATTGTTATATCATTAGAATCCATGTATACACCCAAATGAATGTAAAACATATATATATATATGTGTGTGTGTGTGTGTGTGTGTGTGTGTGTGTGTGTGTGTGTGCCTAGGTGTATTAGCCTAAGTATTCATGTATGTATAATATATGTATGTGTAATAAAACGTTAAGTTGTAACATTACTTCAATTGCCAAATGCTGAGAATTAGTTTGTCCCTCAAAGAGTGTCTCATTTATTCTCTTCACGTGTACACTCAATAGCCTAAGCCTAGCCATTTCTTATAAATCAAACTCAGCAATATAGAGATCATGATGAGGGGGAGTGGGTTGATGGAGTTGCCAACACTATTGCACCAACTATCTAATGTCCATTGTATTCTCCTTCATTCCAATAGTTTAATTCATGGTGCAAAGCAATTGTATGGATATTCATTCTTCTATAAATAGCAAGCTCCTCTCCTCATTTGTTTTTGCTGAGATTATTGCTAAGTTGGTAGAGAGTGTATTAAGGGAGAGTAATCTGAAGTAAAAGGAAACTCTGTCCATTTGAAAGCTTAAGAGGTATAACACTTGTTCATACTTTAAAATTTGCAATTATTAATTCATAGGAAAGTTTATGAATTCTTGTTAATGGGATATGTAAGATGATGTTAGTAGAGTCTATACATTTGTTATATGTGCAATATAGTAGTAATCCAATATAATTCAAGAAGGATTTCTGAATTGGGTTGGAAGCTCTGCTATTGTAGAAGCTCTCCAGGCTGGAACTGAAGTGGCGCGCCCGCGCCACTCCCAAGTACAAACAGGGCGTAGCCGCGCCCTTATGCAGAATCAAAAAATGATTTTTTGTGGGTTCTAAGATGTGGAGCGTGCTAGTATAATGTCATTGAGCCTATATAAGTCATTGACATGCTATTTTAAGGGACCTTGCATATAACCACTTACCATAGCTTGGTTTCCAAAGGGAACTTGAGTTTTCAAAGTGCAAACTCAATGAGCCATATATACTTTAAATTCTGAACTTGAAAACATGATTATATGATCTGATTACATATGTACATAAGCATGAAATCATGATATAAACTATGTGGACTTACCTTGCATGCTTGAATAGTTTTGATGACCTACTAATTGAAACTTAGAGTTTCAAATACGAACTTGTAAACTATATACACTTTGAATTAGGAACTTGTGAGCATGCTTATGTGGTCTAGTTATGTGTACATGAAAGCATGATGTATAGTAAGTGAAGTAGCTTTGCATGCTTAGTTGGTTAACATGAGATTTTCAAAAGACACCTTAAGAGTTTGAAAACTAGTTTTGTCAATATCTACGTTACAAGTATTCTGAAATTTTACCATCATGTTAGGGTGTGTTATGCCTATAGACATGATTGACATGAATGCCTAGCTAGTCATACGCATTGTAAACTAGTTGAGCATGGATTAGGACGAGTGTTAAAGAAGGTGAAACTTCATAACTTGAAATACATGACTAAACTAACGTGAGCATGTTTGACCTCATAGCATATATATAACGGCTAAAATGTAAGAGATTTTATTAATTGAACACTTAAAGCCTTGATTAAATGAGAATGGATAGCGAACTATGTTAAAGATAAGATGTAGGGTCGAACTTAGTTATCAACATCTTGACATGTGTGTTTTGCATGATTCATCAGATATGTGCAAATCAGGATGAGCTGGGATTCTGCAGGGGCAGCCATTTCTTGGTTTGAACCAGGAGCAACGCGACCGCTCCACTCCTTAGTGCAAACCAAGCGCGGCCGCGCCAATATGCAGAATGGACAAAGTCTGCTTAATTGAAATCAGCACTTGATGCATGCTTGTATGATTACCTTAATCTGCCATACATGTTTAGTAGTGTGTCCATAATACAAATGAACATGATGAACCATATGATGAATGGAAATTTTAAACTTTTAATTATTAAGTCAAGTAATGATTATGAAAGATATTATTTCGTTTCATAGTGTCCTACAAACTGATTTTGTGTTAAGTGTATGTAAGGTACGTAATGATGTACGTATAGGATCCTATGACTAAGTTAGAATCATATGTGTATATTTAACTTACATATCAAGTATGATTATTGAATATACATAACTAATAAATGTCCTATATACGTTATTATGTTATAATAGGATTCGAAAAGGGTTGATAAGCTTTATATTGGTAAACTACGCATAAGGCAAGTTTTCTATCTTACACAACTTTGAATTTGTGCAAGTTTCCTAACCCTACTCTTTATTGAGCATTACTTAAGCTTGTACTGTTATTGGTTGTACAAGTAAACAATTGAAAGTATGATTCTTGTCTTATGACATAATGCTTCATAGTTAAGATAGAGTTGTTTATATTCTTCGAACTTTGATTTCGAGTATTGAACTTATAATTGTTCTTATATACATTGAAAGAGCGGTCTATGCCATTTGATTCGGCTAAACCTAAATCATAATTTGAAAGTGATCCAAACCAATTGATTGGTGCGGAATCTTGTATTGACTGAGATGAACAACCTTCTTTGAAGGGGAAAACTTTATATTATCGGAAGACCGACGTGTGCACTTGAGTACGATTAAACGATATGCGTAACGTAGGGTACTTTAGGCTGATCACCTGTTGTACTTGTTTTATTGAATTATCAGCATATTACTGTTAATTCTAGTAGAAGTTCATAGTCCTTAGTGACTGCTCAGTATTCATTATTTTGAAATCTTGAAATGTTTAAGTGTTGAATCTTATTGATATATTTCTGTCTTTAGCGACTGCTATTGAGAATTTTTGATACTTCTGTTATTCTCAAACTATCCTTTATTATTGTACTCTTGGGAATTGAAAACTATATTGTCCCCTTATTGCTATATTACTTGCTGAGCAAACTTGTTGCTCATTCTTGCTTTTTCCTAAAAACATTTCAGTTAAAACAGAGCAAGGCGGACCCTCGGGCACTGTTAAAGGTAAGGGCAAGGCTACGGAGTAACTTGTTATTTATGTAGAACTTTTATGTTGATTGTAATAAGATTCTATTCTATTATGTATTAGTTAAGATTATGTATGCTTAAGCTATGTTTAAGATATAAGAGATGTTTAAGTTACGAAACCTTGGGACATGAATGCTTATATTAAATAAATGTAATCTATTCGTATGTGTTATTCCGTTGCGCGAGATATTATTATTTAGAACGTGACGAACTGAATTCGAGACTGTGGCGGTCCGAATTTGGGGGCATCACACTCGTTCCACCTTTCAAGGTCCCCATTGATGGAAGAATAAAAACCCTAGGAGATTTCACTAGTAAAGAAAATTGGGTCAAATTCTTCAGCATCAGAGGCACTGATGACTCCTTCGAGTGGTACGTCGAGTGGCCTCAGCTTCGTGGCCCCCTTCTCTCACAGCTTTCCGACAAGGAGACACCATCGCCACCACAGGACGCCTCCACTAGCTGCACCGCCACCACCGGAGCACAGATTTTGGTTCCCGACTATTGCAATTCCCCACTAGCCATGGTTCACGATTCATAAAAATCAAAATTGAAACCCTAGGCTTGAGGAGAGAGAATCCTGCTCGAATTATTTCTTTGGACAAAAATTATAATAAATTTATTTCAAACTAACAAAAGTTATAATAAATTTTAATAAAAGTTATTATAAATAAATTAAATTAATTAATTTTTTAGTACAAAATTAATAAATTATAAAAATTAATAAATTAAGTTAATATAAATTGAATTATAATAAATTGATTTAGTACAAAAGTTAATTCTTTGGACAATCTAACAATTAAGCTAGTTGTGCTTGGGTGGTCTCATGCCCAAAATTTTAAATTAGAGGTTCTAGGTTCAATTCTTGGAAACACCATGTTTTTAAGAATTAATTTTGAAAAAGTTCATGTCATCGGTGCCTGGTGCCATGTAGGCGGTCAACGCTCATGTGGCGCCCTGGGGCTCAAAATCTAAATTTTTTAATAGAAATAGACTCAATTTGCATTGACCAACAAAAGGGTGCTCAATACCCAAAAACCATTAAAATTCAGTGGTCGACTTTGCATTTTACCCCTTTAATATCTCATTTAAATTGTTACTTCCTCCATCAGTCTCATTTGTAAGTTAAAAAAAACACTAGAAAGACATTCCACAAAATAGTCCTTTTTTGATTGATGATAGTAAATAATGGAATAATATTTTTAAATACAAAACACAATTTCACTATTATTCATTACTATTAAACTAAACATTAATAATATATAAAAGAAATATGAAACAGAAAATATATATACATATATATAATATATATATATATATATATATATATATATATATATATATATATATATATATATATATATATATAGACACACCTAATATTTGCAAATTTTATAAATAAAATTATTTATGAAACGAAGGGAGTAATACAATACGAGATGAGAATGGTGTAGTCACTAGTCAGTAAAGGGCTCTCCTCGTATCTTGAGTACAAAGATTGGCAAAGACTTCTTTTACTTTGAAATTAGAGATTTTCTTTTAGTTATTATCCATTCTAAAATTAGAGATTTTTTGGTTTAAGCTAATAGTAGAAACTCGTAGCTTTTTTTTAACAGGTAAAGACTCGAAATGACTTAAGTATTTTGAAACTTATAGTTGAATCATGAATGTGGTATTTTAAAAATAAACTTGCCATCATTTTTTTAAAAATTGTAGAAAAACCAGATGCAGGAGAGAGTCCAATGGCAACTTTAGAATATTGAACTTTATCTTATTGACATTAATTGAGAATATTTCAACTGATTGATAGAGGACAAAATAGAGCTACTCTATCAAGAAGAAGAACATCACCGATCAGGTCTTCATTTAGTGGTTAAGACTGAAGTCTCAAGTTTATTAATTCTCGTATTTATTATAAAAGTTTAATTTTTCTTTACGTGAGGTTTGTGGATTTGTTTGTTTCTTCATTTTCTATGAGGTTTAATTGATTATTGATATTGTAATAGTGATGATGTACGTAAATATAAAATTATATTGTATTCTCCAAAATGAGGCTTCAAAAAAATTGAAGAATCAAGTTGATTTTCTAGTATAGAACCAACAATTCGGTAAAGCAATATTCTTATTCTTAATTAATTATGAATACTAAATTATTTAAGGAAAATAGTATATATTCCGAATGTTTACATCAATTTTTTGATTGTCAGTTACATAGATAAATATTAGTAATAATTTTTTTTAAAAAGATATATAATAAATAAGATTCTCTTATAATTTTTACTAACTTTATATATTAATAAATTTTGCAATTATAATTTGACCTAAAATTATGGCAGGACTTATTATTTAAACTCATGCGGGGTATTCATGCACATAAGGCACACTTGAAGTTTAATTAAATGCCAATGTACAATGAATATAAAAAGTAAAGTAGGTCATATATAATTCCTCCCACCCAAAATGAAAATTATATTCAAGCTAGTGACATTTTTTCTGAGCGTATTAAATTTGTCTATTTATAATAAAATAATAATAATAATAATATCATCAAAAATAATAATGTCAAAATCTTTTTTATAAAAAACATTTTTAGCATTTATAGAAGTCTTGAATAAAACACTCATTTTAGAGGGACGTGTTCCATCTGTTCTACAATTAGATATAGATTTTAAACTTTTTAAGTCAATTATAAATTTATTTTTATTTTTAAAAGCATTAAATGTACTAATTAGTACTCTGTCTATTCTATAATAATAATCGTTTAAGGTTCATGCACATATAGAAAGTCATTTAATATTATCCCTCTACGATTAAAATTTGTGTAAAATTTCATTACTACCCTTTTATGAGAATTTGAAAACTATATATCAATATAGGATAGAGAATATCTAGAAAAAATGAGAGATTATAGGGATAATATAGGAAAGAAAATAATTTATTCTCCTAAAAAATTACAAACGACTAGTAAATTGGTATAATTTTTTTCTAATTAAAAAGTATTACTATTATAGAATGGAGAGGGTAGTATTTTTTGTTTGATTTAAAATAATTGTAATTTTATTCTAAAATCAATTAAATTTTGTATCTCTTAGAACATATGAATAATTATATATATATGATAAATACATTTTTGTGTGTGTTGTAGGTTAGATATTAGGGGATGTGGGTGAAAAAGGATAGAAAGTGGAAAAATATTTGAATGGCCAGAAAAAGTGATAAGAGTCTTAATAAAGAAACCATTGGATATTCCTTGAAATATCCACCGGATTGGGGTGTCTTCAGCCCCATACTACTGCTAGTGCATTCCCACTTGATATCCCTTTCTTCTCCATTTGATGTAACCTTCCCATTTCCCTTCTCCATAGACTAGTTCTCTTTCTCTAGGCCTTTGGTTTCTTTTTTGTTTTCTTCTCCCCTTCTCTCTCTCCTACCTAGCATTTTTCTTTGGCTTAAATACACTTTGAAATCTTAAGTTATTTATTTATTTATTGTAAAACTTAAATCCCATATTTCAATCAATTTGAAGATATTGAATCTTAACAATTTTTATAATTAAAACCTTCCCACCACCGACGTATAATAATTGATCAGAGTAATGATATTTTGGATAATTTTATATATTCCTAAATATCTTAATTAGGAAGTGCATAAAATTGTAGACATGTAATTTGTCTATGATGAGGAAAAAATATTGGAGTTAATATAAACGATATATGCTCTTAAAAGACTAAACTATCTTTTCATTTTAAGTCGGGTTACTTATTCTGACAAAGAATGCTAAATTCAATTGTCAAAAAAATTATATATAGAAATTTAGGAACATTAAGGTTCAAAGTCTTACAATTAAAACATTAAAATTTAAATTCTAAAAAATACGAAAAACTTAAAGTTTTAAACCTTATTTAAGCATTTTTCCTTTTTTTTATTCTCTTTTCTTTCCCTTTGTCTTTCTTTTTATCTTTAGATTCTTTTCTTCTTTTCTTTGCATTACAATTCTTTGTCTAAATGCATATTGTCTTCACAAATCCTTGTCAGCCGCTAGGATTGTTCGTCGTATATGATATGGGTTCCTTTTTGATCTTCTCTTCTTTGCATTACAATTCTTTGTCTAAATGTATATATTGTCTTCACAAATCCTTGTCAGCCGCTAGGATTGTTCGCCCTATATGATATGGGTTCCTTTTTAGGTATCTGATACCACACATATATTTGCATAATTTCTTGCCTTTTTCCCCTTTTGGATGGTGATGGATTTACCAAGATGGCTTTTGTTAACACCCTTCAAGTGCATATACTTAAGCAACATATATACTTGATTATAAATTCCACTACTTTTTCTAGCTCAATGAATTATTTGATGAAAATGATTCAACAAATCTTGTCACAAAGCCAACTTTTATTGAAGTTGTAATTCGGACAATGGACATATATACCCTTTTCTTTTATTTTTTCCTCTCTTTTTTTATTTTTTTTGCATTATAGCTAGTGGTATGGAATATTGAATATAATAGAGCAGATTGTAGGATAATTCAGATATCAGTAAAGAAAAGTTGGAACTTTCGCCATAGTACGTTACATAAATTCTGAAAAATAATAAAGGAATTAATATTTTCACAAATAAAATTGAAAGTTTCACAAGCTCCTCTTCACATGAATAGTAAGTAGAGTTTCTCTTCATGTGAGAGTGTCTTGTAAAACTAATAATTCCACTTGTAGAAATATCAAATCTCAATAATAATTGTGCTGCCTGAATTGAATGGAAATTCAATACTCTATCTTTAAGATAGTATTCGCCCCCTATATGAATTACATAGTTATAACGAATTCGTCTCCCAACATAAGATAGGCCCATAAATTAATATGTATTAAATACTATGTGCAAAATAATATTTAATTCAAAACTATAATTTGAGAGAGAGAATGAAATAATAAACCCAAAATTTCTTAAAAGAATTATGGAACATTCATTTCTTGTGAAAAAATTCCATATGCAAATGAGAGTTTTCTAATGCTATTTATAGGATTCTAAACACTCTTTTGAAAAAGGTACATTTTTAATTTGAAAACATATGAACCAAACACACACCTTCTAAATGTCACACCAGTTCAAACTAGTAACCTAAATCGAACCATTACACCGATTCAATGTTACACCCGTTTAAACTAGTAATCACACCAGTTCAAATTAGTGACCAAAGTTGAACTATTGCACCGGTTCAATATTACACATGTTCAAACTAGTAATCACACATATACTATTGAACCAATGCATCTGTTTGTTATTAAAACAATATAATATATTTGTGACGCCCCCAGAATAGGTCCAGTCAACCCAACCCAACCCATTCTGAGTCGCCAAATACATGGTACAGAATTCAAATACAATCTTTTATAACATATGGTCGTGTAAAATACGACCACACAAACTATGAGCTTCAATAAAAATCGTATATAATACGAAATATAAACACTCAAATTCATTCTTTATTCATTACAATTATTGTCCCACTATTTTATAGAATAGTGAGGACTTCTACAGATCTAACTCTGATCATCACACTGTTCCCCGACAAGTTCCCGCGATATTCTCATTTCCTGAAGAGAACAATGGAAGAAAAGGGTGAGCTCAACTAGCACAGTAAAGAATATTATGACTAATATAATGGAAAATAAATTATCGTTAGTCTTCAACAAATCTGATAAAATATTATGGACAACAAGTTTTAGAACAACAACTGCAGCGAAAATAACAATTCATTAGAAGAGTTAAGTAGAGAATGAAGTCTACTATCTTCTATGATTTAAAAGTCTATCATCAATATTTTATTCCTGTAACATCAATCAATATACATCTCGAATCAAATATTCATCTTTGCACTACGGGCCAAAGATATTCATTTGTATCACCAGTTGGTCATGTTCATCTCAACACCTGTCCATCTTTGCACTACGGGCCAAAGATATTCATCAGGTAATCATTCATCTTTGCTCTACAAGCCAAAGATATTCAGTTATATCACCATTTAGGACTGAGGATGATGAAAAATAATATAAATAACGAATCCAGTGAGATAAAGGACAAAGGTTAGGGATTTGTAATTTAATTTATCCAAGTTCAAGAATACTCCATAATATTCAATTGTGAAGCAAAATTCAAGAATGAAGTTCAAAACATGGATACAATCAAAGATAGTAACCATAACAGACAACTTGGATAAATAAAAGAAAATTTAATTTTTATGTGAATAGTGTCGTATTCGTGAATAGTGTCGTATATGTGAATAGTCCGTATACGTGAATAGTAACCCCGACATAAAAAGGTAAAAATTTCATAATAAAATTCATACCAATATTCCAATGAAATGATACTAGATGAAACGCAAAATTCGAATTTTTTTTGATCATTTCAGGAACTATAGAAGCAATACTTACCGTAGTAAATTTTAATTTGGGTATATGAAATGAAATATTATCGCTTTCATAATATGGAATATGAAAAAAAAATATTCTTTATGAATATTGAAAGAAAGTAACATCATTTACGAGAAAAATAATATCATTTACCTTAACAAGAGAGTAATTTTAACTGAAATATAGGATATTATGTGGACGAAAACTTGCACCGTAATTCACACTCAAACTATCTAAATACTCACAAGAAATACGCTCGATATTATAGAGAGATTTTTTTTATTCTGGAATGATTTTCATTTCTAAATAAGCACCCTATTTATAGAAAAATGCCAAAACACCAGTACTGACAAAAACCTACTACCGGTGGCTATTACCTCTTTAAAAATTTGAACGCACCAACTCAGCATACCAACAAAGAATTGAATTTTCAGCATTATACTCCACAAAAAAACAAGAGTGGGGCCCACCCATGTTTTTAATAAAAACATTTATTCCGAAACTTTAATAATTCCTAATAAATAGCCCTTTTATCAGAAAAATACGAACCTTATGTCCATTTCATTTGAAATGTAATTCTCTACAACTTTGTAGAAGGAAGTATTTCCAAATTCCCAACGAAAGATAGCCGAAATCCATAAACGGATGATTTTCCACATCAAAAATACTGATAAAGACACCTCAGCACTAATTCCTTCTTTTATATCCACAAAAATAAATATTTCCTTATCATATAAATTAATAATTAATTATTCACAAATAATATTACAGAACTACAATATTGACAACTAGGTCGTTCCCAGGAAAGAGGGGGCCTTCCGATAAAGATTTCTCCTTATTGGCTCGCAATTACTTAATCCCTTTCCTAGACAGAACTTTATTAGACATTGCCAATAATGTTATCTAATAATATTATTCAAATAATATGAATTATTGATTTGATAATTTGAAATACTGTGTAATAACAATTATTGAATCAATAACATGCAATTATCATTGTAGCAATTATAAAATATTGAACAGTAATTACTGTAACAATTATTGAGTAGTGTCTTCTTACGTAAGAATCAATAATCAGAATTACTGTGCAATACCGTGTGCTACTGTGCAACACCGTGTATTACTGTACTTTAACCACCGGGTATTTCAACAGTTTAACGGTAACAGTTTTACCGTTATTTTATAAAAAGGTTATTTCTGTCGCTTTTTATATCCGACAGTTATTCCGTTGTGAGGCCCACAAATGGCTGCGCCGTCGTACGAATATTCTCCGATAACAAGAATATTCCACGACCAAATGAATATTCCCCGACAACAATGAATATTTTATTACCACTTGTTAACTTTGAAAAATTTGCACATTTCACCCATAACATATCACATTTATCAAATCAACACCTTACTATTTCAAAATAATATATAAAGAAATTTAAATCTTTATTTATAAAATTTGGGGTCTTACAACCTCCCCTCCTTATGAAATTTCATCTCAAAATTGATGACGTACCTGGTATGTCGAATAGGTGAGGATACCTCGCTTTCATTTCAGATTCCAACTCCCAGGTCATTTCCTCAATTTCATGGTTTCTCCATAAAACTTTGACTTGAGGTATAACCTTTGAGCGTAAGACATGTTCCTTCTTATCCAAGATCTTGACAGGTATCTTCTCGTGCGTTAAATCTTCAGTTATCTCGTCTAGTTCTAACTCAATAATGTAGTTTGGGTCTTTCACATATTTACGTAGCACGGATATATGAAAAATGTTATGAACACGAGACATACTTGGCGGTAAAGCGAGTCTATAGGCCACATTTCCTACTCGGTCAAGAATCTCAAATGGACCAATAAATCGTGGATTGAGCTTTCCTCTCTTTCCGAATCTCATAACTCCTTTCCATGGAGCAACACGTAACAATACATGATCTCCGACATTAAACTCCACGTCCATTCGATGAAGATCCGCATAACTCTTTTGTTGATCTTGTGCTGTTTGTATACGTTGCCGAATCATTTGAATCTTTTTCGTAGTCATACGTACTAACTCCGGTCCCAACAATGTTGCTTCACCCACCTCGTCCTAGCATACTGGAGAACGACATTTTCGTCCATATAACGCCTCGAATGGAGCCATGCCTATACTTGCCTGATAACTGTTGTTGTAGGAGAATTCCACCAATGGTAAGTACTTATCCCAACTTCCTTTGAAATCAAGAACACAAAGTCTCAATAGATCTTCAAGAGTTTGAATAGTCCTTTCTGATTGCCCGTCCGTTTGAGGATGATAAGCCTAATTGAATCATAAATCCGTGCCCATAGCTTTCTACAAATTGACCCAAAATCGTGAAGTAAATCTGGGGTCACGATTCGAAACTATGGATACTGGTATACCATGTAATCTCACAATCTCATTCACGTACATACGAGCAAGATGTTCAAGGGAATAAGTCTCCCGTATCGGAAAGAAATGGGCAGACTTGGTTAATCTATCGACAATAATCCAAATCGCATCTATGCCTTGAGAAACCTTGGAAAGACCCGTAACGAAATCCATGGTAATGTGTTCCCACTTCCACTTTGGAATCTCAAGTGGATGCAATGGACCCTTTGGCATTTGATGCTCCGCCTTGACATGTTGACACATTAAACACCTCGAGATGAACTCCGCGATCTCTCTTTTCATATTGCTCCACCAAAATGTATGTCGAAGATCACGATATATTTTGGTACTCCCAGGATGGATTGCAAACGGTGTGTTATGTGCCTCCATCATGATTCTATACTTTAAGTCAGAATCGTTAGGAATACAAAGTCTAGAGTTGACTCGAAGTATTCATTTTTCATCGATTCTTACTTCTGTAATAGCACCTTCTTGCACCTTTTTCTTCATCTTCATCAGCTCCGGGTCTGTAGCTTGAGCAGCTTTAACTTTATCAATCAAAGTTGGTTCTACGTGTATACTTGACATCATCATGTGGGTCCTCGGAGTCTTGAACACTATCTCCATCCTTTGTAAGTCACACAAAATGGGTCTTTGTGTTGACAGCATCGCACTCATTCCCGCATATGATCTTCTACTTAACGCGTCTACTACCACGTTCGCTTTTCCAGGATGGTATTGGATGGTATGGTCGTAATCTTTTAATAGCTAAAGCCAACGTCGTTGCCGCATGTTGAGTTCCTTCTGGGTGAAGAAATATTTAAGGCTCTTATGATCCGTATAGATCTCCACTTTCTCCCCATACAAGTAGTGTCTCCAGATCTTCAACGCAAAAACGACAGCTGCCAACTCTAGATCATGAGTAGGATAATTCCTCTCATATTCCTTGAGTTGTCGTGAGGCATAGACTATGACTTTCCCATGTTGCATGGGAACACATCCTAACCCTTTGCCCGAAGCATCGCTATAAATGACAAATCCATCCGAACCAGATGGTATCGTCAGAACAGGTGCCGAAATGAGTCTCCTCTTGAGCTCTTGGAAGCTCTTCTCGCATTCCTTATTCCATACGAATTTCGTATCTTTTCGGGTCAGCTGAGTTAATGGAGTAGCGATTCAAAAAAATTCTTCCACGAATCTCTGATAATAACTAGCTAAGCCCAGGAAGCTACGTACTTTGGTCACCAACTTTAGTTGTTCCCAACTTTGTATTGCTTCAATCTTCGTCGGGTCCACAGATACTCCACGTTTTGATCCTACGTGCCCAAGGAATGCTACCTCCTCAAGCCAGAACTCACATTTCTTCAACTTGGCATATAGCTTGTTTTCACGAAGCCTTTAAAGTACCAGCTTCAAGTGGTGTTCATGATCTTCACGGCTTTTAGAATAGATGAGGATGTCATCAATAAAACAACCATGAACTGATCCAAATATTCCTTGAATACATGGTTCATCATATCCATAAAAGCAGCAGGAGCATTAGTCAATCCAAAAGACATGACTAAGAATTCATAATGTCCGTATCGAGTTCTGAAAGCAGTCTTTGGAATATTCTCAGTTTTAATCTTTAACTGGTGATCTCCAAAACAAATATTGATCTTTGAAAAGAATTGTGCACCTTGAAAATGGTTGAACAGGTCATCAATACGAGGTAATGGATACCTATTCTTGATGGTGACATGGTTCAACTCCCGATAGTCAATACAAAGTCGTATACTCCCGTCTTTCTTCTTTACGAATAAAACAGGAGCGCCCCAAGGAGACGTACTAGGATGAATAAAATTGATGTCCAACAACTCCTGTAGTTGGACCTTTAACTCCTGAAGTTCAATAGGAGCCATTCAATATGGGGTTTTAGAAATGGGTTTTGTACCGGGTTCAAGGTCAATAAAGAATTCAACTTCACGTTCTGGGGGTAGACCGGGAAGTTCTTCGGGAAATACATCAGAAAACTCATTAACAACAGAAATATCATTCAAACCTAACGTATTCTGGTTTAGATCAGTGACATGGGCTAAGAAAGCTTGACATCCGTTTTTCACTAAACGAATAGCTTTATGACTTGAAATGACATTGACTGATTTTATTGGTTCGGTAGTTTGGATTCGCACAACAGGTTGATTAGGAATATGAAAACTAATAACCTTACGAAAATAATCAATTTTGGCATGATAAGTGGTTAACCAGTCAATTCCTAAAATCACGTCAAATGCAAGTATTTTCAAAGATATAATATCAACAGGTAGGGTGAGGGTACCAATTTGAATCAAGCAAGATTTGTAAATCGTAGTTGTAACAAAGGTTTCTCCCAACGGAGTTTCAACAGATAAGTCAAAGTCTAATTTCTCAGGAGTCAAGTTCAAACGTTGAGCACAAGCAGGTGAAAAAAAAGAATGGGTAGCACCGGTATCTAACAAGGTGTAAACTACGCAAGAGTTTATGATTAGCTTACCCGTGATAACCTCATTTGGGTTCCTCGCTTGGTGGGCAGTCACGACAAACGCTCTTCCAGGAACCACCGACTTTGACTTGTCCGGAACTGCCTTAGGAATCACCACCCCCGCTGGACTTGGTTTCGCTACAGGACACACTCGAGCTATATGTCCTTCCTTTTTATAGTTATAGCACACCTTGGATTGCTGTGTGCAGTTGGGACTGATGTGTCCCTCTTGTCCGTATTTATAGCATACGACCAGCGGTCGTTCTCCTCCCCTTGAAACAGTTGATGTTGGTGTTGCTGTTGATGTTTTCACATTCTCATTGTTCTACATTCTCTTCTTAAAATCTCTCCTGACTCACTTCTTCTATTATCATGATCGCGATTACCACCGGAGTGGTTATCGCTTCTGTCATGATACTTTCTTCCCTGCTGGTTGTCATTGTTTTGATGACTGCTGCCACCGGTACGACCTTGGTTGTTGTCCCTTGGTTGAACATAATCATTATCTCGTTCTAATAACTGGGCCCTGTTCACTACATCAGAATATAGCAAAAATTTGTGAGAAATGATGTATTGACGATATTCTGGTTTCAAACCCCTCAGAAACATCCGCGTCATACGTTCCTTATTCTCCACCAAATGAGGTGCAAATCGGGATAACTCCGCGAACTTAGCCTCGTATTGGGACACCGTCATATTGTTCTGTTCTAGTCTGATAAACTCTACCTCTTTCATGTGACGAATACTTTTTGAAAAGTACTTGTCATTGAACAGTTTCTGGAACGCCTCCCAAGACATCTTGAGTGCGGCAGGCTGGGTACGCTTCACAGATTTCCACCAGTAATCTGCCTCTCCACGGAACATAAAGGTGGCGAATGGAACCTTCTGTTCCTCCGTGCATCCCAAGACATCAAATATCTTGGTAATTTGCTTAATCCAATTTTCTGCCTTGATTGGATCTGGCTTTCCCTCAAACTCTGGTGGTCCCAACTCTTTGAACTTCTTGGCAGTGACAAGCCGCTAGTTATTATTATTTCCACCTGTATTATGAACACGAGTCTCCCTCGTCTGGTTTTGTATGAACTGCAAAAAGCTTCTAAACATCCCATCGTTCATCGTTTGATCGGTGGTGTCGTTTCTAGAAGGAATATTGCCTTCTTGTTGCACGTTCTCCTGGTTGGTGATTAAAGGTGTCTCAACGGTCTCATTCACTTCATTGTTTAGATTTTCAGCTGCCATTCTCAAATACTGCCACAAAACAAGGGTTAATCAAACAAATTAACATATCACATATTAACCATATGTTCCAAACGACCAACTAAATAACAATTAAGCTTAGGTAGGACACACTAGCGAATGTTTTACTCGTCTCTCCCCTCCTAGTTCTATTACCAGATATCCGCTAGAGATCATATCCCTAATCTCTGATACCAACTGTGACGCCCCCAGAATAGGTCCAGTCAACCCAACCCATTCTGAGTCGCAAAATACATGGTACATAATTCAAATACAATCTTTTATAACATACGGTCGTGTAAAATACGACCGCACAAACTATGAGCTTCAATACAAATAGTATATAATACGAAATATAAACACTCAAATTCATTCCTTATTCATTATAATTATTGTCCCACTATTTTATAGAATAGTGAGGACTTCTACAGATCTAACTCTGATCATCACACTGTTTCCCGACTAGTCCCCGCGATATTCTCATTTCCTGAAGAGAACAATAGAAGAAAAGGGTGAGCTCAACTCGCCCAGTAAAGAATAATATGACTAAGATAATGGAAAATAAATTATCGTTAGTCTTCAACAAATCAGATAAAATATTATGGACAATAAGTTTTAGATCAACAACTATAGCGAAAATAATAATTCATTAGAAGAGTTAAGTAGAGAATGAAGTCTACTATCTTCTATGATTTAAAAGTCCATTATCAATATTTTATCCATGTAACATCAATCAATATACATCTCGAATCAAAAATTCATCTTCGCACTACGGGCCAAAGATATTCATTTTTATCACCAGTTGGTCATGTTCATCTCAACACCTGTCCATCTTTGCACTGCGGGCCAAAGATATTCATCAGGTAATCATTCATCTTTGCTCTACAGGCCAAAGATATTCAGTTATATCTCCATTTAGGACTGAGGATGATGAAAAATAATATAAATAACGAATCCAGTGAGATAAAGGACAAATGTTAAGAATTCGTAATTTAGTTTATCCAAGTTCAAGAATACTCCATAATATTCAATTGTGGAGCAAAATTCAAGAATGAAGTTCAAAACATGGATAAAATCAAAGATAATAACCATAACAGACAACTTGGACAAATAAAAGAAAAT
Organism: Panax stipuleanatus; assembly: GCA_020205555.1. Classification (NCBI taxonomy): domain Eukaryota; kingdom Viridiplantae; phylum Streptophyta; class Magnoliopsida; order Apiales; family Araliaceae; genus Panax; species Panax stipuleanatus. Next base: position 140,439,294 of record CM035117.1, read on the forward strand.
TTAATTTTTCTGTGAATAATGCCGTATTCGTAAATAGTGTCATATACGTGAATAGTGCCGTATACGTGAATAGTAACCCCGATATGAAAAGGTAAAATTTTATAATAAAATTCATACCAACATTCCAATGAAATGATACTAGATGAAACACAAAATTTGAAGAATTTTTGATCATTTCAGGAATTATAGAAGCAATACTTATTGTAGTAAGTTTTAATTTGGGTATATGAAATGAAATATTATCGCTTTCATAATATGGAATATGAAAAAAATAATATTTTTTATGAATCTTGAAAGAAAGTAACATTATTTACGAGAAAAATAATATCCTTTATCTTAACAGGAGAGTAGTTTTAACTGGAATATCGGATATTATGTGGACTAAAATTTGCACCGTAATCCACACTCAAACTATCTAAATACTCACAAAAAATACGCTCGATATTATAGAGAGAAAATTTTCTGACTCTGGTGTGATTTTTATTTCTAAATAAGCACCCTATTTATAGGAAAATGCCAGAACACCAGTCCTGACAAAACCTGTTACCAGTGGCTATTACCTCTTTGAAAATTTGAACGCACCAACTCAGCATACCAACAAAGAATTGAATTTTCAGCATTATACTTCACAAAAAAACAAGAGTGGGGCCCACCCATATTTTTAATAAAAATATTTGTTTCGAAACTTCAATAATTCATAATAAATAGTCCTTTTATCAGAAAAATATGAACCTTATGTCCATTTTATATGAAATTTAATTCTCTACAACTTTTTAGAAGAAAGTTTTTCCAAATTCCCAATGAAAAATGACCGAAATCCACAAACGGATGATTTTCTACACCAAAAATACTGATAAAGACACCTCAGCACTAATTCCTTCTTTTATATCCACAAAAATAAATATTTTCTTATCATATAAATCAATAATTAATTATTCACAAATAATATTACAGAACTACAATATTGACAATTAGGTCGTTCCTAGAAAAAAGGGAACCTTCCGATAAGGATTTATCCTTATTGGCGAGCAATTACCTAACCCCTTTCTTAGACAGAACTTTCTTAAACTTTGCCAATAATGCTATCTAATAATATTATTTAAATAATATGACTTATTGATTTGATAATTTAAAATACTGTGTAATGACAATTATTGAATCAATAACATGCAATTATCAATGTAGCAATTATAAAATATTGAACAGTAATTACTGTAACAATTATTGAGTAGTGTCTTCTTACGTAAGAATCAATAATCAGAATTACTGTGCAATACCGTGTGCTACTGTGCAACACCGTGTATTCCTGTACTTTAACCACCGGGTATTTCAACAGTTTAACGGTAACAGTTTTACCGTTATTTTATGAAAAGGTTATTTCTGTCGCTTTCTATATCCGACAGTTATTCTGTTTTGGGGCCCACAAATGGCTGCGCCGTCGTACGAATATTCCCCGATAATAAGAATATTCCACGACTAAATGAATATTCCCCGACAAAAATGAATATTTTCTTACCACTTGTTAACTTTGAAAATTTTGCATATTTCACCCACAACTTATCACATTTATCAAATCAACACCTTACTATTTCAAAATAATATATAAAAAAATTTAAATCTTTATTCATAAAATTTGGGGTCTTACAATATTTATTATATAACAAAAAAATTTGATAATATCCAACAATCTCCCCCCATTTTCAAAATCCTGTAACTAAATTTTGTCAACCTTCTCTCTCTTTAGGTATATCATACAAAATTAAGTAAGATGTGTCTTTCGACTTGAACATTTACATAGTCTATATCACAAAATATCAGAATTCTTAGTAGGGTTAGATTTGAACTATGAAATCTTAAAGTGATATCCTACTCAATAGACATATATTATACCCCTTATAGTTTAAGGAAACCCAACACATTTATGGCCTTGTGTTTACCTCTTGGGCTTCGTAAGTGACTTAGAAACAAACCTTACATCTCGCAAAAGTGGCTCCACTTCATTCACTTACATAGGTGAATCTAATCAGATGTACTTGCATGATGTGCATCTTCCTAACTGGACAGACATTCATTAAAGGTTTATCCTAACGTCTTTGTTCTCCATACAAATATACACTAACTTTGAGATGGTTTTGAAAAAAAATTTCTTCATACTTATCTAGTGTATAACTGGTTATTAGTATAAGTATCTTTCCATTAAACTAATATACTAGATGTTACTCTAGTATTTAGTTGGGTTCCACTTATAGGTTACCTCTCATTCAAAGGCTTTAAACTCATCTCCATGGAATGACTCCATAACAATCCTTGTCTAGGACTTTTGTATCCGGGATTCACCAAATTACTTTGGTTTTAACAAAGATAATGACTATATTACTTTATTACTATCGAGCGCTCATTCACATTATCATGTATTATACCGATATGCATTAACTTTCTTAACAAGTCACCACATTATCATAACTATCAATTAACTTATGCCATAGAGATATCTCTAGTACTAGACTCCTAAGTTAGTCACTTCCATTATAAGAATGGCAAAATGCAAACATCATTATTAATTATATTCCATAAAGTATCTTTGAAAATTAATTTAACATACACATAATTCAACCTCCTTGAATAGGGCCCTTAGTACAAGAACTTGGTCAAATTTACATTGACTCGAAATAACCCTAACACATTAGGCATCCCAAAATCATATTACAACTCAACTTGGACATCATGACACTTAGATAAGCTCTTTCCCCTCCTTCCGGCGTGCCCAGTGCTGCTCCTAGGCCAATTTGGGTGCGCCCCGCGCTAGAGGTGCAGAAAATCTGATGGTCTGGCGAGCCACGCGCCGGTCAATTTTCTGTTGTAACGTCCTTTGGTAAAACGGCCATAACTTTTGATCCGAAAATAGTTACGGGGCCGGCTACATATCAAATCAAAGATCTTGACGAGATCTACAATTTTTATTATTTAAGCATCGACAGATTCGAGTTGGCCATGGTCAAAATTGGGCTTTCAGTGGATATTATATAAATGACAAGCATGACAACACTGATCTTTGATCTCTGTTGATAAAAATGTCATAACATTTTCATTTGCACTCAGATTTGGATGATTCAAGATGTTTCAAAAAGCTAAGAAGTAGATCTACTATAAAATCAAAGTTTCAAGCCAAGAAAACGAATCCAACTTGGTGTTAAAAGCCCTTCAATCTTCCATTCTTACATTTGCTTGCATATTATACTCCGAAAGATGTTTGAATTGCTTTTCCTTGCTTCTTCATGTCAATGTCTACTCATAGCCTACTTTTTCCTTGATACTTCGTGCCTAGCTCGAACCGCTTAGCTCCAGTTTAACACCGTTTTAGCCAAATAGCTTCATTTTTCATATCTCTGTTCTACTTTTCCTTTTCCTACACAACATAAATTAAACACGTAATAAGGAACAAAAAATACCCGAAAACTCACAATTCATGAAACTAAGGATATTTAATTCATAGGTATAAAATCTACTCATCAAATACCCCCAAACTTGAATCGTTGCTTGTCCTCAAGCAAAACACTAAGAACAAAAATTAGAAAGATTTAATCTCTAGCAATGAACTACTCAAGCAATGAATCAATATGAATTTGAACAATGGCCTCAAAGGTTACACCAAAAGATAACCTAAAAAAAATTTCAAAACAATGCCATGTCTAAAATTTTAACAAACTCGTTAGTTTCACATCTACTCATGATCCTTTAAGTGCGTGTGTGCATCCAAATGTTCAATACTAGTCATGATTTTGATAAGATCATATAAACAAATACTCATAAAAGATTATCAAAATCAACTCTAAAAACCTACTTATCACATCAATCTCTGCCAATAAAGGTAAAACACAAATTTTTGAGGATCAAACGGATATTTAAACATTTAAGCACATATGAACCCTTCCCAAGTATTTTAAAAATACATTTTTTTCCTTTATTTCTTTTTTTCTCTTTTTAGTGAGTGCGTTTTACGCTTCATCTCACTTCCCATTAAACGAGTGCGTTTTACCCTCCATCTCGTTTCCTCTCACACGAGTGCATTTTACGCTCCATCTCATGCATGTGTTTATGGATGAGTGCATTTTACGTTCCATCTCGTTCCACCACTGATTCGATTATTCAACTCAGGAAGGTTCCAATTTTTCAAAAACACTCCAAGATTTCCCCCAAACTTATGTGAGTGCCTAATTTTCACTTTGAATGATGCTCAAATAAGATTTCTCAAGTTACCAATTTTTTTGTACCCCAACTAGCTAAATAGATGGATATGTGCATAGAAGTTCAAAAGATTCGCAAATAGTGTAAAAACCAACTAATAAGTGGAAATATAGACTAATCATGCTCATCAATTCTTTAAGAGTTAAAAACTCATTAACCACCTACTTTTCATTGACCAAATTCAATTTCCATCAAAACATTGCCCAAGTAATAAACAAACATAATAAATACCCCCAAAATTAAAATAGACATTGTCCAAAATGGCTAAGATATGAAAAAGTAAAGTAGAGGACTTCCCTAAAAATATAGCAATTTTCCTCCTCGTTTGCTAAGTCTGAATAATAGGCTAGGCACATTAGAATGAATCGGGCACCACACTTGAATCGGACTTGACTAACCTGTTAATAAAATAGAAACAAGTTTATTAAATCATAATAAATGCAAATTTATTAAATACTAAAAATTTAAATTTAAATTTAAACTTGGGTTGCCTCCCAATAAGAGCTTGTTTTAGAGTCGTCAGCCCGACTACTTCAATTTCCTCTATCCAATTCCCCTTCGAAAATTGAGGAACCCTCCATCCATCGATAGCACTATAACATTCAAGGGCTTCGCTTCAATAAGGGTCATTGTTTCAAGTTCACCTAGCTTATTACTTTAAGATAAAATCTCATTTATGAACTGCAAATAGCCAACTAGGCATTTTCTTCGTTGTGTCTGTGAATGGAATATTGAATTGTAGCTTCTTGAAAATAACTTGATCTTCATCCATCTTCTCATGGACCCTTATCTCATTCCACCATGGCTTCAAAGTTATACTGGCTCCCAAGTCACATAGAGCTCTACCTACGGAATGACTACAATTTATACACGAGTTTGCAATGTTATCTGTATCCTTGAGTTTTAGTGGAAGAGGCTCATGGAGCACTATCAAAATTAGCTTAACAACATTGGAACTAAAGGCTAGACCCTTTTCGGCCTCCTTTTTCTGCTCCCCACTTGTCTCCTTCTTTTCAGCATCCATGACTATTGGCTTGGGTACTCCATCAGTTTCAGGAACCATATTACTTGGCAATTCACCTTAAGGGTGATTGTTAATGGCATTTATCAACTCCCCAATCTGATTTTCTATATTTCTCAAAGTCACTTCATGACTATTTTTCCATCTCTCATTATCTTTTATGTACTTAATGAGAAGCTCTTCCAGTTCTGGTTTCTTATCCTATTGTGGGGGTGGTTGTTGGCAAGAGAAATTCAAATGATACTCCCAATCCTGTTGATAGTTGTTGGGATATGTATAATTGTTGGGATAGTCACCGAAGTGATGGCGCATTGTTGACTCGAAAGGTTTTCAGCACAATAATCACAAATCTCCGCTACACTTTGAATAGGTTGCACTGCTAAAGCATCAATCATCCTCGAAAATGTCTCCATCAGTGCTGACAACTCATCGAAACCATAAATCCTTGTCACGTTTGGCTGAGTCATTGGCTGAGTCATGCTGTAATTAGCCTCGTAAAGAAAAGAAGGAAAAAAAAATAAAACAAAAAACAAAATGTTTAAATAAACTAAATTGATAAAAACTAATCATGAAATAATTATTAGAACCGTTCCCCGGCAACGACATCAAAAACTTGTTGTCCGATTTATATAATGACAAATACGCGCAAGTATACACGGTCAATCAAGTAATAAAGAAGTAAGAAGAGTTTTGAACCCACATGGAACAGTTACTAACAATTAATATAATTACCAAGTTTTTATCAATTCAAATTCACTTAAACAGTCACACTAATTAATTTGTGAAAATTATTTTAAATAAAAAAAATAAAAACCAATTAACTAACAATAATTGATAACCAGATGATTAAAATATAGGAGTACGATTTCCCCAATTGCTTTGCAATAATCGCCTTACCATATTTTCACTTTTTTAATCCAATGAATTGCTAACTAAGATTGCCTATCAATTTACTAACATATTTCAATGATTAATAAAAATTCATATTTCAGTTATTATGCAACTTTCGTACGAGACACTTAAAACAGATTCATTAAGCACAAACTCCAAACACAAGTTACACATGGCACACAAGTACTTTCGTCTCATACACTATTATGTTATCCTTAACAAGAATTGACAAATTCATGCGTTCTTATATTCAGATCTAATGTAAGATTTTCTCTTTCAATTCCATCAAAGATATCAGATTAACTGCTAGCTAGACAATTAATAGATTAAGCACAAAATATAATAATCAACTCAATAAGATCAACAAGTGAAAATAATGATAATTAAATTATTGAATTGCAAAAGGTTCTATTGTACCCCTAATTGGAAAATTAGTTCATCATTATAATAAAGACAAGAAGATTAAAATTAAATAGCATCATAAGAACAGATAATGAAATTAAGAGAAGAAGAAAAACTCTGTCGAGGAATCTCCAATCACCAAGCTCTAATCTCTGCCTTGTGTGCTCTCCAATGCAAATCTCCAAGTCTCCAATACAAGTGGATCTCAATGAATATCAGTCAAAAGTTCCTAATCTATTCCTACTCCTACTCTAATCCTAACTTGTATTGTTCTCTCAGTTTTAAGTCTCCCAAATCCAAGTTAAAATCAAGTATTTATAATCCTAAGAGAAACCCTAACACATTGGGCATCCTAAAATCCTATTACAACTTAACTTGGACATCATGACACCCAAATAAGCTCTCTCCCCGCCTTTCGGCATGCCAAACACTACTCCTAGGCCAATTTGGACGCGCCCCGTGCTAGAGGTGCAGAAAATCTAATGGTCTGGCACGCCCCGCGCTGGTCTTAGTTCATTCCTGGAGCGCCACGCACCTGTTAATTTTTTGCTGCAACGTCCTTCGGTAAAATGACCATAACTTTTTATTCGGAAGAATTTACGGGGTCCGCTACCCACCAAATCGAAGATCTCGATGAGATCTACAACTTTCATTCTTTGAGCAGTGACAGATTCGGGTTTGACCATGGTCGAAATTGGGCTTCAAGAGAATATTATGTAACTGACAAACATGATAACTCTAATCTTTGATCTTTGTTGATAATAATGTCATAACTTTTTCATCTGCACTCCGATTTGGACGATTCAAGATGTTTCGGAAAGCTAAGAAGTAGATATACAATAAAATCCAAGTTTCAAGCCAAGAAAACGAATCCAACTTGGTTTTAAAAGACCTTCAATCTTTCCTTCTTGCATTTGCTTGCATATTATACTCCAAAAGATGTTCGGAGTGCTTTTCCTTACTTCTTCATGCCAATGTCTACTCATAGCCTAATTTTTCCTTGATTCGTCTTGCCTAGCTCGAATCGCTTGGTTCCAGTTTAACACTGTTTTAGTCAAGTAGCTTCATTTTTCATATCTTTGTTTTACTTTTCCTTTTCCTACACAATATCAATTAAACACGCAATAAGGAATGAAAAATACCCGAAAACTCATAATTCATCAAACTAAAGATATTTAATTCATAGGTGTAAAACCCACTCATCATTAAGGTTTGAGTGTGGGGGGAGGTTTAGGTAGGTATATGCTCTAGGTTTAGTATTTGATCCATTTCTAGGTTTAGTAGTTTATCCATTTTTGGTAACACTTTTGAAGAAAGAAATTGATGGCTTTGAAAATTTTTGAATTTTTTTGGCTTTGGTTTTATGATTCTATTTGACTAAGTTTTCAAAGGTTAAAGTTATAAATTGAAAATGAATGCTAAATGTCAGAATCTGTTTAATGTTTAATTGGTTGATAAATGATGAGAGTTAAGTCATGATCCATAGTAACTGATTTGAATTGAATTTGTGTTACATAAGTACTTTAATATGAGAAACATGTTTATTTGGCTTGTTATCTGTGGAGTTTTCTATGTGCACTGATTTAATGATTTAGAACTATTTAACTGCATATGTTTATTTCAAAACCGTGAAAAAAAATGATGAAAACTGATGAATGAAAAAAATTAAAAATATGTTTTAATGTTCATTACACGAAATAACTAGGTATCCAAGCCTCAGGAAGCATCGATATTCACGCTGAAAAGTGTGGTGGATAAAAGCAACTTGACTAGTCAACTTTTATGGCCTTTGTAACTTGAATAAGTAAACCCTAGAGGTGTCTCTACACCCAGCACCCTAAAACCATCTGGTTTAGGAGTCGTTGGTGGAAAGTTCGCTATATGGATAACTCTGAAAAGCCTAAGAAAAGAAGACATTGCACATGTTAAGCAAGGAAAGAATGTGAGCAAAGAATAAAAATGCATTCATCTGTGTTGGAGAAAAGGTTCTATGGAAAAAAATGAATAGCAGAGAAAATTTATTCTGAGTTCTGAGTCAGTGTGAACGGTTTTTATTCCATGATAACTGAGTTGAGTATGTGTGTAGATCATAGGAAAGTTACTTATGTGGATACGGTTTGATTATGAGAAGTTCAATGGTGAAGGATGAAGTTGTTGTTATACATTGATTGATGAGGTGTTAGTCGGATATTTGTCCGTTAGTGTTAATATTCATGATGTAAAACTTGATCCTTTTGAGAGTTTGCTTAAATAGAATTATTCTGAACATTAATAAAACTTTTATTTTGATTTACACGAGAATGTGTATTGGCTAAGTGTGAGGGGATTTGATAAGTACAAAATATTCATTGATTTTGATTTCTTTACATTTAGTTTTATTGCATGTTTCATGTGTACACGAGCTTATTAGGGTGTTTAATGATTTCAGGGTGAATTGAAGTTGAAATGATAAAGACGGAACGAATTGGAGTTGATACAATGAAAAAAGAAGAAGAATCAGGAAACAAGAAAACTCGCCCCAGCGAATCCAAACAAGGCCACGAATTCGCCCCGACGCGTTCCTCTCTGTCCAGAAAATCATTAATTCACCCCGACGAATTCAGACAAGCAAATGAATCCGCCCCAGGGAATACCTCTTTGTCTGAAATTAGACTAATCCGCCCCGGTGAGCTCAGCAATGCAGGTGAATTCACCCCTACGAATTCGTCTGGAAATCTGAGAAATTTTGGAAAGTTTTCAGGTAGATTTTGACAGACTACGATTGGATTTAGATTGCGATTTCTCAGAGGATTTGGAATTAGTTTTAGTACTATAAATACATGTAATTAGTCAGATAAATTAATTATATCTTCTACATTGGATTGCAAACTCTAGTTTTGGAGGATCAAAGGCATGTCAGGCTAATTTCCCTATTTCAGTTCTAAGGGATATTGAAACTTATTCATAATTAACGGTTTAATCAAGTTTAATTTATTGATTCCTTCTTGCATGAGATTTATTATGATAATCATTTTTAATTGATTGCATGCTATTTATCTAATTTATTTGATTTGGCCAGTTAGATTGATCTATTTAATAACATCTACTAGATTAAGATATAGTATTAAGCAAACGATATTGTATCTGATCATAAGTAGCAATTAGTAATGCATGATTGTGGACAAGTTTTTGAGTATTGCTATGATTATCTGAAGACAAGTTAAATAATTCCTGATTATGTGATTGTTGCTTGGAATAACCTAATTGTAAGAACCCGAATTTTTAGATATTATTAAATAAGGATTTAATAAATAAAATTCTTAAACTGTGAGATGGGTTCGAATAAGAGTATTTTTTTTATGTGATATAAGGTATGTGGTATTATATTACATAGGATAATATGGACTATGTAATATGTGTTTTATAAATATATTATTAATATATATTTGTTACTTAGCGTAGAGACGTTTCAGTTGAGATAAAGGGAGTGGATAAAATTATCTATAGATATTAAATAATTTATAGAATTATTTTATCATAGTAAGTTGGTGACATTAAATATCCTTAATGTATAATCACCATATTCTTGTGTATGTGTATTAATAACTAGTATGTTTATAATATAGGTTATTAATAGCACTTAAGCTATCCGTGAATAGGTTTGGATAGTGAAGCATGAGTTAGTTAAGGAATTAACTAATAAAAATAAATATTAGTTAATTTAAGTTGGGAGTTATATTATGGAATAATATAATGAGAGTATTGAACCTTAATTAACTATGATGATATAGTACAGTGTTTAATTTACTTAAGTAAAGGAGTGAATTAATATGTGTGTTGAATATGTAATTATAGTTGGCACTTTTATATATATTACTTAGAATAGTAATATGTTAGAAAATCTAATGTACGAATAACGTTAAATATATATATATATATATATATATATATATATATATATATATATATATATATATATACGTTATTAAAGGGAGATGGAAATCATTATATTTTTTAAATGAATATTTAATATTTGAGATATGATTAAATGTATATTGAAGAAATTATTTTGGGGAACAATTTATAGAAAAGAAAGAGAAATAGTTATTATATATTTCTAATAAAGGATATTAAAATAATTTTTAATATTGAATTATTTTAATAAAAGGAGGAAATGTTATTTTTGAATAATAATATTACCTTATATGTTTTTGTATGAGGTAATAGGTAGGATTAATAAATATATTAAAACATATTTGCTATATGTAAATAAATTGATGGAAACAATTTATTATAATAGAAAATAAACTTATTATCTATTTTCTATATATAATATACATGTGGCGTACATATGATTATTTCTAATAGATATTATATTAATTATAATATCTTGAGACAATAAGTAAATTATTTTCTAATAATGAACGTGCTTATTTGGAGAAAATATAATATTTTATGTTATGGCTAAATACATAATGTATTTTCAAGGGAGTTTAATTAATGAAAGGAAACTACGTTATTTTAATATATTAAATAACTTAAGTTATTATTTTATCGCGTATATTATTATTTACAATGATTAATAGAATATATATTAAGTATTATAAGCGTAAAGGTTATACTTATTATAAGTATGAATATTTGAGGTAGTTTAGCATTTAAATGCTTAAGTCACGCAAACATTATACTAAAAGAATGTTTAAGTGAGATGAGAATAATAATAAGCTTGAGATTAAGCTTGTATGAATTGCCTTGTGTGGCACGATAATAGATTCGGTAATGAATTAATTAATTCATGGATGGAAGAATTATTAATTAAACAATTAGTCTATATTAATTGTTATTATAATAATATGTTGATTTATTATTATAACTAGTGATAGTATAATAATATATAAACGAGTAAATTATTAATATGATTATAATTGCTCAATTAGTTGATATGTGCAAAGGATGTGATTATTAAGAATATAACATATTATAGTTACACATATGTTTTATGTAGTATAGTGCAACATTAATGTGACTGTATTATATATAAACTATATAGTAAAATTGATTGCATTATGTGAATTACATAATATTATTGCTTATGTAACATGATGTGTGTGGGTAGACCTTAAGGAATACCCTATTAGCATATAGTAATTGTTAATTGATAACGATTTCTATAGGATATTATAACTGTAATAATAACCGTTATGATAATTAATAACCGTTATAATAATGAGTAATACCCGATAGAATTAGATCCGGTAGGATGAAATGTACATGAATTTATATTTACTACATGATAGTATTATTGGGACTACATTGTGACACATTAATTTATAACATAAGTTATATGAAATGGAAGGTGTACAACTAAAATGTATATCGAAGGTATATATATAAACCAAGTGTTATATATAACTCATGTTACCCAATTACTGAGTTTTATCAAGCCTTGTCCCAATATGATGGTCACTTTTCTCCCTCACGTGATCAAGCAAAAGGCTAAGCCTACTATTGCTCTCAAACTCAGCAACTCTAGCTTCATAGCAAATCATCACAAGGGGTGTGGGCTAAATAGTGGAGTTCAACAACTAATCTAACAACTCTTTAATAACCTTCATGCAATTCTTCAATCCATGGGTTTGTTTTAGTGGGAAATTGCAATGTCTGTGTAATCCTTTTTCTATAAATATAGACTCTCCTTCTCCATTTTTCCATTACTGAGAATTGCTTAAGTGTGAAATTGAGAGCATATATATAGAGTGAGTAATTATATACACATCAGTAGAGGAAGTGTGAATTAGCAAGCAAATTACAAAGGTATAAGGTTTCTTCTTGTTTTTCATTTTTGTTTCTGTCAAAATTTCCATTCTTAAATTCCCAATTTCTTAATTATGTGGAGTTAAATGATAATGGAGTTGGGAAATGTTTACATAGTTGTTATATAACCATGTAAGCATGTTTAAATTGTTATATGGCTGATATAGAATAGAATTCGTATGAATTTTCTGAGATGGGTTTCCAGTTCTGCCGAACAGGAAGCTATCACTGGGTTGGCCGGACACCGGCGCAGCTGCGCCGGGTTTGTACCTGGTGCCTGCGCAGCTGCGCAGGGTCCTGGCTTTTGTTTTCTGTTTTCTGCAGCAGCCTGCTACATGATAACTTATTGATATTAATTAAGACAAGCATGAAAACTGGTATAACTCCTATAAACATGTCTCTTGATACAACATGAATGTTTATGGCCATAATAGCATACGCTTTTGATAAAAAGCTTTCTAGATTAGAAGTGAACTTAGAAATGATTAAAGTGAACTTCATCACAAATATTTCATGTGAGCATTCTAATTTTTGTAAACATGATCATATAGTCTATATTGACATGAAATGTACGTTTAAAGTGTTGAATAAACTAGCATACGTGATTGCAAGATTCAAACGATTTCAAAAGAAACTTAAGAACTTTTTGAAGCAAACTTGACCAAGACTTATGTCTTTTAGATTCTGACCATTGGACTACGGGTATGTGACTTATATATGTGTTCTAATATATGAGAGTCATGGCTACGAGGTACTTTGCATATACTAAGTTACCTTTGTTGATTTAGTGCAATTTTTATGAAAACTTAGAATGTGAAGGGTAATAGCATCAAACACCGTGTGAGTTACATTATAATCATATAAGCATGTATATTAGGATTTTATTATGCCTATAGACATGTCGATATAAGCATCATTTGGTTGAAATGTGAATACCACTTATGCACACGTATTCAAGAAATAAATTTCTAAGGCATGGACTATGTGATTAATGTATACATGTGTAGTATACGCACAAGCATGACTACTTAAATATTGTTTGGTCTTGTTATGTGGTAACATGACTTTAGTAACTGACCATGAAGCAATGGACTCAATTTACTTAAGGTATATGAAAGTCCGGCATGAAAACCATATAACCTTAAATTGGATTTGAATGTGCATGCTAGGTTTCAAACTTGAGTTAATGACCCTATAGACACATGTACGTAAGAGATATCAGTAATCTGAATGCTAGTGAATGACCTCGGGTTGTCCAGCAGCATGAAATGTCATTTCTGGTTTGACCAGTGAGTGGCGCAGCTGCGCCACTCTTAAGGCCAATACCTGCGCAGCTGCGCCAGCCTGTTTTCAGGATTTGTGCAGTCTGTTTGTTCTTGATTTTGTAGTAGAATTGTATTATTACTTAAACTACAAATCATGGTCTGACCCCTACTAGTTTATGACTATATGATAAACATAATAACCTTGCATGACTAGTTTAAAATATGACAAGGATTTTGAAAGGAGAAACTTAGAAAAGTTTGAATGTAATGGTTTCGATAAGGTTTGAGAAACATGAAAGCAATATAGATCATGTATTTATGAGCTTTAAATACGTGTCGAACACATAGCGAGTCGAGTAAAGGTGTATGAATGTTGATATTAAAAGTATACCTATACTAGCTATTATAGGAGTATGTTATGAAAGTGAAACAAGGTTCTAAGAACCAAGTTAGACAACAATGTAACCTTTATTATTACATTGAGAATGTGTGGATACATATAACTAATGAGTGTGATCTCTATGGTTAATATAACTGTGTAGGATTACACAAAGTGCAGAGATTCTTAAGCAGTTAAGTCGTAGTTGTTAAACTACGAATCAGGCAAGTCTTTCAGTTCCTATTTGATATATGAATTCAATAATTGTTAGTTGAAGTATATTATGCTGTGATAATGTGAACTTATATATGAACTGTATATGAGATATAAATGAGATTGAAAGTTGATCCTTGATGATATACTTGTTATGTGAAAAGTAACATGCGTAGTAAATATAAACTGTTTATAAATGCATGAACTGAGTATGATGTTATATGCTATGTGATGCATGAGGACTGTTAGAATTGCTGAGCTGTCGAGCTCACTCTTGCAAATAACCACTTTTGCAGGTTAAGGATTTACGGTAAAGATTTCGTGCTTCTTGATTGATAAAGATAGATAGTATCGCATTGAAGAATACTACTTAGATTATTGTCTAGACCATGTTTAGATTCTAGATGATGTACTCGATAGTTGCTTACACTGTTTAATACTTGTTGTATTGTAAGAATGTATTAATTAATACATAGAGGATATCGAGTTGAGTTGTAAACGTTATACGATAACTCAAATAGGATGAATCATATTATAAAGTTGATTCAGGGATTTGTAATTGATTCAAGTTATGGAATCAATAAAAAGATTTTTTATTCAAAGGATATTGAAAAGTTTAAATTATTCCGCATTTTAGTAACATCGAATATGATGTAAAGCCGAGATCTTGGATATAAATAGAATTTATATTCTAAATTGTAATAAACAAAGTTGTATTCTTTTACTAATGATTAAAAGATGTAATAATTCGATGATAGTAGTATCGTGACTGCACCGAACCAGAGGTTTCGAAGGAACGTGGATTTGGGGGTGTCACACTAATTCTCTAATTCTTCATGTTATTATTATATTAAATCTAAATTGATAGTTAGGATCTCTTGAGGCAATTGTCACATTAGATTTACACTTAAGGAGAATTTTGGATAATTAGCGATTGCAGTTATCTAGGGTTATTAATCTCATTGAAAGGTAAGTATTGTAACACCCCCAAATTCGGATACTTCATTTTCACAGGATTTGGTGTTCACTATCTAAATAAAACATAACTAACTGCCCAAAAATAAGGAATGCAAAATAAATTACAACCTTAATAATAAAATTTTTCTTATAAAAGGATTACAACTTATCAAAACGTTCCCAGGTTTCTAACCTTAATCAAACATCAAATGCAGAAAATCAAACATCATATATCAATTAAAGTCTTATTACAAATCATATCATAAATATGAACAATCCTTCACTTGTTCATCTTGCCCTTGCCTTTGCTAGTTGACGGCTCGTCAACTTTCTCAACTTTGGTTGTAATGGTTATATATGCAAAAGTGAGCAAACAAAAGCTCACTTGAATAACAAACAATAATGATGACATATCACTTAATAAGTTCAACTGAATTGAATAACATTTCTATCATCGATAATCAAGAATTGAATATAAGATTTAGAATTCATCTGAAGGCCACAATACCTTGAACTATGTCTCAGGTTGTAAGTATTTCTACTTAGACCTTTAACAGTCATTATACTAAATCTCGTACTTAGGGGGATCAACCCTTCATACCATGTATTGTACACAAACATCTTAACACTTTCGCATAGTAATCCCCTATTAATAGAGTTGTTCATCTGGGCTCTGGGCAGCACTCCAGTTACGCTCTGAACTTGCGCTGTCGCGTTATGCGACGTCAGCAAGCTCCACTTCTGGTCTCGGCGCTGCAGTTAACATATATAATTGGCGCTGCAGCGCCCAGTTTACTCACAGGACTGGCGCTACGACGCCACGTTACAGTAGGACGCAAACAGCCTCGCGAACTGTGCAGAAAAATCCAAATTGGCTTATTCCCTCGCATCAAACTCAAATTTTAACTCATATAATTCATATAAAACTCTACATAATTATAACTTTATGCTTCTAACATGTTTTAACACATAGAAACATCACAACACATAATTAAAAACCTTTAATTTCATGATTTTGAAGAAAACACCATTATTAAGTGTTCGCGATAAAAATAAACACTGTCACTTTTTTTTAAAAACCAAATCACATAATTCAAATAATGTTATTTTTGTTTCTTAACATATTATTACAATCTATGATCAATTTACCTCACATAGCATAATTAGACATCAATTTTTATATTAAAGAAGCCATTTATTCAAAATACTTCATTGTAAATTGCTATAAACATAATTTCTTCATGTTCATCATATTTACATGAATTAAATAGTTTAAATTTTCATATCAATCATATATAACAGTTTATAAGCACAAATTACCTATATAAGCCATGTTCACATGATTATCACGAAGAACTTTAAACACAGAGAAATAAAAATATAAAGAACAAGGAAGAACAAAACTTCACAATTTAATGTTAGATGATTACCTTTGATGTTAGAAGAAGATGATGATGATGATGGGTTTTTCATATTTTTGATTACACAAAACTTTTCTTCCTTCTTTCTTTCTTCTTCTCTCTTTTCTTTCTATGCTCTAGCTTTCTCTGATATGTTTCTAACTCTATCTTTCTAACTTTAACGTAGTATAGAAAACTGACATATACATATAATTACATAATATAATAACTAAAAATTATTTAATCCTTTTAATAAATATATATATATGTATATCAATTACTAACTTTTAAAAATCAAAAGCCACTAGGGCTTGTTTGGCAAAAACTAATTAAAATTAGATTTTTAAAAGTTAAGGGTCTTGTTTGGTAAAACTAAATTAAAATAGACTTAACGGCCTTGTTTGGTAAAATTGAATTAAAACTCTTTTAATTTATTTTAATAACCCATTTCCTACATAGTTTTAAATGGCACACTTTATTCAATTAAATCCCAGTATCCCAATTTAATTAAATTAAAGCTAACATCAACTTAAATAAAATTGTCACATAAATTAAATTGCTACACAATTATAATTTACTCATTAATCATAATTTCATGTAACAAATTAGTAAATCTCTAATTCAATTATTTAAATTAAATTAGACATTACTATAATTATTCATCAAATCATTACTACCATATACCACATAACAATTCATCTAATTTAATTATCTCAATTAAATTAGAACTTCAACCACAAAATTACTTAACATCAATTTAATTATTAAAAATTAATTTAATTAATATATTGCACTTAATTAATTTATTCCATAACATAATCACATCAATTATTTATTCAACTCAATAAATAAATCAACTAAAATATTTATTTAATTCAATAAATATTTAAAATTAAAATACAAAAAATCTCATTTGTTACAATCTTCCCTCCTTAAAAGGATTTTGTTCCCAGAATCACAACTCAATAAACTCATTCGTGACATTCTTCCCCCATTAAAAAGATTATGTCCCCAAAATCGTTATAAAAGAAATTAAGCAAATAACTGAGGGTAGGTTTTCATTATAACATCTTCGAGTTCCCACGTAGCTTCTTCAGCATTGTGGTTTCTCCAAATTACCTTAACAGAATGTATCACTTTATTTCTAAGTACTTGCTCCTTCCTGTCAACTATCTAAACAAGAACTTCCTCATACGTTAAGTCTTTATCAAACTGTAACGGCTCAGACTCTATCACATGCTTGTAATCATGTTTGTACTGTCGCAACGCAGAAATATGGAAAACGTTATGAATATGATCTAATTCCGAAGGTAACGCTACCTCATAAGCTACTTCACCAACCCGTCATAGTATCTCAAAAGGTCCAATGAATCTGGGACTCAGTTTTCCCTTCTTGCCAAATTGAATTTTTCCCTTCCAGGAAGATACCTTCAGAAAAATGAAGCTTCCCACTTCAAATTCTCGATTCTAACGATGATAATCAATATATTTCTTCTTTCTGTCCTGAGCAGCTACTAATCTCGTTCTGATCAGCTTCACGATCTCAGCAGTTTGTTGTACCAGTTCTGGTCCTAACAGTTGTCGCTCACCGACCTCATCCCAGCATACTGGAGTCCTATATTTCTGTCGTATAATGCTTCGTAAGGCGATATGTCAATACTTGCATGGTAAATGTTGTTGTAGGCAAATTCCACTAACGGTAGATGATCATCCCAACTTCCCTTGAAGTCCATAACACATGCTCTAAGCATATCCTCCAAAGTCTGAATCATTCTCTCGCTCTGCCCATCAGTTTGAGGATGGTACGCTGTACTCATTCGCAATTGCATTTCTAAGCATTCTTGTAACCACTTCCAGAAATTCGACGTAAAACACAGATCCCTGTCTGATACAATTGACACCGGAACACCGTGTCTAGAAATAATTTCCTTAACATATAGCTTCACCAATTGATCTAAATTGAATCTAATTTTGATTGGTAAGAAATGGGCTGACTTTGTTAGTCGATCCACGATAACACATACCGCTTTAAAACCCTTCTGAGTCGTTGAAAGACCAACCACGAAATCCATCGTGATATACTCCCACTTCCATTCCGGAATCTCTAGCGGTTGTAGCAATCCACTTGGTCTCTGATGTTCTGCTTTGACTTTCTGACATGTTAGGCATTTTGCAACACATTCAGCAACGGCTCTCTTCATATTTGGCCACCATAAATGTTCTCTGAGATCCTGGTACATGTTCGTACTCCCAGGGTGAATCAAATATCTCGAACTATGAGCTTCACTCAAAATTTCCTCTTTGACTTCCGGTACTGGTGGTACCCAGATTCTCCCTTTAAATCGTAGCAGTCTGTCAGTATCAACCTTGAATTTTATCTCTTCCCCATCGGTTAATCTCTTCCGGATCTTCTCTCACTCCACATCATGTAACCGTGCTTCTTTCTGATAGTAGTGTGCATACAAGCCAATCATGTATGATGATAAAGCACGTACTTTGTAAACAATCTTATTTATTTATTAATAAAATATTCATTTATTAAAGGCATTTAATTATCTACATGTTGCTATTTTTATAATATGTAAATAACCCATAGTTTTAAGCAAAGCTTTTAGAATCATGATGATGATCATGCTAATGAGATCTAAATTCTTAGAAAGTTTTAAAACTAAAATAGTTCCCAATCGTGGGATTACTAAAAAGGGGATTAGTAAATCCGGATAGATTGGTACATATGTTGCTTGCTCATTGGATGAGGATGATTGATCTCATGATCATTTGTGTGGAGACACTAAAGCAAGTATGTAGGTGCTTATTGGAGAATAAGTTCACTGAACGTGATTCGCTATGGAATACCTAATGGAGTTTTACTCGCATGTCAATAGAAATTCCTAATGTGATAGTAGTACAAGTGATCCTTGGACTTGAGATCATCATAGTATCTTGTATGTAACAAATTATACTTTGACTTATTCCTTAAGACCTTTTAAGGCATATATAGGGTATGCTTGGGTATAATGAGTTACATATGGAGATAATGAATGATCAATAAAGAATCTACCACCTCTAGTAAAAGAGGAGATATGTCCTATGTGATTCGTTAAATGACAACCCAGGAATCCTTGGCCAAGGTGAAATGAAATTAGAAAGGAGTTTTTAATTTGCATTATTTGGAGTTGTGCATTTTCTAATCGAAATACATATAATTAAATACAATAAGACTTGACAGTAAATCCATGTCTTATATTTAATTGGGACATTGTATGGTGGAAGGATTGAATTGTATGGTAACTATTAACTCACAGGTTCTTTTATGATTAATGTTGAAATCTATATTATCTGGAAAGTCGTTGATCGCTAGGGAGGCTTATCCCTATTGTAGAATAAATATTATTTATTTAAATAGATTATTAGTTTAATTTATTTATTTAAATAAGATTAAAATTGTTTTAATTGATTTATTCACAACCGGTTTAATATGGAGAACCTAAAGGGTCACACCATAAAAGGAAGAATAATTATTTAAGAAGGTAATGGCATAATCGTAATAATGCATTAAGTATAATTAATTTAATCTATGGTGATAGAATAAATTAAATAGCTTAATGTTTATTATTTAATATTTTGGAAATATTAAATAGAAATTAATAAGAGGAGTCTTATTAATATTATTACAATTATTATTATTTTAATTTCTAAAGGAGTTTAGTAATTAATTTAATATTTAGTACTCTCATTTATTCCTAATAAGATTAGGAGACAAATTAATTAAATGAATTTAATTAATTATTCCCATGTGGTGGGAAGCCTAAATTAATTAAAGGAGTTTAATTAATTAAAAGAAATCCCATGTCTAATAGGATTAGAAGGGTTGACCAATGTCTATATAAGAGAAGTCTTATAATAGATATTGGATGATGCAATTCCAATTGTTGGAGAGTACTCCTTTTCTATAGAGGATAGAAAACTAAGGTTAAGCCAAACACCCTCCTTCTTGATAATTCATCTTCCTTGGTGGATCACCTCTAGAGGCCAAACACTTGGGTGGCTAACGTTGATCAAAGGAAGGAATCTAATCCGGAAATTCAAGGAGATCACGAAGAACAAGGAGTTGAACTAGTACCTGTGGAAGCTTCGTTCTATAAGGGTATGATTCTATAACTTCTTATTTATCGTTTTAAATTAATAATTTGCATAAAGGATGATCCGGGTAATGGTTTTGTAGAATTTTTTTTTAAACTCTGATATATCATGCTTCCGCTAATTTTTGCAATTTGATTGCGTCACGATTTCGTACAAACCCAACAGTGGCATCAGAGCCAAATCTTTATGCAATTATTAATTTATTTTTGATTTCATATACATATGGGTATGTATTTAAAATAATTTATTGGGCATAATTTTATTGTATAAAATTATATTTTAAAAAAAAAAAAAAAAAAAAAAACTTTTTTTGGGACGAATCACAATTTTTTTTTTTTTGGTGCTAATCTTGAATTCTGCAAAGAAAAGGTGTTGTCTCTTTCTTACTCCAAAAAGAAGGTGACCCATCAGGAAAGGACTTTTTTAATAAACCTGCAGGACTCTTTTAATAAAAGAAGGTGATTTTTTTTTTAAAAAATAAATATGATATATTTATATATTATATTCTAAATAATTTTATAATTAAAATAAAGAGTTTATTTTAATCTTGAAATTGGATTTCATGCAATTTAAAATTGCCCATTAAATGATACTCATATATATATGGAATGTTTTAATTCATGAGATGAATATTTATTTATTGATATATATGGTGATATGTATGAAAATAAATGGGGATTGATTATGGACTATTTGACCAATGTGATTGGATTTTATTTTAGTTGAATGCTTGAATGAATGGGTTTTATTAAATGGGTCTGCGTACCTCGTCTTCTCTAATTTTTTTTTCTTGATGTAAAATTCTATCTCCCTCCTATGTACTTCCCCTTGACTGTTGATCAAGGTTTCTATTTAAATTAAATAGTTTAATGTAATAAGAATAGTTAGAATTATCTTGAAGAAATTGGAGACCAAGGAGCAAGGAGCGCGTGAAGACCCGTTTGTATGGAGCCCGTGTTTAAATGTAATAGTTATATTTAAATTTAAATTCTTGCACTCCTAGGTTTGACCTTTTGGTTCACTTGGTGGCTCTAGTGAACCAAACTAGAATAAAAGTCCATAATCAATCCGGGTAGAATATAATATTCTATATTGCATGCTAAATATTATATATATTATATTTTATGCAAACATGCTTCGCATGTTTAATAAAATGACGCGTATTTTATATATATATGTGCATGCGCGCTAAACAAGATGAGACAAATAATAACAAACCCCTCAAAGAAATAATATTAAGTCCGAAGCGTTCAAATGATATTTGGAATATCGAACGTCGCCTTCTAGCATGATAAATTAATAGAGTATTAAATATTTAATATGAGCTTGTTGTGCTATCCACAAGGCGAGTATTGCGTATTTAAGATGTTAATTAATCACATTTGATGCTTATCAAGAAAATTGAACGATCTAGTCTTGTTGTGCTATCCACAAGGACGAACATTTTTCTTTTTTGAATTTATGGAAGTGCTAGGCTGGACTTAACTTAAATCATTTTAGTTCGGATGTGCACACACTTGACCATTATGATTTAAGAGGCAAAATAAAAGGAATTACATGGTGATGTAATTGACAAGAGTTGTCTACCTATTTATTTGTATATCGCTTGTTGTGCTATCCACAAGGTTATATACATTTGAAATGGGATCCTTATTCTCACTAGCAAATCTTTAATTAGATGTTGCCGAACTATATAAGTGAGGGTAATATAGTTTGATGAAAATAGTGGGAGATACCAATTTAAAATAAAGACCTAAATTTATTTTGGTATGCAAAATTAATAAAATGAATGTTTGCTAAAATGTTGTTTTTCACAGGCAGAATTTTAAAAATGTCAAAATCACTAATTTCACTGCGAAGCATACTTGATGCTAATAAGCTTACCGGGCCGAATTATACGGACTGGCTAAGAAATCTGAGAATTGTTCTCACTGCTGAAAAGATTTCTTATGTCCTAAATTCAACTGTCCCTGAATCTGTTTCAGAAACAGCCTCTGAGGAAGAGATTGCCACCATTGTAAAGTGGCAAGATGATGCATCTGTGGCTCAATGCATCATGCTCGCATCCATGAATAACGAGCTTCAGCGTCAGCACGAAAATATGGATGCTCCTACTATGTTGATTCACCTCAAGGAATTGTATGGTGAACAAAGTAGGACTGCTAGTTATGAGATATCTAAGGAGCTCTTCCGATCTCGAATGACCAAGGGCAAAGCGAACATAAAGGAACAAAAGAAATCTGATCCAGCTAGCAAAGGAATGTGCTTCCATTGCAACGAGCCGGGTCATTGGAAGAGGAACTGCAAGAAGTTTCTGGCAAAGAAGAAGCTTGGAGAAGCTTTGACTTCCAATCAAGGTTTGTTCATGATTGAAATTAATTTTTCAGAAAGTCAAAATTCTACTTGGGTATTGGATACCGGCTGTGGTTCTCACATATGTAATAATGTGAAGGGACTGGTCAGAAGTAGAAAGCTGAACAATGATGAGGTGATCCTACGAGTGGGGAATGGAGCAAAGGTTGTTGCATTAGCTGTAGGAACTTATTATTTAGCAATGCCTTCGGGCAAGTCCATTTATCTTAATAATTGTTATTATGTTCCGAATATTATTAAAAACATTATTTCAATTTCTGTATTGGATATGGAAGGATTTAACGTTGTTATAAAGAACAATAGTTGTTCTATTTATAAAGACGATGTTTTATATGGTGTTGTAAATTTGCGAAATGGACTTTATACACTTGACTTACAAGAAAATATTTTTCAAATTGAACAAACTAAGAAAAGAAAAAGAGATGATATTAATTATACCTACATGTGGCACTGTAGACTAGGTCATATCAATGAAACAAGATTATCCAAGTTGCATAAAGATGGACCCCTCGAGCTATCTGATTATGAATCATATCCAACTTGTGAATCTTGTCTCATGGGTAAAATGACTAAATCTCCTTTTAGTGGAAAAGGAGAAAGAGTTACAGAGTTGTTGGCATTGATTCACACAGACGTTTGTGGACCTATGACAACAAGTGCACGGGGTGGGTATTCTTATTTTATTACTTTCACTGATGATCACTCAAGATTTGGATATGTGTATTTAATGAAATACAAGTCAGAATCATTTGAAAAGTTCAAAGAGTTCAGAAGTGAAGTAGAGAAACAAACGGGCAAGAGTATAAAGATACTTCGATCAGATCGAGGTGGAGAATACTTAAGCGGTGAGTTTCTCAATTGTCTCAAAGAAAATGGTATAATCTCACAATGGACTCCTCCAGGTACACCACAGTTAAATGGAGTATCTGAAAGGAGAAATCGAACACTGTTAGACATGGTTCGATCCATGATGAGTTTTACCGACCTTCCAATTTCCTTCTGGGGATATGCCCTAGAAACGGCTGCATACCTACTTAACAAGGTACCTACCAAATCCGCCCCAAAGACTCCATATGAGATGTGGAAGGGGAGGAAACCAAATCTTTAGCATGTTAAGACTTGGGGTTGTCCAGCTTATGTCAAAAAGTTTGAACATGATAAGCTATAGACTAAATCCGAAAAGTGTAGATTTGTGGGATACCCTAAAGAAACTTTAGGGTATTATTTCTATCATCTAACTGATCAAAAGGTGTTTGTTGCGAAACATGCTGCCTTCTTGGAAAAGGAGTTTATCCATGAAGGGGTCAGCGGGAGTAAGATATATCTTGAAGAAGTTCAAGAACCACAAATTACCACGGATCAAAGTCAGGTACCTGACCAAGTAGAAGAACCTACTATACCACACCCTGTTCGTAAATCTGGGAGAGTACCGAAGATACCTGAGAGGTATGGATTCGTTATAGAGGATGACGATGAGGTACACATCATGAATGATGATGATCCATTGAATTACGAACAGGCCATGAGTAATAAAGACTCAGGGAAATGGCTTGAAGCCATGAAATCCGAAATGGACTCCATGTATGAAAACAAAGTATGGACTTTGGTTTCACCACCTGAAGGCATTATGCCTATTGGGTGTAAATGGGTCTTTAAAAGAAAGACTGGAGCGGACGGCAAGGTGGAGACCTATAAGGCCCGACTGGTTGCAAAAGGTTTCAAACAAAGACAAGGAGTTGATTATGATGAAACCTTTTCACCAGTAGCTATGCTCAAGTCCATTCGGATTTTGCTTGCGATTGCAGCTTATAACGACTATGAGATCTGGCAGATGGACGTGAAAACGGCCTTCCTCAATGGGAAACTTGAGGAGGATGTGTATATGACACAGCCAGAGGGATTTGTTTCAAAGGTTGGAATAAATCAAGTCTGTAAGCTGCAACGATCCATTTATGGATTGAAGCAAGCTTCTCGTAGATGGAACATTCATTTTGATGAGACAATCAAAGAGTTTGATTTTATCAAAAATGACGATGAACCATGTGTGTACAAGAAGGTTAGTGGGAGCGCTGTTTCATTCCATGTATTATATGTTGATGATATATTACTGATAGGAAATGAAATTTCTATGCTAAAATCGATCAAAATAAAGTTGTCTAAACATTCCTCCATGAATGATTTGGGTAGAACATCCCACATTGGGGATATAAATCTGTATTAATAGATTTAAAAGGATGTTCGGCTTAACCCATGGAAACGTATATTCATTAGATGCTAAAGGCGTTTAGCATGGCAACTCCAAAAGGTGCCTCATGATGATGAGCCATGGAGTGTATCTCTCTAAAATTGTCCTCAGTAAAAGAGAGATCGCATAAGTAACTATTATGTATGCAATGAAATATACAAGACTTGATGTTGATCGGTCATATTCTGGAGAAGATCTCTGTGAGACAGTGATAAACATCTCAAAGTACTTAACTGACACTAAGGATGTCATCATGACACATGATGGGTCTGAATTAAACTAGAAGACTAAACAGACTCAAGTTTTCAGACTGACCAAGACGACAGCAAAATCCACTTTATGGTAAGTCGTTACCTTAAAAGGTGGTGCAGTAAATTGGAAAGGTTTCAAACAGCAAAAGTTGCTGGGTTAGTGACAAAGACAAAGTATATAACTGTAAGTGAAGCTGCAAGTTGATGTTTCGGATGAAAAGTTCATTACAGAACTAGGAATAGTTCCTAAGTCTCATCTTGAATCTAAACATGTGTTGCGGCACTTTGATTAAAAAAAAAATCATTGAAAGAGGAGAGTGTAGACTCTCAAGACAACATTGCAGATCCATTTACTAAAGCTTTAACACAACAGCAGTTTGATCGTCACTTAGAGAAGATGGGTATGAGATACCATGGCGATTGGCTTTAGTGTAAGTGGGAGATTGATAGTAGTGTGCATACAAGCCAATCATGTATGATGATAAAGCACGTACTTTGTAAACAATCTTATTTATTTATTAATAAAATATTCATTTATTAAAGGCATTTAATTATCTACATGTTGCTGTTTTTATAATATGTAAATAACCCATAGTTTTAAGCAAAGCTTTTAGAATCATGATGATGATCATGCTAATGAGATCTAAATTCTTAGAAAGTTTTAAAACTAAAATAGTTCCCAATCGTGGGATTACTAAAAAGGGGATTAGTAAATCCGGATAGATTGGTACATATGTTGCTTGCTCATTGGATGAGGATGATTGATCTCATGATCATTTGTGTGGAGACACTAAAGCAAGTATGTAGGTGCTTATTGGAGAATAAGTTCACTGAACGTGATTCGCTATGGAATACCTAATGGAGTTTTACTCGCATGTCAATAGAAATTCCTAATGTGATAGTAGTACAAGTGATCCTTGGACTTGAGATCATCATAGTATCTTGTATGTAACAAATTATACTTTGACTTATTCCTTAAGACCTTTTAAGGCATATATAGGGTATGCTTGGGTATAATGAGTTACATATGGAGATAATGAATGATCAATAAAGAATCTACCACCTCTAGTAAAAGAGGAGATATGTCCTATGTGATTCGTTAAATGACAACCCAGGAATCCTTGGCCAAGGTGAAATGAAATTAGAAAGGAGTTTTTAATTTGCATTATTTGGAGTTGTGCATTTTCTAATCGAAATACATATAATTAAATAAAATAAGACTTGACAGTAAATCCATGTCTTATATTTAATTGGGACATTGTATGGTGGAAGGATTGAATTGTATGGTAACTATTAACTCACAGGTTCTTTTATGATTAATGTTGAAATCTATATTATCTGGAAAGTCGTTGATCGCTAGGGAGGCTTATCCCTATTGTAGAATAAATATTATTTATTTAAATAGATTATTAGTTTAATTTATTTATTTAAATAAGATTAAAATTGTTTTAATTGATTTATTCACAACCGGTTTAATATGGAGAACCTAAAGGGTCACACCATAAAAGGAAGAATAATTATTTAAGAAGGTAATGGCATAATCGTAATAATGCATTAAGTATAATTAATTTAATCTATGGTGATAGAATAAATTAAATAGCTTAATGTTTATTATTTAATATTTTGGAAATATTAAATAGAAATTAATAAGAGGAGTCTTATTAATATTATTACAATTATTATTATTTTAATTTCTAAAGGAGTTTAGTAATTAATTTAATATTTAGTACTCTCATTTATTCCTAATAAGATTAGGAGACAAATTAATTAAATGAATTTAATTAATTATTCCCATGTGGTGGGAAGCCTAAATTAATTAAAGGAGTTTAATTAATTAAAAGAAATCCCATGTCTAATAGGATTAGAAGGGTTGACCAATGTCTATATAAGAGAAGTCTTATAATAGATATTGGATGATGCAATTCCAATTGTTGGAGAGTACTCCTTTTCTATAGAGGATAGAAAACTAAGGTTAAGCCAAACACCCTCCTTCTTGATAATTCATCTTCCTTGGTGGATCACCTCTAGAGGCCAAACACTTGGGTGGCTAACGTTGATCAAAGGAAGGAATCTAATCCGGAAATTCAAGGAGATCACGAAGAACAAGGAGTTGAACTAGTACCTGTGGAAGCTTCGTTCTATAAGGGTATGATTCTATAACTTCTTATTTATCGTTTTAAATTAATAATTTGCATAAAGGATGATCCGGGTAATGGTTTTGTAGAATTTTTTTTTAAACTCTGATATATCATGCTTCCGCTAATTTTTGCAATTTGATTGCGTCACGATTTCGTACAAACCCAACACTTTCACCTTGTCCACCAAGGTTGAACTAGTAGTTACTTGAAACAAATTCTCATTCGACTCCTTCGGATACTTAACTTCCAGCTCCAACTTAGCCATCTCATTTATCAACTACTCCTGAGCAGTTAATAACATTAACTTCTCCCGACCCTTTCTGCTTAAGGTGTCGGCAACGACATTTTCTTTACCCGGATGGTAAAGAATCTCGCAATCGTAGTCCTTGATAAGCTCCAAGCATCTTCTTTGGCGCATATTCAGATCTTTTTGTGTAAAGATATACTTCACCCTCTTATGATCCGTATATATCTCACACTTCTCTCCATATATATAGTGTCTCCATATCTTCAGAGCAAACACCACTGCCGCCAATTCTAAATCATGGGTCGGATACCCTTTCTTATAGTCCTTCAGTTAATGTTATGCATAAGCAATGACTTTGCCGTTCTACATCAACACACAGCCTAATCCTTTATGTGAAGCATCACTGTATGCCATAAAATTTCATGTACTATCAGGCAATGACAACACAGGCGCAGTACTCAACCTCTTCTTCAGTTCCTGAAAACTCTCTTCACACTTTTCCGTCCAAACAAACTTCACCATTTTTTAAGTCAAATTCGTCAACTGAGTTGCGATTTTGGAAAAGTCTTGAATAAATCGCCTGTAGTATCCTGCCAAACCCAAGAAACTCCTAACTTCTGACGGTGTCTTGGGCTGATCCCAATTCATTACAGCTTCAACCTTCGACGGATCTACTGAAATCCCATCTTTGTCAATCACGTGGCCAAGAAATTGCACACGTTCTAACCAAAATTCGCACTTTGAGAATTTCGCATACAACTTCTCCCGTCTTAGTGATTCCAATGTCAGCCTCAAATGTTCATTGTGTTCCTCCTTAGTTTTGGAATACACCAAAATGTCATCAATGAACACTACCACGAACTTGTCTAGGAATGGCTTAAACACCCTATTCATTAGGTCCATAAATGTCACTGGTGCATTTGTTAGACCAAATGACATCACTAAGAACTCGTAATTTCCATGCCCAGTTCTAAATATCGTCTTCGGTACATCCTCTCTCCTTACCTTCAACTGATGATACCCACTTCTCAAATCTATTTTCGAGAAGTATCTAGCTCCCTTCAGTTGATCGAACAAGTCATCAATCCTTGGTAAAGGATACTTATTTTTTATCGTGACTTTATTCAACTTCCTATAATTAATGCATAGCCGCATTGATCCATCCTTCTTCTTGACGAAAAATACCGGTGCTCCCCACGGCGATACGCTCGGCTTAATATACTTCTTATCCAGTAATTTCTACAGTTGAACCATCAACTCCTTCATCTCTACTGGAGCCATTATGTACGGGGCCTTCAATATCGGAGCAATCCCGGGTGCTAAGTCGATCATGAACTCTATCTCTTTATCCAGCGGAAGTCCTGGCAAATCGCTTGGAAACACGTCCACAAACTCCTTAACCACTGATATCTCTTCCAGCTTTGGACTCTCCTTACGAGTATCCATTATGTAGGCTAAGTACCCCACACAACCTTGTTTCAATAACTTATTGGTCTGCATAATTGTCAGACAACTCGCTTCTCTAGGTGATTTGTTGTCATAAAACACTACCTTCGACGGAGTCGTAAGGTTTACAGACTTCTTCTGGCAATCAATTACCGCCCCATAGTTGAACAACCAATCCATTCCCAATATAACATCGAATTCCCCAAGTTTTTATCTGAATCAAATGTGACACTCCCAAATCTGGGTACTTCAATTCCACGAGATTTGGTGCTCACTATCTAAAAAAAATACAACTACTGCCCATAATAAGCAATGTAAAATAAATTACATCCTTAAATAAATAATAAAATCTTTCTTATCAAAAGGATTACAACTTTGTTCAAAATATCCCAGGGTTTGTTATCCTTAACACAAATAATATGGGGAAAATAAACATCACATAATAAAATCAAATTTTGTTACACATCATAATCAGAATATAAACAAGTCTTCACTTGTTCATCTTGCTCTTGCGCTTACTAGTCGATGGTGCATCAACGCTTTCAACTTTAGCTACAATGGTTATTTAATTGCAAGAGTGAGCAAACAAAAGCTCACTAGGAATAACAATAATAATAGTGATGACATATACTGAATAGCTTCAAATAATTTGAATAACATTTCTTTCATTAATAATAAAGAATTGAATATGGAATATAGAATTCATCTGAGGGTCATAAGACTTTGAACTATGTCCTAGGTTATAAACATTTTTATTTAAAATCTTTAACAGTCATTAGACTATATGGACTCTTACTCGTACTTAGGGGAATCAGCCCTTCGTACCATGTATTGTGCACAAACATCTTAATGCTTTTGCATGGTAATCCCCTATTAAATAGGGTTGTTCCTCTTAGTATTTAATAACAAGTCCGCACCAAAGAAAGTTTGGTTTGGATAAACTTCAAGGGAAATTTAGAGTTCAACTGTCATCAACTAAGGAGTAGTTGAATCGACTTACAATAATAATTCAGCAATAAAGGATTACGAAATAACTTATGCTTTAGAACTAAACTTAAAGCAATTGAAAGATAAGATAGACCTTGCTTGAACAATTAAGTCAAGGTCACATTAACTCATTAATGAACTTTGATAAGATATTTATTCAATATATAATTTATAGAGAATACAATAACTTGCATATGAATAACAAGTCAAAAATAGAAAACTTGCTCAAGTAAAGTTTGAGTTTAGAAAACTTGCCTTAAGCGCAAACAACAATTACAATCACGTTTCACAATTATCCTACATATTACATTACGTTTACAATATAAATTAATTTCATAACCACTACGTTTAACCGTTGAACTTCTTATTTGAGTTCAACTTAACAATGTGGTTTGCAAACTTAACTCGCTAACTAACCACAAATGTGAGTCTAAACTCACAACATGCATATTACACGTGTTTAATACTTTAAATTATCATAATCATACCCTATGATAACAATTTGTAATTCACACATAATACGTTAATATGAGACTTCAAATTGTCTTATACATGTCAAAAATATGTTATCTTATTATTTTATACACTTAACAAGTCATCACATTAAGTTAGCTAATCATGTAATGCATAAAAACTAGACAGAACTCAAACAAAATTTTTGAACAGCCTACACACCCGCTGGGGAGGGTGTTTTTCCCTTGATAGACCCACTGGGGCAGGTCCCACTGCTGGTGGGATTTTCGGCTCGCGAACTGTGCAGAGAAAAAACAAATTTGGCTTATTTCTTCGCACCAAATTCTAATTTTAACTAACACAATGTATATAAAACTTTATGAAAACAAAATCTTAAACTTCTAACATGTTTTTAATATACATAAACACCACAACACATAATCAAAACACTTAATTTCATGATTTTCTGAAGAAAACACCATTGTTAAGCGTTCTTGAAGAAAATTAATCATTGTGACTTTGTTTTTAAACCAAATCAAACAATTCAAAGCATGTTGATTTTGTTTCTTAATATATTATCAGAATCTATGATCAATTTACATAACATAGCATAATCAAACACAAATTTTGATAATTAAAGAACTATTTTTCAAACTAGTCCCTTGTAAATTGCTATGAACATGATTTCTTCATGTTCATTATATTTACATGAAATTAATCACTTAAACAACCATATGAATCATATATAAGCATATTATAACACATATTAAACATATATGAACCATATTACATAAAACACCATAGAAATCAAATTATAGAGAACTTAAACTATGAACACAAGGAAGAACAAACTTAAATTTAAATTATACTTTGTCGATTTAGTAGAAGAAGATGAAGATGGTGTGTTTGATTCTCTCAACTTCTTCTTCCTCTTTCTTCTTTCTCTTTTCTCTCTTTTCTTTCTCTGCTCTCTCTTACTTTGTTCTTCTTATTTTCTAACTTTGATATATCTAACGTATAATAGATATAATATAACTGTTATAGATATAATATACATATAAATATAATAACTGACAAACATAATGTCTAGATTAATTATTTATCAGTTACTTAGTTTTTTAAAATTAAAAGCCACTAGAGCTTGTTTGTCAAAACCCATTAATTTTAAAAATAACTTTTTAGTTGTTAAGGCCCTGTTTGGTAAAACAAAATTAAAACAGATTTAAGGGCCTTGTTTGGTAAAACTCTTTAAAACCTTTTTATTTATTTTGATAAATTATTTTAACATATGGTTTAAATGTTACACTTTATTTAATTAAATCTCAACTTTCTAATTTAATTAAATACAAGCTAACATTCATAAAATAATTAAAATTGCCACATAATACTAAATTATCACACAATTATAATTACTCCCTAATCATAATCTCATGTAACAAATACCACATAATATCATCTAATTTAATTATCTCAATTAAATTTGAACTATACCACAAAATTACTTACACCTCAATTTAATATTAAATATTCATTTAATTAACATATTGCACTTAATTAAATTACTCCACAATAATCACATAAATTATTTATTTAACTCAATAAATAAATCAATTAAAATATTTATTTAATTCAATAAATATTTATAATTAAATATACAAAATCTCATTCGTTACAATATTCCCACCTTAAAAAGATTCTGTCCCCAGAATCACAAAAAAAAAACAAAAAAAAACTCGTTCGTCACATTCTTCCCCCCCTTAAAAAGTTTCTGTCACCGGAATCGATATACAAGAAATTACACAAATAATTGGGGATAGGTTTTCATCATTACATCTTCGAGTTCTCACGTAGCTTCTTCAGCACTGTGGTTCCTCCAGATTACCTTTACAGAAGGTATCACTTTATTTCTAAATACTTGTTCTTTTCTATCAACTATTTTTTATCAACTATTTGAACAAGAACATCTTCATAGGTTAAGTCTTTATCAAACTGTAATGGCTCATACTCTATCACATGCTTGTAGTCTTGTTTGTACGGTCGCAACACGAAAATATGAAAGACGTTATGTATATTATCTATCTCTGGAGGTAACGCAACCTCGTAAGCAACTTCACCAACCCTCCGTATTATCTCAAAAGGTCCAATGAATCGGGGACTCAGCTTCCCTTTCTTGTCAAATCGAATCTTCCCTTTCTAGGGAGATACCTTCAGGAAAACGAAGCTTCCCACTGTAATTTCTCGATTTTGTCGATGATGATCGGCATATTTATTCTGTATGTCCTGAGAAACAACCAATCTCGTTCTGATTACCTTGACGATCTCAGTAGTTTGTTGCGCTAATTCTGGTCCCAATAGTTGTCGTTCACCAACCTTATTCCAGCACAATGGAGTCCTGCATTTCATGCCGTACAATGCTTCGTAAGGCGGCATGCCAATACTTGCATGGTAACTATTGTTGTAGGCAAATTCCACCAACGGTAGATGATCATCCCAGCTTCCTTTGAAGTCCATGACGCAAGCTCTCAGCATATCTTCTAGAGTCTGTATCGTTCTCTCGCTCTGGCCATCAGTTTGAGGATGGTACACCGTACTCATTCGCAATTGTGTTCCCAAGCATTCTTGTAATCACTTCCAAAAATTCGACGTGGAATGCGGATCTTTGTAGGACACAATCGATACTGGAACACCGTGTCTCGAAATAATTTCCTTTACATACAGCTTTGCCAACTGATCCAAGTTGAATCTAATCTTGATCGGTAAGCAATGCGCTAACTTTGTCAGTTGATCCACTATAACCCATACTGCATCATAGCCCTTCTGAGTCGTTGGTAGACCAACCACGAAATCCATAGTGATATGTTCCCACTTCCATTCTGGAATCTCTAGCGGTTGTAGTAACCCACTCGGTTGCTGGTGTTCTACTTTGACTTTCTGGCACGTTAAACATTTCCCAACGCATTCAGCCACGTCTCTCTTCATATTAGGCCACCAATAATGCTGTATGAGATCCTGGTACATCTTTGTACTCCCAGGCTGAATCAAATATCTCGAACTGTGAGCTTCACCCAAAATTTCCTCTTTGACTTCTGGTACTTGCGGTA
The DNA here is from genome assembly GCA_020205555.1 of Panax stipuleanatus. NCBI lineage: Eukaryota > Viridiplantae > Streptophyta > Magnoliopsida > Apiales > Araliaceae > Panax > Panax stipuleanatus. The sequence continues at coordinate 140,473,244 of CM035117.1, forward strand.
TCCAGATTCTCCCTTCAAATTGTATCAGTCCTTCATTATCGATCTTGAACTTAATTTCTTCACCATCGGCTATTCTCTTCCGGATCTTCTCATATTCCTCATCACAAAGTTGTGCCTCTTTCACCTTGTCCACCAAGGTAGAACCAATAGTTACTTGGAATAACTTCTCATCTGCTTCCTTCGGACACTTAACTTCAAGCTCTAATCTAGCCATCTCATTTACCAACTGTTCCTGAGCAGTTAATAACATTAATTTCTCTCGACCCTTTCTACTTAAAGCATCGACAATAACGTTAGCTTTACCTGGATGGTAAAGAATCTCGCAGTCGTAGTCAGTGATAAGTTCCAACCATCTCCTTTGGCGCATGTTCAAATATTTCTGTGTAAAGATATACTTCAAGCTCTTATGATCTGTGTATATCTCATACTTTTCTCCATAAAGGTAGTGTCTCCATATCTTCAGAGCAAACACTACTGCTGCCAATTCCAAGTCATGGGTCGAATACCCTTTCTCGTAGTCCTTTAGTTGATGTGATGCATAGGCAATGACTTTGCCGCTCTGCATCAGCACATAGCCTAATCCCTTATGTGAGGCCTCATTATATACTATGAAATTTCCTGTACTATCTGGCAAGAACAACACAGGCGCAGTACTCAGCCTCTTCTTCAGCTCCTGAAAACTCTCCTCACACTTTTTCGTCCAAACAAATTTAACAGTTTTACGAGTCAAATTCGTCAATGGAGTTGCGATTTTGGAAAAGTCCAGAATAAATCTTCTGTAATAACCTGCCAATCCCAAGAAACTCCTAACTTCAGACGGTATCTTCGGCTGATCCTAATCCATCACAACTTCAACCTTTGACGGATCTATTGAAATCCTATCTTTGTCAATCACGTGGCTAAGAAATTGCACACGTTCTAACCAAAATTCGCATTTCGAGAATTTCACGTATATCTTCTCCCATCTCAGCGATTCTAATGTCAGCCTCAAATGTTCAGCGTGTTCCTCCTTTGTTTTGGAATAAACCAAAATGTTATCTATGAACACCACCATAAATTTGTCTAGGAATGGCTTAAACACCCTATTCATTAAGTCCATAAATGCAGTTGGTGCATTTGTTAGACCAAATGACATCACTAAGAACTCGTAATGCCCATACTCAGTCCTAAAAGCCGTCTTCGATATATCCTCTCTTCTTACCTTCAACTGATGATATCCACTTCTCAAAACTATTTTTGATAAGTATCTAGCACCTTTCAGTTGATCGAATAAGTCATCGATCCTAGGTAAAGGATACCCATTCTAGATCGTAACTTTGTTCAACTCCCTATAATCAATGCAAAGCCGCATTGATCCATCTTTCTTCTTAACGAATAGTATTGGCGCTCTCCACGGTGAAACGCTCGGCTGAATATACTTCTTGTCCAGTAATTCTTGCAGTTGAACCATCAGTTCCTTCATCTCGACTGGAGCCATTCTGTACGGGGCTTTCGAAATAGGAGCAGTCCCTGGCGCTAAGTCGATCACGAACACTATCTCTTTATCTTGCGAAAGTCCTGGCAAATTGCTCGGAAATACATCCACAAACTTCCTAACCACTTATATCTCTTCTATCTTCGGACTCTCCTTACGAGTATCTATTATGTAGGGTAATTACCATATACTGCCTTTCTTCAATAACTTCTTAGCCTGCATAATCGTCAGATAACTCGCTTGTCTAGGAGATTTGCTACCATAAAATACTACCTTCGACGGAGTCGTAAGGCTTACAAACTTCTTCTGGCAATCGATTATCGCCCCATGGTTGAACAACCAATCCATACCCAGTATAACATCAAACTCCCCAAGTTTAATCGGAATCAAATCTACCCTCAATTCCTGACCCTTAATGTCCAACCTACAATTCTTGTAAACAAATCGAATAGGAATAACCTACCTATTCACAATCTCTATGTTCAAGGGGTAAACTAATTCCTCTTTAGGTAAGTCTAAAGTCTTAGCAAATTCATCAGATATGAATGAACAAGTAGCACCCGAATCAAATAATACATATGCATTAATACTATTGACTGGAATAATACCTGACACCACATCTTTTGACTGCACAGCATCCTGCACCGTCATATTGAATGTTCTGGCAGTGGGTCGAACCGCCTGCAGTGGTCCAGCGATAGTCAAAGTACTGTCGCTGCCATTTCCTCCATTTCCTGTTGATCCTCCTGCTGGCTTCCTCCGGCAACTTCGGGCCATGTGATCCTTAGATCCACATGTGTAGCAAGCTCCTTTCTTCAGGTTCGGGAAATTCGGCGCAATATGGCCTTCCTGACCACAGTTGAAGCATACTCGCTTCCCCCTCAGACACAGCCCAGTGTGATTCTTCCCGCATGTCACACATGCTTTAATCCTTCTCTTCTGCTGGCTTCCCTTTTGACTCCCAGCAGCCGTGTTGTCGCTCCACTTCCTTTTTTGGTTGATAGCCCCGCTACCACCAGTCTTGTTTTCTGTCTTATTCTTCTTCTTCTTTTGATCCTGGTTATATTTGGTCACCGCATTGCTTCCACCTTCAGCGAGGATGGCCTTTTCTAGTACAGCTGCAAACGTATTCAGCTGGAACATGGAGACCTTGCTGTAGAGCCAGGGCTTCAATCCCTGCTCGAACCTTCTCGCCTTCTTCTCGTCAATACTGACATGGTACGTTGCAAACCTGGCCAGCTCGTTAAATTTTGCGGCGTACTCCGGCACCGTCATCGTTCCCTGCTTCAACTCTTGAAACTGAACCTCCATCTGGTTCTGCGAGCTTATGGGGAAAGTACATTTCAAAGAACATCTCTTTGAAACAGTCCCACACTATCACTCCCTCTCCTTCCCTAGTCTTGTTGGCCTGCCACCAGAAACTAGCTTCCAACTTCAGCATGAACGTCTTAAAAGCCGTCTTTTGGTCATCGTTTACTCTGGCCACATCGAAGACCTTCTCCATCTCCATCACCCACGTCTGGGCCTCTATCGGATTCACTGATCCCTGAAATTCTGGCGGTCCTACTACCTTAAACTCCTTAAACGTAGTGTTCTGAACTTGCGACTGATTCGCAAGCGCTCCAGTTAGTAGGTTCACCAATTATTGAACCAAATTGGGATTTGTCTCATTGTTGTTGTTGTTATTAGTAGATCCCTCTGGGTTTTGACGTCTAGGTCTTCTTCTAGGAGGCATCTTTCTGTTAAAAACAAACTCTTATTAGATCCTTTACGCATTTCTTAAATATTCAAGTTCAACTTAAACATTTAGAGTAAATTGACTCACACTTGAACACATAGCACGTCAATAAACTTTAATATTTTATTCATTCATAGTTTTACAACATAGAATAGATAGCATCTCTGCCATTACATCATCTTTGCTGAATTAAAAAAGTTACAGGATTACATCATTATCTTATCCCATTATTATCTCAAATCCTGAGATTTAAATTTATTTATTTTAAAAAAACACATAATTAATGACTCTACTATCTAGGCATGTTAAGACGTCGCATAGCCTCTCTACGTTCTTCTTCCATCACCCGGAACATTGTTCTGCGATCCACCATGTACCACGATAAATCCTTAAACTGAGCTGGGTAATAGAAAACACTATCCTGGGCCCTATCTATAGCCGTATGGAAAGCATAGTCTGTCTCCCTCAGCTTGGCCTTCTTCACTTGAACCTCGACTTCAGCTCTATCGGCACGTTGAGTAGCCCTCAAGCTCGTTTCCTCCGCTCTGGCATGTGACACCCCCAAATCCGGGTACTTCAATTCCACGGGATTTGGTGTTCACTGTACAATTATCATCTATCTATCTACCCATAAAAATGCAAGCCATACAATAGATAGGAATAAATACTCCCTTTATGGGGTTACAACATCTGAATATAAATACATCAATCTCAGGTCATACTAACCTTAAATCTTAAATGCGGAAACGTAAACAAATAAACAGTCTTACACAACTTTAACATAAGTCTTAAACAATAACATATCAAATAAATAACAAGTCTTCATTACTTGTTGACCTTGCCCTTGCCTTTGCTAGTAGAAGGCTCTTCGGACCTTTCGTTCTTAAATGCAATGTTATTATTACGCAAGAGTGAGCACAATTGCCCACAAGTATAACAATATAACAATAATATAATAACATGCGAGTGAATCAAAGACTTCTGAATAAGAAACTCGACTTTTGAATCAAGAGTGAATAATGAGAATCAAAAGAACATCTGAGGGTCATAAGACCTCGAACTATGTCCTAGGTTGTAAAGTATTTATACTTTAAACCTTTAACAGTCATAAGAATATGGACTCTACTTCTCGTACTTAAGGGGATCAGCCCTTAGTACCATACTGTGCACAATATCTCAACGCTAAAGCGTAAATAATCCCCTATACAGGGTTGTTCATCTCAGTTTGACATCAGAGTCCGCACCAAAGGAAGTTTGGTTTGGATAAGCTCACTAACAGTTCTAGAATTTAGAACGTTCATCAACTATGTACTAGTCGAATCAATAAAGGTTCGCTAGTCTTACAAGGTTCAACAATAAACGATATTCAAATCGAGTAATAAATTCTCAAGAGTATACAATTGAACAAGTATTGTATAACTAAAGTAATATCTCATATGAAATCTTGAACTTGAATAACTAAGAACAAGAATATGATAGTATTTCAAGAATAGAAAACTTGCTCAATAAAGTAAAGTTTAGAACTTGTTAGACGATAATAATTTAGGGATAGAATATTTGCTCAATCATAATAGAGTTAGGGTAAGGAAACTTGCTTCTTGCACTAGCTACAAATATAATTAAAATTCACTTCCTCAACGTCCTACACATTACATTATGCATACGATGTCGATTAGTTTTCATAACTACCATGTTTAACTATTGAACTATTCACTTAGGTTCAACTTACAACTTGGTTTATAATATTACTCGATAACTAACCACATAACATGAATGTAAACTCACAACATGCATATCACACATGTATAACCTTTTAAACAATCATAATCAAGTTTTACAATCACAATATTCAAGTTCGCACTTAGTTTGTTAACTTGAACCTTCACATTATCTTATACATGTCAATAACTTAGTTTATTAATCATGAACTTTAAATTATATAATATTCATGTATTTAACTTAGAACAACATCTTTTATTGTCGAGAGCATTACACTAGCGTATGTGCATGTCCGACGCCCTTCGATTGCCTCCGAATACGCATCAGTCACAAAGATAGCCATTTTGACCCATTTTAACGACTTCAAAATGAGAACCTTAAAGAATGAAAGTTGTAGGCCTACTCGTTATCTTTTCGAATCATCTTGAATCGCCTTAATCGGAGTTCGTATGAAAAGGCTATGCTTATTTTACTATAGGAGGTCAAAATAAAAATTTTTCCCTACACTACCCCCGCTGGGGCGGGGGTTAGGCCGGCTGGGGCGGGTGTGGTGCTGCATGGGGCCCACTGGGGCGGGTCTAGAGCCGCTGGGGTGGGCGTGCCTTGGCGGTTCAGCCCCAATTCGCGATTTTGACAGTTTTTAGCCCAAATACTTCAATTAAATGCAAATTAAACTAACACAGTGATTTCTATGAAGTATGAACTTCATAGAAACATCATAAAATGTTACTAACATATTTTTAACATCTTAAATCATGCAATTACTCAAATCAAATCATAAAATTTCACCGTTCTTGGTGTTCTTGACAATTTTGAAGAAAAACACGAAAATCATTGTCACGGATTCGTTACAACTCTGAATCCGTCCGTTCAAAGTTTGTTTTCTTTGTTTTAACATGTATAATCATAATCCATTATCAAATATAAGTTAAACAACCAATTTAAAGCATACAAATTGTTCATAAGGGCCATATATACAACTTTTATACTATATAATTTTTGAAAAACTCAATTAAAACATAATTACATGAAATTGATGGTTTGAAAACATACAAAAATGATAGAAAACATGTTATGATTATATCTTAACATTTATATACATATAAATCATCAATTCATGCATTGATCACAAAGTAATTATTTTACAGAGAACTTAAAATAGTCGTTAATGAAAAACTCTGATTATAGCATGTCTATATGAAATTGGTAACTCTAACATATGAATACATGATATAAACCATATAATATACATATCCTAACATATATATCATCACATACTCATCATTTAACAATCTCTTCAATCACAGAGGAATTTGAAATAGTTTTTCATGAAAATATAAGAACGTAAAACATATCCATGAAGATGAAGAGATTACCCTTTGCTACTTGCTTGAAGATGATATAAACTTGAACTCTTTAATTCTCTTCTTCAATCATTTCTTCTCTTACTTTCTCTCTTCTTTTCTCTCTGATATTTTCTCTCTGAAATCTCTAAGTTCTTAACTGATGAAAGCAATCTATGATATATGATATAAAACTAATATGATATACGTATATAATAATCGTGGAGTGATGGGTCGTCCGTTAATCCCATAGTGAGTTAACTGGCTCCAACCCCCACTTAGGCCTTGTTTGTTTGCCCCTTATATTGTTCCTTTCCTCTTATTTTAATTAAACTCTTATAATATAGTTTAATAATGTCACACCCATTTAAGCAATTAATCAAATATCTTATTTAAATTAATTAAATAAAATATCATAACTCCACATTAAATCATATTATCATATAATTAAAATTCTCCTTTATTAATTATGTCAAATCTTTAAATCTCTAATTAATTATTAAATTAATTAGAATAACATTATACTATTAATTAATTCATTTAATCAAATAAACTCAATTAAATACATACTTTGGATAACAAAATTTGCCACACTAATTCAATTAATGTAACACATATAATTAAATTAATCTACCATAAATTCATCAATTAATTATTCAACTCAATAATTATATCATCGAAAAATATTTATTTAATTCAATAAATATTCAAATTAATTATAAAAATCTCGTTCGTCACATGGCACGTTTCGATGACTCCTCTTGAATGTCGTTCTTCATCTTCGCTAGCTCGGCCAGTGCATCATCTCTTTCGTTCTCCACGTAGACTAGATCCCACTTTGTGTTTCCAAGCTCACCGTCTAACTCTTGAATCGTCAGATCTCTCTGTTGTATGGTAGTCTGACTCTCATCTACCAATTCCTCAAGCTCTTCGACTCGACCATGTAGCTCCACGTTACGGTCGTAGATCTCCTCGTACATCTCAATGCTAGTCGAGTGACATGGAACTTCCTCTTCAGGATCCTAATCCTCCTCCTCTGACCAGCTATGGTGATTAATGGAGATGGCTCTCTCTAAACCAACTGCTCCCAGATAACCTGGATGTCTTGGGGCTCTTCGTCCCTAGGCATCTGGGGTAACTCGTCCCTAGCCTGACTGGACTCTCCAACGTTCGTCATCCTAACAACAAAATTTTAAAGTTTAATTATCACATGATATCGATCGATACTCTTCTTGTACATAAACGTAATCACATAGCACATAAGGTATTTTATTATATTTACTATCATTACTATCTTTTTGATCTCCTATAAGGCTACTACCTAAGGTTTCCCCCACCTAAGGTTTATAACCTAAAGCTTTGATACCAACCTATGACACCCCCAAATTTGGGTACTTCAATTCCACGGGATTTGGTGCTCACTATCTAAATAAAATACAACTACTGCCCATAATAAGGATTGCAAAATAAATTTCAACCTTAAATAAGTAATAAAATCTTCCTTATCAAAAGGATTACAACCTTGTTCAAAATATCCCAGGGTTTGCTAACCTTAACATAAATAATTTGCAAAAAATAAACATCACATAATAAAATCAAAGTTTTATTACACATCATAATCAAAATATAAACAAGTCTTCACTTGTTCATCTTGCTCTTGCCCTTACTAGTCGATGGTGTATCAACGCTTTCGACTTTAGCTGTAGTGGTTATTTAATTGCAAGAGTGAGCAAACAAAAGCTCACTATGAATAACAACAATAATAGTGATGACATATACTGAATAGCTTCAAATGATTTGAATAACATTTCTTTCATCAATAATAAAGAATTGAATATGGAATATAGAATTCATATGAGGGTCATAAGACCTTGAACTATGTCCTAGGTTATAAACATTTCTATTTAAAACCTTTAACAGTCGTTAGACTGTATGGACTCTTACATCGTACTTAGGGGGATCAGCCCTTCGTACCATGTATTGTGCACAAACATCTTAACGCTTTCGCATGGTAATCCCCTATTAAATAGGGTTGTTCCTCTCAGTATTTAATAACAAGTCCGAACCAAAGAAAGTTTAGTTTGGATAAGCTTCAAGGGAAATTTAGAGTTCAACTATCATCAACTAAGAAGTAGTTGAATCGACTTACAATAATAATTCAACAATAAAGGATTAGGAAATAACTTATGCTTTAGAACATAATTTAAAGCAATTGAAAGATAAGATAGACCTTGCTTGAACAATTAAGTCAAGGTCACATTAACTCAATAATGAACTGTGATAAGATATTTATTCAATATATAATTTATAGAAGATACAATAACTTGCATATGGATAACAAGCTAGAAATAGGAAACTTGCTCAAGTAAAGTTTGAGTTTAGAAAACTTGCCTTAAGTGCAAACTACAATTACAATCACATTCCATAATTATCCTACAAATTACATTACGTTTACAATATCAATTAGTTTCATAACCACTACGTTTAACCGTTGAACTTCTTATTTAAGTTCAACTTAACAATGTGGTTTGCAAACTTAACTCGCTAACTAACCACATACGTGAGTCTAAACTCACAAAATGCATATTACACGCGTTTAACACTTTAAATTATCATAATCATGCCCTATGATAACAATATCTAATTCACACATAATACATTAATATGAGACTTCAAATTTTCTTATACATATCAAAAATATGTTATCTTATTGTTTAATACACTTAACATGTCATCACATTAAGTTAGCTAATCATGTAATGCATAAAAACTACACAGAACTCAAATAAAATTTTCGGACAGCCTATACACTCGCTGGGGTGGGTGTTTTGCCCTTGATAGACCCGCTGGGGCGAATCCCCCTGCTGGTGGGATTCCCAGCTCGCGAACTGTGTAGAGAAAAAGCCAATTTACATTATTTCTTCGCACCAAATTTTGATTTTAACTAACACAATGCATATAAAACTTTATGAAAATAAAATCTTAAACTTCTTACATGTTTTTAATATACATAAACACCACAACACATAATCAAAACACTTAATTTCATGACTTTCTGAAGAAAACACCATTGTTAAGAGTTCTTAAAGAAAATTAATCACTGTGACTATGTTTTTAAACCAAATCAAATAATTCAAAGCATGTTGATTTTATTTCTTAATATATTATCATAATCTATGATCAATTACATAACATAACATAATCAAACACAAATTTTGATAATTAAAGAACTATTTTTCAAACTAGTCCACTTTAAATTGCTGTGAACATGATTTCTTCATGTTCATCATATTTACATGAAATTAATTACTTAAACAATCATATGAATCATATATAGGCATGCTATAACACATATTAAACATATATGAACCATACTACATAAAACACCATAGAAGTCAAATTACAGAGAACTTAAACTGTGAACACAAAGAAGAACAAACTTAAATTTAAATTATACCTTGTTGATTTAGTAGAAGAAGATGAAGATGGTGTTGTTTGATTCTCTCAACTTTTTCTTCCTCTTTCTTCTTTCTCTTTTCTCTCTTTTCTTTCTCTGCTCTCTCTTACTTTGTTCTTCTTATTTTCTAACTCTGATATATCTAACGTATAATAGATATAATATAACTGTTATAGATATAATATATATATAAATATAATAACTAATAAACATAATGTCTAGATTAATTATTTATCAGTTACTTAGTTTTTGAAAATCAAAAGCCACTAGGGCTTGTTTGTCAAAACCCATTAATTTTAAAAATAGCTTTTTAATAGTTAAGGCCTTGTTTAGTAAAACAAGATTAAAACAGATTTAAGGGCCTTGTTTGGTAAAACTTTTAAAACCCTTTTATTTATTTTGATAAATCATTTTAACACATAGTTTAAATGTTATATTTTATTTAATTAAATCCCAACCTTCTAATTTAATTAAATACAAGCTAGCATTTATAAATTAATTAAAATTACCACATAATACTAAATTGTCACACAATTATAATTACTGTCTAATCATAATCTCATGTAACAAATACCACATAGTATCATCTAATTTAATTATCTCAATTAAATTTGAACTATACCACAACATTACTTAAACCTCAATTTAATATTAAATATTCATTTAATTAACATATTACACTTAATTAAATTACTACACAACAATCACATAAATTATTTATTTAACTTAATAAATAAATCAATTAAAATATTTATTTAATTCAATAAATATTTACAATTAAATATACAAAATTTCATTCGTTACATCAAATCTATCATCAACTTATGACCCTTTATGACCAATCTACAGTTCTTGTGTACAAACCTAACAGGAATAACTTCCCTATTCACAATCTCTATGTTCAAATTGTAAATTAATTCCTCCTTAGGTAAGTCTAAATTATTAGCAAAGTCATTAGATATAAATGAACAAGTAGCACCCGAATCAAATAATACATAAGCATTAATACTATTGATCGGAATGATACTTGACACCACATCCTTTGACTACACAGCATCATGCACGGTCATGTTGAATGTTCTGGAGGTGGTTCGGCTTGACTGCGGTGGTCCAGTGATAGTCAAAGTGTTGCCGTTGCTATTTCCTCTTCCTCGTGGCTACCATACAGCTGGCTTCTTAGGGCAATCTCGAGTCATATGATCCTTAGACCCGCATGTGAAGCAAGATCCCTTCTTCAGATTAGGACAATTTGGCGAAATGTGGCCTTCCTGACCACAGTTAAAACATGCACGCCTTCCTCTCAAGTACACTCCAGTGACATTCTTCCCACATGTAGCACATGCTTCAATTTTTCTCTTTTACTGGTTTCCCTGTTGACTCCCAGTAGAAACACTATCATTCCACTTCATCTTCTGGTTGGCACCACTACCACCAGCCTTATTCTCAGTCTCGTTCTTCTACTTCTTTATATCTTGGTTGTATTTGGTCAAGGCATCGCTCCCACCTTTCGCGATGATCGCCTTTTCCAACACAGCTACAAATGTGTTCAGCTAGAACATGGAGACCTTACTGTATAACCAGGGCTTCAATCCCTGCTCGAACCTTCTTGCCTTCTTCTCATCAGTACTGACCTAGTACGTCGCAAACCTTGCCAGCTCATTAAACTTTGAGGTGTACTTCGGCACCGATATCGTTCCTTGCTTCAGCTCCAGAAACTGAACCTCCATCTGGTTCTGCGAGCTTATCGGAAAATACATCTTAAAGAACATTTCTTTGAATCGGTCCTATGCTATAATGCCTTCTCCTCCTTGAGTCTTGTTAGCTTGCCACCAATAGCTAGCTTTTGACTTCAGCATAAACATCGCAAAAGCCGTCTTCTGTTCGTCGTTGATCCTGGCCACATCAAAGACCTTTTCCATTTCCATTACCCACATCTGGGCATCTATCGGGTTCACGGATACGTTGAATTTTGGCGGTCCTACTGCTTTGAATTCCTTAAACGTAGCAGCTTATACTTGCGGCTGATTTGCAAGCGCTCCCGTCAATAAATTCACCAGTTGCTGAACTGGATTGGCATTAGCCTCATTATTGTTGTTGTTTGTAGAGTCTTCTTCTAGGAGGCATATTTCAAATAAGACATACTCTTATTAGATCCCTACTCATCTCTTAAATAGTTAAGATCAACTTAAACATTTAAAATAAGTAAATTCACACTTGAACACATATCACTTCAATAAACTTTGATATTTTATTCATTCATAGTTTTAAAACATAGAATAGATAGCATCTCTACTATTTACATTAACTTTCCTGAGCTGAAACAAGTTGCAGGATTACATCATCATCTTATCCCATTATTATCTCAAATTCTGGGATTTACATTTATTTATAATATAAGTAAACACATAGTTTATTACTCTACTGTCTAGGCATATTAAGACGTCGCACAGCCTCTCCACGTTCTTCTTCCATCACCCGAAACACTGTTCTACGATCCACCATATACCACGGCAAATCCTTGAACTAAGCTGGGTAATAAAATATTCGATCACGGGCCCTATCTATTGCTGAATGAAAAGCATAATATGTCTCCTTCATCTTAGCCTTCTTCGCTTGAACCTCATCCTCCGCATGATCTGCATGTTGAGTAGCCTTCAATCACGCATCCTCTGCTCTAGCACGCTTCGCTGACTCCTCTTTTATGTCGTTCTTCAATTTCTCTAGTTCAGCTAGTGCATCATCCCTCTCACTCTCCACGTGAACTAGATCCCACTCCACATTTCCAAGACGCTCGTCCAAATCTTGAATCGTCACGTCCTTCTGCTGTATGGTGGTCTAACTCACATCCACCAGTTCCTCTAGCTCTCCAACTCTACCTTGCAGCTCAAGTTAGGTGGAAACTCCTCTTCAGGATCCTCCTCCTCTTCCTCTGACTCATCCTCATCATCTCGGTCAAAGATTGGCTCATGCTCCTGACCCTCTACTGTGATCAATGGAGATGGCTCTCTCTGAACCAACTGCTCCCAAACAGTATGGATGTCTCGGGGCTCCTCATCCCTAGGCATCTGAGGTAACTCCTCCCTAGCCTAACTGGACTCTCCAACAATCATCATCCTGACAACAAAATTTTAAGGTTTAATTATTATGTGATATTGATTGATACCCTTCGATACTCTCGTATACATAAATACATAGCACATAAGGTAGTTTATTATCTTGACTATCATCACTATCTTTTCTATCTCCTATAAGGCTACTACCTAAGGTTCCCCACCTAAGGTTCATAACCTAAAGCTTTGATACCAACTTGTGACACCCCTAAATCCGGATACTTCATTTTCACAGGATTTGGTGTTCACTATCTACATAAAACATAATTAACTGCATATAAATAAGAAATGCAAAATAAATTACAACCTTAATAATAAAATCTTTCTTATAAAAGGATTACAACTTATCAAAACGTTCCCAGGTTTCTAACCTTAATCAAACATCAAATGCAGGAAATCAAACATCATATATTAATTAAAGTCTTATTACAAATCATATCATAAATTTGAACAAGTCTTCACTTGTTCATCTTGCCCTCAACTTTCTCAACTTTGGATGCAATGGTTATATATGCAAGAGTGAGCAAACAAAAGCTCACTTAAATAACAAACAATAATGATGAATAAAACATAACTAACTGTCCATAAATAAGGAATGCAAAATAAATTACAACCTTAACAATAAAATCTTATTTATAAAAAGGATTACAACCTTGTTAAAACTTTCCCAGGTTTCTAACCTTAATCAAACATCAAATGCAGAAAATAAAACATCATATATCAATTAAAGTCTTATGACAAATCATATCATAAATATGAACAAGTATTCACTTGTTTATCTTGCCCTTGCCTTTGCTAGTTGACGACTCGTAAATTTTCTCAACTTTGGCTGCAATGGTTATATATACAAGAGTGAGCAAACAAAAGCTCACTTGAATAACAAACAATAATGATGATATATCACTGAATAAGTTCAACTGAATTGAATAACATTTCTATCATTGATAATCAAGAATTAAATATAAGATTTTGAATTCATCCGAGGGTCATAAGACCTTGAACTATGTCCAGGTTGTAAGTATTTCTACTTAGACCTTTAACAATCGTTAGACTATATGGACTCTATCTCATACTTAGGGGGATCAGCCCTTCGTACCATGTATTGTGCACAAACATCTTAATGCTTTCGCATGGTAATCCCCTATTAATAGGGTTGTTCATCTCAGTTTTAATTAACAAATCCGGACCAAAGAAAGTTTGGTTTGGATAAGCTCAAAGGGTAATTTAGAGTTCAACTATCATCAACTAAGGAGTAGTTGAATAAACTTACAATAATTTAAGAGTTCGATAACAAAAGAATTATGAAATAACTATGAGTCATATCAATAGACATCATATTTAACAGTCATGCTTTAGAAATAAACTTAAAGCATTTGAAAGATACAATGAAACCTTGCTTGAACAATTAAGTCAAGGTTATATTATTTTCAATAATGAACTTCAATAAGATACTTGTTTCAATGCAGAATAAAAGAACTTGCTCAATTTAAAAAGTAAAGTTAAGAAACTTGCGTAAAGATAATCGAGTTAGGGTAAGAAAACTTACTCAATTTAAAGAGTATAGTTAGAAAACTTACCTCTTGCGTAAGCTAGCAATTATTAACTCGTTCCATAATTTATCCTACGTACACGTTATTAACAATAGTAACACAAATTAGTTATCATATAACTACATCACATCATTAGTTAACCCATCTAAGTTAACTCACTATTATTTAGTTATTAGGTTTAAATCATTAGTTATCACATAACATGATCAAACCACACATTCACATCAGATTTAATAATCAACAAAATTATAATTTAAAATCATATATTTCATATTAAAAATATGATTTCATACTATCCAATGAGCATATAATTTTATTAACATGCTTTTTTATTTATTACATTAACATTCTCACAAAATTGTACATTTAAATAAAATTTTCTGGCTATACTACATAGGTGGCGCTGCAACGCCACATAATGAACTGCAGCCGGCGCTGCAGCGCCGTGCCACGTCATTAGGGCCCTGGGCCTGGCGCTGCACTTCTCCAGTTACACTCTGAACTTACGCTGCCGCGCCATGCCACGTCAGCAAGCTCCACTTCTTGTCTTGGCACTGCAGCGCTGAAGTTAACATGCATAACTGGCGCTACCGTACTGTACCACATCACCAGGTACTACTGTGGCACTGCAACGCCCAGTTTACTCACAAGACTGGTGCTGCAGCACCACGTCACAATAGAACGCAGACAACCTAGCGAACTGTTCAGGAAAAAGCCAATTTAGCTTATTTCCTCGCATCAAACTCAAATTTTAGCTCATACAATTCATATAAAACTCTACAGAATCATAACTTTATGCTTCTAACATATTTTAACACATAGAAATATCACAACACATAATTTAAAACCTTTAATTTTATGATTTTGAAGAAAACACCATTGTTAAGTGTTCTTGATAAAAATAAACACGGTAACTTTATTTTTAAACCAAATCACGTAATTCAAATCATGTTATTTTTGTTTCTTAACATATTATTACAATATATGATCAATTTACATCACATAGCATAATTTGACATCAATTTTTATATTAAAGAAGCCATTTTATTCAAAATACTTCAATGTAAATTGCTATAAACATATTTTCTTCATGTTCATCATATTTACATGAATTAAATAGTTTAAATTTTTATATCAATCATATATAACAGTTTATAAGCACAAATTACATATATAAGCCATGTTCACATGATGATCATGAAGAACTTTAAAGACAAAGAAATAAAAATATGAAGAACAAGGAAGAACAAAACTTCACAATTTAATGTTAGGTGATTACCTTTGATGTTAGAAGAAGATGATGATGATGGGTTTTTCTTGTTTTTGATTACACAAAGCTATTCTTACTTCTTTCTTTCTTCTTTTCTCTTTTCTCTCCTTTCTTTCTATGCTCTAGTTTTCTCTGATATGTTTCTAACTCTATCTTTCTAACTTTAACGTAGTATAGAAAATTGACATATATATATATATATATATATATTTACATAATATAATAACTGACAATTATTTAATCCTTTTAATATATATATATATATATATATATATATATATATATATCAGTTACTAACTTTTGAAAATCAAAAGCCACTAGGGCTTGTTTGGCAAAAACTAATTAAAATTAGATTTTTAAAAGTTAAGGGCCTTGTTTGGTAAAACTGAATTAAAATAGACTTAAGGGTCTTGTTTGGTAAAACTGAATTAAAATCCTTTTAATTTATTTTAATAACCCATTTACTACATAGTTTTAAATGTCACACTTTATTCAATTAAATCTCAATATCCCAATTTAATTAAATTAAAGCTAACATCAACTTAAATAAAATTGTCACATAAATTAAATTGCTACACAATTATAATTTACTCATTAATCATAATTTCATGTAACAAATTAGTAAATCTCTAATTGAATTATTTAAATTTAATTAGACATTACTATAATTATTCATCAATTCATCAAATCATTACTACAAAATACCACATAACAATTCATCTAATTTAATTATTTCAATTAAATTAGAACTTCAACCACAAAATTACATAACATCAATTTAATTAATATATTACACTTAATTAATTTAGTCTATAACATAATCACATCAATTATTTATTCAACTCAATAAATAATTCAACTAAAATATTTATTTAATTTAATAAATATTTAAAATTAAAATACAAAATATCTCATTTGTTACAAGTATTGTATAACTTGATTAATCCATAATTGTGAATGTAGACACTCGAATTTTTGCATTCCTGTTACTAACCCTGCAGGAGGGCAAAATTGTCTTTTACCTTCCGGAGACAACCTCGGATGTTCAAACCAAAGTCATCAACCCCGGCGACAACACCGGGAGATCCAATCTTAACCACGGCGACAACACCGGGATGTCAAGTCATGCCCCGGTCACAACCCGGGAGGTACAAAAATCCCGGCGACAAAACCAGGAGATTAATCTCAGCCCCGACGACAACACCGGGTTGTCAAGTCAAGCCCCGGTCACAACTCGGGAGGTACAGAAACCCCAGCGACAACACCGGGAAATCCAATCACCCGAGAGACAATCTTGGGAAGCCAAATCAACTTCGGAGACAACCTCGAAGCATCACATCATCCCCAGAGACAACCCTGGGAGACCAAGTCGACCTCGGAGACAACCTTGAGGACGAACAGAATCGACTAGGTTCAAACCTCGGAGCCAACCCCGAGAAAACAGTCGAAAACCATGTTAACACAGGAGACAACCCATGGAGTGGCAAAACGGTCATTGTACCAACTTGAAGCCAATACAGTCAAAATCAAGCTAAATTGATGCAATGAAGGTCAGAAAGAGCCATAACATAGATCCCAAGTGAAAACAGCACAATCCAGCTCAACGGACAATCTACGAAAAAACGTAGATCTAGTTATAAACCCATCTTTCTGGATTCGGAAAAGGTTAAGTCCCATGTCATTATGTCACTCTCGGAGAGGGCTTTCCGAAAAAGTATAGCATGCCTCAAACGGACGCTCTAATAAAAAGTTATGAAAGTTCGAACATGACATCGCGTTACTCGGAGTGCATTTACTTCGAGATGACGGGACCCACGGGAGTGGGCCCCACTTGGGGAGCCGCAGGTAGAGGTGCGGAAGCCGCAAA
The DNA here is from genome assembly GCA_020205555.1 of Panax stipuleanatus. Lineage (NCBI taxonomy): Eukaryota > Viridiplantae > Streptophyta > Magnoliopsida > Apiales > Araliaceae > Panax > Panax stipuleanatus. The sequence goes on from CM035117.1 coordinate 140,490,772, forward strand.
TACACCTGCAACCATCGGGTCTTTAAATATAAGACCCCTCTTGCTAAAAAAAGAGAAGAAAAATAGAAAAACGCTCTGAAACTCCGCCCGTTTCGTCCCTTAGCCCTACCTCTTGTACTCCAATATTCAATTTTATTCTTATAACACGTAGATATACGTATATTCTACGACATATCCAAAATTAACCAGTGAAAATGTCCATTTAAAGCCTACCGAATGGCAAAAAGCCCGTGTAGTAGTCCATTGTAAGTATTTTCACGATCAGAACTCATTTTCTACTTCATTACATATATGTGAACGTGCATATCAAGTTTTGTCTTCTGATTTTGCCCGGAACACAATTCTGTGGCCGTTTTAACTAACTTTTTAGTATATATTAGTATATATATACGTTTTTCTTCGTTTGTACAGCCTGAATCGATGATCCGTGGCTTTTACTCGCTTTTATGTATATATATATACACATACTAACTTGTTCGGCTTGGATCACTAATTCGTGGCCTTTTCAGCTTTATTATATATATATATATATATATATATATATATATTTGACTATATATACTAACTTTTAATTATGTCGGGTCTGGATTGCAAATTCGTGGCCCTTTTACTACTTTTTATATATATATATAACTATATATATATATATATATATATATATATAATTTTTCTATTTGGCCTAGATTGCTAATTCGTGGCCTTTTTCGCTTTAATATATATATATATACTAACTATATATATTAACATTTATATTTCAGTTTGGCCTGGATTGGAAATCCATGGCCTTTTTACTACTTATATAAATATATATATTTACATTCAGTTGAGCCTGGATCATTTCGTGACTCTTTACCGCTTTTATATATATATATTTACATTCTGTCGAGCCTGGATCATTTCGTGGCTTTTTACAACTTATATATATATCTACATTCCAGTCGGGCCTGGATTGCTAATTCGTGGCCCTTTACAAATTATATATATATATATATATATATATATATTGTATTTGTAACAAATAAGATTTTTTATATTAGTTTTAAATATTTATTGAATTAAATAAATATTGATTTATTTATTGAGTTAAATAAATAATTGATGTGATTATGTATGAAGTAATTTAATTAAGTGCAATATGTTAATTAAACTGATATGTAATAATTTTGTGGTGTAGTTCTAATTTAATTGAGAATAATTAAATTAGATGAATATTATGTGGCATTTGTTAATAAAGATTTACTAATTTGTTACATGAATTATGATTAATAAGTGAATTGCAATTATGTAGCAATTTAGTATTATGTGGCAATTTAATTTAATTAAATTGATGTTAGCTTGTATTTAATTAAATTAGGATAGTGTTGGGTAAAATCTAATTACGCACAACACGCAAGTATACGTGATCCACAAGTAATATAATGATAAATCAAATATCATTCCCACATAGACAATAATTCCTATTTAATCGAACAAGTACCAATTTTATACTATCTCAGCTTTATCAAACTAACAATTAAAAGATGTTTTTATAGCTAATTTATTACTTAACCAAATTTAACACTAACTCAAGATTTTCACAAGTTTTAGAGAATTAAGCCTACAACTTTACTTAATATTTCACTTCCGATAATATCATTTTCTCTAGTTTATTTCAATTATTCCAGATTATTAATCAAGAACACTAAAGCAGATATAACCACCTCTCGATGCATTATACCCATACTCACTCGCATCCACAGATGATAGAATTAAGCAAGCAACCCTAAATAACTAATTCACTATATCTCTATGTGAATTACAATTAAATAAGGTTTAGAAATCAAGTTCTTATCAGATTATATATGGCGTAAAGGTATATCTCTATCCTAAACACGAATCATGAATTTCATCTATGCAAAATTCACAAACATATGTCACTATGGCAAGTTCCAATCCCATATATCATCTCTCAAATTCATAAGGGATAACAGATAATTGTTGATCAGGCAATTATATAATTAAGCACAACACATAGCAAATAATCCGAAAATAACATCCATAAATTGAATTTAAGAATATTTAATCATCCATTACATAAAAGATCCGTCGTAGGCTTAAATAAGTAATTAGTTCATAACAAATGAAAAAAAACCCATAATCCTCATCATAGAAAACATTCTGATTACAAGATATAAAGAAAAAGAGATGATAAATTCCAGAATTGTATCACCAATCTCCGCTCCAATCTTGAGTTTGTCACGTTCTCTTGACGCTTCAATTCTTTGTCCAAGTTAAAATCCAATACTAGAGCTCCAAGGTGGCTAGGTATCTCTCATATGAGCCTCTTCTTTTCTATATATCAGCCAATTTCCAACAGCCTCCCTTTCCTTCACAATCCAACACAAAATAGGACAAATCTGTCTACTTTTACCGAACACGCGCCCCGGTGTGCTTTTAGCTCTTGAAGATGCGCCCCAACCAGCAGCGCCCCGTCGAGAAAATAAGCATGGAAATTCGCCCCGGCGCGTGTAGTAAAAATCCAACCCAATTTACCTTATAATCTGCCACTTTTGCCCATTCCTTGACCATTCAGTCTCTGCACACAAAACCCACAAACATACAAGAAAAGATCCTAAAACATACTCAAAGCCATGATATCCTAGGTTTAATTGATACCGATTCGTAGGTATAAAACCTACTTATCAGATAATAAGAGTTAATAAGATAAAGTGTGACATTGGAAACTATGTGTTAAAGGAGTTATTAAAATAAAATAAAAGGGTTTTATTTCAGTTTTACCAAACAAGGCCCTTAAATCTGTTTTAATCTTATTTTACCAAACACGGCATTAGTCCTAAAAATTTGTTTTTAAATTTAAAGAGTTTTTGGCAAACAAGCCTTATGGCTTTTGAATTTTAAAAAGTTATAACTGATATATTATTAATATTGTATATTAATTATTTGTCAGTTATATAATATATGTAATTATTTGTATTATATCTATATTGTCAATTTTCTGTTCTACGTAAGTTAGAGTTAGAGTAAGAATAAAGAGTTAGAAAGAACAGAGAGCTAGAGAGAAAAGAGAGAAGAAGGAATTAAGAGAAAAAAGAGCTTTGAGAAATTAAAACAAAGAATCAATACTTCATCATCACCATCTTCATCTTCTTCCTCTAGAAGCAAAAGGTATAATTTAATTTTAAGTTTTGTTCTTCATGAAAAAGTTGTTTTTACTTCTCTATAAATTGAGTTTTCCATGGAATTCATATAAATATGTAATTTATGTTATAACATGCTTATATATGATTCATATGATTGTTTATGTGGTTCAATTCATGTAAATATGATGAACATGAAGAAATCATGTTCATAACAATTTACAGTGAATTGAATGGAAAAGATGGGTTCTTAAGTACAAAAATTTGTGTTTGATTGTGATGTGTTCTATAAATTGATTATAGATTATAATAATATGTTAAGAAACAAAATTAACATGATTTGAGATATGTGTTTTGGTTTAAAAACAAACTCGCAGTGTTGATTTTCATCAAGAACACTTAACAATGGTGTTTTCTTCAAAATCGTAAAATTAAGGGTGTTTGATTATGGGTTGTGATGTTTATATATAGTAAAACATGTTAAAAGCTTAAAATTGTGTTTTTATAAAGTTTTATATGCATTGTGTTAGTTAAAATCGGAGTTTGGTGCGAGAAAATTAGCCAAATTGGCTTTTTCTCTGCATAGTTCGCTAGCTGAATTTTTTATCAGCATAAATACCCGCCCCAACGAGCATTTACCCGCCCCAGATGGCTTTCATGCTGTCCGAAATTTTGGGTTGTGTCTTTTATGTCCTAACATGATGAACTAATTGAATGTAATGAATTTGATGACATTTTAAGTATATAAAACAATAATATAACATATTGTTGACATGTATGAGATAATTTGAAGTCTCATATTAACAAGTTATGTGTGAATTTGAATATTGTTCCCGTAAGGTATGATTATGATGGTTTAAAAGATTAGACATGTATGTTATACATGTTGTGAGTTTAGATTCACGTTATGTGGTTAGTTAGCAAGTTAAGTTTATGAACCACGTTGTTAAGTTGAATTTAAGTGAGAAGTTCAATAGTTAAACGTAGTGGTTATAAAACTAGTCGATATTGTAAACGTAATGTAATATGTAGGATACCCATGGAACGTGATTGTAAATTGTAGCTTGTGTACGAGGTAAGTGTTCTAAACTCAAACTTTACCTTTATTGAGAAAGTTGTTATATTCTTTCTTGTTATAATTATGCAAGTTATTTTACTCTCTAAATTCTATATTGAGCAAGTATATCATTGAAGTTCATTATTGAAGTTACGTGATCTTGACTTAATTGTTAAGCAAGATCTATTTTATCTTTCAAATGCTTCAAGTCTATTTCTAAAGCATGACTGTTGAATATGATGTCTATTGTTATGACTCATATCTATTTCGTAATTATTTTATTATTGAATTCTTAATTATTGTAAGTTGATTCAACTACTCCTTAGTTGATGAGAGTTAAACTCCAAATTACCTTTTGAGCTTATCCAATCCAAACTTTCTTTGGTGCAGACTTGTTAATTAAAATTGAGATGAACAACCCTAGTAATAGGGTATTACCATGCGAAAGCGTTAAGATGATTGTGCACAATACATGGTACGAAGGGCTGATCCCCCTAAGTACGATGTAGACACTCAAAATTTTGCTTTCTTTGTACTAACCTTGCAGAAGGGCAAAAGCATAATTTTACTCCAGTGACAGCCCCGAGGTAGGGCAAAAGAGCCAGATCATCTCGGAGACAACCCCGGGAGTGATGCAAAGGACCAATGACGTCCGAACATACCGTGAACCGATCGAGGATCGACGAGCTGAGACAGTGATCACCGAAAACCACCTTAGCAAACCTTGAACGACGTACCATCGGAGATAAGCTAGATAACTGATATCCAGACCTGGTGGATATATCTCGGCCACGAGTATCGACTTCCCAAACCCTAATCCAGTCAGAATTGATATATTACTTCTGTATTCCTCAAAGACTGTCCGAAAGGCCGAGCGGCGGACGTCAACTTTTGCCAAACTGGGATAGAAGGACCACCTGTCGAGCCTATGGGGCCCACTTAGGCTAGCCTTGACCATATCTACGGCTAGACATATATGTGGTTGCGGCTGCCTCCGGCATCTTAAAACCCCCACACTAGTTTATTTTAGAAAAGAGAGAGATATATTTTAGAGAGAGAATAGATATTCTAGAGAGAGAGGCTCGGGTGGAACTCATCTTCACCTCTTTGAAGCTTAATCATCCCATCTAGCACATACTTGAAGCCCCACTAGTGTACAAGTTCATCTCGGGAGTCAAAACGCTTGTTTACGTTTCCCCCAAGGTGAAATAACACACTTTCTAGCTTCGGTTCTTTGTAAATGTTGTTTAAATGATAAATTAATGAGATATCTTTTTGAATATAGTTAAACTAGTTGTATTTTAAGTATATTGTGTAATAGTTGATAGATTTTATGTTTCTATCGGTTATATTGTGCTTATTACGTTGTAAATCAACTGAAGAGGCTAAATATACCTAAATCTATGCCTAATCTAGCCTTTGAGAGGTTATTAAGCATGAAGCTTTAACCCGTGTGCTATAATGGCTTAGATTCATGATATATCTATGGATTTATTGTTTTAAATGGTCCCGGTTATCCCGTATAACCCTAAATTTATATTTAGAGGTGAAAGGGGTGCCGAAATGGCTTAAACGGTGATTTCCATTGATGAAATCATCTAATATCGAAGCCATGGACATTATGTATATTTAATATCCTACAAATCATATGAGTCTAGGAATCCCGATGTTGAGATCCCCAAATGGATCCGACTTGATTCCCACGATGGACCGATTTTTATGATGTAAATACTTTAAATAACGTAAATATCGTTGTACATGTAATATTTGGATCTTGAAAATTTACTCGAGGGGTTAGTCCCGAGAAGTCAGATTCAAGATCCCGTGATAGTGAAAACCTTGATTGCGGGAGCTCGGTTCATCGAGATGGCTTACATGCTCAATGATGATCCGTCCTCTTTTTAACGCTTTTGTATGCATATCATCAAAATGATTTCTAATAAAACCACAAAGAGCTTTTGATAAATAATAAAGCGATTCGGGGTAGATCACGTAATAAACGTAAAGAATAAAAGGAAGTATCGAAGTCCTCGATTCCTAGTCGGGCAAAGAATTTGAAAATCTTACTTTCTAAAATATTATTTTAATTCATATATCTTGTTAAAAATGAACTTTTCACTAAGTCAAATCCTTCGTACCTAGGCGCAAAAGAGGTACAGCACTACTTTCAAGTCACCCAAAAATAAAGACTTAGAAAAGACTAATAAAGCTTTCAAAACAAAACCCACACACACACACACACACACACACTTTATGCACAGAAAATCAATAAGATGCGATACCGTGCTTGCACGAGAGTCGGGGGGTGCCTAACACCTCCCCCCCCGTTTAACCTAGCCTCCGAATTTCATGAATCTCGGGTTTCAAGACCAATATTTTGGAGTCACGCATTGGACCATCTTGCGAAAACTATTAAAACTCGAATGAGTTGGTACATCTATTTCCAAAATACCAACTGGCGACTCTGTGTCATTCGGTCCAATTATCAAAATTAAATCAATCTTATCAAAAATGTCGACACTTATGTCAGTACCAATTTCCTACAAATTCACCCTTTAAAACGGAATCCCAAAGACAAAGCAAAAGCGAAAGGGTAGAATAATATCAATTTAGGAAATATGGGCATTCCTCTCTTTTCCCCCGGATAAGAAAGGATGGAAAACAACACCAAAAAAAGAGGAAAAAAGACTCCCCCTTCAACAAAAAAAAGAGGGGTACAAAGAGGACGATTTTCTTCCTGGCGTCGACAGGTGGCGACTTCGCTAGGGATCTAAGATTTCTTAAGCCGCGATCAAACTTTTTGATTTTCATTCTGCATGTGTATTTGTGTGAATGATCTTTGTGTGTGATAATTGTATTAATCTTTTAGCATTTTATTAGTGCTTCGCACAAGTTATTAGTGCTTCGCACAATGGCATCATATTACATGCGGTGAGGACGTGAATGTATGTGAATGTATGTTGTGTGGTACCTCCATTAGGAGGCAATCCCGTCGGTTGTTTATTACTAGACTCCTCTGGATGTTTCCATTGTGAGGCTCAGGAAAGGCACCACTCAGATAATTGAAAAATTTATGTTTTCATCAAGTAAATTGTGAAGATCTGGGAACCAATTTCAAACAGCCCATGAGAGTAACCCTAAGATAGGTCAACCTCTGATAAACCAAACGCGCGGTGTGCTTCTTCATGCCTATTTAATCTTCCGTGTATATAAATAACTGTCATCTGAAAAACTATCATACATACATCTTTCATATCATGTCATCAATTTGACTAACCCGTTGTATTGCAGAAAAAGATTAAAAAACCATTAAACTGATGCATGGCATATCATGCATCCCTGTCCCCCAATATCCAGTCTAAACTAGATATCGATTTTGTGCATATTGGTCCTAGAACCCGATCTCGAGCCAAGAAAGCCCGTTCATCACCGTTCAAAATGGCTGAAAGAAGTTCATCTGAACATACCTCTGTATCTCGAAATGAATTCGAGGAGTTTAAGAAGCAGATGACCGAGATGACGACCCTGTTAAGAGAATAGTGCAAAGTATCTCAAGAATCTAAGCGCAAGAGTTCGACTGAATCCTCTATGCAAGGAGACATGAAAGTACCTGAGAAGGAAGGTGATACCCGTACGTCCACACCTATTTCTCCCCTTGATGTTGAAGTACCCAAGGAGGCCCCGATCCAGAAGACGACACGGGAAATTATAGACCTCTGGGAGGACAGCGACACTGGAGACATTAGGAAGAGAGTTAGATAAATGGAAGACGCTATCCGGTTTATGAAAGGGACATGATCCATGGGAGAGTGAATTATTCAAATCTCTGTATTTTCCTAAAGGCGAGATACTCGGATAAGTTTCATGTCCCCGAGTTTAAGAAATATAATGGACTGGGAAACCCATACACTTACTTGAAAGTTTACATAGGTGAACTTGGAACTTATGCCGAGGATGAGAACCTCCGGATGCAACTGTTTCAGAAGAGCCTTACCGGTGAAGCCCGAATGTGATAAGCATGAATAGACAATTCAAAAGTCAGAGGTTGGGAAGATTTGACCCATGCTTTCCTCAACCAATACAGTTTCCAATCCCAGATGGCACCAGATCGCTACCAGGTTACCAAAGTCAAAAAGCTGGGCAATGAATCGTTCAGAGAATACCCGCAGCGGTGGAGGCGAATGGCAGCCCAAGTCAACCCACCTATGGATGAGGGTGAGATGGTAACAACCTTCATTGATATACAAGAAGCCCCTTTCTATGAGAGAGACCTCGTCGGGTTGGGAAAATCTTTCTCCGAAATGATCAAACACGGGGAAATGGTAGAAATAGGTTTGAAGTCTGGAAAAATTAAGGACCTCACCGCTTTAGAAGCCGTAGCCGAGCACATACAATCGAGAAATTATGCCAGCACTCCCAAAAGAGGATCAAAGAGAAAGGAAGAAGATGTCTCTTTAATATTCCAAGGACAATCTGCCAATAAAAGCCCTAACTCGCCTATCCAGAGGCAGAACTCTTATCCTGCGAATTCTCAAAATTCTACAGCAGTGAAAGTTGGGGAAAACAAGCGAAGAAGGATATTCACCCCTTTGGGAGACTCCTTGGAGAACATATTAGCCCTACTGATCGCCAGAAGAAGATCGTTGAGCTCGCTCCACCTTCTGATCCAAACGGAAGGCAATTCGATTCCAGCAAGAAATGTGCCTAGCATTCCAACTCGTTGGGGTATGATACTCAAGAATGTTGGACGTTAAAGCACAAAATTCAAAATTTAATTGACAGCGGGGAGATTATAGTCAAAGCGCCCGAGCAGCCGAATGTCAACAACAACCCTCTGCCTTAGCATACGGAGGAAGGAGTCAACATGATCAGTGCTAGAAGCAGGGAAAACCATAAATACCTAAGGAAGATGGGAGAATTACCCTCTGCGCATGACCTTGAAATGTGGGGATACCCTGAAGAAAAGTATGGGGTAGAACAAGACTTGGCTTCAATCAAGGCACAAGTTGATCAGTTGGCAGAATTGGTTGTATACCAACACCAATTGACCCGACAGCTGATAGACCAGGTCCTACCAAAGCCAACCGACCCCATATCTATCCAAGATGTTTCAACCTTCAGAAGGGATCAGATTTGCTGCCAGGAACAAAATAAATGGACCGAAAAGATGGCCCGAGAAGCTAGACTGCAGAGACGATGAGAATTTGCAGCCAAATGGAAATTTGCCCCTTTGAGGCAATCTATGGAGGATATTCTCTGCACCTTGATTGAGGAAGGGAAGATCACAGAATTTCTGCCACCCCCAGATCCGCGATCAAAATGTTTCGACCATTCCAGAACCTGCCTATACCATTCAAATGCTATTGGGCATGCCACGGAGGAGTGTTGGGCCCTGCGACATTTAATCCAGAACTTGATTGAATCAGGAGAACTGGAATTGATGAACAAAGCTGAGATCTTCTGTGAGGAAGAGATGAATTACCCTCGAGGACTAAGGAATTTGGAGGGTATAGTTTTGGTTATCCTCTACATGGAAGGAATGTATGGCGGACCCATAACCATCAAAGGAATATCTGAGCAGAGAAACAAAGCCACTCTCAAGATACAAGCGCCAAAACCCTTGATGTTGTCTCCTTGGCGGCAGCTCCCAATTCTAAGCCTGAAGAAGGTACCGTGGAATTACGGAGAAGGTATAAAATTGGCACCTGACTGTACCACCATCATAACTAGGGAGAATCCATTTTACCTCTCGGGGTGTTTGGAGAAATCGGCAACCAAGGTATTGGGGAAGGTATCTACTGAAAAGATCACAGAGTTCCTCCACAAGGTGGGGCATGGTGAAGCAAGGACGGTGAGGCAGTTGGAAGTTGAACCCCATCAAATCTCCATCCTTGATTTGGTATTGGATTCTGACGACCATCGTCAAATTCTGATCCAAGTGTTGGAGGAAGCGCATTTACCCAAGACTATCGATACTGAGAAATTTCAGCACCTGATCAGCCATGTACTGGACAGTAATGTGATATCATTCACTGACGACGATATACCAGCCTAAGGAACTGGGCATCACAAACCATTGGATATCGCTGTCGTTTCATCAGGATATATGATAGGTGGCATGCTAATCGAAGGAGGGTCGTCCTTAAACATCTGTCCACAGAATACTCTGGAGAAGATGAAGATCAACCCAAACCGGATTCGGGAAAGCCATGTGGTGGTAAGAGCTTTCGACGAATCAAGAAGGGATACCGTGGGGGAGATTGAACTTCCTATGGAAATTGGCCCTTTCACTTTCAACATACCTTTCCAGAACCTTAAGATCACTATCGGGTATAATCTGTTGTTAGGACGACCGTGGATCCATATGGCTGGCGTCGTTCCTTCAACTCTTCATCAACAACTGAAATATATCGTCAACGGCAATCTGGTGACTGTCTGTGCAGAACCTGATTATCCTGTTCATGATCTGGGAGATATGCCCCTAATCGGCGTGAATGAAAGTGTCGAGCCCTCCAGTTTTCAAGCCTTCAAAATAAGTAATCCGCGATATAAATCTATGGGGGCGCCGGACTTAATTCCCCGGATATCTTCTGAAGTGATGGCAGTTGGCCAAGAGATGCTTTTCCGAGGACATCGACTAGGCAAAGGATTGGGGAAAAATGGCCAAGGAATTAGGAACCCAATCTGTATACCCACGCAGTTGGGAAAGGCTGGACTCAGATATTCTGGTGGATCCAGAAATCAGAATCCTCACAAGCACAAGCCAGCTAATCATCTGATTCACCTCAAGCCAAACGTCAGTGAAGCAGGATTTAAAGAACCATTAAAGAAGATCCCCATCGTTATCTCAAGTCTTCTCATTCCCAAAGTCAATCAGAGCAAGCATCAACAGGTTGGGGATGAAAAACCTTTCAACGATGTGGCCCAGAAGGCCAAAGACAAGAAGTTTCTGGAGGAGATTCAGTTGCAATTCATGAGCAGTTTTTGCCTTCCTGAAGAAGACCTGAAGAAGTCTAGCGAGGAAGATTTGTCAAGTGATCAACCCATCATCCCGGTCCTTAATTGGGGAAATGTAAACATCCCGAACGAGGATCCAGGGACCAGGTTCAAACCTGTTATGGCCATCTTGGAAGATGACTACTCCAGTAGCGCGTCTATCTCCGCGACTCCCCCGGATCTCATGACCAGTAATTGGACGATCACCCCACAGATCGTCCGGAAAGGGTAAAAACCAGGAAGTGACAGCTGACAGGGAGCTCTACCTTTATCTATATTTATATCTATTTTATTTCATCTGTAGCTTGTTATTGCTAGTTGTCATATTAACTGATGAATCTTTTTGTAATTGACAACTACTTATATATATTTAGCAATCAAGTTTTTGTCTCAGGTTTCCAAATTTTGTGTAGTCCTAGACATGACCATGACTTGCCGAATTCGAGTAATGATTACGATTTCGATATAGAATTGGACTTTGACTTGATGGGAATCGAGAAAGAGGAAGGGGATGATGACGAGGTGCCCGAGGAAATTAAAGCATGGGTCGAAGATAAACCTAAACCCAACCTTGATCAAACCACCACCATAAATATCGAAACCCCTAACAATCCTAAAAAAATACAGATAGGGACCAACCTTCCCTCTAACAGAGAAAAAGAACTAATACAACTCTTAACCAAATTTAAGGATATTTTTGCCTGGTCTTATGAAGACATGATAGGTCTATCCACCGATATCGTTGTCCATCGACTCCCAATTAAAGAAGGGTTCAAACCAGTCAAGAAGAAATTGAGACAGTTGAAACCAGAATGGAGCCTGAAGGTTAAAGAAGAAATTATCAAACAATTCTAAGCGGGAATCATTATGGTGTCAACGTACCCTGAATGGTTGTCCAACGTAGTCCCAGTTTCAAAATCTGGGGGAAAGGTGCGAGTATGTGTAGATTATTGAGATCTTAACAAAGCTAGCATTAAAGATGACTTCCCAGTGCTGTTCATCCACGTATTAATCAACAACACCGCACAGTTCGAGATGTATTCTTTCGATGATTGCTTTGCTGGATATCACCAGATCATAGTTGCTGAAGAAGACAGGGAAAAGACCACCTTCATTACCCCTTGGGAAACCTTCTGTTATCGAAGACTAGCTTTCGGCCTTACCAATGCTGGTGCTACTTATCAAAGGGCCATGATGACCTTATTCCACGACATGATGCACAAAGAAATTGAAGTGTATGTGGATGATATCATCGTAAAGTTCCGACAGGCTGATGACCATTGCACCCATCTTCGGAGGTTGTTTGAACGACTCTGCAAGTTCAATTTGAAGTTAAACCCAGCGAAATGTGCTTTTGGTGTGAAATCCAATAAACTTCTGGGATTTATCATGAGCAACCGGGGCATTGAATTGGATCTTGCCAAAATCAAAGCCATCACGAAAATGCCTGAGCCAAGGACCGAGAAGGAAATACGAGGTTTTCTGGGAAGAATAAACTTCATCAGCCTGTTCATATCGCAGTTGATAGCAACCTGTGAACCCAGTTTCAAACTGTTAAGGAAGAACTATTTAGGAAAATGGAATGAAGACTGCTGGAAAGCTTTCCACACCATCCAGAAGAGGTTGATTGAAGTGCCTATCTTGGTACCCCCAAGGGATAGAATTCCTTTGTTCATGAATATCTCAGTCAACTCAAATGCTATGGGTTGCCTACTGGGGCAGAAGGATGACATGGGGAAAGAAAGAGCAATATATTACCTCAGGAAATGCTTCAGAAGCGGAGAACAAAAATATACCCTGATAGAAAAAACCTGCCGTGCATTAGCTTGGGCAGCCACAAGGTTACAGCATTACCTACACGGCCATACCACTTATCTCATCTCGAGGATGGATCCTTTGAAATACATCTTCAGCAAGTCGATTTTGAACTATCGTTTATCCAAGTGGCAGTTAATCCTTCAATAATTCGACATCATCTATGTGACCCAAAAGTCCATTAAAGGGCAATGGATTGCGGATCACCTGTCGGCTGCACCAGCAGGGGATCCTCTGGAAATATATTTCCTGGAGGAGGAAGTGTTGACTGTTTAACTGATCGATAAAAAGGATCAAGGTCAATTCTAAAAAATATATTTTAACGGCGCAACAAACGCTGAAGGAACTGGAGCCGGGGCAGTCCTGGTGTCTATTACGGGAGATCAATACCCCGTGGCAACCAAGTCGCAGAGTATGAATGGTGCATTGTGGGGTTAGAACTTGTGCACTCCATGGGAGTAAAATGTTTAGCAGTGTTTGGAGATTTGGAGCTAGTAATTAGACAGTTTACCGGGGCATACAATACCAAGGAACTGCATTTACTGCCGTATCATCGACATTTCCTTAGATTGGCAGGGGAATTTGAAGAAATAGCCTTCATGCATATTCCCCAGAACCGAAATGATTTTGCCGGTGCATTGGCCACGTTAGCTTCACTAGTAAACATGTTAGCAAGAAGGGGAATGTCGGTCATCACCTTCACTATGCAGAATACACCGTCATATGGAAACAATGTATGGGAGATATCAGATGAAATAGCACCTGCTGGACCACCTTGGGACCACCATATAAAAGAATATTTACGAGATCAGTCAACCCTTGAAGGGATGAGTCAAGCCTCGAAGAAGCGAACACAGAAAATGGCCATGAATTTCTACCTAAGTTGAGATGCTCTCTATAAGAGAGACCTAGGTGTAGGAGTACTGAGCTGTCTCGACAAGGATCAAGCCCAGCGACTTATGAATAAAGTACATGGTGGAGTGTGCAGAGCACATATAAGTGGACCTCTTCTTGCCAAGAAGATTATGAGGACAGGACACAACTGGATATCCCTCAAAGCAGATTGCGATGATAATGTCAAGCCTTGCTATCAATGCCAGATCCACGCCAATATTATTCATGCGCCTCCAAATCAACTACATTGCATGACATTACCATGGCCTTTTTCCATGTGGAGAATGGACGTGATAGGACCAGTTGAGCCTAAAGCCAGTAACGATCATCGATTCATCTTCACTATGATTGACTACTTTACCAAGTGGGTGGAAGCAGCCTCTTTCCCCAAGGTCACCAAGGAATTCCTCGTTGGGTTAGAAACAACGTCATCTGTCGGTATGGACAACCCGAGGTTATCATATCAGACAACGCGAAGAATCTGAATTACGAGATGATGAGGGAACTGTGCAGTAAGTTCAATATCAAACACCTCAATTCGGTTATTTATTGTCCAAAAATGAATGGTGCGGTGGAAGCGCCTAATAAGAACATCAAGAAGATAATGATGAAGATGTCAGCAAATCACCGAGGATGGCCTGATCTGTTGTCGTTTACTTGCATACCGAACGTCGACTCGAACCTCGATTGGGGCAGCACCCTACTCACTGGTATATGGTATGGAGGCTGTACTTCCTATCGAAGTGGATATGGAATCACTGAGAGTGATGCTAGATGCCCAGATAGGGGAAAGCCAATGGATACAAGATCGATACGATCAATTGTCCCTGATAGATGAAAAGAGAGCTACTTCTATCTTTCACGGTCAATTCTATCAGCAGTGAATATCCCGATCTTACAACAAGAAGGTGCGACCTCGGGAATTTAAAGAGCATGATTTGGTGCTAAAGAAGATCATTCCGGGCCAGGATGCAGCTAAAGGAAAATTTACCCCAAATTGGGAAGGACCTTTTCTTGTCAAAGCAATCCTATCGTGCGGAGCTTTAAAATTGGAAGAGATGGATGGTGAGGAATTCCTGTAATTGATTAATTCCGATTCGGTGAAACGATATTATGTCTGAAACCCCTTTTGCTTTCAAACTGGACTACTATGTCTTGATAAAAAAATGAAAAAAGAAAAAAATATATCAAGTCTAACTTTTCAGGTCTGAGCCTGAACTACAAAAGACCTGATCTCCTATCTGTGGGAGTACGTAGGCAGCTATTTATGGTGCGGTATGACCCTTGGAAAAACATCCAAATCCTATCAAATCAAACTCAAAACCAAATATGGGCTCAGATGAGGTCTTCCCTTATTCTTTTTCCTGAGAGGAAAAAGTAGGGAAGTTTAACTCAACGAAAAAGCGTGCATTGTAAAACATAAACAAGGCCTTCCAGCGGCTCTAAGGCTGCCCTTTTCAAACTTTTTAGGTCTGAGCCTGAACTACGAAAGACCTGATCTCCCATATGTGGGGGTACGTAGGCAGCCATTTATGGTGTGGTCTAACCTTCGAAAAATCCAAACACTTTTCTATTATTCAAATCCTAACCTATACAGAAATCAAAACCGTATCCATAAAGCCCACCCAATCAACGGCTCATGCGGAGAAGACCTAGCGACATCTCAGCATCACTCCCGTCGAATCTGATGCCACATGACAAGACCAGTTCTATGTTGATATAATAAATCATGAAGCGAAAATGGCAACCGTGTGCAAAGCTAGACATGCGTAAATAAGGAAAGTGAACTGAACTTGCTTCGTTTTATATATACAACTGTTTAGAATGCAAAAGTTGATTCTAACCTATGATAAGTGATAATAACAACGTCTATACAGGAGAATAAAATAGAGCTATAAATCGACAGTAAGATGAGCCAACATAGCCAGATATCCAGCAGTCTCTGCAGTCGAGGAGCATATCTGAGCTCATGCTCCAGTGTATCAACCCGTCTCAGCATCTCCGCTGCCATACGAAAAACCTCCTCTCGACTCTGCACTACACCCTTTACGTGGCTAATGAGTCCATTAGAGAAAGTCTGGGCTACATCTCTATCAACGAGGGCCTGGTCTCTAGAAGCGCGGGCTGCGTCTCTCTCAGCAATAGCAGCATCCCTACCATCTACGGTGGCAGACATCAAAGCTCGAGCCTGATCCTTCTCAAAGGTCACCAGGTGAAGCTGTCTATCCATTGCCTCCATGGAGACTGAGGCTGAACACGGGACAGTGCTCACTAGAGAAGCTGTCAACTCTGCAAATAAAGCATCCTCAGTCGGAGATATAGGATCCTCCATAGGCTCCTCACCATCTGTGGATCCAACATCATCCCCGGATAAAGACCCTGGCTCAATCTGGCCTACCGTGGTGGGTGCCAAATCCGACTCAAGCCAAGCTGAATATTTTGCTGAACGGCCCAGATGGCAATCTCTAAACTCTACTGTCTGTCAATGAGACCAGAACCCATAAACCCGAGCCAATTCAGCCTCGGTAACTGAGTAGATGGGGAAGCAATAATCCTCAATCCCCTCAAATGCATGGACCTCCTGGTACTGATCAAACTGACCCATTACTGCCAGAGGATGATAGGTTGTCACACGCCTCAAACCCGCCAAAGGGAGGAAATCTAGGTTGGCCGCATAGGTGATGAAACTCAGAAAGGAGCAATACTCAAAATACATGACTATAACAAAAGGCTCCTCCATGGCCCCCAGAAATGAAGTTCAGAACGCCTCATCGACGCAAAAAGTCAAGAGATATGAGTAGACCTGGGACAAGCCATGTCTAAAACAAAACCCGTGACAACGAAGCCGCTCGATCGGTCTGAGGTGCGTCATCAACCAGATATATAGGAGCACGGGGCTACCTCTGAACTTCTGATCCTCTGCGGTATGACAGATAGAAGCTGATATCAATGTCTCGGCCAGAATAAAGGGGAAGTATAGTAAAGTCATCTCTGAGAGCCCTAACAGCCATCGACATCGCCACATCCAGATGGTCAGTATAAAATGGCATGTATAAATAGGCTATGAGGCACATAACCAAGGCATCCACTCGGGCAACGTCCCATCGCTCCTCTGAAATGGCAAAGTCTCCGTGATAAACGGCGAAACTATCCGCAGAAGCAAAGTGAGTGATCATAAAGTCCATGGAGATAACATGGCTACCACCCACCTCGGCCAACACAACTGCCCTCCTAAGTCCAGTCATCTCATAAACTGGCGGTGCATATGGCCCAAGGCCATTCGAGCACATCGCCCCTCCATCGATAATCCTGAAATATGACCATACTCCTCTAAAGTAGGAGTCAACTCGTTCGAGCCAAATCGAAAGACATGACGCTCAGCAGTCCAATACTTGAGTATCCCGACAACAAATCCCTCTGGAACCTGAAAGGATAGCAGAGACATGGAGTGGCCTAACATGCGGCTGATAGCGATACGGTCGGTATATGGCAACTGATCATACCAAATCCTCAAACTGGTAGCGACATGGCTAGGAGGAAGGTGATCCAAATGCACCACAGCGGAGGACGACATTTGTAAAATCTGTGTCAATAAGACTATACAAGGGTCAATCTCTATCCAATCATTTAAATATATCTGAAGCATGCATCATAACAAATGATAAAATAGTATGTGCAATGAATGAATAGAAAGAATTCTATATAGATATTTTCCAAGTACGTTAGTTTCATAAACATCACTGTCATACCTATAATACATGTGAAAACTAAAAAGTACAAGATACTGGGGCCAAAATGCTCAATGACTAATAGATGACCTATGGGCTCATCGCCTCATCAAAATCACCCAGGAAAGTGGTGGTATCATCAAACTGGTCAACCTGGGGTCGTCCATCGGGAGTGAGCACATCCTACTGATCCGGGCGATAAAGCGTCTTCTGCATATCTGGGTGACAAGTGAATGGATCATCTTTATCACAAGCGCCACCAAAACTTGAGGGTCCAGCACCATTAGAGCCACCACCGCCTGACGGTCAGGTCTCATGACCCCGAGAAGCAAAAGTACTAGCTAAGGATGGGTCCAACCCATTATAGCGACAGTAGGCCGACAGCTGTTCCAACTGAAGTCTCAAATTAGCAATCTGAACCTGATGAGAAGGCTCCTAAAAACATAATATCCAGTCCTTCATCATGAGTGACCCTGGGACGATGTCTTCCAAGAACTGGGTAGCACGTGTCTGAGCTCCTATCGTGCGTGGCCCCCACCAAGCGATAAAGTTCTCAAAAGTGATCGGACCGTCGGATAAGTGAAAACCATCATACCCCATAGTGGGAATCGATGCAGCTGACGAAGATAAAGGCCAGAAGCGCTGAGCTGCTGGAAGAAAAGGAAGGCGAATCTCCCTAGTGATGCATCAAAAAGCGCGCTCCCTGAGGTAGAGCTCCCAACCTCTATCAAAGAAGAATGGAATCCGGCGAGTGGATAACTGAAACTCTGGCCCTGCCGGCAAACCATCCTCAAATCCCTCGGACAAGTGCTCTCCGGACTATGGAAGCCACACTATGTCTCGAGCTACCAGTGTCTCCAACTGAAGACGGGCATGGGTAAAGCCCTCTGCGACCGGGACCTCCGACAAAGTAGACTGATGCCATCTACGTCCCCGTGGATAAGTGTCCAAACCTAAGACATAGATGGGGCAAAGACATGGAAGCCTCTCGTAAGCCCAGAACTGTCAATGTAAAATAACCTTACATTATTTGTGGGAAGAAGATAAACCAATTAAAAGTTAAATAATTGAAATTCGGTCAAAAGGACTTACCAGAAGAAATGAATAAAATCCGACCCAGGCATCGATAAATCCCTCGAATCGTAGTCGCATCCAATGCAGAAAGAGAGCGAATGTAAATGATCCCCAATCGTATTCCCCAATATGGCCTAGATCTCGAACAGCCCCTACCAAGCTGAAGGGAATAGTGGAGGAGTTGTTCGCAATGAAACAACCCCTCAAGATGGTCAGGAATAGAGGCCGTAAGATGCGATCCCTCTCCGCCAAATTGGCAGGCAACTGCTGCTGCAAGGTGCCTTGAGCAGAATTGACTCCCAAACATCCTGACCGAATACTACGAGCCTTGAAGGCTCGCTCCTGAGAAGAAAACCCTAGGAGGGTGCGCACTGTGGTCGAAGTGATAGACGACTCCAAGGGCACTCTATCCCCCGTAAACTCTAAACCAGTGATGTATCTCCAATCCATGGGAGTCATCACAACCTCGTAGTCCAGCAGATGGAGAGACTGACTCTGATGGAACCATCACTTGGATAAAGCTCGCAAGTAGCCCCAATGGTAGCGACGGGGAGTAATAGTGAAGAAAGCCTCAAATCCCCAAGAATCCATGACCGCCCTGTACTCGAGATGTAGCGAGTGATACAGAGCGTATATGCTGAACCAGTTACCCCTAGGCTGGGTAAACTCCGGAACCTGCACAACCTCAAGGTTAAGAAAACCCGTCTGTGACAGAAAGGAGAAATGAAAATAAATAATAACATACCTCATTCGCCTACAAGTGAATGGATGGATGGCGGCTCAGATCCGTACCCAACAAATCTGGGACATCTACCTCAATGCTAGGAAGAAATCTAGGCGCAGTAGGGGGCTGAGGTGGAACCTCAGGCTCAGGAATATCCTCTTCATCCATGGGAGGATGGTCCTCCCCACGAGGTCGATGAGCTGGCTCCGTCAATAGCTGTACCCACCTGCTAATCCGAGGAACAGGAACCTCAGAAGGAGCTCTACGTCGGCGAACTCCAGATGAAACCCGCTGAGATATAGAAGACTAGGTCCCGTAGAATCCATGTCTAAACAATGAGTTCGTAGGAATAAAAGCCAATTCAGGTATATTTCTACTTTATTTTAAATTACAAATTAAATCCATGAAATATAATTTAGGTCATCACATCATGCATGTCCTACATGTGCCATTATATATGGACGTTATTTTAATTGCATCCTAGTATATCTATAAAGGAATCTAGGACCCTAACGTATGGCTTATGCAATTTTTCTGCCAGAGTCTCCTCTATAAAATGGACTATCCACATGCCCGAAGCATGTATTAAATCTCCCTATGAGGGTATACCATCATAACCAAGCATGTAAACATCAATTTAAACTGTTATTCTAACACATATATATAATGTATGTCTAGATTAACTGATAAATGATAACATATCGCATCTATACGGTCCATAAGATGATCTGTAGGAATGTATTGCATCATAAACACGTTTATCTAGCTGTCTATGCATACATGTTAGATATAATGCCTTTAAGAAAGGAAAGACAGATTTTCACCTATGAAAACACGAAAGAGCGGAGTCTAGACGTTACCCGTAGCCCGTAGAAAAAATGTACGGTGGCGGATCGCTCCAAATCAAGCCGAAATCGAGTAGAAATAAAGAATAGCTCGGTTTTTGTAGAGAGAAAATAAAGAAATCTGAATAGAATGGGTGAAAATGAGGCCTCCCGAGGGTATAACCTTGATCAGGAGCAGCCTTGACCATGGTTGCTCTAGCCGTAACCATATATGCAGCTGCCATATGTGGGCCTAGTGGCCTCCCGATTGGTAACGCAATGTCCGAAATGTGTTATTTTGGGTTCAGAATGGTCACATTATGTAAGATGATACCTTTCCGTGAAAGTTTTAAGGTCCGAAAACCCTAAAAATCCTCCCAAACAGTAGAAGTTCGGCGAAGACCAAAAATCTCGACATTGAACATCGGAAGACCCTAAATCGGTCAAAATCAATACTATATCTCATAGTCCACCAGCAACGAACTCGTGAAGGCGTCGGCTCAACCCCCGACGATTCAATCTGCCGACAACGAACCCGTGAAGGCATTGGCTCAACCCCGACGATTCAATCCACCGACAATGAATCAGTGAAGGAGTCGGCTCGACCCCTGGCTATGTAATCCACTGGCAACGAACCAGTGAAGGTGTCGGCTCGACCCCCGATGATGTAATCCATAGGCAACGAACCAGTGAAGGTGTCGGCTCGACCCTCAACGATATAATCCACAGACAATGAATCAGTAAAGGCGTCGGCAAATCCCCGATGATGTAATCCGTTGGCAACAACCCTACGTATGTCGGCAAATCCCCGATGATGTAATCCGTTGACAATAACCCTACGCAGGTCGGCAAATCCACGATGATGTAATCCGTTGGCAATAATCCTACGTAGGTCGGCAAATCCCCGATGATGTAATCCGTTGGCAACAACCCTACACAGGTCAGCAAATCCCCGATAATGTAATCCATTGGCAACAACCCTACGTAGGTCGGCAAATCCCCAATGATGTAATCCGTTGGTAACAATCCTACGTAAATCGACAAATCCACGATGATGTAATCCATTGGCAACAATCTTACACAGGTCGGCAAATCCCCGATGATGTAATCCATTGGCAACAACCCTACGCAGGTCGGCAAATCCCCGATGATGTAATATATTGGTTACAATCCAGTGAGGGCATCGGCATGACCGTGATGGTGCAATCTATTGACTACAATTCAACGCAGATTGGTTTGATCCCAACAACGTAATCTTTAACTTCCCCAGCCGGGGAAGTAACCCTTCTATAAATCTCACATATTATCACATCTGTTATACATGACATTGCATTATCAAATATACCTTGTAATGCATTCTCCGTGTCTATTAATCTTTGTTGTGTTCATTTCATTACATTACGTGAACATGACAAAGAGGGGCATCTGTAGACACTCAAAATTTTGCTTTCTTTGTACTAACCTTGTAAAAGGGTAAAAGCATAATTTTACTCCAGCGACAACCCCGAGGTAGGGCAAAATAGCCAGATCTTCTCGGAGACAACCCCAAGAGTGATGGAAAGGACCAATGACATCCGAACATACCATTAACCGATCGAGGATCGACGAGCTGAGACAGTGATCACTAAAAACCACCTCAGCAAACCTCAAATAACGTATCATCGGAGATAAGCTAGATAACTGATATCCAGACCTGGTGGATATATCTTAGCCACGAGTATCGACTTCTCGAACCCTAATCCAGTCATAATTGATCTATTCCTTCTGCATTCCTCAAAGACTGTTTGAAAGGCCGAGCGGCGGACGTTAACTTCTGCCGAACTGGGACCGAAGGACCACATACCAAGTCTGTGGGGCCCACTTAGGCTAGCCTTGACCATATCTATGGCTAGCCGCATATGTGGTTGCGGCTGCCTCCGACAGTTTAAAACCCCCACACTAGTTTATTTTAGAAACGAGAGATACATTTTAGAGAGAGAATAAACATTCTAGAGAGAGGCTCGGGTGGAACTCATCTTCACCTATTTGATGCTCAATCATCCCATCTAGCACATACTTGAATCCCCACTAGTGTTCTAAGATCACCCCGGGAGTCAAAACGCTTGTTCACGTGTCCCCCAAGGTGAAATAATGCACTTTCTAGCTTCGGTTCTTTGTAAATGTTGTTCAAATGATAGATTAATGAGATATCTTGTTTGAATATAGTTAAACTTGTTGTATTTTAAGCATATTATGTAATAGTTGATAGATTTTACGTTTCTATCGGTTATATAATGCTTATTACGTTGTAAATCAATCGGAGAGGCTAGATATACCTACATCTAAGCCTAATCTAGCCTTTGAGAGGTTATTAAGCATGAAGCTTTAACCCGTGTGCTAGAAGGGCTTAGATTCATGGTATATCTATGGATTTATTGTTTTAAATGGTCCCGGTTATCCCGTATAACTCTAAATTTATATTTAAAGGTGAATGGGGGGCCGAAATGGCTTAAACGGTGATTTCCATTGATGAAATCATCTAATATCGAAGCCATGGACATTATGTATATTTAATATCATACAAATCATGTGAGCCTAGGAATCCTGATGTTGAGATCCCCGAATGGATCCGACTTGATTCCCACGATGGACCGTTTTTGTGATGTAAACGCTTTAAATAACGTAATTATCGTTGTACATGTAATATTTGGATCATGAAAACGAACTCGAGGGGTTAGTCCCGAGAAGTCGGATTCAAGATCCTATGATAGTGAAAACCTTGATTTTGGGAGCTCGGTTCATCGAGATGGCTTACATGCCCGATGATGATCCATCCTCTTTTTAACACTTTTGTATGCATATCAACAAAATTATTTCTAATAAAACCATAAAGAGCTTTTGATCAATAATAAAGCTATTCGGGGTAGATCACGTAATAAACGTAAAGAATAAAAGGAAGTATCGAAGTCCACGATTCCTAGTCGGGCAAAGGATTTGAAAATCTTACTTTCTAAAACATCATTTCAATTCATATATCTTGTTAAAAATGAACTTTTCATTAAGTTAAATCCTTCGTACCTAGGCGCAAAAGAGGTACATCACTACTTTCAAGTCACCCAAAAATAAAGACTTAGAAAAGACTAATAAAGCTTTCAAAACAAAACCCACACATGCACAGACACACACACACACACACATTTTATGCACAAAAAATCAATAAGATGCGGTACCGTGCTTGCATGGGAGTCAGGGGTGCCTAACACCTTCCCCTCGCTTAACCTAGACCCCAAATTCCACGAATCTCGGGTTTCAAGACAAATATTTTGGAGTCACGCATTGGACCATCTTGCGAAAACTATTAAAACTCGGATGAGTTGGTACATCCATTTCCAAAATTCCAACTGGAGACTCTGTCTCATTCGGTCCAATTATAAAAATTAAATCAATCTTTTCAAAAACGTCGACACTTATGTCGGTACCAATTTCCTACAAATTCACCCTTTAAAACGAAATCCCAAAGACAAAGCGAAAGCGAAAGGGTAGAATAATATCAATTTAGGAAATATGGGCATTCATCTCTTTTCCCTCGGATAAGAAAGGATGGAAAACAACACCAAAAAAAGAGGAAAAAAGACTCCCTCTTCAACACAAAAAGGAGGGGTACAAAGAGGACGATTTTCTTCCCGGCATCGACATACGAGTTAAAGAGTCCATATAGTCTAACGACTGTTGAAGGTTTAAATAGAAATGTTTATAACCTGGGACATAGTTCAAGGTCTTATGACCCTCAGATGAATTCTAAACCTTACTCTTGATTATCGATGAATGAAATATTATCTATTCAGTTGAAGCTATTCAATTCTATGTCATCACTATCGTTTGCTATTTCAAGTGAGCTTTTGTTTCCTCACTCTTGCATTATATAACCATTGTAGCTAAAATTGAAAGAGTTGACGAACCGTTAACTAGTAAAGGCAAGAGCAAGATGAACTGTAATACCCGAGAATTTCTGAATATTATTAAATAAATATATTAATGGAACTGAGAATTTATTTGAATATAAATGATTTTTGTGAGTTAACTCAATTATATTAAATTAAGTAATTATAATAATTGGGGAAAATATGGAGTTTATAATAAACTCGTGAAAGCCTTGTGAGGCACAATGATGAGATATATTAATTGACGAAGGATTTATTAAGTGACTAATTAATTAATTGTTAAATATTGTTAATTGTTATCGTAGAATATTAATTAATTGTTATAGAATATTAATGATAATTAATTGATGATGTGGGGATTATTATT
Source organism: Panax stipuleanatus (assembly GCA_020205555.1). Taxonomy (NCBI): domain Eukaryota; kingdom Viridiplantae; phylum Streptophyta; class Magnoliopsida; order Apiales; family Araliaceae; genus Panax; species Panax stipuleanatus. Next base: position 140,515,308 of record CM035117.1, read on the forward strand.
ATTGCAAATAATATAATAATATTAAGCAATGTGTTTATAAGAATAATAAGATTTATATTCATTTAATGTGATAATTAATCCTATGATTATTAATTAAGTGTTATTAATAATTACGAGAAAGGGATTAATTAATATTGTTGTTAATTAATTGATAAGGTGGATAATTTATTTGACATTATGAATAATGAAATAAATAAGTAAAGTTATCTAATTATATTAATTGTTATGTGCAAGTATATTTAAATTATACTATATGATTGTACTTATTAAAGCTATGTGTTATGAATACATCATGTGTAGATATATATTGTAAACAATTATTGAATTAATAGAATTTAATAATGAATGAGATAATGTAATGTGGTAATATTTGATTTAAATTATATCCGGTAAAACTAATGTACATGGATTATATGTGTGAAAATTTCACTTATTACATTATGTGAAGTACATTGTGACTTAAATTATAACATAAGAGTACATACAATATATAACATAAGTATATGGTGTGTGTATACAAGTGTAGTATTTGCAAATGCTTAGAAGTAAATCAATTGTCCCATTTTAAGTGTCCCATTTGCTCTCCAATTCCTCATACACGTGATTAGCATTATGAAGTCTACTCCCTATTCTTCCTCAAACTCAGTAAAACTCCATAGCTTCATTCTTCAAACACTTAAAATAAGCAACATAGACTAGATCATGATGAGCAAGGGAATGGGCATTATGATGAGTCCCAACAACCAATTACCTACTCTCTATTAACCATCAAGCAAATCTAAAATCTCGTTGGTTTAATTTGGTGTGTATAAGCAATGTCTGGACATTTTTTTTTCTATATATATGGCTCTCATCCTCTCTAATTCATTTGCTGATAAATTGCTTAAGATAAGTTGAGAATAATACTCATAGTAGTATAATAACATTGTGAAGTAGCAGCGAGTTCAGATTCTAGTAGAGGTATAATATAGCTTCCTTGTTCTTCATTTTCATTTTTTGTAAAAATCTCATTTCTTGATTATACCAAATTAGATTGTGTTTGGGTTGTAGAACCCTTATATTGTTGTTATATGAACATACATACATGATGGAATCACTATATAGCTTTCTTGTCCTTCATTTCCATTTTCCTATGCAATTTCTATAAAAATATCAAATTCTTGAATTTAGTTGGAGTTCATGAATTTGAGAATTAATAATGGCGATTGACTGTTATATAAGCATATATATGTGTTAGTAAGTTAAAGAAGTTAGTCTAATAGCATATTCGTAAGGAATTTCTGCGTATGGGTTTTGAAGTTGCCGAGTCTGGCTGTTGTCTGGCCTGGAACGGGAGCCGCGCGTCTCCCTAGTAGAACCAGCGCCCGGCCGCGCCAATCTGCAGTTTCAGTTTTTGTTTTTCTGTTTCAAAATCTGTTAAGTGTTGGTTTAATTATATAACTTAGATAAGCCTACAAGCATAATTAATACACATATGAACATGTTAAACTAACGTGGGCATGATATATTAGGATCAAATGCTTGAATGGTGAAAATATTGACTTCACAATGAACTTAGAGTTCCAAAAAGGACATTGACTTGTTTTATCCGTTTTAAACATTCTGACTTTTGAGACATGTTTATAGGACCTAGAAACACATAATATGAATGTCGACTTATATATCTAAGCTTCATAATGTAACTTGAGCATGTGAACCTCAATTGAACCTTTCTAACGAAAACACAAGCTTGAAACATGGACTCTAACATGTTATATTAGGGTTATAGGTTCTGATTTTTTGAGCATGTTTATATGGCCTTGAAATGCATGAAAGGCATGTTGACTTACTTATATATGTTTCATAGTATGACATGAGCATGTGGACTTCATTTGTGAACTTTACTAGGTGAAAGTGTAAGTCTGAAACGTAAATCTTGGCATGTTATATCGAAGCCTAGATTCTAAAATTTTTGGACATGTTTGGTAGTGCTCATAACCTCATTAAAATGTCATAAACATACACATGCCATGATAGATGCCATGAGAACTAGTTAGGCACTAGTGAAGCATGAATTAAGTTGTAACGGTGCTAGTTATATATGTATAAGATAGATACTTGCAAGCATGCTTCAAACAAGTTATGTGATCACCTCGTATAACAAAGCATGATAGCTAATGTAATTTCATAACCTTGAATGGCTTTAAGTTATTGAACGTACTGACTTAGAATCTATATCATGTATGTTTGGAGCAAGGAAAGGTTGTATAAACGTAGAAGTATCCTTTCATATGTATACATGTTATGTGATATCACATGTTGCTACTTAAATCTGATTTGACGGTTAGCTTATAAAAATGCTATAAAGTGCTAGAAAGATTATGTTTGCTATTTGTTGTGATCTTATGTGATATTAATGATATGAGAATGTGTCTTAACTCAAGAGGGGGAACATTAAGGATAAAAGTTATATTAATAAGATACTATATAACTGTGTAGCTAGATTAAGACTTAGCTTATGTGATTATCGTATATACGAGATGAGATATAATGTTAAACTATATGACTAATGAATATCATATATACATAACTATATTACGATAGGATTCGAAAAGTGTTGATTAAATTACGGGTATAAACTACGCTTAAGGCAAGTTTCCTAACTTACACTCTTTTACGGTACAAGTATTCTATCCTTGTATATTGCGAACTAGTTTCTTTACTTAATCGTTTGAATTGAATTAGCATACTTGAACTCTTATTTCATTAAAGCTATTATTCATGTTGAACTTGGTATTGTTCTTGAATATTGTGAAAGTGTCTATGCCATTTGATTCGGCTAGACTTATATTATTGAAAAGTGACCCAAACCAATTGATTGGTGTGGGATCTTGTACTTGTCTGAAAAGAACAACCTTCTTTGAAGGGAATAAATAATTGTCAGAGAATTGACGTGCGCACTTGAGTATGATTGATTGTTATGCATAACGTAGGGTACTTTAGGCTGATCACCTGTTGTACTTGTTTTTGTATTTTGGTTATCAGTTTAATACTGTTAATTCTAGTAGAAGTTTATAGTCCTTAGTGACTGCTCAGTATTCAGTTATCTTGAAATCTTGAATTGATTTATTACTGAATCACATTGATATTATTCTGTCCTTAGCGACTGTTATTGAGAACTGTTGATATTCTTGTTATCCTTAAACTATCAAACCTTGCTATACCCTTTCGAGAATTGAGAATTATACTACTCACCCTTATTGTATATTACTTGCTGGGCAATTTGTGCTCATTCTTGCTTTTCCTAAAATCAGTGCAGACCTTCGGGCATAGATAAGGGCAAGGGAAAGGCTACTGAGTAGCTTTATTTATGTAGGACTTATGATTGTAATAAAGAATTTATGATTTTATGTACTAGTTAAGGTTATTTATGCTTAAGATATGTCTAAGCTATGTAATCACTGTTTAAGTTACGAGACCTTGGGACGTGAATAAATTATATTATTTAAATGTAATCTATTCGGTAATAGTCGTGTATTATATTACGCTGTGCGATGCGACATTTAGTCGTATTAGTATTATGATTGTATTACCATGAGCACGTGACGAACCGAATTCGAGAGACCAAGTGGCGGTCCCAAATTTGGGGGCATCACAGGTTGGTATCAGAGCTGTAGTTATAAACCTTAAGAACGAGTATCCTTAGATTATAACTTAGGAGAATTTAAAAGTTAGGAAGGAGATAAAACTCATGTAGAGTTTCCCTTGAGAGACTTAGTCTGTTATGAAATGTAACTTCATTTTATACAATGAACTTATGTTTTATTTAACATTCTAATGAAGTTGCTATTTCTTGTCTTGTGTTTGTGATTGTAGATGGCAGATATAGGAGTACCTAGTAGAGTGGCTGAGGACGAGCCGAGGGATATCCATGTAGTGTACGAGGCACCCTTAGAGGCTGTACCAGTACAGGATGTTGCACCATCTGAGTCTGATGACGAGGATGAGATAGAGGTGGAGTTTGACCCAGAGAAGGAGCCGATGGAGGATGAGCCAGTAGAGGACCCTGATGAGGCTACCGTAGAGGAGCAAATGTTAGGCGAGTACGAGGAGCGTATCTTAGAGTTGGACTACAGAGTCCAGGAGCAGGAGGCTGAGGCCCAAAAGAGAGAGTCAGAGTTCCAAAAACTAAGGGACGAAGACAACCAGAGGAAGTTAGCCATCCAGGAGTTAGAGGTGGAGATTGCTTATCATAGAGAGGCAGGGATCCAGATGGGAGCCCTATTCCACAGGTCGGTGGAGAGAAATGTAGATCTGGCAGGGAAGCTAGAAGAGGTCGAGCAGAGGGAGCTAAGTGAGAAGACAGAGAAGGAAGCACTCCGTACTCAGCTAGAGTTAGAGGTGATGGATAGGATACACTTCGAGGAGAAGTGGGAGGCGGCCAATGAGAGAGCTGATGACCTGGAGGATGAGGTCAGATGTAAGAAGAGGAAAATGAACAAGATGGGGTACGTGTTCCGTTCGACATTTGAGAGGGTGATTGATGGTGTGTACCACTACCCGGCAGAGCAGGGACAGACTCTACACACTATGAGTCGAGAACTGGTAGGTTATATAGCACAGTTAGAGTATAAGAGCGCTGTGGAGCGTGGCATGATGTGATGAGTTGTCCTTAGATGGTCTAGTAGTAGTTTAGTAGCATTTATCTTTATGTGTTGTATATACTATGTTGTAATCCCAATCTTTTGTGTAAGATGTGGGATAGTGATGTAAACCCCGTGTAAGCTTTTGTTAGATGGGTAGTATGGTAGTAGGTTGGTATATTCTCCGTCTTTTGTGATATTAGGGGATATATGTGATGACATTTATAACAGTATGCTAGGATAATCATGTAATGAAATGAAATGGCATATGAATATAAATGGAGTTTATTTAGAAACATGTTATAAATTTATTCTTTTTGTTTTAAAAGAAATACTTAGAGATATAACTGAATAATAATAAAATGAAAATTTGTGATGCAGATCATGGCACCAAGACGTAGATTGACTGCACCTGAAGAGTCAGTAAACAATGAGAGGGAACAAGTAGATCCCATCCAAAAGCTAGTTGATCTGTTAGGAGAGGCTCTTAGGGGAATGAACAACGAACCTGTTCGCCCAAACCCTCAGGCTGTGCCAGTAACAGCCTTCAAAGACTTTAGAAGTGTAGGACCCCCAGAGTTCGAGGGTACTACCGACCCAATCGTCGCACAAACATGGATCAAGGAGATCGAGAAGGCTTTCACTATAGCTCGTGTGGGCGAAGATCAGAAGACGGTGTTTGCTACATACATGATGAGGGGAGAAGCAAACTATTGGTGGGAGGCTAATCAGTAGAGAGCTTGAGAAGGGACAATAACCTGGGATAGGTTTAAGACGCTGTTCTTCGAGAATTACTTCCCGAAGAGCATGAAGAATAGGATGGAGGTTAAATTTTTAGAATTAAAACAAGGTGAGATGACGGTGGCGCAATACGCAGCTAAGTTTAACGAACTAGCGCAATTTGCGGAGCACTAAGTTGGTGATGAAGAGAGGAAGGCTAAACGATTCGAACAAGGACTGAAGCCTTGGCTATTCAATAAGGTGTCAGTTCTTCAGATCGATTCTTTTGCAACACTGCTGGAAAAGGCTATTATTGTCGAGGGAGGAAGTGAAGCTTTGAGCTTGTATAACAAAGAGAAGAAAAATAAGAATACTGGAGGAGAGAACCGTACTGGAGGAAGCAGTAGCGGAGGAAGCAACATGGGAAAGAGAAAGTGGGAGAATAACAAAAACAACAAAAACAACAACAATCAATCGGGAAATTTTCGTGGAGGATTTAAGAAGAAGGCTGAAGGATGCCAGAAATGTGGGAAGAACCATCAGGGTGAGTGCTGGAAGGGTCGCGACACTTGTTACAACTGTGGACAGGAAGGGCACATCTCGCCCAACTGCCCAAAACCAAAAAAGATACAAGGATGCTTTACATGTGGCTCGACGGAGCACCAGATTAAGGACTGCCCGAAGAAGGGAAGTAACGGAGGGAGCCAACAAGGGGGAAACATGCTGATGATCAGCGGACCGGCACAATCCAACCGCCCAACCGTCCAACCGCCAGAACCTTTAATATGACCGTCCAGGATGCAGTGGCTGCAAAGGACGTGGTGTCAGGTATAATCCCAATCAATGATATAAATGCTTATGTATTATTTGATTCGGGTGCCACTTGTTCTTTTGTATCTGAAGAATTTGCTAGTAGACTTAACACACCCCGAGAACGATTAGAAAATCCCTTGAACATAGAAGTTGCGAATAAGGAAGTGATCCCTGTAGAATACGTTTATCGAAATTATTGTGCAAACATTAGAGAACATGAACTGAAAGTAGACTTGATTCCTATTAGATTGGGAGAGTTTGACGTAATACCGGGAATGGATTGGTTGTATAACCATGTTATGATAATTGACTGTCAGAATAAATGTGTGAACCTTCAGACTCCGAGTAAGTCTAAGGTAGTGTTTTATGGTGGCTCATCTCTTAAGCAATCGTGTTGCGTTACGATGATGCAGGCCAAGAAATTGTTAAGGAAATGATGCGGGGGTTATTTAGCTTACATCGTAGATACTCGAAAAAAGGTAGTAGAAATTAAGGATATGTCCGTAGTGAATGAATTTCGAGATGTATTTTTGGACGATCTTCCTGGTCTTCCGCCATACAGAGAGATTGAATTCATAATAGATTTAGCACCGGGAACGGCATCGATTTTGAAAGCTCCATATTGTATGGCGCCGGTAGAAATGAAGGAGTTGATGGTACAACTTCAAAAGTTATTGGATAAGGGTTACATTCGACCGAGTGTGTCTCCTTGGAGAGCACCAGTGTTATTCGTTAAGAAAAAGGACGGATCAATGAGGCTCTGTATCGATTATCGAGAATTGAATAGAGTAACGATCAAGAACCGATATCCGTTACCGAGGATAGATGACTTGTTTGATCAGCTGAAGGGAGCAAAATGTTTCTCAAAGATAGACCTACGAACAGGATATCATCAATTGAAAGTGAGGTATGAGGACATACCAAAGACTGCGTTTCGAACCCGTTATGGACACTACGAGTTTTTGGTAATGTCACTTGGTTTGACTAATGCTCCGGCAGCATTTATGGACTTGATGAACCGAGTTTTCAAGCTATACTTGGATAAATTCATCGCAGTTTTCATCAACGACATATTAATCTACTCGAAGACAGAAGAAGAACACGCCGAACATCTGAAGATTGTTTTGGAGGCACTAAGGAAAGAGAAGATGTATGCAAAATTTTTTAAGTGTGAATTTTGGATGGAGAAGGTTCAATTCTTAGGCCACGTGGTGGATAAGAATGGAATCTTAGTAGACCCTGCAAAGTTCGAGGCAATAAGTAATTGGGAACAACCGAGAACACCGACTGAGGTGAGAAGCTTTTTAGGGTTAGCTGGGTACTATCGAAGATTTATCCAAGATTTTTCTAAGATAGCAACCCCGTTGACCAATTTGACGAGGAAGACAGTAAAGTTTGTATGGACAAAAAAATGCGAAGAAAGTTTTCAAGAGCTAAGAAGGAGATTGAGCGAAGCGCCTGTGTTATCATTACCAAATGATGCGGGAAATTTTGTGGTGTATAGTGATGCATCGCACAAGGGACTCGGTTGTGTACTTATGCAACACAACAAGGTCATTGCGTATGCATCACGACAGTTGAAGGTTTACAAAAAACGATACCCTACTCACGACTTAGAGTTAGCGGCAGTAGTTTTTGCGTTAAAGATTTGGAGGCATTATTTATACGGAGAGAAATGTGAGATATACACGGACCACAAAAGTCTAAAATATATCTTCACACAGAAGGACTTGAATATGCGGCAGAGAAGGTGGTTAGAATTAATCAAAGACTACGACTGCGATATTCTTTATCACTCGGGGAAGGCAAACGTGGTTGCCGACGCTCTGAGCAGGAAAGGAAGGGAGAAATTATTTCATTTGACGACTCAGGAAGAGTTGATAAGAGAGATGGAGAAATTGGAGATAGAAGTGAAAGGACCAGAAAAGTCTGGTGAGAAGTTATTTATAATGGAAGCTTGTCCGACGTTGTTGGATAGAGTAAAGGAAGCCCAAGAAAAGGATGAAGAGTGTGAGAAAATCCGAAAAAGGATCACAGAAAATGTGGAAGAGAAATTCCGAATGGATAAAGACGGTATCTTAAGATTCGAAGGAAGAGTGTGGGTACCAGCGATAACCGAGCTGAGGGAAGAGATTTTGCACGAGGCACACAATACGACGTATTCTGTTCATCCGGGAGGCACGAAGATGTACCGAGATTTGAGGCAACATTTTTGGTGGCCCAATTTGAAATGAAAAGTTGCAGAGTGCGTCAGTAGATGTTTGACTTGCCAACGCATTAAAGTAGAACATCAGCGGCCGAGTGGTTTACTTCAACCGTTAGAAATACCAGAGTGGAAATGGGAGCATATTACGATGGATTTCGTGGTAGGACTTCCAGTCACGCAGAAAGGTTATGATGCCATTTGGATTATTATGGATCGACTTACGAAGACTGCACATTTTCTACCAATCAAGATCGGCTACAGTTTGAATCAGTTAGCAAGTCTGTACGTAAAGGAGATTGTGTCACGACATGGAGTGCCGATTTTAATTATCTTTAATCGAGATCCGCGCTTCACGTCAAATTTTTGGAAGAGTTTGCAAGAGAGAATGGGAACACAGTAGAGGTTGAGTACTGCTTACCATCCTCAGACCGACAGACAGAGTGAGCGAACGATACGAACGCTGGAGGACATGCTTAGGACTTGCGTGATAGACATCAAGGGGAATTGGGACGACCACCTACCCTTAGTAGAATTTGCATATAATAATAGTTATTATACGAGTATCGGCATGCCACTGTACGAAGCTCTTTACGAGAGAAAGTGCAGAACGCCATTATATTGGGACGAAGTAGGAGAACGACAAATACTCGGACCAGAGCTAGTACAACAAACCGCAGATGTGGTAACAGTGATAAGAGCCAGACTAGTGGCAGCTCAAGATCGCCAGAAGAAATACGCAGATTTGCATCGACGGGACCGAGACTTTAAAGTCGGCAGTTTTGTTTTCCTGAACATATCTCCATGGAAGGGAAAGATCCGTTTCGGCAATAAAGGAAAATTGAGTCCAAGATTCATAGGACTGTTCGAGATACTGATGCGCGTAGGCGAAGTGGCATACAAAATTGCGTTACCACCCGAGTTGGATCACATCCACAACGTGTTCCACATTTTCGTGTTGCGATCGTACAAGGCCGACTACAAGCACATGATTTCTTATGAGCCTATTCAAGTGGAGAAGAACTTGGCGTATGAAGAAATTCCTGTCCAAATACTAGATAGGAAAGAGCAAACTTTGAGAAATAAAATTATATCTTCTGTAAAAGTGCTTTGGCGTAATCACGATGTCGAGGAAGCAACGTGGGAGTTAGAAGATAGGATAATGAGGGATTATCCCCATTTATTTGTGTAACCTTGTAGCAATTCCGGGACGAAATTTTTATAAGGGGGGGGGGGATGTAATACCCGAGAATTTTTGAATATTATTAAATAAATATATTAATGGAACTAAGAATTTATTTGAATATAAATGATTTTTGTGAGTTAACTCAATTATATTAAATTAAGTAATTATAATAATTGGGGAAAATATGGAGTTTATAATAAACTCGTAAAAGCCATATGTGGCACAATGATGAGATATATTAATTGACGAAGGATTTATTAAGTAAACAATTAATTAATTGTTAATTATTGTTAATTGTTATTGTAGAATATTAATTAATTGTTATAGAATATTAATGACAATTAATTGATGATGTGGGGATTATTATTATTGCAAATAATATAATAATATTAATCAATGTGTTTATAAGAATAATAAGATTTATATTCATTTAATGTGATAATTAATCCTATGATTATTAATTAACTGTTATTAATAATTACGAGGAAGGGATTAATTAATTTTGTTGTTAATTAATTGATAAGGTGGATAATTTATTTGACATTATGAATAATGAAACAAATAGGCAAAGTTATTAATATAATTAGATTATATTAATTGCTATGTGCAAGTATATTTAAATTATACTATATGATTGTACATATTAAAGCTATGTGTTATGAATACATCATGTGTAGATATATATTGTAAACAATTATCGAATTAATAGAATTTAATAATGAATGAGATAATGTAATGTGGTAATATTTGATTTAAATTATATCCGGTAAAACAAATGTACATAGATTATATGTGTGAAAATTTCACTTATTACATTATGTGAAGTACATTGTGACTTAAATTATAACCTAAGAGTACATACAATATATAACATAAGTATATGGTGTGTGTATACAAGTGTAGTATTTGCAAATGCTGAAAAGTAAATCAATTGTCCCATTTTAAGTGTCCCATTTGCTATCCAATTCCTCATACACTTTATTAGCATTATGAAGTCTATTCCCTATTCTTCCTCAAACTCAGTAAAACTCCATAGCTTCATTCTTCAAACCCTCAAAATCAGCAACATATACTAGATCATGATGAGCAAGGGAATGGGCATGATGATGAGTCCCAACAACCAATTACCTACTCTCTATTAACCATCAAGCAAATCTAAAATCTCGTTGGTTTAATTTGGTGTGTATAAGAAATGTCTGGACAATTGTTTTTCTATATATATGGCTCTCATCCTCTCTAATTCATTTGCTGATAAATGGCTTAAGTTAAGTTGAAAATAATACACATACTAGTATAATAGCATTGTGAAGTAGCAGCAAGTTCAGATTCTAGCAAAGGTATAATATAGATTCCTTGTTCTTCATTTTCATTTTCTGTAAAAATCTCATTTCTTGATTATACCAAATTAGATTGTGTTTGGGTTGTAGAACCCTTATATTGTTGTTATATGAACATACATACATGATAGAATCACTATATAGCTTTCTTGTCCTTCATTTCCATTTTCCTCTGCAATTTCTGTAAAAATATCAAATTCTTGAATTTAGTTGGAGTTCATGAATTTGGGAATTAATAATGGCGATTGACTGTTATATAAGCATATATATGTGTTAGTAAGTTAAAGAAGTTAGTCTAATACCATATTCGTAAGGAATTTCTGCTTATGGGTTTTGAAGTTGCCGAGTCTGGCTGCTGTCTGGCCTGGACAGGAGCCGCGCGGCCGCGCGTCTCCCTAATACAACTAGCACGCGGATGCGCTAATTTTCTGTTTCAGTTTTTGTTTTTCTGTTTCAAAATCTGTTAAGTGTTTGTTTAATTATATAACTTAGAGAAGCCTGCAAGCATGATTAATACACATATATGAACATGTTAAACTAACGTGGGCATGCTATATTAGGATCAAATGCTTGAATGGTGAAGATATGGACTTCACAATGAACTTAGAGTTCCAAAAAGGACGTTGACTTGTTTTATCCGTTTTAAACATTCTGACTTTTGAGACATGTTTGTATGACCTAGAAACACATAATATGAAGGTCGACTTGTGTATCTAAGCTTCATAATGTAACTTGAGCATGTGAACCTCAATTGAACCTTTCTAATGAAAACACAAGCCTGAAACATGGACTCTAACATGTTATATTAGGGTTATAGGTTCTGATTTTTTGAGCATGTTTATATGGCCTTGAAATGCGTGAAAGGCATGTTGACTTACTTATATATGTTTCGTAGTATGACATGAGCATGTGGACTTCATTTGTGAACTTTACTAGGTGAAAGTGTAAGTTTGAAACATAAATCTTTGCATGTTATATCGAAGCCTAGAATCTGAAAATTTTAGACATGTTTGGTAATGCTCATAACCTCATTAAAATGTCATAAACATACACATGCCATGATAGATGCCATGAGAACTAGTTAGGCACTAGTGAAGCATTAATTAAGTTGTAACGGTGCTAGTTATATGTGTATAAGATAGATACTTGCAAGCATGCTTAAAACAAGTTATGTGATCACCTCGTATAACAAAGCATGATAGCTAATGTAATTTCATAACCTTGAATGGCTTTAAGTTATTGAACGTACTGACTTAGAATCTATATCATGTATGTTTGGAGCAAGGCAAGGTTGTATAAACGTTGAAGTATCCTTTCATATGTATACATGTTATGTGATATCACATGTTGCTACTTGAATCTGATTTGACGGTTAGCTTATAAAAATGCTATAAAGTGCTAGAAAGATTATGTTTGCTATTTGTTGTGATCTTATGTGATATTAATGATATGAGAATGTGTCTTAACTTAAGAGGGGGAACGTTAAGGATAAAAGTTATATTAATAAGATACTATATAACTGTGTAGCTAGATGAAGACTTAGCTTATGTGATTATCGTATATACGAGATGAGATATAATGTTAAACTATATGACTAATGAATATCATATATACATAACTATATTACGATAGGATTCAAAAAGTGTTGATTAAATTACGGGGATAAACTACGCTTAAGACAAGTTTCCTAACTTACACTCTTTTACGGTACAAGTATTCTATCCTTGTATATTGCGAACTAGTTTCTTTACTTAATCGTTTGAATTGAATTAGCATACTTGAACTCTTTTTTCATTAAAGCTATTATTCATGTTGAACTTGGTATTGTTCTTGAATATTGTGAAAGTGTCTATGCCATTTGATTCGGCTAGACTTATATTATTGAAAAGCGACCCAAACCAATTGATTGGTGTGGGATCTTGTATTTGTCTGAGAAGAACAACCTTCTTTGAAGGGAATATATAATTGTTAGAGAATCGACGTGCGGACTTGAGTATGATTGATTGTTATGCATAACGTAGTTTACTTTAGGCTGATCACCTGTTGTACTTGTTTTTGGATTTGGGTTATCAGTTTAACACTGTTAATTCTAGTAGAAGTTCATAGTCCTTAGTGACTGCTTAGTATTTAGTTATCTTGAAATCTTGAATTGATTTATTATTGAATCACATTGATATTATTCTGTCCTTAGCGACTGTTATTGAGAATTGTTGATATTCTTGTTATCCTTGAACTATCAAACCTTGCTATACCCTTTCGAGAATTATATTACTCACCCTTATTGTATATTACTTGCTGGGCAATTTGTGCTCATTCTTGCTTTCCCTAAAACATTTCAGTGAAGGCAAAGCAGTGCGGACCTTCGGGCACAGATAAAGGCAAGGGAAAGGCTACTGAGTAGCTTTATTTATGTAGAACTTATGATTGTAATAAAGAATTTATGATTTTATGTACTAGTTAAGGTTATTTATGCTTAAGATATGTCTAAACTATGTAATTACTGTTTAAGTTACGAGACCTTGGAATGTGAATAAATTATATTTTTTAAATGTAATCTATTCAGTAATAGTCGTGTATTATATTCCGCTGTGTGATGCGACATTTAGTTGTATTATTATTATGATTGTATTACCATGCGCACATGACGAACCGAATTCTAGAGACCAAGTGGCGGTCCCGAATTTGGGGGCGTCACATGAACAAGTGAAGATTTGTTTATATTTATGATATGATTCGTAATAAGACATAAATTTTATTATGTGATGTTTTATTTTTTGCGTTTGTTGATGTTTAGGTTAGATAACCCTGAGAATATTTTTGGATAAGGTTGTAATCCTTTTTATAAGGAAGGTTTTATTAATTTATTAAGGTTGTAATTTATTTTGAATTCCTTATTTATGGACAGTAGTTATGTTTTATTTAGATAGTGAGCACCAAATCCTGTGGAAATGAAGTACCCGGATTTGGGGGTGTCACAAGTTGGTATCAAAGTAGTGCTTAGGTTATGAACCTTAGGTGGGGGAACCTTAGGTAGTAGCCTTATAGGAGATCGCAAAGATAATGATGATAGCTAAAGATAATAAACTACCTTACGTGCTATGTGTTTATGTTTATTTACGCGAAGAGTTTCGATCTATATCACGTAATAATTAAACTTTAAAATTTTGTTGTCAGGCTAGGGTGGAGTTACCCCATATGCCTAGGGATGAGAAGCCCCGAGACATCCACATTATCTGGGAGCTGTTGGTTCAAAGAGAGCCATCTCCATTGATCACAGTAGTTGGTCAGGAGCATGAGCTAGTCTTTGACCTAGATGACGAAGATGAGTCAGAAGAAGAGGAGGAAGATCCTGAAGAGGAATTTCTACCTAACTCTATTAGCGTTGTGATGTACGAGGTGGTCTACAACCACAACATTGAGCTACATGGTAGAGTCGGAGAGCTTGAGGAAATGGTAGACGAGAGTCGGACTACTATACAACAAAGAGTGGAGACGATTCAAGAACTGGACGATGATCTTGGAAATGCTAAGTGGGATCTAGTCCAGGTGGAAAGTGAAAGGGATGATGCACTGGCAGAGCTAGTGAAACTAAAGAACGACATCAAAGAAAAGTCAGCAAAGCGTGCCAGAGCAGAGGATGGGTGCTTGAAGGCTACTCAACGTGCAGATCGAGCTGAAGACGAAGTTCAAGTGAAGAAGGCCAAGCTGAGGGAGACGGAATATGCTTTCATTCGGCAATAGATAGGGCCCAGAATCGTGTCTTTTATTACCCAGCTCTGTTCAAGAATTTATCGTGGTATATAGTGGATCGCAGAACAGCATTCTGGGTGATGGAAAAAGAATGTGGAGAGGCTGTGCGACGTCTTAATATGCCTAGATAGTAGAGTAATATACTATATGTTTCTTTATGAATAAAATAGTGGAAATCCCAGAATTTGAGATAATAATGGGATAAGACAATGATGTAATCCTGTAACTTGTTTTAGTTCAGGAAAGATGATATAAATAGCAGAGATACTATCTATTCTATGTTTTAAAACTATGAATGAATAAATAACGAAGTTTATTGACGTGCTATATACTCAAGTGATAATTGAGTTATTTTAGATGTTTAAGTTTGAACTTGAATATTTAAGAGATGAGTAAGGGATCTAATAAGAGTATGTCTTAACAGAAAGATGCCTCCTAGAAGAAGACCTACACGTCAACAACCAGAGGGTTCGACTAATAATAACAATAACAACAACGATGGGATGAATGCCAATTCAGTTCAGCAACTGGTGGATCTACTGACGGGAGCGCTTACGAATCAACTGCAACTTCAAGCAACTACATTTAAGGAATTCAAAGAAGTAGGACCGCCAAAATTCTAGGGATCGGTGAACCCGATAGAGGCCCAGACGTGGGTGATGAAAATGAAGAAGGTCTTTGATATGGCTAGAGTTAGCGATGACCAGAAGACGTCTTTTGCGATATTCATGCTGAAGTCGGAAGCTAGCTTTTGGTGGCAGGCCAACAAGACTAGAGAAGGAGAAGGTGTTATAATATGGGACCGATTTAAAGAGATGTTCTTTGAAATGTACTTCCCAATAAGCTCGTAGAACCAGATGGGGGTTTAGTTTCTAAAGCTGAAGCAGGGAGCAATGACGGTGCCAGAGTATGCTGCAAAATTCAATGAGCTGGAAAGGTTTGCAATGTACCAGGTCAGTACTGACAAGAGACAGTCAAGAAGATTCGAGCAGGGATTAAAGCCCTGGTTATACAGTAAGGTCTCCATGTTCCAGCTAAACACATTTGCAGCTGTGTTGGAAAAGGCGATCATTATAGAAGGTGGGGGAGATGCCTTGACCAAATATAATCAGGACCTGAAGAAGAAGAAGAAGAATGAGACAGAAAACAAGACTAGTGGTAGCGGTGCTAACAACCAGAAAAGGAAGTGGAACGACAACGTATCTGCTGGGATTTAACAGGGAAGTCAGCAGAAGAGGAGCATTGAAGCATATGCTACGTACGAAAAGAATCACACTAGAATGTGCTTGAGGGGAAGGCGAGTATGTTTCAACTGTGGTCAGGAAGGCCACATTGCTCCAAATTGTCCTAACCCGAAGAAGGGAGCTTGCTATATATGTGGATCTAAGGATCACATGGCCCGAAGTTGCCTAAGGAAGCCATCATGAGGGTCAACAAGAAGTGGAGGAAATGGTAGTGACAGCATCTTGGCTATCGCTGGACCACCGTCGACGAGCCGAACCTCTGCCAGAACATTCAACATGACGATGCAGGATGCTGTGCAGCCAAAAGATGTGGTGTCAGGTATTATTATGGTCAATAGTATTAATTCATATGTATTATTTGATTCGGGTGCTACTTGTTCATTCATATCTGATGACTTTGCTAAGACTTTAGACTTACCTAAAGAGGAATTAGTTTACCTCTTGAACATAGAGATTGCTAATAGGGAGGTTATTCTTATTAGGTTTGTTCACAAGAACTATAAATTAAACATTAAGGGTCAGGAATTAATGGTAGATTTGATTCAAATTAAACTTGGAGAGTTTGATGTGATATTGGGTATGGATTGGTTGTTTAACCATGGGGCAGTAATTGATTGCCAGGAGAAATTGGTAAACCTTATGACTCCGTCGAAGGTAGTGTTTTATGGTAGCAAATCGCCTAGACAAGCGAGTTGTTTGACGATTATGCAAACCAATAAGCCATTGAAGCAAGGTTGTGTAGGGTATTTAGCCTACATAGTGGATACTCGTAAGGAGAGTCCAAAGCTAGAAGAGATATCAGTGGTTAGGGAGTTTGTGGACGTATTTTTGAGCGATTTGTTAGGACTTTCGCCAGATAGAGAGATAGAGTTTGTGATAGACTTAGCATTGGGGACTGCTCCAATATCGAAAGCCCCGTATAAAATGGCTCTAGTCATGATGAAGGAGTTGACGGTTCAACTATAAGAATTGCTGGATAAGAAGTATATTCAGCCAAGCGTTTCACCGTGGGGAGTGCCGGTATTATTTGTGAAGAAGAAGGATGGATCAATGAGGCTATGCATTGATTATAGGGAGTTGAACATAGTCACGATCAAGAATAAGTATCCTTTACCTAGGATTGATGACTTGTTCGATCAACTGAAAGGTGCTAGATACTTCTCAAAAATAGATTTGAGAAGAAGGTATCATAAGTTAAAGATGAGAAGAGAAGATATACCGAAGACGGCTTTTAGAACTCGGTATGGATATTACGAGTTCTTAGTAATGTCATTCGGTCTAACGAATGCACCAACGGCCTTTATGAACTTAATGAATAGGGTGCTTAATCCATTCCTAGACAAGCTTGTAGTGGTGTTCATAGATGACATTTTGGTCTATTCCAAAACTAAGGAGGAACACACTAAACATTTGAGGATGACATTAGAATCGTTAAGACGGGAGAAGCTTTACGCAAAATTCTTGAAGTGCGAATTCTGGTTAGAACGTGTGCAATTTCTTGGCCACGTGATTGACAAAGATGGGATTTCAGTAGATCCGTCATAGGTTAAAGTTGTGATGGATTGGGATCAGTCAAAGACACCATCAGAAGTGAGGAGTTTCTTGGGATTGGTAGGTTACTACAGAAGATTTATCCAAGACTTTTCCAAAATCGCAACTCCGTTGACGAATTTGACTCGAAAAAAAAGTTAAGTTTGTTTGGACGGAAAAGTGTGAGGAAAGTTTTCAGAAACTGAAGAAGAGGTTGAGTACTGCACCTGTGTTGTCATTAACTAATAGTACAGAAAATTTTGTGTTATACAGTGATGCTTCACATAAGGAATTAGGTTGTGTGCTGATGAAGAACGGCAAAGTCATTGCCTATGCATCACGTCAGCTGAAGGATTATGAGAAAGTGTATCCGACTCATGACTTAGAATTGGCGGCAGTAGTGTTTGCTATGAAGATATGGAGACACTACCTTTTATAGAGAAAAGTGTGAGATATACACAGATCATAAGAGTCTGAAGTACATCTTTACACAAAAAGATTTGAATATGCGCCAAAGGAGTTCTGTAAAAATGTACATTGAAAGGACCTTAAAATTGTTATCTGGGTTTAAGGTCCCAAACATAATACAATATGGTTTGTCGTGCCAGAGCCACTCCGATGGCTATCATACCCATGAGAAGACCGACACTTGTATATATTTTGTGGTCGAGGATGCTTCGCAGCCCGACAAATCACCCTTAAAATGGAGCCAAAGGCTAAAAAGATAGAAATGGAAGTATCAAAATGCTTCAATTCCTACGTGAGCGTAAGGGTTTGAAATCCTTCTTTCAAAACATCACTTTCATATCTTGCCTTAAAAAGTACTTTTGCAAATCAAATCCAATCCTTCGTATATAGGTTCAACGAAGCACGACAATACTTTCAAAATCAAATGTAGGCTTAATTACTTCCAGCATTCACACACACACATTGCAAATTTAAAAGGGAAATATTGAAAAGATGCGGTACCATGTTTCACACGAGTTGGGGGGTGCCTAACACATTCCCCCCACTTAAACAAACCCCCGAACTTTAGAATTTCGGTTTCAAGAACAAGTTTCAACAGTGTCAAGTAATTGGGCCTACTTGCGAAAATCAAACAAAACTCGGTTAAGTTGTTACAACCAATTCAAAATCTACCAACTGGCGACTCTGTAAACCGTTCAAATCGTCGACATAATACATGTTGCCCTTTTCCTAAAAAACCCTTCACCCTTCATAAAACAGATAAGGTAATAAGGGCAGAAGAAAACAAGACTTAGGAAGAGAGAAAGATTCGGTCCAAAGCGACAGGATGTTTTCACCGACGTTGACAGGTGGCGACTCTGCTGGGGACAGTAGAAGGATTAGGCCGCTTTCAAATCTTGTCAAAATTTCTCTTTTCTATCTACGTGCGTGTGAATGCTACGTCTTTACATTGAATGGATGTGAATGAATGCTTTACTGCTTTATATTAGTGCTACGCACAATGTCATCATTTCATACGGTGAGACGCGATGTATGTGAATGTATGCTGTGTGATTCCTCCACCAGAAGGAAAACCCGTAGTAGGTGTTTGATTACTGGACTCAAAGGAGACTAATCCTGCGAGGCCTCAAAAAAGGCACCACTCAGATCCGCTCCAATTGAAAGATCGGATTAACTTCCCCTCTAGTAGATTGTGATGATCTGGGTACCTTCATGCCGAAAAGCTGCGAGAGTAGCCTAAGATAGGTCAGCCTCTGAATAACCAAATCCGAAGGGAAGCTTCTTCATCCATCCCTCTTTCTATAATTTTAATGTAAATTTCATAATGTAAATATACATTCCATGTCTTGTACATCCTGTCATGCTATCTTGTCATCAAAACCACTAACCTTTGTTTTACAGGATAAGATTAAAAAACCTTAAAAATAAACACATCATAGCATACATCCTGGTGATATATATACAACAGAATTAAGACACCTACGTTTATTATAGGTAAAAAAAAATTGGTCCTGTCACCAAGTCGAAATCTAAAAAAGCACCAAGTCCATCTTCAAACATGGCTTCAAGTGCTCAAACTGAATCCACCCCTGTTTCTAGGGAGGAGTTTGAAGGATTAAAAAACCAGATAGCCGAATTAGCTATTTTCTTGAAAGAACAGAGCAAAGGTCTTTAAGGGAAACAAGAACATGGTCACATAAAACCATCTACACCTGGTGGCAGTCAAGAGATCGTAATGAAAGATCCTCAGATTCCTGATCCTCAAAACCAGGATATGACCAACAAAACCCCTGAAATCATCAACCTCAACAAAGAATAGGAGACTGGTGATATTCTAAAAAAGTTTCAACAAATGGAAGAAACCATCCGGTCCATCAAAGGGATTAGGGCATTTGGGTGTGTCAATTATTCAAATTTATGTATATTTCTAGGGGCTCGTTACCCAAAAAAATTTCAAGTCCCTGATTTTGAGAAATATGATGGATTAGGAGATCCCTACACCTATTTGAAGGTATTCATTAGAGAGCTCGGATTCTATGCAGAGGACGAGAAACTCAGAATGCAATTGTTCCAGAAAAGTCTGACCAGAAAGTTTAGAGCCTGGTATGCCTGTCTGGATAATTCCAAAATTTATAGCTTGGAAGAGCTAGAACATGCCTTCCTCAATCAGTACAGCTTTCAGTCTTAGATGGCTCCAGACAAATATCAAATCACCAAAATCAAAAAGTAAAACTCTGCGTTATTCAAAGAGTATGCCCAACGATGGAGACGGATGGTGGCACAAGTCACCCCGCCTATGACTGAGTCTGAGATAGTTATGACCTTCATCGACATTCAAGAAGCTCCGTATTATGAATAGGTCCTAGCAGGCATAGGAAAACCATTCTTGGAGATGATTAAGAACGGGGAAATGGCTGAAATGGGGCTGAAATCTAGGAAGATAAAAGACCTTACCGCCTTAAAAGCTGTTGCTGAGCATATCCAATCTGGGAGTTATGGGAGTAATCCCCGAAGAGCATGTTGTTCGATTTATATAATGACAAATATGTGCAAGTATACGCGGTCAACAAGTAATAAACAGTAAGTACAAATATCGTTCCCACGGAGAATTAACAGATAAAAGGTCGCCAAACCACTAGCACATAATCATTTTAATCTTATTTAAACTAGCGGTAAAGTGTTTTAATTAAAAACTAAATTAACTAGGCAAGTAATTAAACTTAAACTAATTGATTCTAGAGTTAAAATCAGATAATGAAGGCATGAGATCCCAACTTCCCCTAATGATTCATCTAAATCAATAAACTTCCACTTAGGTCAAATTAATCGTCACAGTTTGTTAGCCGAGAACACGAAAGTAAGAGAAGGCCATATTTCTATGCACCTAATCCATATCGCATGCAATCCACAGCTAGTAGAATGCACATGAACACCCACATTATCTAAACCCCTATATGTCTATGTGATTTACAAATAACTAGGGTTTAAGCACAAGTTCTCTTTTGACTACGGGCAGTGCTTCGGTATATGTCTATCCTAAGCACAAATCATATATTCAACGTCTTGTAAACATACAATCGCCTGCCACTATGATTAGATCTAAACCCACACTTTGTCTTTCAAGCCTATGTGGATTATCATGGTAATTGGTCGTGAATCAATTAAGCAATGATAGTAGAAATCATAATAGACAACCTCATAACAAACAATAATACCAACATGGAAGCAAATCAATCTAAACTACTCAAAAGGTTCCATTGAAATCTTAAAATATAGCTTAAGTCATAACTGACTCAAATATACCATTCACAAGTTTGATAAGCATCAAGAGATTACAAAAATAGAACTAGAGAAAATAAGGATAAAGAGTGCAAATCTGATTTCTCAAGCTCCAAGAGAATCTTCAATCTCCTTCTCTAACTAAACCCTAGAAACTAACTAACTAACACAAATCTAGAATTAATCTACTCCTAAACTAATCTAAACAAAATATAAAGGAAAGGGAAAGGAAGAACTAGGCTAGGGCTTAGGGCCAATATGAGCTCCCTCTGGAGATATTCAACAAATGGGGCAAGAACCCTTATATATAGCCTTCTCCCGTCTGTTTAATTACAAGGTCAAATCTGGTCAAGATGGGAGTTGGCGTGGTAGCGCGCGGTTTGGCCTTGAGGAAGGCGCGGCCGCGCGGCACCTGAAATCCTAAATTCTGCTTCCTTGCTTCAGTTGTTGCTGCACTTGGCTACCATCTTCAAATGCCAGCCATCTTAAGCCTTATTTGTTGCCTCTAGCATCATGCCATCATTCCATAGCTTGGCTTCTTGCCTTCTAGCCTCGTATCATCATATTCATTGCTCCTTCACCCATGCCATCCTTATGCTATAAGCTAATTTCTGTGCTTTGCCCCATTTTAGCGTTCTTTTGCCCTTTTTAGCTCAATGTGCACTAAAGGAGTTCCTAAACCTAAAAATTACAAAACAAGGGAAAAACAAATGAAAAGCACAAAACTACTTGAGTTTAAGAAACAAAATAAGCTGGTTACTATCCGAATAAGTGGTTATAAAAACCACTTATCAGAGCACACAAGAAGAAAGAGGAGGAAGTGTCCTTAGTACTGTAAGAATAGAATCAGAGGGGCGATTCGAGCAGCATGCCCATTCAAAGGAGGAACTATTCCCCTTTTCAAGCTCCAGTCCAACCTTCGAATCTTTCGTTTCAAAAAACTGCGAAGGCCAGACGTTGAAGAACGTTCACCCCCTTAGGAGATTCATCAGAGAATGTGTTGAAACTGTTAACAGCACAAAAGAAGATTGTTCAACTCCTTCCACCAACCAGTACCGGTGGACGGAATTTCAACCCAAACAAGAAGTGCGCATACCATTCTGGATCTCCAAGCCATGATACACAAGATTGTTGGTCTCTCAAGCATAAAATCCAAGACTTAATAGACAATTAAGAGATTGTGGTGACCAAACCAGAGCAACCGCATGTGAAAGATAATCCCTTCCCTCAACACAAAGAGGAGAGTGTCAACATGATTAGCACGAGGAGTGGAGAAGGATCCAAATACCTCCGTTATGTTAGAGAGTCAACTCAATAAAGCACCAATAGCCCAGATAGTTGGGCGTTCTCAGAGAGGCAGTTCCTGATAGAATAAGAAATCAAACCCATAAAGGAGCAGATCGGACAATTAGCGGATCTGGTTGTGTATCAACATCAGATAACCAGGAAGCTAATAAACCAGATCAACCAGCATGAAGCGGGTCCTCCTACACCGGAAATTAGCCCTATTACTATGAGGGACCATTACCGATTTTATGAACGTGAAGCCTGGGCTGACAAGGTGGCCAAGGAGGAGAAGTTCCAAGCTAATAGGGAATTCGTCTTCCAGTGGAACTTCACTAATCTGAACTAGCCGATGAAGGAAATCCTCCAAATGCTGATCAATGAGGGGATGGTTACGAATTTGTTACCCTCGCTGAACCCTCGATCCAGGAAGTTCAAGCCTGACAGGATCTGTCAGTATCATTCCAATGCTCCTGGTCATGATACTGAGGATTGTTGGGGACTTCGTCACCTGATTCAGAATCTAATTGAAAGTGGTGAACTGATAAAGGGTAATCAGGATTGCGGTTATCCCGATGAAGAAGCTTTCTTTATTCCCACAGCATGGAATCAAGGAACAATAGCTGTTATTTTCTATGAGAAGGATTGCGGTTATCCCGATGAAGAAGCTTTCTTTATTCCCACGGCATGGAATCAAGGAACAGTAGCTGTTATTTTCTATGAGAAGGATATAGCCCTCACACCCCTAATACTGCAAGGGAAAGGGGTCCAAGAAGTACAGAATCCTGTGAAATTAGCTGCGCCTGAGCCTTTAATATTGCCCTTCAGACCGCAATATCCGGTGGTCAGCCTGAAGAGAGTCCCATGGAACTATGGGAAGGATGAAGGTTCAACCTCAAACAACATTGTCATTGTATCGAAGGAAAATTCGTTGTACCTGCCTCAACGGGTGATCAATTCAGTCATTAAAGCTAAAGGAAAAGTGGCAGAAGAGAAAATCAAAGAATTCTTAGTAAAATGGGGCATAATGAGATCAAGGTGGTGCAAAGCTTGAAATAGGTACCCAAACAGATATCCATCCTAGATCTGGTCTTATCCTCGGTGGATCATCGCAATATTCTGGTGAAAGTACTGAAGAAAGCCCATCTGCCAAAGATGGTGAACACTAAGAAGTTCTGTCACGTGATAGAGCACATTTTCAACATCAATGTGATATCTTTCACTGACGATGATATACCCAAAGAGGGGTCGGGTCATTGCAAGTCACTTCATATAGCAGTGATGTCATCAGGATATGTGATCGGAGGAGTGCTAATAGATGGTGGGTCGTCCCTGAACATCTGTCCCTATGATACCTTGGAAAGAATGAAGATCAACCCAAACCGGATCTGTACCAGTCATGTGGTTATCCGGGCTTTAGATGGGTCTCGCCGAGAGGCTGTGGGAGAGATTGAACTTCCAGTGGAGATCGGTCCCCATACTTTCTATGTATCCTTCCAGGTACTTAACATTACCACGGGATACAATTTGTCGCTGGGAAGGTCGTGGATCTATATGGCGCTAACAGTTCCATCCACCCTCCATCGGCAACTCAAGTACATTATTTGTAAGACCCCAACTTTTATGAATAAAGATTGAATTTTCTCTATATATTATTTTGAAATAGTAAGGTGTTGATTTGATAAATGTGGTAAGTTATGGATAAGATGTGCAAATTTTACAAAGTAAGCAAGTGGTTATAAAATATTCGTTGTGTCGGAAAATATTCATTTGGTCGAGGAATAATCTTTTTGTCGGAGAATATTCGTACGACGGCGCAGTCATTGGTGGACTTCACAACGGAATGAATGTCGGATATAGAAACCTTTTTATAAAAATAATGACAAAACTTTTACCGTTAAACTGGTGAAATACCCAGTGATAAAAATACAGTAATACGCGTTGTAGCACAATAGCACACGTTATTGCACAGTATTTCAAATTATTGGTCCTTATGTAAGAAGTCACTTGCTCAATAATTGTTACAGTAATTATTATTCAATATTTTATATTATTGATTCAATAATTGCTACGTTAATATTTTATTATTGATTCAATAATTGTCACAATAACCACTGCTTTCACATTATTAAATTAATAATTCATATTATTTGAATAATATTATTAAATAATATTATTAACAATGTCTAGAAAGTTATGTTAAGGAAAGGGGTTAGGTTATATAATTGTGCGCCAATGAGAAGAAATACTTATTGGAAAGCCCCCTCTTTCCTGGGAACGACCTGTTTGTCATTATTGTGATTCTGTAATATTGTTTGTGAATAATAATTAATTATTGATAAAATAATAAGTAAATATTTATTCAATTTTGATATAAATGGTGGATTTTTTTAGCAAAAGAGACAATTGTTAAAAGTTGATATTTTATCTTTTCTGATAAAATAATTAATTAAAATATATTATTATAATATTACATTATAATAATGTGATAATATAATAATATAATTTTATGGTATAAAAATAAAATGAGGTGGAAGAGAGAAAATAGAAATTAAAATTTTATCCGTATGTAAATTTGAGTTATTTTTCGTTCGGAATTTGAAAAATCTTTCTTTTACAAAGTTGTAGAGAATTAAATTTCATACGGAATGGACATAAAGTTCGTATTTTTCTGATAAATGGGTTATTTATTATAAATTATTGAAGTTTCTGAATATTGTTTAAATTTAAAATATGTGTGGGCCCCACTTGTCCTTTTGTCTTGTAAATTATGCTGGAGAAAATTTTTCACAGGTGGTGGGCTGGCTTGTTTTCTAATGTGGTGTGCTGAGAAAGCCTTCGGGGTTGCATTTGTCAATCCTGGTGTGCTAAGAATTTCCTATAAATAGAGTGCTTAGTTAGAAATAAAAATCACACCAGAATCAGAAATTTCTTTCTCTATACTATTGATATTTCTTGTGAGTATTTAGATATTTTGAGTGTTGATAACAGTGCATATTTTTCTCATCATAATATCTGATATTCCAGTCAAATCGAGTATTATACTAAGGTAAATGATATTATTTTTCTCGTAAATAATGTTATTTCTTTTCAATATTCATAAAGAATATTATTTTCTTTCATATTCCGTATTATGAAAGTGATAATATTTTATTTCATACTCCTAAATTTGAACTTACTACGGTAAGTATTGCTTCTATAATTCCAGAAATGATCAGAATTTCTTTGAGTTTTGCGCTTCATCTAATATCATTTCACTGGAATATTGGTTTAAACCTTCTTATGAAATTTTTACCATTTCATGATGGGGTATTATTCATTCGAGTACTATTTATGAATTACTATTCATAAATTACTATTCAAGGTAAAAAAAATATTTTTTCTATCCAAATTATCTTTGATTGGATCCATGTTTTAATCTTCATTCTTGAATTTTGCTCCACAATCAGTTATTATTGAACATTCTTGAACTTGGATAGATTAAATTACGAATCTCTAATATTTCACTTGATTCGTTCTTTATATTATTTTTCATCATCCTCAGTCTTAAATTGTGAAGAATATCTTTGGCCTGTAGTGCAAAGTTGAATGATTACTTGATGAATATCTTTGGCCTGCAGTGCAAAGATGAACGATTACCTGATGAATATCTTTAGCCCGTAGTGCAAAGATGGGCAGGTGTTGAGATGAACATGACCACTGGTGATACAAATGAATATCTTTGGCCCGTAGTGCAAAGATGAATATTTGATTCGAGATATATATTGATTGATGTTACAGTGATAAAATATTGATAATGGACTTTTAAATCATAGAAGATAGTAGACATCATTGTCTACTTAACTCTTCTAATGAATTGTTATTTCCGCTGCAGTTGTTGATCTAAAACTTTTTGTCCATAATATTTTATCTGATTTGTTGAAGACTAATGATAATTTTTTCTTCATTATCTTAGTCATAATATTCTTTACTGGGCTAGTTGAGCTCACCATTTTCTTCCATTGTTCTCTTCAGGAAATGAGAATATCGCGGGTACTAGTCAGGGAATGGAGTGATGGTCCGAGTTAGAGCTGTAGAAGTCCTCACTCTTTTTTTTTAAATAGTGTGATAATAATTGTATTGAGGACTTAGTTTGAGTGATTATATTTTCTACATATCTGTATTGACACTCACAGTTGTGTGGTCGTATTTTGCGCGACCGTTTGATATAAAAGATTTATATTTGGATTCTGTACCATGTATTTGGCGACTCAGAATGGGTTGAGTACTGAACCTATTTTGGGGGCGTCACAGTTGGTATCAGAGCTTAGGGATATGATCTCTGGCGGAGATCTGGGAATAGAACTAGGACGGGAGAGACGAGTAAAACCTTCGCTAGTGTGTCCTACCTAAGCTTATTTGTTATTTAATTGGTCGGTCGGAACATAGGGTTGATATGTGATATGTCAATTTGTTTAATTAACCTATGTTTTATGCCAGTATTTGAGAATGGCAGCTGAAAATCTAAACAATGGAGCATTTGAGACCGTTGAGACACCGCTAATCACCAACCAGGATAATGTGCAACAGGAAGGAAATATTCCTCATGTAACAACACCACCGATCAAACGATGAATGATGGGATGTTTAGAAGTTTTTTGCAGTTCATGCAAAACCAGACGAGGGAGACTCGTGTTCAACATATAGGTGGGAATAACGGTAACTCGCAGCTTGTCACTACCAAGCAATTCAAAGAGTTGGGACCACCAGAGTTTTTTGGAAAGCCAGATCCAATCAAGGAAGAAATGTGAGTTAAGCAAATTACCAAGATATTTGATGTCTTGGGATCACGGAGGAGCAAAAGGTTCCATTTGCCACGTTTATGTTCCGTGGAGAGGCAGATTACTGGTGGAAATCTGTGAAGCGTACTCAGCCTGCTGCACTCAAGATGTCTTGGGAAGAGTTCCAGATACTGTTCAATGACAAGTGCTTTTCAGAAAGTATTCGTCATATGAAGGAAGTAGAGTTTATCAAACTAGAACAGAACAACATGACCGTGTCCCAGTACGAGGCTAAGTTCACGGAGTTATCCCGATTTGCATCTCATTTGGTGGATAATGAGGAACGTATGACGCGGATGTTTCTGAGAGGTTTGAAACCCAAAATTCGTCAGTACCTCATTTCTTAAAAACTTTGTTTGTATTCAAATGTGGTGAACAGGGCCCAATTATTAGAACGAGATAATGATTATGTTCAACCAAGGGAGAACAACCAGGGTCGTACCGGTGGCAGCAGTCATCGGAACAATAACAACCAGCGGGGAGAAAAATATCATGACAGAAGCGGTAACCACTCCGGTGGTAATCATGGACATGATAATTGAAGAAGTGGGTCGGGGGGAGATTTTAAGAAGAGTAGGTATTACAATGTTAACGTGAAGACGTCGACAGCAGCACCAACATCAACAACCGTTTCTAGGGGAGAAGAACGACCACTGATCGTATGCTATAAATGCGTACAAGAGGGACACATCAGTCCAAATTGCACACAACAATCCAAGGTATGCTATAACTGTGGAAAGGAAGGTCACATAGCTCGAGTGTGTTCTGTAGCGAAACCAAGTCCAGTAGGGATGGTGACTCCAAAGGCTGTTCCTGACAAATCAAAGTCAGTGGTTCCTAAAAGAGATTTTGTCGTGACTACCCAACAAGCGAGGAACCCGAATGAGGTTATCACGGGTAAGCTATTCATAAACTCTTGCGAAGTCTATACCTTTTTAGATACCGATGCTACCCATTCTTTTATTTCACCTGCTTGTGCTCAACGTTTGAACTTGACTTCTGAGAAATTAGACTTTGACTTATCTGTTGAAACTCCGTTATGAGAAACCTTCATTACATCCACAGTTTACAAATCTTGTTTGATTCAAATTTGTACCCTCACCTTACCTATGGATCTGATATCTTTGAAAATACTTGCATTTGATGTGATTTTAGAAATTGACTGGTTAACCACTTATCATGCCAAAATTGATTGTTTTCGTAAGGTTGTTAGTTTTTATATTCCTAACCAACCTGTTGTGCGAATTTAAACAACCAAACCACTAAAATCAATCAATGTCATTTCAAGTCATAAAACTATTCGTTTATTGAAAAATGAATGTCAAGCTTTCTTAGCCCATGTCACTAATTTAAACCAGAATACATCAGATTTGAATGATATTTCTGTTGTTAATAAGTTTCCGGATGTATTTCCCAAAGAACTTCTTAGTCTACCCCCAGAACGTGAAGTTGAATTCTTTATTGACCTTGAACCCGGTACAAAACCCATTTTTAAAACCCCATATCGAATGACTCCTATTGAACTTTAGGAGTTAAAGGTCCAACTACAGGAGTTGTTAGACATTGGTTTCATTCGTCCTAGTACATCTCCTTGGGGTGCTCCTATTTTATTCATAAAGAAGAAAGACGAGAGTATGCGACTTTGTATTGACTATCAGGAATTGAACCATGTCACCATCAAGAATAGGTATCCGTTACCTCACATTGATGACCTGTTCGACCAGTTACAAGGTACACAATTCTTCTCAAAGATCGATCTTCGTTCTGGATATCATTAGTTAAAGATTAAAACTGATGACATTTTAAAGACTGTCTTCAGAACTCGATACGAGAATTATAAATTCTTAGTCATGTCTTTTGGATTGACTAATGCTCCTGCTGCTTTCATGGATATGATGAACCGTATATTCAGGGAATATTTGGATCATTTTGTGGTTGTCTTTATTGATGACATCCTTATTTACTCCAAAAATCGTGAAGATCATGAACAACACTTGAGGCTGATGCTTCAAAAGCTTCGTGAAAACAAGTTATATGCCAAGTTGAAGAAATGCGAGTTTTGGCTTGAGGAAGTAGCATTCCTTGGGCACGTGGTATCGAAACATGGAATATCAGTTGACCTAGCGAAGATTGAAGCAATACAAAGTTGGGAGCAACCTAAGTCAGTAACCGAAGTACGTAGCTTTCTAGGCTTAGCTGGTTATTATCGGAGATTCGTGGAAGGATTTTTTTGAATCGCTACTCCATTAACTCAGCTGACTCAAAAAGATACAAAATTCGGATGGAACGAGAAATGCGAGAAGAGCTTCCAAGAGCTCAAGAGGAGACTCATTTCAGCACCTGTTCTGACAATACAATCTGGTTCGGATGATTTTATCATCTACAGCGATGCTTCAGGCAAAGGGTTAGGATGTGTTCTCATGTAAAATGGGAAAGTCATAGCCTATGCCTCGCGACAACTCAAAAAATATGAGAGAAATTATCCTACTCATGATCTAGAGTTGGCAGCTGTCGTTTTTGCGTTGAAGATCTAGAGACACTACTTGTATGGGAAGAAAGTGGAGATCTACAATGATCATAAGAGCCTTAAATATTATTTCACTCAAAAAAGAACTCAACATGCGGCAACGACATTGGCTCGAGCTGTTGAAAGATTATGACCATACCATCCAATACCATCCTGGAAAAGCAAACGTGGTAGCTGACACGTTGAGTAGAAGATCGTATGCGGGTATGAGTGCGATGTTGTCAACATAAAGGCCCATTTTGTGTGACTTACAAAGGATGGAGATAGAGTTAAAGACTCCAGGGACCCACGTGATGATGTTAAATATACGCGTGGAACCAGCTTTAATTAATAGAGTTAACGCTGCTCAAGCTATAGACCCGGAGCTGATGAAGATGAAGAAGAAGGTGCAAGAAGGTGATATTCCAGAAGCAAGAATCGATGAAGAAGGAATACTTTGAGTCAACTCCAGACTTTGTGTTCCTAATGATTCTGATTTGAAGTATAGAATCATAATGGAGGCACACAACACACCGTTTGCAATCCATCCTGGGAGTACCAAAATGTATTATGATCTTCGACATACATTTTGGTGGAGAAATATGAAGAGAGAGATCGCGGAGTTTATCTCGAGGTGTTTAACGTGTTAATGTGTCAAGGCGGAGCATCAAGTGCCAAAGGGTCCATTGCAACCACTTAAGAATCCAAAATGGAAGTGGGAACACATTACCATGGATTTCGTTACGGGTCTTCCCAAGGTTTCTCTAGGCATAGATGCGATTTGGGTTATTGTTGATAGATTAACCAAGTCTGCTCATTTCTTGCCTATACGAGAGACTTATTCACTGGAACGTCTTGCTCATATGTACATAAATGAGATTGTGAGATTGCATGGCATGCCAGTATCTTTAACGAATGAGAATTTTATATTAATTTTAAATATTTATTGAATCAAATAAATATTTTAATTGATTTATTTATTGAGTGAAATAAATAATGTGATTGTTGTGGAGTATTTTAATTAAGTGTAATATATTAATTAAATGAATATTTAATATTTAATTTAATTAATGTATATTAATTTTATGATTCTAATTTAATTGAGATAATTAAATTAGATGAAGTTTATGTGATAATTGTTACATGAAATTATAATTAGCGAGTAATTATAATTGTTATGTGGCAATTTTTATGTGGTTAATTGATGTTAGCTTTTATTTAATTAAATTAGAATGTTAATATTTAATTAAATAAAGTGTAACATTTAATCTATGTGTTAAAGGATTTATGAAAAGAATAAAAAGGGTTTTAAATTAATTTTACCCAAACAAGGCCCTTAAAACTTTTTTAATCTCGTTTTGCCAAACAAGGCCCTAACTACTAATAATCTGTTTTTAAAATAAAGTTGTTTTGGCCAAACAAGCCTTAGGGCTTTTTAAATTTCAAATTTGTAACTCATGTATTAATTATAATTATTATGTAGTTTAATACTTAACAGTTATATTATATAATTATACGTATAATATATATGTATATCAGTTATATAAATAGTTTTACGTTAGTTAAAGAACAAAATAAAGAAGAAAGAAAGAACAAAGAGAAAACAGAGAGGAGAAGAAGAGAGAAAGAAGAAGGGGGAAGGTTTTGAGAAATCAAAGAGATAATCATCACCATCATTTTCTTCTCCAAAATAATCTAAGGGTATAATCTAAACTCTTAAAAATTTTAAAGTTATGTTCTTCAAGTTTTTGCTTCTCTGTAATTAGTTTTTTTTAAAAATCATGTGATTTCGATTATTACATGTTGTAGCATACATATATACTATTATATAAGTGTTGTGTGATAATCTAGATGGTTCAATTCACGTAAATACGATGAACATGAAGAAATCATGTTCATAATAATTTACAATGAACTTATTTTGAAAATAGTCTTTTAAATTATCAAAATTGAGGTTTGATTGTTAATTTTGTTTAATTTGATCATGGATTATGATAATATATTAAGGAATAGAGTTAATACAATTGGAATTACATGATTTGGTTTAAAAACGAACTCACAATAGCAATTTTCGTCAAGAACGCTTAAGAATGTTATTTTCTTCAAAAATCATGAAAATTGTGTTTTGATTATGTGTTATAGTGTTTATGAATGTTATAATCATGTTAAAAATTTAAGGTTTTGTTTTCATAAAGTTTTATATACATTATGTTGATAAAAATCGGATTTAGGTGCAAAGAAATAAGCCAAATTGGCTTATTTCTCTGCACAATCGCGAGCTGGGGGAACTCGCCAGCAGTGGGCCCCGCTCGAGGCTGTAAGCCTAGGGAACCCCGCCCCAGTGGGAGTAGGGGCTGTCCAGGATTTTCAGTTTGAGTTCCGTGAAGTTTTTGTGCATTATATGTTAGCTAACTTAATGTGATGACATGTTAAGTGTATTAGACAATGAGATAACATATTTTTAATATGTTTTAAATATTTTGAAGTCTCATCTTGATATATTAAATGTGTACATGGATATTACTTTCATAAGGTACAATACGATTGTTTAAAATGTTATGTGCGTATGTTGTGTATGTTGTGAGTTAAACTTAAGCAAGAAGTTCAACGATTTAAACATCATGATGATGTACTAATTGATGTTATAAACATAATATAAAATGTAGGATAATTGTGGAAGTGGTTTGTAATTGTAAAGTGTAGCTTGCGCTTGAGGCAAGTTTCCTAAACCTTTCTTTTACTTTTATGCAAGTTATCGAATCCTTACTCTTTATATCATGCAAGTTTGTTTCGATTCTTAACTTGTTAATTATTGTACAAGTTATATTGTATTCTGATATTCATAATGAACAAGTATTGAACTTATTATTGAAGTAATGTGATCTTGACTTATTTGCTCAAGCAAGATCTACTTAATCTTTTAAATACTTTAAGTTATTTCTAAAGCATGCCTAGTTATTGTGAAGTCTATTGTTATGACTTATACTTGGTTCATAATTCTTGTATTATTGAACTCTTAATGATTTTGAGTCGATTCAACTACTCCTTAGTTGATGATAGTTGAAAACTCCAAATTTCCTTTTAGCCATCCAAACCAAACTTTCTTTGGTTCGGACTTGTATCAAATACTGAGATGAACAACCCTATTTATTAGGGGAGGTTACTACGCGAAAGCGTTAAATGTTTGTGCACAATACATGGTACGAAGGGTTAATCCCCCTAAGTACGAGTTAGAGTCCATAGTCTAAATTACTGTTAAAAAATTTAAACGAAAATGTTTATAACCTAGGACATAGTTCAAGGTCTTATGACCCTCAGATGATTCAATATTCAAAATTCTAAGTATTGATGAAAGAATTATTATTCAATTCTTTATTGTTGATGGAAGTAAAGTTATTCAAATCTTTTGAAGTTATTCAGTTATGTTATATTGTTATTGTATTCTAAGTGAGCTAAGTGAGCTTTTGTTTGCTCACTTTTGCATATTTCATAATTACTTGTAGTTAAAGCCGAGAACGTTGACGTACCGTCAACAAGTAAAGGGAAAGACAAGATGAACAAGTGAAGACTTGTTGTCTTTGATTGTGATTGTAATAAGACTTGTTTATGATATTTTATTTCTGCACTTATTTGTTTATGTGGGTATAATGGTCGTGGAGCCTGCTGCTAATTCCGATTCTGATTGTTGCTCCATGAGAAATTCGGATGGTTCCTTGCCCCCTGATTATATGCATTTTGATATATGTTAGGTGGCTTGTTGTAGCTACCCACAAACTGTACTGAAACTAGGTTTATCGCACAATGTTTTGTCGGATGCTCCCCTGCACAAAGCTCACATATAACTGCTACCTGCTGCATATTTCCACTTGACATTGTAACGAATGAGTTTTTGTATATATTTTATTGTAAATATTTATTGAATTAAAAAAAATATTTTTATTAATTTATTTATTGAGTTAAATAAATAATTTATGTGATTGTTATAGAGTAATTTAATTAAGTGCAATATGTTAATTAAGTGAATATTTAATATTAAATTGAGGTGCAAGTAATTTTTTGGTATAGTTCAAATTTAATTGAGATAATTAAATTAGATGATATTATATGGTATTTGTTACATGAGATTATGATTAACGAGTAATTATAATTATGTGACAATTTAGTATTATGTGGCAATTTTAATTAATGATTGAATGTTAGATTATATTTAATTAAATTAGATGGTTGAGATTTAATTAAATAAAGTATAACATTTAAACTATGTATTAAAATGATTTATCAAAATAAATTAAAAGAGTTTTAAAGAGTTTTAGCAAAAGGCCCTTACACCTATTTTAATCTTGTTTTACCAAACGATGCCTTAACTACTAAAAATCTACTTTTGAAAATAAATAGTTTTGGCCAAACAAAGGCTTATGACTTTTGATTTTCAAAAATTAAGTAACTAATGTCTTTAATAAGGGTATTATGATTATATCAATTATTATATTATAATTATATGTATATTATACCTATATCAATTATATGTATATTATACCTATATCAATTATATGTATAATATCTATTATACGTTAAGTAAAACAGAGAAAGAGAAAGAGAGCAAAGAAAGAAAAGAGAGAAGAAAGAAAGAAGGAGAAGACTCTGTGATTTTATAAACAAAGAATCACCATCATCATCTTCCTTAAAAGCTAAAAAGGGTATAATTCTAACTTTGTAGCTTTAGAAATACTTTTTATGTTTAAATAGTTTCATATATTAAAGCGAAAGCATTTTGTTTTCAGGACTCCAGAAGTGGATTTGTTTGTCTCTGCTGATGAGATGCCAAACTTTCACAATGACTACGACTTTGATGTAGAACTGAACTTCGACTTAATGGAGATTGATCAAGAGGAGATAGATGATTATGAGGTCCCCGAAGAGATCAAAGAATGGGTCGAAGACAAACTCAAGTCAAACCTTGATCAAACCATCACTGTCAATATCGGAATCTCAGAAAACCTCAAAGAAATCCAGATAGTGTAAGACCCCGAATTTTATGAAATAAAAGTATTCAATTTTTCTTATAATTATTATTCAATAAATGGCTAAATTGATAAAAGGTTAAAGTTATGGGTAATATGCGCAAAGTTTACAAAGTAAGCAAGTGGTTATAAAATATTCATTGTTATCGGGGAATATTCGTTTGGTCGGGGGATATTCTTTTTGTCGGGGAATATTCGTACGACGGCGCAATCATTTGTGGGCCCCATAACGAAAAATTATCGGATGAAGAAAACGACAAGAATAAGTTTTCTATAAATAACGGCAAAACTTTTACCGTTAAAACTATTGAAATACCCGGTGGTTAAAATACAGTAATACGCGGAGTTATACAGTAGCACACGGTATTGCACAATAATTCTAATTATTGATTCTTACGTAAGAAGTCATTACTCAATAATTGTTATAGTAATTACTGTTTAATATTTTATATTATTGATTCAATAATTGTCATTGCACCATATTTCACATTATCAACTCAATAACTCATATTATTTGAATAATATTATTAGATAGCATTATTGGCAATGTCTAAGGAAGTTCTGTCTAGGAGGGGTTATTTAATTGCGCGCCAGTAAGGAGAAATCCTTATCGGAAGGCCCCCTCTTTCTTGAAAATGACCTAGTTGTCAATATTGTGGTTCTTTAATATTATTTGTGAATAATTAATTATTGATAAAAATGATAAGAAAATATTTATTTAATGGAGGAATTTTTAAAGAGACAATTATTGAGAGTGGATATTTTATCTTCTTCGATAAAATAATTCATTCAAATATATTATTATAATATTACATTATAAGTGTATAATGTGATAATATAATAATATAATAATGGTGATATTTTTACAATAAATTCATGGTATATGAATAAATGAGGTGGGAGAGAGAAAATAGAATTTAAATTTTTAATAATTATAAATATTTTATTATATATATATATATATACGTATATGTGTTTGTGTTTGTGTGTGTGTGTGTGTAAGTGAAGAATTATTGGGGGAAGAGAGAGAGAGAGAGAGAGAGAGAGAGAGAGAGAGAGAGAGAGAGAGAGAGAGAGAGAGAGAGAGAGAGAGGAGAGAGAATAAGTAAGAAATGGTGGGAGAAAAGATGGAGAGATGAAAGAAAGAAAGAAGAAAAGGAGGGAAAAGAAGGAAATTGGAATTTTATCCGCATGTGAATTTCGGTCATTTTTAGTTCGGAATTTGGAAAACCTTTCTTCTACAAAGTTGTAGAGAATTAAATTTCCTATGGAATGGATATAAAATTCGTATTTTTCTGATAAAAGGGCTATTTATTATGAATTATTAAAGTTTCGGAAATAAATATTTATTTAAAATATGGGTGGGCCCTACTTTTATTTTTTTTTGTGGAGGAATGCTGATGAGTGTATGTGTGCGTGTGTGTGAGTGTGTGTGTGTGTGTGTATGTTTACGTGTGTGTGTGTGGGTGTGTGTGAAAATATATATATATAATAGAATATATTATATTTTATTTAAAGTTTTCGTTTTATTAGAATATTTTATTGCACAGTAATGAATAGTAAAAATCAGATTTCTCGCCGAATTTCGCCCGTGAAAATTTTCTTCTGTGCACCCGTGATTTTTATTCAAATAGTGCCCTGCCATTCTCCTATAAATAGGATGCTCAGTTTAGAAAAGAAAAACACACCAGAATCAGAGAATTCTTCTTCTATAATATTGAGCGTATTTCTTTTGAGTTGAGGAAGCTTTGAGTGTAAAAAATAGTGAAAGTTTTCTTCAAGAGTATATCCGTCATACCAGTCAGAAATACTCTCCTTTTAAGGTAAGGGATGGTAAGGGATGTTATTTTTTTCTCGTAAATGATATTATTGTTTTCAATATCATTTTACCGAAATATTAGTATAAATTTAATTATAAAATTTTTACCTTTTCATGTCGGGATTACTATTCACGTATACGACATTATTCACGAATACAGTAATATTCACGAGTATTATTCACGAAGTATAATTTTTTAATGAAATCTTTAGCTTTTCATGTCGGGGTTACTATTCACGTATACGGCACTATTCACGTATACAACACTATTCACAGAAAAATTAAAATTTCTTTTATTTGTCCAAGTTGTCTGTTATGATTACTATCTTTGATTGTATCCAAGTTTTCATCTTCATTTTTGAATTTTGCTCCACAATTGATTATTACGAAGTATTTTTGAACTTGGATAAACTAAATTACGAATCCCTAATCTTTGTCCTTTATCTCACTGGATTCGTTATTTATATTGTTTTTCATCATCCTCAGTCCTAAATGGTGATATAACTGAATATCTTTGGCCCGTAGTGCAAAGATGAGATGTTGATTTATGAATATCTTTGGCCTGTAGTGCAAAGATGAACTATTGATGAATATCTTTGGCCCGTAGTACAAAGATAAGCTATTGATTTGTAAATATCTTTGGCCTGTAGTGCAAAGATGAACTGTTGATTGATGAATATCTTTGGCCGTAGTGCAAAGATGAATTTATTATCATGATTATGAATAAGAACTGTGATTTGGTATAACCATGATCTTTGGTGTTTCAGGTAAAGACAAGTGCTGAATATTACCTTCGTCTTGGGTGAGAAGAGGAATTTAGCAACACAATTATGATTATGAATTATTCACATGATTGTGGACAGAAATTGTTGATTGATGTTACAGGGATAAAACATTGTTGGTGAACTTTTAACATGGAGAAGATAATAGACATTATGGTCTATTTGACTCTTCTAATGGATTGCTCGTTCCGCTGCAACTATGGTTGAAAACTTTTATCATCTACCATATGTTATAAATCTCTGATTTATTACTGATGAAGGCTATTGATAATTTAATTATCTTTAGTCATAATATTCTTTACTGGGCTAGTTGAGCTCACCCTTTTTATCTATTGTCCTCTTCAGGGAATGAGAATGTTGCGGGGACTAGTCGAGGAACATTGTGATGATCAGAGTTAGATCTGTAGAAGTCCTCATTATTCTATAAAATAGTGGGATAATAATTGTACTGAATAAGGAATGAATTTGAATGTTTATATTTCGTATTATATACGATTTGCATTGAAATTCACAGTTGTATGGTCGTATTTCTTACGACCTTTTGTTATAAAAGTTTTGTATTTGGAACTCTGTACCATGTATTTGGCGACTCAGAATGGGTTGGTATTGAACCTATTTTGGGGGCGTCACAGATAGGCCTAGACCTCACCCAAAACCAAAAAGTCGACCTGGTTGAACTCTTAACACAAGTCCAGGATGTGTTTGCATAGTCACATGAAGACATGATTGGCTTGTCTATTGACATTGTCATCCATCGACTCCCCATCAAAGATGGATTCAAGCCAGTCAAGCAGAAGCTCAGGCGATTAAAACCCGAATGGAGTCTGAAAGTCAAAGAAAAAGTTGTCAAGCAAATCAAAGTCGGCATCATCATGGTATCAATACCCGGAGTGGCTGTCAAACATAGTCCCCATGCCTAAGCCCGGAGGGAAGGTACGAGTATGCGTAGATTACCTGGATTTTAACCAAGCTTATCTCAAATACAATTTCCCAGTACCTTTCATCCACATCCTGGTAGACAATACGGCCGAATAAGGCATATATTCTTTTATGGATTGCTTTGCTGGATACCATCAAATCATGGTCGCTAAAGAGGACAGGGAGAAGACAGTTTTCATTACGCCCTGGGGAGCCTTCTGTTACAGAAGATTGTCCTTCGGCCTCATCAATGCCGGTGCCACATATTAGCGAGCCACGATGGCCCTATTTCACGACATGATGCACAAGGAGATAATAGTCTTTGTGGATGACATCATCATCAAATCCCAGAAGGAGGACGATCATATCAGCCATCTTAGAAAGCTTTTCAACAGGTTGCGTAAGTACAACCTCAAGCTGAATCCAACCAAATGTGCTTTTGGTGTCAAATCGGGCAAGTTGTTGGGATTTCTGGTGAGTAATAGAGGCATTGAGCTGGATCCTTCCAAGATTAAAGTCATCACAGTGATGCCAGTACCCCGAACAGAGAAGGAAATACGTGAGTTCCTGGGGAGAATAAATTTCATAAGTCGGTTCATTTCACAGCTCACAGCAACGTGTGAGCCCATCTTCAAGCTACTAAGGAAGAATTCCTCCACGAAATGGAATGAGGATTGCCAAAAAGCTTTCCTTGCCATCAAAAAGTAGCTGATCGAAGCGCCTGTCTTGTTACCCCCGAAGGATGGAGTTCCCCTATTTATGTACCTATCCGCCAATACCAACGCAATGGGCTGTATGCTGGGACAGAAAAATGATAGTAGTAAGGAGAGAGCTATCTACTACATCAGCAAAAGATTCAGCAGCGGTGAACGAAAGTACACACTGATCGAGAAAATATATTGTGCGCTAGTATGGGCTGTTATGAGGCTACAACACTATCTTCATGGGAATATAACCTATCTCATATCCCGCATGGATCCGCTGAAGTAAGTGTTCAGCAAACCAATGTTGAATTATCGATTGTCCAAATGGCAATTGATCCTCCAATAGTGCGACATTGTCTACGTGACTCAGAAGTCCATCAAAGGTCAGGGCATTGCAGATCAACTGGCCGAAGCACCGTCATGAGATTTCGAACTATTGGAAACTTATTTCCTAGATGATGGGATCATGAAAATTTAGCAAATCTGATAAGAGAATACAATCCTAAAGACGCTCAAAATTTTCTTCAGTTCTATTGTAGACAATCGAGATTTTGTGTTCATGTTACTAACCCTGCAGGAGGCAAAACAGTCAACTCAACCCTGGTCTCAATACCGGGATGTCAACTCAACCCCGGTCTCAATACCGGGATGTCAACTCCACCCCGGTCTCAATACCGGGATGTCAACTCAACCCCGGTCTCAATACAGGGATATCAACTCAACCCCGATCTCAATACTAGGATGTCAACTCAGCCCCGGTCTCAATTCGGGAGGTACAGGTTAACCCCGGTCTCATCCCAAAAGGTACAGGTCAATCCCGATCTCAACCCGGGATGCCAGTTCAACCCTGGTCTCAACCCGGGAAGTATAGGTCATCCCCGGTCTCAACCCGGGAGGTACAGGTCAATCCCGGTCACATCCCAGGAAGTACATGTCAACCCCGATCTCAATACCGAGATGCCAACTCAGCGCTAGTCACATCTCGGGAGGTATAGGTCAACCCCGGTCTCATCCTAGGAGGTACAGGTTAGCCCCGTTCACATCCCAGGAAGTACATGTCAACCCAGTCTCAACCCAGGAAGTACAGGTCAACCCCAGTCTCAACTCGGGAAGTATAGGTCAGCCCCGATCTAAACCCGGGAGCTACAGGTCAGCCCCAGTCTCATCCCGGGAGGTACAGGTCAGCCCCAGTCACATCCCGGGAAGTATAGATCAACCCCGGTCTCAACCCGAGAAGTACAAGTTAGCCCCGGTCTCAACCCGAGAGGTACAGGTCAGCCCCGATCTCAACCCGGGGGATACAAGTCAGCCCCGGTCTCATCTCGGGAAGTACAGGTTAGCCCCGGTCTCATCCCGAGAGGTCAAGTCAAGTACCGGTCTCAACCCGGAAGGTCAAATCAACTTCAGAGACAACCCCGAAGCCTTATATCAACTCCATAGAGAAACCTGAAAGGACCAAGTCAGCCTCAGAGTCAACCCTAAGGACAAACAAAATCGGCTGGGGACCAAACCTCGGAGACAATCCCTGGAAGTTAGCCCAAGGCCATGCTAGCACTAAAGGCAACCCCGGGAGGGGAAAAATGGTTATTTTACTAACTTGAAGCCTATTCGATTAAACTCAAGCCGAATTAATGCTACCAAGGTCAAAATAAACCATAACATTGATCTCAAGTGGAAACAGCTCAAGACAGCTCAACGGATAAACTACGGGGAAACGAAGACCTGGTTATAAACCCATCTTCTTGAACTCAGAAAATGTTTAATCCCATGTCATTGTGACACGCTCGACGAGGGCTTTCTGGAAAGGAATAGCACGCCTCCAACGGACACTCCAATCAAAGGTTAGAAAGTTTTGAATCTGACCTCCTGTCACTCAGAGTGCACGTACTTCAAGGGGACAGGACCCACCACCTGGGGCCTACCATGTGGTGCTGCAGGTAGACCCACGGCTATCGCGGGTAGGCCCACTTCCATCTGGTCTATATATATGAGTGCACCCCCAGGTCATTTTATAATTCAGAAACGCTCTGAACCTCTGCCCGTTTCATTTCTCATCCATACTCTTGTACTTCAAACCCAAATTTTATTACTCTAACACGTAGGTATACTCATATACTACCACATATCAAAAACTGAGCGGTATAAACGGAGGTTTAGAGCCTACGATTTGGCAAAAAGCTCATATAGCAGTCCATTGTGAGTATTTTTATGATCAGAAAGTTCCTATTACTTCATTGCACATTTATACACTTGCACGTTAAGTTCCATTTTCTGAATATGCCCGGAACTTAGTTTCGTGATCGTTTTTGCTTACATTTTCGTACATTTTAGCACATAAACACGTTTTTTGGCATTTTCACCGCCCGGATAGTAGATCCGCGGCTTTTACCATCTTTTATATATATATATATACCGATGTTTATAGCAACTTCGTCAGACTGGGTTATCTTCTCAGTCCGGGTTTAGCTTTTTTATGTATATATTTAACTGTATACTAACTTTTCAATTCTGTCAAGCCCGGATGTCAATTCCGTGGTAGTTTACTGCTTTTATATATATAACTATATATATATATATATATATATATAATTTTTTTTGACTTATTTGGGTCTGGATTTCTACTTTGTGGCTTTTTTATTGCTTTAATATATATATATATATATATATATATATATATATATATACTAACTGTATATATTAACTTTTTACATTCCAGTTTGGCTTGGATCATTATGTGGTCTTTTTACTGTTTTTATAAATATATATATACTTACATTTCTGTCCGGGCAAAGGATAGAATGTCCGTCGTCCTTTATAGTTTTTTATATATATACTTACTTTCTGCCGAGCCTGGACAATGTCGTGGCTCTTTTACAGCTTATATATATATATTTTTCAATTCTGTCAAGCCTGGATCATTCTGTGGCTTTTTTACAGCTTATATATATATATATATATATATATATATATATATATTTTAATTCTGTCTTGCTTGGATTACTCCGTGGCTTTATACATTTTTTATAA
Organism: Panax stipuleanatus; assembly: GCA_020205555.1. Classification (NCBI taxonomy): domain Eukaryota; kingdom Viridiplantae; phylum Streptophyta; class Magnoliopsida; order Apiales; family Araliaceae; genus Panax; species Panax stipuleanatus. Next base: position 140,557,341 of record CM035117.1, read on the forward strand.
ATATAGATATATATATTTCCATTCCAGTCCGAGAACAGGATTGACTCCGTCGCCCTTTAACGCTTTTATATATATATCTACTTCTATTTTGTCCAGCCTGGATTATTTCGTGGCTTTTTACAGCTTTTATATATATATATATATATAGTAAAACCTCTATAAATTAATATGGTTGGAACAATGATATTTTATTATTTTATAGAGATATTAATTAACCGATAAATTAATGTTTATTAATTTAAAGAGATTTTTGTTATTGATTGAAGTTAAATTTTGATTACATCAAAAAGCATTGTATCTTAGAAAAATTCATGTATCATATTAATTGAATTAATCTAAAACATAGATTCATTGTATATAATATTAATGAAAAGTAATAAATAATGTTCATTGTTTCTTAATAATTAAATATTATTCATTGTATTTTTATTAAAAACATTCAATGTATGATGGTGATAGAAAATACTATATAAACAAGATAGAAAATTTCTTGAAACCACACCCAACAATAGCTCCTCATCTAAAACAAACAACTCTAGAATCATATTTCACTAAATTGTCTTAGTTATATTTGTATAAGTTTATATAATTATTAATATATGATATTAATGGGACCCTATATTTACATAGGGGTTTTTTGAAAATATATATTCTTATTATCTTATCGAAATTTGTTAATTTTTCAACTGGCCCAAGTCGGAACCGGAGAAAATATTATCTTAGAGAGTTTATTAATTTTTCGAGTATCAATTTAAAGAGGTTCTACTGTATATATATATATATATATATATATATATATATGTGTGTGTGTGTGTGTGTGTGTATGTACATTTCAGTTTAGGCATCAGAGTGAAAACCCACCGCCCTTTACAGCTTTCGTATATATATAACTATATATATATATATATATATATATCTTTCTTTTATTCATTGTGATTAGTTTTGGCTTTAAATATTCATTTGATATGTATCGGCACTGACGTCTCTCTGGACAAACTAGATTTCTTTAAATCTCGCCAATTCTATCTTGCAAACGGTTCAAAATAGGTTCAAATAGAACCGGGAAGCTAGAATGGCTGAGATTTACTTAAATCTAGCAGTTTTTCTAGTTTTATTCATTTTTAAACAACCTCGCGGCACTTAAATCGCTATCTAGTGAGAGCGAGACGTTTTGGCTACGCGCAGGCCAGGATTTACTGATGAATCCTTGGTTATTGTGACGTTTAAATGTAAATATACATTTTCTGTACATATTTGAGCTGTGCAGGTTTATTGGCTTCCCTTTGTGAGCCTAGGAATCGTGGGATTCATGATCAAACTAATCAGAATTTGACTCCCACGATGGAAAAACTCCACTATACATATGTACCCTGCCAGTTTTTTTATAAAAATGTACATCCGAAAGACCTTAAAACGGTTATCTGGGTTTAAGGTCTCAACATAGTAAAATAATAGTTTGTCGTGTCAGTGTCACTTTGATGGTTGTCATGCCCATGAGAAGACCGACACTTGTATATACTTTGTGGTCGAGGATGCTTCGCAGCCCGGCAATTACCATTTAAATTGAGCCAAAAGGCTAAAAAGATAAAAATAGAAGTATCAACATGCTTCAATTCCTACGTGAGCGTAAGGGTTTGAAAACCTGCTTTCAAAACATTATTTTAACTATCTTGTCTAAAAGAGACTTTTGCAAATCAAATCAAACTCTTCGTATATAGGTTCAACGAAGCACGACTATACTTTCAAATCAATCAAACATAGGCCTAATTTCTTCCAGCATTCACACACACATTGCAAATTTAAAAGGGAAATATTAAAAAGATGCAGTACTGTGTTTTCACGGGAGTTGTGGGGCGCCTAACACCTTTCCCACACTTAACCAATCCCCCGAACTTAGAACTTCGGTTTCAAAGATTCAGTTTCGACAGTGTCCAGCAATTGGGCCTCCTTTAAAATAAAACTCGGTTGAGTTGGTACAACCATTTCAAATCTACCAACTGGCGACTCTGTAAAACGTTCATATCGTCGATATGATACATGTTGGCCTTTTCCTAAGAAAACTCCTCAAAACCTTTTTCACAATAAAAAGATAAAATATAGGGTAGACAAAACTTAGGAAGAGAGAAAGATTTGGGTCCAACTCCAACCGAAATTTTTCCCGACGTCGACAAGTTCAACCTTAGAAAATGTATTTCGATGGAGCGGTGAACATGGAAAGTGCTGGAGCTGGGGCAGTCCTTGTCTCTGGTATAGGAGAGCAGTATCCTATGGCTACTAAGTTGCAGTTTGTCAACACCAACAACACAGCTGAGTATGAAGGCTGCATAATGGGGTTGAAACTAGCCCAATCCATGGGTATCCAACGTCTACTAGTCTTTGGTGATTCTGAATTGGTCATTAGACAAACCACTAGGGCATATCACACCAGAGAATTGCATTTGTTGCCCTATCACCAGCATGTCATCAACATATCCATGGATTTTGAAGAAACAACCTTCATTCGCATCCCTTGAGGTAGGAATGACTTTGCCGATGCTTTGGCAACGTTGGCTTCCATAATCAACGTATCGGGTAGAAGGGGAATTCCTGACATCAAATTCACAAGCCAAAAGGCCCCGACATATGGGAATTACATTGGAGAAGTATCAGGTGAAATACCTCCTACCAAACAGCCTTGGTACCAAGACATAAAAAAATATCTCCGAGATGGATCTACACCAGCTGGGGCAAGCCAAGCTGGAAGAAAAAGGATTCATAACATGGCTATGAAGTTCTATCTGAGAGGAGACGAACTCTATAAGAGGGATGCTGGGATAGGCCTGTTAAGATGCCTCGACCAGGATCAAGCTCAGAGACTGATGGATGAAGTACACGGTGGAGTCTGCGGTTCACACATGAGCGGTCATCTGCTGACCAAGAAGATATTAAGAATAGGGCATTATTGGGTCTCTCTCAAAGCTGACTGTGATGATCACGTCAAGAGATGTTACCAATGCCAAGTCCATAGAAATGCCATACACGCTCCTCCAAACGAGCTGCACAATATGAGTTTGCCATGGCCTTTTTCCATGTGGGGAATGGATGTGATTGGGCCCATAGAACCCAAAGCCAGCAATGGTTATCGATTTATCTTCACCATAATCGATTACTTTACCAAGTGGGTTAAAGCTGCCTCTTTTCCCAAAGTCACCAAGGAGGTAATCATTGGTTTCATCAGAAATAATGTTGTCTATCAATACGGACAGCCAGAGGTGATTGTATCAAACAATGACAAGAACCTAAACAATCAGATGATGAGAGAGTTATGCAGCAAGTTCCATATCAAGCATCTCAATTCTGTCATTTATCGGCCCAAGATGAATGGTGCTGTCGAAGCGGCCAATAAGAACATCAAGAAGATCATGCAGAAAATGTTCGCCAATCACAAAGGATGGCTTAACCTGTTGCCTCTGACTCTGTTAGCATACCGGACGTCAATGCGTACTTCTACTGGGGCTACCCTCTATACATTGGTCTGTGGCACGGAAGAAGTACTTCCCATAGAAGTAGAAATGGAGTCCTTGCAAGTGTTAATAGACGCTCAGCTGGAAGAAAATCAGTTGTTGCAGGAGCGGTACCACCAGCTGTCCCTGATAGATGAAAAGAGGGCTACAACCATTTTCCACGAGCAGATATATCAGCAAAGGATTGCTCGATCATACAACAAGAAAGTCCAAATTCGATAATTCAAAGAAAATAACTTGGTATTGAAGAAAGTTCTGGCCAATCAAGATGAAGCCAAAGGAAAGTTCGCCCTAAATTAGGAAGGTCCTTTCCTTGTTAAAGAAGTGTTGACAGGAGGAGCTATCAGATTGCAAGAGATGAACGGGAGTGAATTTCCCCAAATCATTAACTCAGACACAATGAAAAGGTACTATGTCTAAAACACATGCCTGCTATAATCTTGGTCTTGCGAATCGATCAAATCAGTTTGAGTTTTCACTAGAAGATCGAACTACGAATGACCTGATCTCCCTCCGCCCGGGAGTACGTATGAAGCCATTCCTGGTGCGGTCAAACCAAACAAAAATTTCAAAAACCCTCCAAACCAAACAAAAAATTCAAAAACCCATCGAACCAAACTCAAAAGAGACACTTCTCAAACCTCTCACACAAAGATTGAACTACGAATGACCTGATCTCCCTCAACCCAGGAGTACATCGACAACCATTCCTGGTGCGGTTTGACCTTCAAAGAAAAAACAAAAAATCAATAAAAACAAAACCAATACCAAGACACCGAAACCCTATAAAACCCAAATACTATCAAGTGTACCTAGTCAACAGGCCCTGCTTAGATATTCTCCGACATCTCAATGTCAATCCATCAAGGAAAAGCTCATGATACATCAACAACAACAAGTCATGAAAGAAGTGGTAATCACTCAGCAATGATAATACATATCCAACAAGAAAGTGAATCAAAATATATTTCTCTGATATATAATATTGTTTGATATATTCACTGTGTCTTGTACATGACAAAAATGGCTGATCTAGTATGTGCAAGAAAAATAAAGCTAGTCTATGAATCCGTAGACAAGAGGGATAGCGGGGCCAACATGGCATCCCTCTCTGAATATGGAGGAGCAGCTGTAAAATTAAAACCCTCAGTCTCTATACGAGCAAGAACATCCACAGCCATCTACATGGTGCTGTTGTGACCATCTATAAAAGTGCTCATATCTGCCACCAAGCTGTGTGTATACAATCTAAGTGTTGTGTTGTCCATAAAATATACATCCCAGGTAGCTATAGCCTCAACCATCTCAATATAAGCGGCATCTCTAGCAACTAATGCCTCCTCAATCTCCTTAAAAGTCGCATCACGGGCTGATCGAACCTCATCTCTCTCCTCAAGAGCTGCATCTCGGGTAGATTGGGCCTCATCTCTCTCAACCAATGCTGCATCCCGAGTAGCTCGAGCCTAGTCCCTAGCGGCAAAAGCTGTATCCCTGCTAGAAAGGGCTGTCAACATTAACGCCCTAGCGTGATCTTTCTTGAAAGTCATCCAAGCTAATGAATCAGCAATAGCTAGATCTGTCTCGGCAGGGATGCTTGGAGGGTCACTAACTAAAGCCGCTGTCAAGCCGGTAAATAGATCATCCTTTGTGGGTGAATCAGGATCCTCCATAGGATCCTCTTCATCTGAATCAATACTCAGAGCTAACTGGACAGCTGCAGCCAGTGCAATGTTAGAAGCCAACCATGTCGAATACTTTAGAGAATGATCTAGATGGCTAGTAGAGAAATCAGCCCTCTCTCTATGAGTCCAACACTCGTAAATCCTGATCAGGTCAGCTGACGAAAAAGATGAAGCTGATATCCGCTGATCCATAGCCCCCTCAAACTGGTGGAGGCTCTAAAATTGATCAAACTGACCCATGACTGCTAGCGGATCGATGGTAGGTGGTCACCCCTCTCAAACCTGCTAGGGGCAAATAGTTTATGCCGACTGCATGAGTGATGAATCTGTAAGGGGAGATAAGCCTTGAGCATGGCAAGATCAAAAAAGGATACTCGATCTCCGATAAAAAGGCTGACCATGATGCCACATCTAAACACTCCGCTGGCTGGAAGGAGTAGGACATGGCTATCTCATGGGTAAAGAAGTACCCATGGTGTCTAAAGGTGTCGATCAGACTCAAATGTGTTATGAACTGTACATACCGTAAAACAGCGTTGCCTCTGAAAAATCCCCCTAGATGGGTACTGCAGAAAGTAGTCGACCTCAGAGTCTCAGCTAATAACATCGGCAAAATCTACAACCCTGTCTGAGGGCACAAACCACTACTATCAAACCAGTATCTAAGTGGTCCATATACAGGGGCATATATAGATAAGCAGTGATGCACATCAACAGAACATCCACTCGTGCAAACTGCCACTCATCTGCCGAAATAATGAAATCCCTATAGTAACGATCGTAGTTGTCCAACCTACCAAAGAGATCAATCAAAAAGTCCATGGAGACTACATGTCCGACAGTAACCTCCTCAGTTACAACCCTGCACCTCAGGCCTGTCATACCGATTGGTCTCCTCAAGTCAGTGATAGCTGTCCTGGCGCAAGGAAAATCCAGTGCCAAACCTGTAAGTTGCTCAGACTCCTCTAAGGTAGGAGTCAACTCATGAATGCCAAAACGGAAAACATGTCGCTCAGGTATCCAACATGATAAAATGCCATCCACGAATCCATGCGGAACCTAGAAAGCTAGAAGGGCTAGAGAATGCCCTAGCATCTAGTGTACTGTCCCTCTAGCTGTGAGGGGCAGACTATTATACCAGGACCGCAATGAAGATGCTACTAAAGACGAAGACGAATGCTCAATACGGCTGATTATAGATGACGACATCTATATAACCGTATCATAAGACCATCCAGAGGTTAAATCTAAACTCGCCTATCTAAGTGCATATCCATGACATAATATATGCATAATGACAATGATAAAAATGATGCAATAGATAGGAAATATCATGCATATCTAGAATAAACTATCTATTGCAAGCATCATCCCTGTCTGCTCATAAAATACAAAATAAAAAGTATAGGGAAATGGGGCACAAATGCCCAACTACTAACAGAGGCCTATTAAAAGATATAGCGAGAAATGGGGCACAGACGCCCAATATCTAACAGAGTCCTATCAAAAGATATAGCGAGAAAAGCTATCCGAAGAGATCTAGAATATCTGCCTCCAGGCTATCGACCTGATGCAGCTCCTCCTGAGTAACAGAATCTCAGCCAGTGGGAATGTCTAGTCGATGCAATGAAGGATCAGCACCTGCATAACTGCTAGAAAATAGACCTGCTGAGGGACCAGCTCTAGAGCTGGATGGATTAAAAGAATCTACCTCAGATGGATCCCGGCCAAGGTGCCTGATGAAAAAATGAGCCCTCTCCAACTGTTGGGTCAATCCTAAAATCTGGTCCAGATGAGTAGGCTCTCGGAGAGAAGTTATCTATTCTGTCATCATCACAGACCCCGACACCATATTTGCTATAAACTGGGTAGCACAAGTCTGAGCCTCAATAGTGCGGGGAATTCACCAGCTGTGAAATGCCTCCTGGCTGTAAGGACCCTCTGACAAGGTGAAGCCATCTACGCCCACCATGGGAATGTCTATGAGTAGCTGAGCTAGTGGCCAATAATGCCAAGCAGGAGGAACAAAGGGAATGCGGATATCTCCCGTGGTGCTCCGAATAGCACGCTCTCCTAAATAGAGCTTCCAACCTCCCTTTATCAAAAATAGAACTCGACGGGTGGACAATGCAAACTCCCGACCAATGGAAAAGCCATCCTTAAACCTGACTATCAAAAAGTCTGAGGTATGGGGACCCACGAGATCGACTCGACCGTCAATAGCTCTAGCTGCAGGCGGTAGTGGGTGAATCCCTCGGCTATAGGGACCTCTGTCAATGTGGAATGATGCCAATGTCGTCCCCTCAGATAAGTCTCCAGGCCTAAAGTAGTGGCTGGATGCACGCAAGGGAGGCTCTCATATGCCCAAAACTGGCCATGCAAATATCAACAGTCCTCAATGATAAAGACTGACAAACAAAAATGAGGAAATCAAAAAGGTGCAAGGGAAATGTACTTACCAGCAGGAATGGGTAAAAACCTAGCCAAGCCTCCGTCACGCCTTCCAAGCGCATAAGCATCCCTTGGAGAAAATAGGCAAAGGTGTAGGTACCCTAATCAAAATCACTGAGGTGCTCCACGTATCGAGTAGCGCTGACCAGGGCAAAAGACACCGTCGAGGAGTTGTCTGCAAGGAAAGAACCCCTGATGATCACTAAAAACATTCATTGGCGGATGCGATCTCTAACCCTCTGATCATCAGGCAGAAGCTCATTCAAAGCCCTACTCTGGGTATCTATGCTCAAGGGACCAGAACGAACCGTCCATCCATTGATGGCCATCGTAGGAACTCCTAAGAGGGACCGAACGACAGCGGGTGAAATGTCAGCCACAACCGGCACTGGCTCACCTGTGAACTCTATCCCAATGATGAACCTCCAGTCCATAGGAGTCATCATCACCTCGTAGTCCAACAAATAAAGAGACTAGGTCTGGAGGAACTAGCGCTCAGACAAAGCCCTCAGATAACCCTAGGGGCAACGGCGGGGAGGAATAGAAAAAAATGCCTCAAACCCCCAGGTGTCGACAATGGCCCGATACTCCGGTTGCAGAGTATGGTATAAGAAATGGACGTTGAACCAGTTCCCCCTGGGTTGTGTAAAGCCGAGAACCTGCATCAAATAGCCAGTCCAGATAAAACATGTGCCATGAAAATGGAAAAAAGGGAAAGAAAATCCAGAAGAAAAACTTCAGTCACCTCGTTGGCATGAAGGTATCTCGATGGATGGCGCCTCAAATCGCCCAGAAGCTCCTGAATTGGCACCACAATAGCTGGAAGCTCCTCACGTGGAGCATAAGCTTGGGCAGGATCAACAAATAGGACATCTTCATCGTCTACATCAATCGGCGGCTTAGCCCGAATGGGACAAATCACAGACTCAGCCAACCGGCGAGGCGGCCGGGCTGGACGTGGATGGGGAACATCAGAGAATCTCCTCCGCCTAACTCCTAAAGTGATCCTGCTAGAACCACCAGGTCTATCTTGCTTCATAACCTGGATAAAGTCTCCAAATCACCTCAGAAATGGTGAGGTAAGCCTTAAACCTGTGACTTATTAAATTTAAGCATTATTTTATGCATTTTTAAGTCCTAAAGCATGCATGAGTCAGCCAAAATCCCCAGTAGATTCAAAATTCCATGTTTATTAAATGTTCAGGCTTTTGGAAAAAAAATTCCAGAGTCTCTTTTGTAAAATGGACTGTCCGCATGCACACAGGCATGACTAGGTGGTTATTCAGTAGCACACCTACCCAAAAATAGAAACATTTCATATTTATGAAAAAAATCAAAAGTAAAATCCCCATGGCAGCTAAATTACCATGTGCACTTTTTAGTTAAAAATTCAGGCTCATTTGGCCTTAAAAAGGATGAGTAAACTGATCGAAAAGGGCATCAATTGACTGTCTCACAATTTAAATTTTTTTACATCAAAACGTTCAGCACAGTAAAATATACATATTTACTAAGTCTAAAAATTTTTATCAAGTCATATAGGCACGCCTATTCCATACATTGTGTTTAAAAGCATACTACGTGATATCTAACATTCTAATGGTCAAAACTAGAAAAGAAAGGATGTAAACGTTACCAGAGAAGTGCAGAACGTTTGTACGATGACGAAATCTGAAAAAAGCTACCCGAACTCCGTAGATCTGAAGAAGAAAATCAAATTTTCTTTAGAACTCAAATTTGAAAATGAGTTTTGAAAGCGACGGGAGCCAAGTTATAAATCACAGGAAGGAGCAGCCCCACATGCGTCAGCCGTACCTCTACCTGCGGCAACCGCACCTCTACTTGTGGCTCCCTAGGTTGAGCCCCACCCCCTCCAATTCGGTCCAATTCAAGTGGAAACGAAGTTTATAGAATCTAAAAAGTCAAATCTGGAAAAAAAAACTGCTACGCGATTGAGCGGTTTGGCCTGAAATCCCATGTATAAGCGGCAAGTGCCTGACAAAGGAAGAAACTTCATGTAAGCCATTGGTTAAGACCCTGAAGTGATATTTTGGAGCCAATGATTAAAACTGCTAAAAACTACTAAAAACTGCTGAAAACTACCTTTGTCAGAGTATAAGGAAGGTCCGACGGTATAACCGACAGGTTTTGAGTGTGTCAAGTCATCCAGATTTATCCGAGAGTGTGATTTATCAGAAAGAGTACACCACATCGAGATCAGTTAGGTCTGACACTACCAGCAGTTGGAGACAACTCCAACGAAGCATCGAGAACGATCCAGTGGTGAAGCCGTTGAAGGCTACTTCAGGGAAGGTCAGAATGAATGACAATCCAACCGTTGGCAACAACTCCAATGAAGCATTGGGAATGATTCTGTGGTGAAGCCGTTGAAGGCTACTTCAGTGAAGGTCAGAATGAATTACAGTCCAGTTGTTGGAGACAACTCCAGCGAAGCATCGGGAACGATCTGGTAATGAAGTCGTTGAAGGCTACTTCAGCGAAGGTCACTATCAGTCGTTGACAACAACTCCAGCGAAGCATCGAGAACGATCCGGTGATGAAGTTGTTGAAGGTTACTTCAACGAAGGTCATATGGTATGATGTGACAAGCTGTTGGCGATAACCCCAATGAAGCATCGGGAACGATCTGGTGATGAAGACGTTGAAGGCTACTTTAACGAAGGTCATATGGTATAACGTGACAAGCTGTTGGCGACAACTCTAGCGAAGCATCGGGAATGAGCCGGTGATGAAAGTAGTGTATAAGTTTATCCTCGCAGAGGACAGATGATGGAATCTGTTATACAAATCCCCAGTAGGAGCACCGAGAAGGATCAATGATTCAATCGACAGTTACGAACTACTGTTCGAGTAGGCACCGAGAAGGTTTGGTGATGGTCAAACCCTGCAAACTACCGTTCGAGTGGGAATTAAGTCAAGGTCAATAGACCTTGGTAAACTACCATTCGGGTAGGCATCGAACGAATAGCAATTCAAATCGTTGGCGACAACTCCAACGTAGTGTCGAGGAAGATCCGATGATGTAGACCGGTATAAGCTATCATCGGGATAGGCATCGGGAATATCCAATGAGGTCATTCATCATAAAAAGAGTATCCCCAGTGGAGGAAAAGTTAGAAAGATGATTTGGAGACACAAGAAGTTGGTGACCACTCCAACATCGAGTTAAGAAATGTCTAATGGCATCTGCCAAAGAGAAAATTTCCCCCACAGATGATTATCAATGGACATGGTAAACCATTAGCTTCAAACCAGTGTAGCATCGAGAAAGATTTTTCAGTGATGGTCGAGAATTTACCAGCTTCCGTTCGATTAGATGACAAGAGAATACACCAAGGGCTATCACGGATGATGTTATCCCCAGTAGAAAATGGCATAAACAGCAGTGATAACCCCAACACCACGAAGGTATATAACATTCATAACATATCACCCCATACATTGCATTACACCTGCATATGTCATATTTCCAGTGTCTAGCAATCTGTATCCTGTTCATTCCATTACATTGCATAAATGTGATAAAGAGGGGCATCTGTAGACACTCAAAATTTTGCATTCCTGTTACTAACCCTGGAGGAGGGTAAAACCATTTTTTACCTTTCGGAGACAACTCCGGATATTCAAACCAAAGTCAGCAACCCCGGCGACAACACCGGGAGATCCAATCTCAACCCCGACGACAACACTGGGATGTCAAGTTAAGCCCCGATCATAACCTGGGAGGTACAGCAATCCTGAAGACAACACCAGGAGATCAATCTTAGCCCCGGCGACAATACCGAGATTTCAAGTCAAGCCCCGGTCACAACCCGGGAGGTACAGTAACCCCGACGAAAACACCGGGAGATTTAATCACCCCAGGACAACCCTGGGAAGCCAAATTAACTTCAGAGACAACCCCGAAGCATCACATCATCCACAGAGACAACCCTGGGAGACCAAGTCGACTTCAGAGACAACCTTGAGGAAGAACAGAATCGACTAGGTTCAAACCTCGGAGCCAACCCCGAGAAAATAGTCGAAAACCATGCCAACACATAAGACAACCCATGGAGGGGAAAAACGATCATTTTACCAACTTGAAGCTAATCTGGTCAAAATCAAGCCGAATTGATGCAATGAAGGTCAGAAAGAGCCATAACATCAATCCCGAGTGAAAACAGCACAATCTAGCTCAATGGATAAACTGCAAAAAAAACAAAGATCTGGTTATAAACTAAACTTCTTGGATACAAAAAAGGTTATGTCCCATGTCATTGTATCACTCTTGGAGATGGCTTTTCGGAAAGGTATAGCACCCTCAAACGGACGCTCTGATCAAAAGATATGAAGGTTCGAACTTGATATCGCGTTGCTCAGAGTGTACATACTTCAAGATGACGGGACCCACAGAAGTGGACCCCACTTGGGGATCCACAAGTAGAGGTGCGGCAGTCGCAGATACACCTGCAACCATCGAGTCTTTAAATATAAGACCCCTTTGCCAAAAAAGAGAAGAAAATAGAAAAACGCTCTGAAACTCCGTCCGTTTCGTCCCTTAGCCCTACCTCTTGTACTCTAAACTTCACTTTTATTCTTTTAACACATAGATATATGTATATTCTATGACATATCAAAAATTAACCAATGGAAATGTCCATTTGAAGCCTATCGAGTGGCAAAAAGCCCATGTAGCAGTCTATTGTAAGTATTTTTACGATCAGAACTCATTTTCTACTTCATTACGTATATGTGAACGTCCATATCATGTTTCGTCTTCTGATTTTTCCCGGAACTCGGTTCCGTGGCCGTTTTAACTAACTTTTTAGTACATATATATATATATATATATATATATATATATATATATATATATATATATATACGTTTTTCTTCGTTTGCACAGCCTGGATCAACTATCCGTGACTTTTACTCGCTTTTATGTATATATATATACATACTAACTTGTTCGGCCTAGATCACTGATTGGTGACCTTTTCAGTTTTATTATATATATATATATATATATATATATATATTTGACTATATATATACTAACTTTTAATTCTGTCGGGCCTGGATTGCAAATTCGTTGCCCTTTTACTACTTTTATATATATAACTATATATATATATATATATATATAATTTTTCTGACTTCGTTTGGCCTGAATTGCTAATTCATGGCCTTTTTTGCTTATATATATATATATATATATATATATATATATATATATATATATATATACTAACTGTATATATATTATTATATATATATATATACTAACTGTATATATATTAACATTTATATTTCAGTTTGGCCTGGATTGAAAATCCGTGGCCTTTTTACTGCTTTTATAAATATATATATATATATATATACATTCTGTTGAGCCTGGATCATTTCGTGACTCTTTACCGCTTTTATATATATATTTACATTTTGACGAGCATGGATCATTTCGTAGCTCTTTACAGCTTTTCTATATATATATATTTACATTCTGTCAAGCCTGAATTATTTCGTGGCTCTTTTATAGCTTTTATAAATATATATATATATATATATATATATATATATATATATATATATATATATATATCTACATTTCTGTTCGGGCCTAGGATTGGAAATCTGTCACCCTTTACAGCTTTATATATATATTTACATTCCAGTCGGGCCTGGATTGATAATTCGTGGCCCTTTACAGCTTTTATATATATATGTTCTGTATTCATTGTGATTAAATACTTGTTTTAAATACTCATTTGACATGCAGTTGTTTTAATGTAGATTTATCTAAATCTAGCCCTTTCTACCTTTCAAACGGTACAAAATAGGTCCAACCAGAACCGGGAAGCTAAAATGGCTAAGATTTATTTAAATCTAGCTTTTTTTCTAGTTTTGTTAAATATTAAAGCGACCTCGCGACCCCTTAAATTCCTATCTAGTGGAAACGAGAAGCTTTGGCTACGCGCATGCAAGGATTTGACTGATGAATCCTTTGTTTTGTGACGTCTAGATATAAATATACGTTTCCTGTAAATATCTATGTTGTGCAGGTTTTGTTGGCTTCTTTCTGTGAGCCTAGGAATCTTGGGATTCATGATCAAACTGATCAGAATCTGATTCCCACGATGGACAAACTCCACATTATAAATGTACCCTGCCAGTTTTTCTGTAAAAATGTATATCGGAAAGACCTTAAAACGGTTATCCGGGTTTAAGGTTTTAAATATAATGAAAAATATGGTTTGTCGTGCCAGAGTCACTCCGATGGCTCTCATGCCCATGAGAAGACCGACATTTGTATATATTCTGTGGTCGAGAATGCTTCGCAGCCCGACAATCACCATTCAAATCTAGCCAAAGGCTAAAAAGATAAAACGAAAGTATCAACATACTTCAATTCCTACGTGAGCGTAAGGGTTTGAAATCCTTCTTTCAAAACATCATTTTCATATCTTGTTTAAAAAAGGACTTTTGCAAATCAAATCAAACCCTTCGTATATAGGTTCAACAAAGCACGACAATACTTTCAAAATAAACAAACGTAGGCTCAATTACATTCAGCATTCACACACACATTGCAATTTAAAAGGAAAATATTAAAAAGATGTGGTACCATGTTTCACGGGAGTTGGGGGGTGCCTAACACCTTCCACCCACTTAACCAAACCCCTGAACTTTAAAAATCTCAGTTTCAAGATCAAGTTTTAATAGTGTCCAGTAATTGGGCCTACTTGCAAAAAATAAAACTCGGTTGAGTTGGTACAATCATTTTCAAATCTACCAATTGGCGACTCTATAAACCGTTCATATCGTTGACATGATACATGTTGGCCTTTTCCTAAAAAACCTTCACCCTTCATAAAAAAGATAAGGAAATAAGGTTAGAAAACAACAAAATTTAGGAAAAGAGAAAGATCAGGTCCAAAGAGACAAGATTTTTTTCCCGAGGTCGACAGTGAAAAGGCGATAATGAACTGAAGAGTTGAAGTCTTTAATTTGTTGGTTAATATCTTTAATTATTTCTAGTTGCTTTAGTTAGTAAACTCAATTCAAATCCCCCCAATTTAGATGTAGTGATATTTTTAGAAAATAATAGAATAAAACAAAGATAAGTTCACTCTTTATGGGATCAATCCTTGCCTATTGCTATACTATACATTGTGTTTATGGGGTATAAGTAAAGTTTAATTTAGGAGTGTAAACGAAAGCTCCCACCTCTATAGCCCAAGCTGCAAGCCACCCCGATATGTCGGGTTTGTCCATAATCTTCTTCAAAGGTTGGTCAGAATACACCACAATCAACTGACCATAAAAGTAATGTCAAAGCTTCCTGCTAGTTAGTATTAGAGCATAAAAAAACTTTTCCAGATTCAGATACCTGGTCTCTGCGTCCCGAAGAGCGTGATTGATGTAGTAGACCTAAAACTGCTTTCCTTCCATCTCCTGAATCAAGACAGCTCCTACTGCCAATGAACTAGCTGTCAGATACAAGTATAGAAGGTTCATGGGCATAGGCTTCACCAGTAGAGGTGCCAAAGACAAATATTAGTTTATCCCCTGAAAAGCATCCTCGCAATCCGAAGTCCACTGAAAAGTTTTTTCATTCTTTGGTCCCTTCAATGTGTCAAAAAACGATAGACACTTTTCTGTTGATTTGGATATGAATCTTCTTAATGCCGCGATCTGACTTGTCAGACTCTGAACATCCTTAAACAATTAGGGGGGCTTCATATCCAAAATAGCTCTGTATTGGCTTATATTCCTCTCTTACTCACCAGAAAACCCCAAATATTTCCCGAACCGAGGCCAAAAGTGTACTTCATCGGGTTTAACTGAATATTATAGTGTTAAATTGTCTGGAAGCAATCATCCAGATGATCCCGAACTGGCATGCTTTTAAAGATAATATCGTCCACATACACCGCCATGCTCTGACCCAACTGCTTCCAAAACAAGTAGTTCATCATCCCCTTATAAGTAGCACCGACATTCAACAGTCTAAGTATCATCTTTTGGTTAGCATAGACTGCCTTATCCGTTATAAAAGCCATCTTCGAGATATCCTCCTTATGCATCAAAATTTGGTTGTATCCCAAAAAGGCATCGATGAAACTCAAAAATGCATACCCCGATGTGGCGTCTATCAACTAATTAATATGGGGAAGCGGATAGAAATCCTTTGGACAAGCCTGTTGGTCGATTTCGCAATCAATGAATACGTGCAAGTATACACAGTCAACAAGTAATAAAGTGATAAGAAAAATATCGTTTCCACGATGAATTATTTAATAAAAAGTACTAAATATTAACTCGTAACCAAATTAAATTTTTTTTAAACAAATGATTTAGGATTGTGAATTAAAATAATTAATAAAACTACTATTAAATACCACTAGATTAAAATCAGGTTATAGAATATTAAGATCACAACTTCACTTATTGCTCACTTATATTAATACACTTCTTATTAATTATGCTCACTATTCTGGACTGTTAATCAGGAACTTATTAGTATTTATAAACACCTTCTGATGCATCACAAAACATATTAATCTAAATCCACAGTTGATAGAATTGAATCAAATACCCTACTTAACTAATTCATTATATTCCTAGGTGAATTACAGTTAAAAAGGATTTAAAGCACATGTTCTCTATTATATTATATGCGGCGTAAAGGTATATCCCTATCCTGAACACAAATCATAAATTTCGTCACCATACATAAAACACAATCACATACTATTATGACCAAATCTAAATATATATTTCATCTCCCGAATTTATATAAATTATCACAATAATTGTTAATTAGACAATTAATCACTTATGCACCAATCATAATAGACAATCCCTAGAATAGATCACAATAATTAATAAAGAATAATACTAAAACAAGCTACACAATAAGATCCATTGCAATCTTAAACAAGAGATTTAGTTCATTGTTATTAAATTAAAGTCTAGAATCCACAATTGAATAAATATTAAAAGACAAAAATAGAAGTAGAGTAGAGAATAAAATCTGTTGTCTACAAATCTGATGCTCCCCTCTTGCTCCTGCTCTTGATCTTCAGTGATCTCCAAGTTACTTCAATCTCCAAATCTAATCTAAACTAGTGTTTTTCCTAAACAAATTAAATATAATCTCTATTCTATGTATATCCCTTTCTATCAAAAATCTCATCCCTTTTATAGATAAATATCCTCTCAAGTCAACCCTTCAGTAGAATCTTATTTAGAATAAAATTTTGCTCCTTTTTTCCTTAGCTTTACCAAACTCGATCAACTCATCCTGGCCCCAAACGCCCCAGCGCTGGGTTTGTACTATGATGTAGCGCCCCTGCACTGGAGGATTTACAATAATTACAAAATTGTCATTGATGCTACCAAAAAACCCTCATTTGCCCCTACTTTGCCCTAACCTACAAAATAACAACTAAACAAGTAAAAATATCCTAAAATACTTAAAAACTAACAACATATCAAGTCTTAAAATACTTAATTCACAGGTATATTACCCACTCATCAAAGCCTTTTTCAAATCCATATAATTAATGCAAACTCTCCACTTCTCGTTCTGCTTCCGAACCAAATCCACGTTTGCCAACCATTCGGGATAATAAATCTCAAATATGAAATCAATTGCTAGCAATTTGGCCACCTCATCATCTATAATCTTCTGCCTCTCCGGGGAAAAGATTCTTCTCTTCTGTCGAACTAGTTTCTTGGAAAGATCCACGTGCAACCTGTGTATAGCGATGGATTCGGCAATTCCGGGCATGTTACTGGGCACCTAAGCAAAAATATCTACATACACCCGAAGTAGTTCAATCAGTTCTGTCCGAAAGGGCTCTTACAACCCTGTGATAATCTTAACTATTTTATCCTTTTTCCTCAGGACCAGCTCAATGTCCTCCATCAATTCGACCGACAGGGAAAAGGGTTTTATACTTTTGTCGGTGAATAGTTCCACTTTGATTGACATAGTCTGCCTCTGCTTGTTGACTCTGACTCCAGAGGATATCAATGAGTTCCGGTTACACCTCCTGACCATATACAAGTCTCCTTTAACCTAGCCAACCCCATTTGGCTTAGGGAATTTTAATTTAAAGTGGGAAATGGAGGTTATTGCGTGTAATGTTGTAAGTGTTGGCCGACCCAGAATAGCGTTGTACGATGAATCTACGTGTACCACAAAAAATAAAATATTTATCTCCACTTATTAAGGAGTCGTCGACAACTCGATCGTCCCTACTACCCGAACCGTATCGTTATTGAACCCATAAAGTGGAGGTTCTTACCCAACCTCCATCTTTCTGCCATCCAAATCCAGCCTCTGATACTCATGGGAGTATAATATGTCAATCGAAGAGCCGTTGTCGATCATAATACGCCTCATATCCATTAAACCCACCTGCTTAGTGATTGTTAATGCCCCTTCGTGCGATTTAATGGATTCTAATGGGTAATCCTCATCGATGAAAGAAATTACTATGCCAGGTTATAATCGATCCCTCTTAGCAGGTTTCTCAGATACCAACATAACTGAATCCAGAACTCCGCACCTTTTCTTCCCTGCTAACTTTACACTCGACCCACCACCTATGATCACATCTATTACCCGACGATCTACCTAGGTTTGATCAGGTTGTGGTTGTGTTTAAGGGGTTGGATCCTGAGAGTTATTCTGCCTTGTACATGTACTTTTATGCTCTACAATATAATAAACCAGCTCACCACTCTGGACATTCTTCTCAATCAGCGTTTTTAAGTTTCTACAAGCTTCGGTGGTGTGCCCAGCAGCCTGATGATACTCACAATACTTGTTCTGATTCCCCCTCTCCGGACGAGTGTTGTCTGGGTATTGTTCAAAGAACGACTTACACTTTATCTGCTGCAATATGGTAGCCCAATCCGTATTGTGTGGGGTGAACACTTTATTGGCCCTTCAGTTCGGGAAGGCTGGACGACCTTCTCCCGAACCCCCATTGTTATAATCCTTCTTCTGGCTGTCTGTTCTGCCATTATTGTCTGACCAGGGATTATTGTTCCAATCCCGTTCCCTCGGCTTCTCTACAGCGTTTGGTTTCAGACTGCCCGTTACCTCTTCAATCGCAATGAACTCCTTATCTCTGTCGTAGGCTTTTGACAAATCCTTCGGGATGTTGAACATCAAATTCTTCACCAACTTTTGAGACCTCACTACGTCTAGTTCGGACTGGAAGTACCCGAGGGCCTGGTGCCCATCTAATTGCCTCACATGTTCGACCCTATATCGGAATCTCTTCACATACTGGCTAAGGGACTCATCAGAATACTACCTGATCTGAACTAGAGAACCAGTAGGGTTTCCCCTCCATTTATTACCCCTGAAGCGGCTATGGAATTTGTGACGCCCCCAGAATAGGTCCAGTCAATCCAACCCATTCTGAGTTGCCAAATACATGGTACAGAATTCAAATACAAAGTTTATATCACACGGTCGTGCAAAATACGACCACACAACTGTGAGTGTCAATACAAATCGTATATAATACGAAATATCAACATTCAAATTCATTCTTTATTTATTACAATTATTATCCCACTACTTTACAAAAATAGCGAGGACTACTAATGCTCTAACTCAGACCATCACTCTTTCCCCCGACTAGTTCCTGTAACGTTCTCATTTCCTGAAGAGGACAATAGATGAAAAGGGTGAGCTCAACTAGCCCAGTAAAGAATATTATGACTAAGATAATGGAAAATAAATTATCGTTAGCCTTCAATAAATCAGATAAAATATAATGGACAACCAATTTTAGATCAATATTCGCAGCGGAAATAGCAATTCATTAGAAGAGTTAAGTAGAGAATGAAGTCTACTATCTTCTATGATTTAAAAGTCCATCATCAATATTTTATCCCCTATAACATCAATCAATATACATCTCGAATCAATATTTATCTTTGCACTACAGGCCAAAGATATTCATTTGTATCACCAGTGGTCATGTTCATCTCAACACATGTCATCTTTGCACTACGGCCAAAGATATTCATCAGGTAATCATTCATCTTTGCTCTACAGGCCAAAGATATTCAGTTATATCACCTTTTAGGACTGAGGATGATGAAAACAATATAAATAATGAATCCAGTGAGATAAAAGACAAAGATTAGGGATTCGTAATTTAGTTTATCCAAGTTCAAAAATATTCCATAATAATACTTTGTGGAGCAAAATTCAAGAATGAAGCTCAAAACTTAGATCCAAGCAAAGATAGGAACCATAACAGATAATCTGGACAAATAGAAGAAAATTTAATTTTTCTGTGAATAGTGCCGTATACGTGAATAGTGCCGTATACGTGAATAGTAACCCCGACAAAAAAAGTAAGAATTTCATAATAAAATCCATGCCAATATTTTGGTATAATGATATTGAAAAGAATAACATCATTTACGAAAGAAAATAACATCCATTACCTCAAAAGAATAGTACTTCTGACTGGAATATCGGATATAATACCGAAGGAAACTTGCACTGAATAGTAACACTTAAAGTATCTAAATACTCACAAAAATACGCTCAATATTATAGAGAGAGAAAACTTCTGATTCTGGTGTGATTTTCAATTCTAACCTAAGCACCCTATTTATAGGAAAAACTTAGGATGCCAAAGAAGACTTTTTTAATAAAATAATTATTTTAAAAAAAAAAATTCCGCCGCCTGGCTGCTTTCAAAAAACTCAAAATTTTTCAACAAAACAACAAAAGTGGGGCCCACCCATTAAAAAAAATTATTTATTTTCCGAAACTTCAATAATTCATAATAAATAGCCCTTTTGTCAGAAAAATACAAATTTTATGTTTTTCCATAGGAAATTTAATTCTCTATAACTTTGTAGAAGGAAGTTTTTCCAAATTCCAAACATAAATTATCCGAAATCCATAAACGGATGATTTTCACACCAAAATACTGATAAAAACACATCAGCGCTAATTCCTTCTTTTATATCCATAAAATAAATATTTCTTTATCATATAAATTAATAATTAACTATTCACAAATAATATTACAGAACTACAATATTGACAACCAGGTCGTTCCCAAGAAAGAGGGGGCCTTCCGATAAGTACTTCTCCTTACAGGCGCGCAATTAAATAACCCCTCCTAGACAGAACTTCCTTAGACATTGTCAATAATGCTATCTAATAATATTATTCAAATAATATGAATTATTGAGTTGATAATGTGAAATACTGTGCAATGACAATTATTGAATCAATCATATAAAATAGCAACGTAGCAATTATTGATATAAAATATCAACGTAGCAATTATTGAATCAATAAAATATCATGCAATTATTGAATCAATAATATAAAATATTGAACAGTAATTACTGTAACAATAATTGAGTAAGTGCCTTCTCACGTAAGAATTAATAATTCGAAATACTGTGCAATACCGTGTGCTACTGTGCAACACCGCGTATTGCTGTATTTTAACCACCGGGTATTTCAACAGTACTAACGGTAACAACTACGCCGTTATTTTATAAAAAGGTTATTTCTGTCGCTTTCTATATCCGACAATTATTCCGTTGTGGGGCCCACAAATAGCTGCGCCGTCGTACGAATATTCCCCGACAACAAGAATATTCCACGACCAAGCGAATATTCCCCGATAACAATGAATATTTTATAACCACTTGCTCATTTTGAAATATTTGCACATTTTACCCATAACTTTTCAAATTTATCAAATATACACCTTACTATTTCAAAATAATATATAAAGAAAATTAAATCTTTATTCATAAAAGTTGGGGTCTTACAGAACTGGTCACATAACTCCTTCCATGATGAGATTGAGTTTGGCTTCAACAATGTCATCCACTGCCGAGCCTCCTTCCTCAGAGTTGTAATAAATATTTAACATTTGGAGGCGTTAGATTGAGTTTGGCTTCAGCAGCGTCATCGTTCTCATAAAACTTTCTAGCCAAGATCAATTGCCTAGTGTCCCGGCTGTCTCTATTGGAATCCTGATCCTCTTAAGTAAATATTTGGGATGGGGCATCCTCGACTCGAACCTCACGTCCTTTCTCTTTCCTTGAAATAGAGAACAACCGACGCTTGACTTCAGTCGTTTGAGTATTTTTTTTGACCTACCAATTGATTGCGTGGTCCGAGCCTGTCTAAGATTTCTTTGGAAATGCCCAATTTGTCCTTAACCGAACCTTTAGGTTGAGCTGATGGGTCGCCCGTTGATTTTCCATGTCCAAAAACCATCCTACTTGTCGCCATTACTCCTGAACAAATTATTTGTGATTGAAGAACATCTAGCACTTAAAGGCCCTTCTTCTAGAGGCAATGTTAATGCCAAGATTTGTCCACGCACCACAATCACTAAAAGAGCGTCTAATCCTGCACAAAAATGAAATCACACGTAAAGCTTGACGGCTTGGGCCACCAGGGGATAGCTTCGGTGCGAGAATAAGTACAGGCTGAACAAAGTTTAATAATGGAGGTATTTAGTGCTGGAAAATAATAATGAATTGTGTGTACCTTATAACAAAAGTAAAGCCTTGTATTTATAGTGAACGCTCCTCCTCTACATGCCCTACCCCGTATGGAAATAGGATTCCTCCTTAGGTCAGATTCCTTAATGGGATTGAAATGAATCTCCTTAAAGGAAGGAACTCGGATTCTATCATGACACTTTTCTTAGGAGTTAGAAATCAAATATAATTAGGAATCTTGGATTCCTTAAAATTCTCTAATTTGCCCAAACAAGTTCCCACATGGGGAGACTTTCTCCACGTGTATCATAGCCCACCGAATCGCCCAGACCCAAATAATCATGCCCCAACAGTGAATACATGCTTTAGTGCACGGGGTCACAATCCTCCATATCCTCCCATCTCCTAACAATCAAGAAGGAGCGCAATTTTCTCATGTTCCACACTCATTTAATCATCATCATCCACCTCCTCACATCTAGGAAGAACTTATACACACTCATAGTGGACCATATTGTAAGACCCCGAATTTTATGAAATAAAAGTATTCAATTTTCTTATTATTATTATTCTATTCAGTAAATGGTTAAATTGATAAAAGGTTAAAGTTAAGGGCGATATGTGCAAATTTTATAAAGTAAGCAAGTTGGCATAAAATATTCATTGTGTAGGGGAATATTCGTTTGGTCGGAGAATATTCTTTTTGTCGGAGAATATCCATACGACGGCGCAGTCATTGGTGGACCCCACAACGGAATAACTGTCGGATGAAGAAAACGACAAGAATAAGTTTTATAAAAATAATACCAAAATTTTTGCTGTTAAACTGTTTAAATACCCGGTGGTTAAATAACAATAATACGCGTTGTTGCACAGTAGCACACGATATTGCACAGTAATTTTAATTATTGATTCCTACGTAAGAAGTCACTTACTCAATAATTGTTACAGTAATTACTGTTCAATATTATATATTATTGATTCAATAATTGCTACGTTGATATTTTATATTATTGACTCAATAATTGCTACGTTGATATTTTATATTATTGACTCATAATTGTTACGTTGATATTTTATATTATTGATGTAATAATTGTCACAGTAACCACTGCACAGTATTTCACATTATTAAATCAATAATTGTCACACATATTATTGAAATGATATTATTAGATAACATTATTGATAATATCTAAGAAGTTCTGTCGAGAAAAGGGGTTAGGTTATATAATTGCGCGCCAATGAAGAGAAATTTCTATTGAAAAGCCCCATCTTTCCTAGGAACGACCTGGTTGTCAATATTGTAATTCTATAATATTAATTGTGAATAATAATTGATTGTTGATAAATATGAGAAGTAAATATTTATTTAATTATGATATAAAGGGAAGAATTTTTAGTAAGAGACATTTGTTGAAAGTTGGCATTTTATCTTCTCCGATAAAATAATTCATTCAAATATATTATTATAATATTACATTATAATATTATAATGTGATAATATAATAGTATAATTTATAATTTGAAGTGGTAAATTATTATAATAATTTTGTGCCATAAAAATAAAATGCGGTGGAATAGAGAAAATAGAATTAGGAATTCTTTTTAATAATTATAAATGTTTTAATATATATTATATATATAAATATTTGGTTGGTGGAGGTCTTTGAAATTTCCTTTTAGGTGGCTGAGAATTTTCAAAACATGTGTGCTGAAGAAGGGATTTTTAAGGATGGAATGCTACAAGATTTCATCCGTATGTAAATTTGGGTCATTTTTCGTTCGAAATTTGGAAAATATTTCTTATACAAAGTTGTAGAGAATAAAATTTCATATGGAATGGACATAAGGTTCGTATTTTTCTGATAAATGGGCTATTTATTATGAATTATTGAAGTTTTTGAATATTATTTAAATTAAAAACATTTTGGGTGGGCCCCAGTGTCCTTTTGTGTTTTTTTTTGCTGGAGGATTTTTTTTCAACATGATGGTGCTGATGTCCTTTATTTGCTTTTGTCAAAAATGGAAGGCAACGAATATTTATTTAGTCAACATTGGTGTTCTGGCATTTTTCTATAAATAGGGTGCTAAGTTAGAAATGAAAATCACACTAGAATAAAAAAAATTTCTCTCTATAATATCGAGCGTATTTCTTGTTAGTATTTAGATACTTTGAGTGTTGATAACAGTGCAAGTTTTTCTCATCATAATACCGATATTCCAGTCAGATCGAGTATTCTTTTGAGGTAAAGGATATTATTTTTCTCGTAAAGGATGTTGTTTCCATTTAAAATTCGTAAGGAATATTATTTTCTTCAATACTCTATAGTATGTAAGTAATAATATTTCATTTCAGATTCCTAAAATTAAACTTACTATGGTAAGTATTACTTCTATAATTCTTGAAATGATTAGAAATTTCTTGAGTTTTGCGCTTCATCTAATATCATTTTACCAGAATATTGGTTTGAACTTTATTATATAAGTTTAACCTTTCCATGTCGGGGTACTATTTATTCGAGTACTATTCACGAGTTACTATGCATGAGTTACTATTCATGAGTTAGTATTCACGAATTACTATTCATGAGTTACTATTCACGAGCTACTGTTTATGAGTTATTGTTCATTCGAGTACTATTCACGAATTACTATTCACGAGGTATTATTCACGACAAAAAAATTGGTTTATTTTTTTGTCTAAATTATCTTCGAATCACCAAACTATGCTCTACCACTCTATGCGGATGCGATACTCAATATATGAGATGAAAATAAGCTAAAACTAGTGTTATAGTATCAAACCCGAAGGTTTCTCTCTCTAGAATTAACTTCTCTCTCTAACTTCTTCCTTTTTTCTAAATGAGTTGCTGGTGGCTGTTTAAAGCCATGGGAGTCGGCTGCAGGTGTACCTATGGCTGGGTCCCGTGGGCCTCGCCACCTCGAAGTTCATTACTTCGATCTCGGTCAAGTGAAAGTTGAGCTCCGTACCCAAAAGTTCCAGAAAATCCTTGCAGAAAGCTGCGAAATTAGGTCGAGACTAACTGAAACGGAGTCCGAGAAGATGATGCAGTTAGCTAAAAAGTATCTTTCGATTCCCGAGGGTTGTCAATTGGCTCGTCTTGGATAGTTCGCAGTCCAATAGTTGCTGTTGTGACTTCTTATGACCACATTCTCAGTTTTGAGGTCCTCGTTCGGTTTGCGTCCTGTCTAGGCGTCGTTGCACTTTGATTTCTGTACGAGGTTGTTTTTGGGGTGAAATGATGCCTCTACCCTCCCTCGGGGTTGTCTCCGAAGTAAAATTATATTTTTACCCTCTTGAAATGTTAGTCCAAGGAAAGCCAAATTTTGAGTGGCTATAGATGCCACTCTTTGCCACGTATGTAATGCAATGGAATGAGCATGACAAAGATTACTAGACACGAAGATGCATGACAAAGTATATCCACTGATGAAATGCCATGTGTAAAGTGTGCAATGATATATGTCGATGCCGAGAAAAAGTAATCCCTCTTCCTAGGTGTTTCTTACCCTTTATGTTTTCTACGTGGTTTATTTTGCTTTAAGGGTGATATTTTAGGAAGAGACCGACATAAAATGTCGACGTTTTTAACAGATTGATTTTGAATTAGACAGAGCATCCATTTGGTATGAGTTAAATGGTTGTACCAACTCAACCGAGTTTTGAAAGATTTTGCAATATGACCCAATATTGAACTTTGTTTAATTGGTCTTGGAAACCGATATTCATAGAGTTCAGGGGTTTGATTAAGCGGGGGGAAGGTGTTAGGAACCCCCAGACTTCCGTGAAACACGGTTACTGCATCTTTTCATTCCCTAATCATTGTGTATGTGTGTGTGTATTGCAGTTAATTGGGCCTAAGTGCTTTATTTTAAAGTAGTGATGTGCTTCATTGGACCTATATACGAAGGGTTTGATTTATTGAAAAGTCCATTTTCAGACAAGAATATGAAAGTGATATTTTGAAAAGTGGCTTTCAAACCTTTCGCTCGCATAGGAATTGAAGCCCTTTGATACTTCTATTTTATTCCATATTCGGTTCGTTTTGATTTTATTCTCGAGATGCGAAACATCTTCAGCAAAATAATATATATATATATATATATATATATATATATATATATATATAAGTGTCGGGCTCCTTATGGGCATGAAAGCTATCAAAGTATGCCCAGACACCACACATAAGATTTTCATTATTTCAGAACCTTAAATCTAGATAACCGTTTTAAGGTCTTATATTTACAAGTACAAAATTTGCAAGCTGGCTGTATAACTCACCCAGGTCCATAATGGGAACCGGATCTATATCCATTGGTTGAATCGTAGATCCTGTAGCTCCTAGGCTCACATAAAATCAAATAAATACCTTGTATAATGAATATACTGCAATAAAATATAAAACTATACTAGACATCGCTAAACAAAAGATTCATCAATTAAATCTCCGTACGCGAGTAGCTCATAGCTTCCAGTTTCCTCTAGATACATTTTTAGGGTCACGTGCTTGCTAAATACTTACAAAAACAAGAAAGAAAACTAGATCTGTACAGATTTTAGCCATTCTAGCTTCCACGTTCAAGTTTTACAACTTTTAAACCGGTTAAAAGCTAGATCTGGCTAGATCTAGTATATATCTAGTCAAAATAG
Source organism: Panax stipuleanatus (assembly GCA_020205555.1). NCBI lineage: Eukaryota > Viridiplantae > Streptophyta > Magnoliopsida > Apiales > Araliaceae > Panax > Panax stipuleanatus. The sequence continues at coordinate 140,584,181 of CM035117.1, forward strand.
CTCAAATATTGACTATTTACAAGATGAACGGTTAAAACTTCAAATCTGATGAATATAAGCTACTAAATATATGTATATAACACTTATATACGTATTTAGAGTAAGCGAAGAAGAAAAATAGGGCGAAATCTTATAGTATTTCACGACAACAGCTCTTGAATGGCTTTTGGCACCTCACCGGTTAAAATTTGATATATTGTAGTATATATGTATATGAACATTTACAAAGATGTTTTACGCAATTTGGAGTAAGATAGAAGCTCCGTTTGACTCTTCTAACCTCTATTTCTCTCGCCGCAGTCTTTTCTTTCTCTCTTTTTTTTCTATAAGCTAAGGGGGAGGCCATATATATAGGCTCGATCATCCACAGCCCTACCTGTGGCAACCGCAGGTCTACCTATGGCTGGGCCTGGTGGGCCCTATTGTCTCGAAGTACGTGCACTCCGACCAACGTATTGTTCACTTGAACCTTCATAACTTGCAATCTTGGAATCCGATGGAGGCGTGTTATACCTTTTCTGAAAGCCCTTTCCAAGAGCTACACAATGGCATAGGGCTTGACCTTTTCTGAGTCCGAGAAGATAGGTCCATGACCAGATCTTCGAGTCTTCGCAGTCAGTCCGTTGAGCTGTCTGGCGCAGTTTTCACTCAGGATTACTGTAATGGTTTTGTGTGACCTTCTTCACAGTAATTTGATCTGATTTAATGTTGAGTTAGAAAAATTACTCTTTTGCCCTTCTGAGTTGGTTTCGGGGCTTGATGTAGCTGCAGCTGTCTTCCCTTAGGGTTATCTCCGGGGTTTGAGTGCTGTTGACTTTCGTCTGTCTTCAGGGCTGTCTCTGAAGTTAATTTGATGATTCCCTAGGCTATCTCTTGGGAGATTGATTTTATGATTTCCCGAGGCTGTCTCTGGGGGTCTGGTTTGATGATTTCCCGGGGCTGTCTACGGGGGCCTGGTGTTATAATTTTTCGGGGCTATCGCCGACGATCTGGTTTGATGATTTCCCGGGTCTGTCTTCAGGCGTCTGGTTTGATGATTTCCCAAGGTTGTCTCCGAGGTTCTGGTTTGATGATTTCCCAGGGCTGTCTCCGGGGGTCTGGTTTGATTATTTAGACTTCTAGGGTTGTCTCTGGAAGGTAAAAGATGATTCTGCCCTCCTGTATGGTTAGTAACAGGAATGCAAAATTTTAAGTGTCTACAGATGCCCCTCTTTATCATGTTTATGTAATGCAATGGAATGAACAGGATAAAGATTGTTAGACACTGGAAATATGATAAATGCAAATGTAATGCAATGCATGGTATGATATGCTATAAATGTTATATGCCTCTGTGGGGTTAGCTGCCACATGTTTTATCATCGCCCATTCCTTATTCTCTGCTAGGGATGACTTTCATGGCTGATACCACTGGACCTTTCTGAATTTAACGTTGGGGTTGTTACCAACGCTCTCTTTTCTAGATACGCTTTCTGGTTTTACCTCCGCTGGAGATATTCCTCTTTTTATGAGTGACCTCATTGGGGTTTCCTGATGTTTATCCTGATGATAGTCTGCATTGGTTTTCATTATCGGATCCTCCCTGACGCTACGCTGGTATTGGCACCAACATTTGGGATTTCTATCTAGTTGATGCTGACTTTCCTGCTGGGGATAAAATTCTTGATGATAACATCCTCTCAATGTCTACTTGAACAGTAGTTTCCAAAGGGTGATCATCTAACTTTCTTGATGCCTACTCGAATGGGAGCTTATAATGGGTGACCTTCACCGACCCTCTTTGATGCCTACTCGAACGGTAGTTTACAACCGTCGACTGAACTGATTTGATGCCTACTCGAACTATAATTTACAAGGTTGGCCATCACCAAACCTCCTCGATGCCTACTCGAACGGTAGTTTACAATGGCCGACTGAACTAATTTGATGCCTACTCGAACGGTAGTTTACAGGGTTGGCCATCACCAAACCTCCTAGATGCCTACTCAAATGGTAGTTTACAACGGTCGACTGAACTGATTTGATGCCTACTCGAACGGTAGTTTGTAGGTTCGACTGACTTGATTTGATGCCTACTCGAACGGTAGTTTACAGGATTGACCATCACTAAACCTCCTCGATTCTTACTCAAACGGTAGTCTACAACGGTCGACTGAACTGATTTAATGCCTACTCGAACGGTAGTTTGCAGGGTCGACCATCACCGAACCTCCTCGACGCCTACTCGAACGGTAGTTTACAATGGTCGACTGAACTAATTTGATGTCTTAGCATGAGATTTCTTTTATAACAGATTCCATCATCGGTCCTTCCCGATGAAGATAGTTTTCTATGGTCGTCCTTGCCAGGTTTTTCAAATGTCATGCTGGGTTGATGCTTATGACATGTAACGTCAAATTCCCTGATCTTGGCGGAAGTAGCTTTCAACAGTTTACAACATCAGCCCTTTCCCGATGTTACACCAGGGTTGTCACCAACGGTTTGTAACATCAGATACTCTGATCATCATCGAATTAGTTCTTAACGGCTTTCATCACCGGACCCTTCCCCAATGCTACGCTGGAGCTGTTACCAACGGTTTGAATCACCTGATCCCCTTTCGATGCTACGCTGGAGATATGACCAACGGTTTACAGAAGATTTTTATACTTTGAAGTTTGACGCCTCGTCTCAGGGTTTCAGGCCCTTTCTGCTCAATCGCATAGAACATTTTCTACTGATTTGACTTCTTGGCCTTAGAGGATCTTGCTGTAACTCAAATTTGATCGAGTCGGAGGGGGTGGGACTCACCCTAAGTTTTTGCATGTCTAACTACAACTGCCGTAGGTAGACTCGTGGCAGACTGCGGGTGGATTTATACCCCTCTGGCTATTTGAAAGTCATTTTTAACTTGAACGAAATTAAAAAATCCAAAAATTCCCTCTCAGATCTACTCATTTTGGGCTGCTTTTCACGAAATCTATCACCTTACAAATGTTCTGCACAACTATGGTAACGTTTACATCCTTTCTTTTCAAGTTTTGACCGTTAGAACGTTAGTTTTCATGCAGTATGAGTTTAAATGCAATGTATCAAATATGTATGCGTAGATGAGTTAATAATAATGAACAGACCTAGTAAATATGTGTATTTTACCATGCTGAACATTCCGGTATAAAATTTTTTTATTTTCGTGACAGTCAATTTTCACCCTTTTTGACTGGTTTATTCATCCTATTTGAGGACAAATGAGCATGGATTTTCAAATAAAAATACACATAGTAATTTAGCTGCCATTGCGAGTTTAATTCTAATGTTTTTCATATATATGAAATGCTCATGATTTTTTTTGGGTTGGTGCTCTACTGAATGGCCACATAGTCACACCTATGTGTATGCGGATAGTTCGTTTTACTAAGGAGACTCTGACAAAAAAAATTTACGAGTCTGGGCATTTAACATGTATGTAATTTTAACTCTACTGGGGAAGTATGTTAAACTAATGCATGTTTTCACATAGGTTATGCATGATGCAATGATTTTAAATTTAATGGCTTTAATTTCGAAGCGTACCTCATCTTTTCTGAGTTGATTTAGAGATTTTGTTCAGGTTATGGACCCAGCTAGACCGAGCAGCTCTCGTCGAGTTTGCTCAGGTGTGAGGAGGAGGGCTTCAGATGTCCCTTTGCCTCGTCCAACTCAGCAGCCTTACCGGTTAATCGAGTCAATGATTCGTCCCATTCAGGTGGATAGGACGGAGGCTATACCCGAGGACGATGATGTTCCGATTGAGGATCCCGCTCCTTCTTCTTCTACTTCCTGTCGGGAACTTCCAGTTATTAGCGTGACGATTCTAGATCTGCTGGATAACTTGAGATGTCATCCGTCGATCTACCTTCACGCGAACTAGGAAATAGCAATTTTTATTTTTGCCTTTCTTCTTTCTCCACTTTTAGGACAATGATTAAATCTTGATTTTGAACTTGATGCAGGTTCCCGGCTTCACTCAGCCAAGGGGGAACTGGTTTAGTATTCACTCTTTGTATCGGACCCTTCATCCGGAGTATAAGGCCATTGTCCACTCTTGGGGCTTTGAGGTCTTCTTTTCCATTCCACCCTGTCGCTGCCCCTGGGGTTATCTGAGGGCTTTGTCTGAGCGCTGGTTCCACCAGACTCAGTCTATCCATCTGCTGGACTGTGAGGTGATGATTACACCGATGGACTGGCGGTTCATCACTGGGATGGAGTTTATAGGGGAGTCGGTGCCTTTAGCTGCTAATATTTCTCCGGTTGCAGTTCGATCCCTATTTGGAGTTCCTGCTTTGGCCCTCAAGGGTCGGGCTGTCAGTTCTGGACCTTTGAGCATTGATGCTGTGAATGGAGTTTTGTCCGAGCCTCTACCTGCTGATCAGAGGGATATAGATCGCATCCTTCGACGATTGTTCTTGGTCATCATCAGGGGTTATTTCCTAGTGGAAAACTCCTCGACGGTTTCTTTCCCTTTGGTCAGCGCCACTCGTGATGTGGACTGCATCAGAGATTTTGACTGGGGCTCATTCACCTTTGCCTACTTCCTTCGAGGGATACGTCTACGCTCAAAGGGCATGACAGAGGCTTGGCTAGGTTTTTACCCATTTTTGCTGGTGAGTAAATTCTCCTTTATCTTTTAATTCCCCTCTTTTGAGTTGTCAATTTTTATCCTTGAGGATATTTGATCTTTGTATTTCCAATTTTAGACATATGAGAGGCTCCCTTGCCTACGCCCAGTTACTACTTTAGGTATGGAGACTTATCTGCGGGGACGGCGATGACATTATTCCACCTTGGCAGAGGTCCCTGTGGTGGAGGGGTTTACCCATTCTCGTTTACAGTTAGAGTTGCTGATTGCCGATGTCGTTACATGGGTTCTTTACACCCTCGATCATCTAATAGTAGGTTTCGAGAATGGTTTTTTGACTGGGATGGAGTATATATTATCCACTCGTCGGATCCCTTTCTTAACGGAGGGAGGCTGGGAGCTCTACTTGGGAGAGCTTGCTATCAGGAGCACTATAGGGGAGATTCGCATTCCATATAGACGCCATTAGTCTTTATCTCAGTCAATCATAGAGATTCCCCTAACGAGCTTAGACGAATTTACTATGTCAGAGGGTCCTTACACTAAGGATGCCTTTTATCGCTGGTGGACTCCTCGCACCATTAGGGCTCAGACCCGCGCTACTCAATTCTTGGCAGACATAGTTCCTGGGTCAGTGATGATGACAGATTGGATTGCCTGCGTTAGAGAGCCCACTCATTTAGAGCAGATTACCATCTTAACCCAGCGATTGGACCAGGCACATTTTTTCATCAAGCATCTGGGCAGAGATCCATCGGAGGCAAATTCTTTTGATCCATTCAGCTTTGGTGCTGGCCCCTCAAATGGCCCATATTCTAACAGCTTTACTGGAGTAAATCCCCCTCTGTATCTACCCGATGTTCCCTCTGGCAGAGATACGGTGACTCAGACAGAGTTATAGCAGGTTGATTGGCTGGATAATGTAGACATCATATATTTCTTTTGATAGGCTCGTTATCTCTTTTGATAGGCATCTGTTAGATATTGGGCGAATGTGCCCCATTTCCCTGTACTTTTTATTTTTAGTTTTCAGACAGAGATGATGTATTTAATCTTTATGATGATGTATTTAGGAATGTACGTATAATGACTTCTATTTATTGCATCATATTATCATATTATCATTTATCATTGTCATTTATACTAATGCATGCATTATATGTCATGGCTATGCATGTATATTGATGAGTTTAGCATTGACCCTTGGATGGTCTCATGATACGATTCTACAGATGTCTTCATCCACCGTTATAAGGATCGAGCATAGTCCTTCTACTTTGATAGCCTCATCTTTGAGGTAGTGGTATGATAGTCTGCCCCATTTAGACCGAGTGGCAGTTGATCGCATGCTGGGATATTCCATGGCCCTCCTAACATTCCAGGTTCTAGTGGGCTTTGTGAAGGGCATGTTATCATGCTGGATTCCTGAGAGACATATCTTTAGGTTCAGGACTTATGAGTTGACTTCTACATTAGAAGAGTATGAGCGTATCACAGACTTCCCACTGGACCGACCCTGTTAGCGAGTTGAGGCGGCAGTTGTTGGGTAAAATCTATACGCGCAACACGCAAGTGTACGTGGTCAACAAGTAATACAATGATAAGATCACGTATCGTTCCCACAGAGATAATAATCCCATTTTATTCAAATAAGTACCAATTTTATATTATTTCAGCTCTATTAAACTAATGATTAATTGATAATTTTTATAATAAACTACTACTTAGACCAAAATTAACACTAATTCAGGATTTTAACATGTTTTGGAGAAATAAGCCTATAACTTCACTTATTACTTCACTTCGGATATCCTTATCCTCTTCATAGTCCAAGATGATGAAGTCCGCTGGGAATATGAATTTGTCAACTTTTACCAAAATATTCTCAATAATTCCCCGTGGATATGTTACCGATATGTCCGCCAGCTGTAGGGAGATGTTTGTTGGTCTAGGTGCCGGTAAACCTAACTACATATAAACTAATAGTGGCATGAGGCTTATACTTTCACCTAAGTTACACAGACATTTGTTGAAGGCCAAACTCCCTATTTTGCATGGGATGGTGAAACTGCCTGGATCTTTCAATTTTGGTGGAAGCTTCTTTTGCAATATAGCGCTACATTCCTCCATTAGTGCCACAGTCTCGAAATCCTCTAACTTCTTTTTCTTCGACAAGGTATCCTTCATGAACTTGGCATAACTAGGCATCTGCTCTAATGCCTCCGTGAAAGGAATGTTGATGTGTAGCTTTTTGAACACCTCCAGAAACTTAGTAAACTGCTTCTCTAATTTCTATTTTCAGATTCGTTGTTGAAAGGGTGGTGGTGGGTAAACTATCTGTGTAACAACTTGTTCCTGTACCGCTGAATCTTTTCCTCCTTTACTCCCTTCCATTATTTCTTCCACACTTGTCTCAACCTGCTTTTCCGTCGTCGGCTTCTCTGAATCCTGCTCGGCTAGTTGTTTTCCACTCCAAAGTGTAACAGCTTGACATTGCTCATAACCCCCCCACGAATTCTTTTCGGTGTCACTCGGCAAAGTTCCTTGGGGTCTACTGTTCAATGCACTCGCAATCTGTCCCATCTGAGTTTCTAAATTCTTGATCGCATCTGCCTGAGATTTCATTACTGCCTCATTCCCTGTTATGTACTTCGCCAGTAGCTCCTCCAAATCTATCTTTTTCTCATGATGCGGAGCTGACTGTTGCTGTTAATTCTAAAAACCAGGGGGGTATGATGGTCGTGGAGCCTGCTGCTGATTTTGATTCCAGTTCTGATTGTTGCTCCATGAGAAATTTGGATGGTTCCTTGCCCCCTGATTATATCATTCCGATATGTGTTAGGTGGCCTGTTGTAGCTACCCACAATGTGTACTGAAACTGGGTTTATCACATAATATTTTGTCGGATGCTCCCCTGCACAAAGCTCACATATAACTGTTATCTGCTGCATATTTCCACTTGACATTGTAACGAATGAGATTTTGTATATTTAATTGTAAATATTTATTGAATTAAATAAATAATTTATTTATTGAGTTAAATAAATAATTTATTTGATTGTTGTGAAGTAATTTAATTAAGTGCAATATGTTAATTAAGTGAATATTTAATACTAAATTGAGGTGTAAATAATTTTGTGGTATAGTTCAAATTTAATTGAGATAATTAAATTAGATGATATTATGTGGTATTTCTTACATGAGATTATGATTAGCGAGTAATTATAATTGTGTGACAATTTAGTATTATGTGGCAATTTTAATTAATGATTGAATATTAGCTTGTATTTAATTAAATTAGAAGGTTGAGATTTAATTAAATAAAGTGTAACATTTAAACTATGTGTTAAAATGATTTATCAAAATAAATTAAAAGAGTTTTAAAGAGTTTTACCAAACAAAGCCCTTACACCTATTTTAATCTTGTTTTACCAAATGATGCCTTAACTACTAAAAATCTACTTTTGAAAATAAATGGTTTTGGCCAAACAAAGCCTTATGGCTTTTGATTTTCAAAAACTAAGTAACTGATGTCTTTAATAAGGGTATTATGATTATATCAGTTATTATATTATAATTATATGTATATTATTCCTATATCAGTTATATGTATAATATCTATTATACGTTAAGTAAAATAGAGTTAGGAAGAACAGAGAAATAGAGAGAGCAAAGAAACAAAAGAGAGAAGAAAGAAAGAAGGAAAGGACTCTGTGATTTTATAAACAAAGAATCACCATCATCATCTTCCTTGAAAGCTAGAAAGGGTATAATTCTAACTTTGTAATTTTAGAAATTATATTTTGTTGTTCTTCAAGTTTTAGTACTCTGTAATTGAGTTTTTATGAAATTAGTGTAAACATGAAGGTTTATGTGTAATTTATGTTATAACATGCTTATCTATATGATATATGATTGTTTATGTTGTTCAATTCACGAAAAGATGATGAACATGAAGAAATCATGTTCATAGCAATTTATAGTGAACTTATTTTGAAAAATAGTCTTTAAAGTATCAAAATTTGTGTTTGATTATGCTATGTTATGTAAATTGATCATAGATTATGATAATATGTTAAGAAACAAAGTTAATACGATTTGAATTACGTGATTTAGTTTAAAAACAAACTCACAGTATCAATTTTCTTCAAGAACGCTTAAAAATGGTGTTTTCTTCAAAATCATAAAATTAAGCATTTTGATTATGTGTTATGGTGTTTATGTATGTTAAAAATATGTTAAAAGTTTAAGATTTTGTTTTCATAAAGTTTTATATACATTGTGTTAGTTAAAATCGAAATTTGATGCGAAGAAATAAGCCAAATTGACTTTTTGCTCTACACAGTTCGCCGGTCGAAAAACCCACCAGCCCCAGCTGATGTATAGGCTGTCCGAAAATTTTGTTTGAGCTCTGTGTAATTTTTATGCATTACATGATTAGCTAACTTAATGTGATGACATGTTAAGTGTATAAAATAATAAGATAACATATTTTTGACATGTATAAGACAATTTGAAGTCTCATATTAGCATGTTATGTGTGAACTTAGATATTGTTATCATAGGGTATGATTATGAGAGTTTAAAGTGTTATACACGTGTGATATGCATGTTGTGAGTTTAGACTCACGTATGTGGTTAGTTAGCGAGTTAAGTTTACAAACCACATTGTTAAGTTGAACTTAAATAAGAAGTTCAATGGTTAAACGTAGTGGTTATGAAACTAATTGATGTTGTAAACGTAATATAATGTGTAGAACGATTGAGGAAGTGATTTATAAATTATAAATTGTAGCTTGTGCTTAAGGCAAGTTTTCTAAACTCAATCTTTACTTGAGCATGTTTCTTATTTCTAACTTGTTATTCATATGCAAGTTATTGTATTCTCTATAAATTATATATTGAATAAATATCTTATCAAAGTTCATTATTGAGTTAATGTGACCTTGACTTAATTGTTCAAGCAAGATCTATCTTATCTTTCAATTGCTTTAAATTTAGTTCTAAAGCATAAGTTATTTCGTAATCCTTTGTTGTTGAATTATTGTTATTATAAGTCAATTCAACTACTCCTTAGTTGATGAGAGTTGAACTCCAAATTTCCTTTTAAGTTTATCCAAACCAAACCTTCTTTGGTGCGGACTTGTATTAAATACTGAGATGAACAACCCTATTTAATAGGGGAATACCATGCGAAAGCATTAAGATGTTTATGCACAATACATGGTACGAAGGGCTGATCCTCCTAAGTACGAGTTAAGAGCCCATATAGTCTAACGACTGTTAAAGGTTTTAAATAGAAATATTTATAACCTAGGACATAGTTCAAGGTCTTATGACCCTCAGATGATTTCTATATTCGAATTCTAAATTGGATGAAAGAATTATTATTCAATTCTTTATTATTGATAAAAGAAATGTTATTCAATTCATTTGAAGCTATTCAGTATATGTCATCATTATTATTGTTGTTATACCTAGTGAGCTTTTGTTTGCTCACTCTTGCAATTAAATAACCATTACAGCTAAAGTCAAAAGCGTTGACGCACCATCGACTAGCAAAGACAAGAACAAGATGAACAAGTGAAGACTTGTTTATGTTATGATATGATTGTAATAAGACTTTCTTGTGTTATATTTTATTTTTCGCACTTATTTATTAACGTTAAGGTTAGTAAACCCTGGGATATTTTGAGCAAGGTTGTAATCCTTTTGATAAGGAAGATTTTATTATTTATTTAAGGTTATAATTTATTTTGCATTCCTTGTTATGGGCAGTAGTTTTATTTTATTTAGATAGTGAGCACCAAATCCCGTGGAATCAAAGTACCCGAATTTGGGGGTGTCACAGACATAGCATCCATCTTCTCTGATAACGCTGCTATTTGTGTGGATAGAGCTGTCATATAGTCCACTTCTAGAATACCTGCTGCTTTAGGTTGAGTCATTCTCTCAGTCGGCCACTAATAGTTATTTGTAGCCATTGTTTCTATCAAGTCCCATGCCTCCTCAAATTTCTTTTTCATGAAAGCTCCACCTGAGGCTGCATCGATGCTAGTCCGTATATGACTCCCTAACCCATTTTAGAATGTGTTTATCTGCATCTAATGCGGTAGTCCATGGTGTGGGCATTTCCTTTACAACTCTTTATACCTTTCCCATGCTTCATATAGTGGTTCTCCCTGCTGCTGTACAAATGATGAAATATCCGTTCTCAATTTATATGTTTTTGAAGGCCAGAAAAACTTAGCCAAAAATTTCTGCGCCAAATCGTTCCATGTGGTGGCTGACCCCGTTGGTAGAGAATGGAGCCAACCCTTTGCCTTATCTCTGAGCGTGAAAGGCAATAACCTTAATTTGATAGCATCATCTGAAACCCCATTGCACTTGAATGTATCGCATATCTTTATAAAACTGACAATGTGCCCGTTCAGGTTATCATTCGGGAGACCCCCAAACTGGCAATTGTTCTGCACTATCTGTATAGTTCCAGGCTTGATCTCAAAGTTATTAGCATTAATTGCCGGCATGGTAATACTTGACTGAATTTCTGAAATTCGCGGTGTAGCATAATCGTACAGTGCTTTCTGTTCCTCTTCATCCATGTTGTCGTTAGGTGTTTTAAGTTCTTCTCGAGTTTTCTTAATCCACTTACATAACCACTAAAACCGTTTGTCGATGTCGTCCTCGAGAGACAACAAATCTGGCTTCTTTGATCAAGTTTGCATGCATTACTCGAGACTTCCTGAAATAACCAATAAAAAAAAATAAGAATAAAAGTATATATATATATATATATGTTTAACTAAAACTGATCTAATTAAACTGATATTGTAAGTAATAAACGCAATTACTGTCCCCGGCAACGGCGCCAAAAACTTGTTGGATAAAATCTATACGCGCAACACACAAGTATACGTGATCAACAAGTAATATAATGATAAGAAAAGTATCGTTCCCACAAAGACAATGATTACAATTTATCCTAGCAATTACCAATTTTATACTATCTCAATTTTATTAAACCAATGATTAAATGATGATATTTATGAAAATCTACTACTCAGACTATAACTAACACTATTCCAAAAATTTAACAAGTTTTCGGAGAATTAAGCCTACAACTTCACTTATTGTTTCACTTCGAATGCCATACTTCCTTTTAACTTATATCAATTATTCTAAATTATTAACCAATAACATAAAAGTAGATATAACCATCTCTCAATGCATTACATCCATACTCACTCAAATCCACAATCGCTATAATTAAGCAAGACACCTTGATTAACTAACTCACTATATTTCTATGTGAATTGTAAATGAAAAAGGTTTAATATCAAGTTCTCTTTAGATTACGCATGATGCATAGATATCTTTATCCGATACATGAATCATGAATTCCAACTAACAGTAGAAATCACAAACACACGTCACTATTGTCAGTTCCAATTCCATACGTCATATCTCGAATTCATATGGAATAATAAGAAATTGGTGATCAATCAATAACATAAGTTAAGCACAACCCATAGCAAATAATCTAAAAATAATCTCCATAAGATAACGTGAAAGCATGACAATTCTTAGTTACATAATAAGATCCGTCGTAGACTTAAATAGAAAATTAGTTCATCATAAACGAAGTAACAACCATAATCTACAAAGTAAATAACATCCTGAATACAAGGTATAGATCAAGAGAGAAAGAAGAATCTGAAATTGTATCAATACTCGTCTTCACGTTCGCCTTGCGTTCGTCGTACCTCGCTTTGCTTCAATCTCCTTACGTATCAACCCTTATGAACTAGGGCTTGTTTATATCTAAGTATATCCCACATAAGCCTCTCTGATAGCCTTATATATTCTCCTATTCACGAGCCAAAACTGCAGCCATCTTTCCAGCAGAATCCCAGTTTAACAAGAAAACAAAATCCAATCTGCCGGAACTGCGCCTAGATGAGTTTTAAGCCTTTAGAAGCGCGCCCCGGCGCACCTGCGCCTAGGCGAGGTTTCCAAGCTATAATTCTGCGCGCCCGATGAAGATTGTAAGACTTGTGCAGATTTCCTCCGTTAAAGCCTCATTTCCCTGCGCTTGTCGTCCCAGCCATTCCCTGCACATAAATAAATGCAAATGCATGAAATGGAACCTCAAAATACTTGAATTAGCAATATCTTTCGTTTAAACGGCATCAATTCGTAGGTATGAAACCTACTTATCAGAAGGAAACATTCAGGGCTTTGCTACCCTACCTGTTCAAGATGCCCTAACCTCCATAACAAACAAGCCCCCCTATGATGAAGAAGAAAGCAGAAAAGAAAAGATAAAAAGTTGATGAGAGCTCTACCATCTCTCAACTAATCAAGAAGAAAGGAATAAGGAGCAAGTGCTCCAAGAAATCAATATTGTCTCCGATCATAGAGCTACCCAACTCTTCCATCGTAGAGTCAATAATGGCAGCGGATGCTTGCGAAATGGCTAGGACAATTGATCAGCTTGAGCCAACTGTTGGTGAATATGAATTTGCTGGGATGGCTAATCTGTCAGAGCCTCAAGATGAAAATGAGGAAGTGGTTGTGAAGGTACTAACTCCTAAGCCAAACAAAAAAAAGAAAGAAAAAGCTTATCCATATGGTGAAAAAGAAGAAAAGGTCTGTAACGACCCCAAAATCAGGACTATTCTTCAACCCCGATCTTGTACGTTAGAAACTATCTTTCTTTAGTCTTCCATCATTATTCGATGTTGTAAATAATAAAAATACGGAATAATTAAAAACTTTCTACTTTCTTTCTTTTATAATTATTTTTCCTTCATTCCTTGAATCATAACCTTTACAAAATCTTTATATTGAAATCATATTTATTACATAATTTATTTAATCAAAGTAAATGTATTATGAACTTTCAAGTCTCAATACATAAAGTCTTTTCCAATGATGATACATTTATAAAATCTTTACATACAAAATAATCTCCATAACACCTTTCCACATCAGAATAAATAATCTTCATCTTTTGAATATTTTAAAGATTAAGATATCTATTACTTACATATACAAACAAAATCATCACAATTCAATACAACTCAACTAATAAAACTAGCCTTCCTTTCATGCGCTTTTGATCATAAAATATTGCATCATAGCTTTAACCTGCAAATTAAGCAAGATTTAGCACGACGGCCTAGCAAGTCTAACAGCTTATCATGCATCACGTAGCACATAATTTCATTTTTAATTCATACTTGATAATCTTTTCGCATATTATCAATGCAACATCAACTTATCAATGGTCATATATCACATGCTTCAGTAGACTGAGTTCCTTAACTCAAAACAAATTAGTCATAAGTTGACTTTGATCATTCACAAAGCAAATAATACAGTTTATGGGTATTCACATACTTATAAACATGAGTTATACTAATGTTTAGCTCATATCAATTTACAAGTCCACATAAATAAACTGAGAAACTTGCCTGTCACGTTAATTACAACTTTAGTTTAACAGCTATTTGTGCTTCACAAAATCCTACACAATCATATAATCACCCATATACATCATTCATACTCATTCATTGTGAATTTAATTTATATTAACTTAACACAATAGCTTTATTAACTTTTACTTTGCCATTTAGTTTTATTTAGAAACTTTTATCCAAATAGTCGTTCCATATTCGGACATGCTAGACATTTCTCGTTTCATGAATTACATCTTAAAAGACTCATACTTTCATGTCCTAAAATCCAGATTATATTTTTAAAACATCTTGAATACTCTGCAGCACTGGGTGACCGCGCATCTTTTAAGCTTGGGAGTGGCGTGGCCGCGCTACTCCCTTTCCAGTCCAGAATTGAGTTTTTATCAACTTTGTCCAACCACTAAGTAGTTTAATGATCATCTGGCTATTAACACACATCTCCTTTAGAGCTTTATAGCATGTAGGATCTTATTTTTTAGTATCCAAAATAACTTAGCATTTCATCTTGAAATCTCTTATAGTTTCTGATCTAAAATTCATTCAAATTCATGCTTTACGCAATTAATACTAGCATAGCTAAATAAAACCTTATTTGAGACACCTAATACTATATGTAGGTTTTATCTACCCAAGCCTTAGGTTCATTATACAAAACAACTCAGAAAATAATTACTGCAGACCAGCGCGACTGCGCTGGTATTTAGCCTTCACTTCGAAATTTGCTCTTCTCTGATCTGCTATCTGCAGAACCCATAAACAAAGCTTTTAAAGTTTTTCATTCTTCTTTCCAAATTCTCAACCTAGTCATGGACAAAGTATATCATCTATCAATTTAAAACTAAGGATTTGTATTACCTTCTTCTTTTTAATTCTCATAATATTAGAGAATTACTTCTTTTAGACCATTAATCATACAAGTCATGTGAATAGCTTTAGAAAATCATAGTTTATAACATTTTATTGGCATCCAATCCAGATTTTTTATTGCTTTGTAGAATCCTAGAAATCAAATTTTAACCATTAGAACTTACTTAGAGAATTCATATTACCTTTTGAGCTAAGTTGATTATTCAATCTTTGATCCTTCTCCTTTCACTTCAAATTGAATTCTTCTTCTTAATTTCTAATCCAGTTTCAATCGTTTTCTTCCATTTTGATTGAATTTCTTCGTGGCTAGTTTGATTTACTCAACTCCTACACCCAATTTTCGTTTGAAACTCCTTTATCCATAAATCCCTTAATTTGGTAAGAAATTTGATGTGGAGAAGAAAAAGAATTTTGAGCTTTGTGTGCTTAAAGGAAAATCAATTGCTCTGAGAATGGCTTTTAACGTAAGAATGAGTTGAAGAGGGCTGATAAAGCAAGCGTTTTTTGACATTTGTAACTGATGATTCATATTAAGCTCCTCAATTTCTTTTATTAAACATTTATAACTCAAATGTCTTCCGTATGTATCATGTTATGCACTGCACTCAATAAATATAACTATGTAATAACATTATTCCAATTACATAACATAATTACATTTATTTCCATAGAAATTATTTATCCGTATTGGATAACTAGAAACTTATAATATGTATAATTATTTCACCATAAATTATGGAATTACATTCATAATTAAAACAAACACCTTTATTAAATTAAACATTTCCATTAAAATAATTAATATTTATTCCACTAATTATTTTAATTAACTCAAATAAATTATACAATTATTATGTATAATTATTTAATTTCTTTCCTTCAATAAATTGTCTCAAGACAATTTATTTAGTCTATATTGTGACGCCCCCAAAATAAGTCCATACAACCCATTTTGAGTCGCCAAATACACATAACAAAATCCAAACACAAATACTCCTATTTACAATTATTAATCTGTCGTGCAAAATATAACCACGCATAAACTGTAAGTTTCAATACAAATATTGTGTCGTATATAATATGAAAATATTCACACTCAAATTAAGTCTCATTATAATTATTGACACACTATTTTACAGAATAGTGAGGACTACTATCTCGGGTCATTACTCCACTCCCCGACTAGTCCCAGCGACACTCATTTCCTGAGAAGAACAATGGAACAAAAAAGAAAAGGGTAAGCTCAACTAGCCCAGTAAAAAATATTATGACTAAGATAATGAAGAATAAATTATCTTTAGCCTGCAACAATAATAAATCAGATAAAATATATAGTAGATACCGAGTTTTAGATCAACAACTGTAGCGGAACAAGCAATCCAATAGAAGGGTCAAGTAGACCATCAATTTTTTATCCCTGTAACACCAATCAAGAGTTCATCTTTGCACTACGGGCCAAAGATATTCATTTGTATCACTAATAAACAATTCATCTTGCACTACGATCCAAAGAGAACTTTCATCACAAGCCTTTATCTGTAACATTAAAGGTCATGATTATACCAATACACAGTTTTTGGTCATAATCATACCAATAACAGTTCATCTTTGCACTACGGGCCAAATATAACTCTTCACCACAATTCAAGTATGAGGATGATGACAATGATATAAAGAATAAATACAAGTGAGATCAAGGATAAATATTAGAGATTTATAATTCAATTTATCCAGAATTCCAGTATATCCAAATTGTAAACATGATGATCAAAAAGTGGATTCAAATTCAAGAATAAGATTCATATATCAAAGATAATTTGGATAGAAAAAAAAAACTAATTTCGGTGTGAATAGTACCCCGGCATGAATAGTACCCCGAATGAATAATACCCCGACATGAAAAGATTAAAATTTTAATTAGAAGTTCAGACCAATATTTCACTGAAATGATATTAGATGAAGCGCAAACCTCAAGGAATTTCTAATCATTTCAGGAATTATAGAAGCAATACATACCATAATAAATTTAGATTTTGGAATTTGAAATGAAATAATATCATTTACATAATATGGAGTATGAAAGAAAATGATATCCCATACGAGTATAAATAATATCTTTTACGAATATTAAAAGAAAATAACATCCTTTACCTTAATAGGAGACTAGATCTGACTAGTATGACGGAGATTATCTTGAGAAAATCATGCACTAGTAGCTACACTCAAAGTATTCTTATACTAGAAAGAAATACGCACAATATTATAGAAGAAGAATTCTCTGATTCTGGTGTGAGTTTTATTGCTTAACTGAGTAACCTATTTATAAGAGAATGGAGGTGTACCACTATTTAGAAATAATCAAGGACTAAATAGTAAACATTCACAAATTTTTTAAATTTTACCTGATTTTTACTATTCATCTAAATTATTCTAATAAAATAAATAACTTTATATATAATATAATATATTTTTATTATATTCTAATAAAACAAATAACTTTATATATATATTATAAAAAAATTTCTATTTTATTATTATTATTATAACAATAAAACAAAAACTAAAAAGTAATTTCTACTAATGGTTTGAAAAATTAGCACGTCTCCTCATGGAATAATAAGCCAAACTTACAACAAACACCTCATGACAAACCCCTCTATTTATATCAAAAATTGAATAAATATTTACCACAAATTACTTATCTTCAATCAACACATTTTTAATCTTTCAACAATTATTCATCATTAATATTATAACTCATAATATTGACAACCAAATCGTTCACAAAAAAAGGGGCTTTTCGATAAGGATTTCTCCTTATTGGCGTACAATTAAATAACCTAACCCATTTAGTCGACATAACTTTTTAGACATTGTCAATAATGCTAATAATAATATGAGTAACTGTGTCGTGTCAATTATTGATTTAATAATATAAAATATTGTGCAGATGTTACTGTAACAATTATTGAATCAATAATATAAGATACTATACAACAACTACTGTGGAAATTATTGAATACTTAGTGACTTCTTACGTAAGAATCAATAATCAAAGATATTGTAGAATATCATGTTCTACTGTGAAATAGTACGTACCACTATAGAACAACGCATATTACTATACTTTTATCACCGAGTATTTTAACAGTTTAACGATAAAAGTCTTGCCGTTATTTTATAAAAAAAGTTATTTCTGACGCTTTCTATATTCGACAGTTATTCTGTTTTGGGGTCCACCAATGATTGCGCCGTCGTATGAATATTCTCCGACCAAACGAATATTTTCTGACAACTGTTTACTTTGTAAAATTTTCAAATATCACCCATAACTATAACATTTATTAAATTATCACCTTAATATTTAGAATAACATTTAGAGAAAATTAAATCTTTATTCATAAAAAGTTGGGGTCATACATATACATTTAACCATAACTTAAATATTAATTTAATTTATTAATTCTGACACCAATATTTATTATAGATATATTAGTTATTCTCATCTCATATTCTAACTCACACCCATTTAGTATAATACTACGTATTATACCATTATATGATACATTTATTATAGTAACATAATTCTCTTCATTAACCAAATGAAAGAAAATAACTTTTGTGACACTCCCAAATCCGGGTACTTCAATTCCACTGAATTTGGTGTTCACTGTACAAATATCATCTATCTATCTACCCATAATAAATGCAAATCATGCAATAGCTAGAAATAAATCCTCCCCTTATGGGGTTACAACATCTGAGTAATAAATACAATCCCAGGTCATACTAACCTTAAACATCGGTGCGGAATATTAACAAATAAATAAGTCTTACACAACTTTAACATAAGTCTGAAACATAAACATATAAAAATAAACAACAAGTCTTCATCACTTGTTGACCTTGCCCTTGCCTTTGCAAGTAAAAGGCTCGCCGGACCTTTCGTTTTTAACTTCAATGTTATTATTACGCAAGAGTGAGCACGATTGCCTATAAGTATAATAATATGACAACAATATAATAACATGCGAGTGAATTAAAGACATATGAATAAAGAAACTCAACTTTTGACTCGAGGATAAATAACAGGAATTAAAAGAACATCTGAGGGTCATAAGACCTCGAACAATTTTTGCTTAATTAACTTAAGCACTACATTATTGAAATCTAACTCATACCAAATCCCTTGTTATTAAAGGCTTTAATATTCAAATTTATTATTTCATAATAAAATTTTCACATAATTTAAATTAACTAATATTATTTAGTTAATTTCCTACGCCTGCACATTCCTTTTCGTATTTAACTACTAATTAATTTAATAATTAAATCTACTATTAAATCTTAATTTTTATTCTTATGTATATATTTAGTTCTTATATATGCATATTAATATTTCCACATAAATCATATAAATATATATAACACATATATTTATATTTTTAAGCCCATGCATTAAGTCTCACAATAATAATTTTATATATTAAATTCCTATTTTAATAATATTCAAAACTCGGGTCATCACATTTTCCCCACTTATAAGGTTTCCGTTCTCGGAATCACCGAAACCTCCCTTACTCGATTTTCATCTAATTTTTTTTCAAAATTTTATCATCAAATACCTCAACACATTACCTTAATATAAGTTTTATATTACCTATTTCATTCATTTTTCTCAAAAATTCTTGTAGGTTTTTATTACATAACCTTTATTTGAACTCAATTATATCAACTTAACTATGTTGAGTATTATATATTCTCCAACCCATCCATCTCCTTTTTCTGAGGATCATTATATGCGACAATCGTCGTAACATTATATACTCAATTCATAAACACTAAGAATATTACATTCACCCCTTCTTCTAAGAATTTAATCCCGAAATTAACTTTTCAAGTTACTATACTATTTTCTTTTCTAAAGATAATTCTTAAATCTTTGCATTCTTCACACTCTTCTCTCTAAGAATTTTACATTTTCCTTTGATAACTTCATCTCTCCCATCTCGGAGTTTCATCTATTTTCCTCTGAATTTCATCCCCTTCTCGTAACTATTATTATTTGCTCAAATTACTCGTCAATATACATTTTCAAGCTAACATGTGTACTTTCTTTTTCAATGATTCATTTAAAATTGTCGCATTCCACGACTTACTTCTTTCTAAAAAATATCCTTCTTTTTATATTCACCTTTCAGAAGAACAGGAATATTCCACAATTGTTCAATAATTATGAAGCAGTATAAATAACTCAGGAATTTAAAAGATTCCTTTAATACTTTCGATATTATGCTGGGGAGTCGTTGAGACTTTGAACCTTGTCCTAGGTTAACAAATATTTCAATTGTAACCTTTAACAGTCAAAGACTATGGACAAACCATAATCATATGCAAGGTGATCAGCCTTTTGTACCTATGTATTGTGCACATACATCTTAAAGCATAAGCGTAGCTCGAAACTATAGCCTCCGATAGTATGTGCCCTATTATAGGGTTAGTTCACCTCAGACTTGATATAAATTTCGTACCAGAACTCAAAGAACACTTGAATTTTATAAACGTATTCATCACTCGTCTAGCCGAATCAAATAGCTTAGACTTATTCCAACAATTCAGACATTAATCAAAATAATTTAACCAACTCAAGTGGCATACTTTTTCTTAATTTAAAGAAAACCAAAAATCCTTTTATGATGTCATGATACCGTGCCGTTTTAATAGTACGTTATGTATTCCGTCATTTTATGACTTTGTCATACTACATCATACCATAGTGGGCTGACGATACTATGATCACCTCCAACACTAGGTTAATCTGCATTGATGACTCCATCGTTTATCATTTCTACACCATGTTCAATGATGCATATGGTTATAAAATACATTTGATAATTTTAATTCATTTTTGTCCAGCCAAAATAATTAGCATTGACATATAAATAATAGGACCTTTTAAAACTCAATGGTTCAATAATCTGACCCAATATTTTTCAAAAATAGTGAATATTAGCATGATGTCAATAAATTTTGAAATCTAGCATAGGTATAAGATTTGAAATATCCATTTTTCTCCATCAACTTCAATCTTTTCTCCATTACCCCACTATTTAATAATTCTATCAATTTCTAGCAGCATTAATGCTCACTAGACTGAAAATTCTTAGATCTCAATCTTCCTATACCCCAGTATAGTTCATCAAACTTACCACACAACAGGAGTTTAGGAACTTGCCACAATAATATGAGTTTAGGAACTTGTCCTATTAATATGTAGTCCAAGAACAAATCAAGGATTGTCCATATGCTTAGGGGCTCAAAAATAATATTATATGATTATTAGTCACAACGTTATCAAAAGCATGAGTTTTAAGAACTCACATCTATTCTTAATATTATCTAACTATCAAATATAAATATGAGAAAAGAATCACATTCTTGCCATATATATATATCGATAGCGCGGCATCAACTTTTCAACGATTAGTAATGTGATAAACTAAGTGGTCGTTAAACTAAGCACAAAACCTCTGCCTATATAAAGGCTTGTACAACTCAGCTATCACATGAGTCCTCAATTGAAATCCCCCAAAACTCTAATTTTCTCTTTTCTTAATACGCACTTTCTTTAACCCGTATTTCATCATCTCTAACTCCTCTTGAGTTTACCTCGTACTATTTCACAGTACATTCTCTTTATTAGCGTCAGGCTATAACTTTTCAATCATTTAATAGATCATCCGTCATTTAATAACTCAATCCGATCACATCGTGATCTTATTTTATAATCATTTTAAATTATAATTTTCATTTCCCTACGATCATCTTACCTTACGATCTTCTTTATTCTTCTATGTAATCATATAATATTATGCTATGATTTTATTTACGCTTTTCATCTTATAGATATTGTTTATTTATCATCGCTTTTTATCTTTATTATTGAAGTCAGGTAACTCCTTATTCTTATCTTTTATAATTCTTCAAGATTCTTCTTTGAATATTCTTGTTTATATTTCAACTTTATTTTATAAAAAAAAATTGAATTCATTTACTACTAATTAAACTCTGTTTGAGTTTATTCTTATCATTTTCATCTTCCTCTCTACTGTTATAGCCTAAGGTACTCTTACCTAAGGGGTATAACTTATCAGCTCTGATACCAACTGTAACGATCCCAAAATCAGGACTATTCTCCAACCCCAATCTTGTGCATTAGAAAATATCTTGCCTTAGTCTTCCACCATTATTCGATGTTGTAAATAATAAAAATGCAAAATAATTAAAAACTTTCTACTTTCTTTCTTTTATAATTATTTTTGCTTCATTCCCTGAATCGTAAACTTTACGAAATCTTTATATTAAATCATATTTATTACATGATTTATTTAATTAAAGTAAATGTATTATGAACTTTCAAGTCTCAATACATAACGTCTTTTCTAATAAAGATACATCTCTGAAATCTTTATATATAAAATAATCTTCATAACACCTTTCCACATCAGAACAAATAATCTGCATCTTTGGAATATTTTAAAGATTAACACATTTATTGTTTACGAAAACAAACAAAATCATCATAACTCGATACAACTCAACTAATAAAACTAGCCTTCATTTCATGCGCTTTTGATCATAAAATATTGCATCATAACTTTAACCTACAAATTAAGCAAGATTGAGCAAGACGACCCAGCAAGTCAAAGAACTTATCATGCATCACGTAGCACATAATTTCATTTTCAATTCATACTTAATAATCTTTTCGCATATTATCAATGCGACATCAGCTTATTAATGGTTATATATCACATGCTTCAGTAGACTGAGTTATATAACTCAAAATAAATTAGTCATAAGTTGACTTTGATCATTCACAAAGCAGAAAATTGTTAGGTTTGTAACATTCAAAGTAGCGGAAGCATGGTAAAAATGAATTTTAAAATTTTACAAACCTTATACCCGGATCATCCTTTATACATAAATATTAATTAAACGAAAGAGAAGAAATTATAGAATCATACCCTTGTAGAACTAAGCTTTCATATGTACGCGTTCAACTCCAAATCCTTCGTGATCTCCTTGAGTTCTCCGTGTTTGATTCCTTCCTTTGATCAACGTTAGCCACTCAATTGTTTGGCCTCTAGAGAGAGTATCTTATTAATTAAATTCCAAACTCCTTTAGGAATTAAATAATAATAATAATAATAATAATAATAATAATAATAATAATAATAATAATAATAGTAATAGTAATAATAATAAGACTCCTCTTATTAATTTAATATTTATAAAATATTAAATAATAAATATTAAGTTATTTAATTTATTTTATCATCATAGATTAAATTAAACTTACTTAACTTATTATTACGATTATGCTATTAGATTCTTTAATAAATATTCTTTCTTTTATGGTGTAACTCTTTAGGTTCTCCATATTAAATCGGTTCTGAATAAATCAATTAGAACAATTCTAATCTTATTTAAATAAATTAATTAAATTAATAATTTATTTAAATAAATAATATTTATTCTACAATAAGGGTAAGCCCTCTTAGCGATCAACGACTTTCCAAATAATATAGATTTCAACATTAATCATAAAAGAACCTGTGAGTAAATAATTACTGTATAATTCATTCCTTCCACCATACAATGTCCCAATTAAATATAAGACATGGAATTACTATCATGTCTTATTTTATTTAATTATATGTATTTCGATTCTAAAATGCACAACTCCAAATAATGCAAATTAGAAACTCATTTCTAATTTCATTCTGCTTTGGCCAAGGACTACTTGGTTGTCATTTATTGAATCACATAGGACATTCTTTTCTTTTACTAGAAGTGGTAGATCCTTTATTGATAATTCATTATCTCTATGTATAAATTATTATACCCAATCATACCCTTTGATATACCCTTAGGGTCTTAAGGGACATGTCAAAGTATAACTCATCATACACAAGATACTATGATGATCTCAAGTCGAAGGATTATTTGTACTACTATCACTTAAGGAATTCCTATTAATAGGCAAGTAAAATTACATTAGGTATTCCTTAGCGAGCCACGTTTTGTGAACTTATTCTCCAATAAGCACCTACATACTTGCTTTAGTATCTCCACATAAATGATTATGAGATCGATCATCCTCATTCAATGAGCAAGTCAACGTATGTACCAATCTATCCGGATTCACTAATCTCCTTTTTAGTAATCTAACGATTGGGAACTATCTTAGTTTTTAAGCTATCTAAGAATTTAGATCTCATTATCATGATCCTCATCATGATTCTAAAAGCATTGCTTAAAACTATGGGTTTATCACATATTATAAAAATAGCACCATGTAGATAAATTAATGCCTTTAATTAAATAATACTTTTATTAATAAAAGAATAAATTTGTTACAAAGTAAATGCTTTATCATCAACTATGATTGGCTTGTATGCATATTACTTTCAATCTCCTACTTGCACTAAAGTCAATTACCATAGTATCTTATACTCATCTTCTCTAAGTGACGATCAAATTGCTTTTGTGTTAAAGTTTTAGTAAATGGATCTACAATATTGTCTTGAGAGTCCACACGCTCCAGGGTGACATCTCCTCTTTCAATGATCTTTCTAATCAAATGAAATAGCCGCAACACGTGTTTGGATTTTTGATGAGAACTGGGCTCCTTAGCATGTGCAACAGCTCTGGTGTTGTCACAGAAATAATGTATTGCTCCTCTAATGCTAGGAACCACACCAAGTTCAGTCATGAACTTCTTCATCCAAACAGTTTCCTTTGCAGCTTCACTTGCAGTTATGTATTCTACCTCTATCACTGAATCAGCAACTGTTTGCTGCTTGGAACTCTTCCAACTTACTGTGCCACCATTTAAGGCAAACACACACCCTAAAACAAATGTACTGGCATCTTGATCCATTTGAAAACTTGAGTCTTTGTAGCCCTCTAGTTTCAATTCAAACCCACCGTAGACATGAAATACATCCTTAGTTCTTCTTAAGTACTTCAGGATATTTTTCATTGCCTTCCAGTGTTCTTTTCCAGGATTCGACTAATATCTGCTCGTTACACAAATTGCATGAGCGACATTCGGTCTAGTACATATCATACCGTACATGATAGATCCTATTACTGAAGCATAAGGAATCTTACTTATACAGTCTCCCTATTCAGGTGTTTTTGGGGCCTGTTTCTTGGAGAGATATATTTCATGACTCATCGGCATGAAACCTCTCTTGGAATCTTCCATGTTAAACCTCTTTAGCATCGTGTCAATGTACGTTCCTTGGGATATGCCAAGCATCCTTTTAGATCTATTTCTATAGATCTTTATCTCCAAAATATAGGATGCTTTTCCCAAGTCCTTCATATAGAAGTGTTTAGATAACCAAATTTTGATCGACTGTATCATAGGAATATCATTCCCTATCAGTTATATATCATCAACATATAATACAAGGAATGATACAGCGCTCCCACTATCCTTCTTGTATACACATTGTTCATCCTCATGATAAAATCAAACTCTTTGATTGTCTCATCAAAACGGATGTTCCACCTACGAGAAGCTTGCTTCAACCCATAAATGGATCGTTGTAGTTTAAAGACTTAATTTTTTCAAACCGTTGAAACAAATCCCTTTGGTTGTGTCATATACACATCCTCCTCAAGGTTTCCATTGAGGAACCCAGTTTTCATGTCCATCTGCTAGATTTCGTAGTCATAGTAAGCTGCAATCGCAAGCAAAATTCGAATGGACTTGAGCATTGCTACTGGTGAAAAGGTTTCATCATAGTCAACACTTTGTCTTTGTTTGAAACCTTTCGCAACCAGTTGGGCCTTATAGGTCTCTACCTAGTCGTCCGCTCCAATCTTTCTTTTAAAGACCCATTTGCACCCAATAAGCTTAATGCCCTCAGGTGATGAAACCAAAGTCCATACTTTGTTCTCATACATGGAGTCTATCTCGGATTTCATGGCTTCTTGCCATTTCTCTGAGTCTTTACTACTTATAGTCTATTTGTAATTCAAAGGATCATCATCATCAATGATGCGTACCTTATCGTGGTTTTTACTCTTGGTCAGGTACCTGACTTTGATCCGTAGTAATTTTTGGTTCTTGAATTTCTTCAATATATATCTTACTCCCACTGACCCCTTCAAGGATAAACTCCTTTTTCAAGAAGGCAGTATGTTTCGCAACAAAAACATTTTGATCAGTAGAATGATAGAAATAATACCCTATAGTTTCTTTAGGGTATCCCAAAAATCTACATTTTTCAGATCTAGTCTGCAGCTTATCATTTTCAAACTTTTTGACATAAGTTGGACAACCCCAAGTCTTAAAAAACTTAAGATTCGGTTTCTTCCCTATCCATATCTCATATGGGGTAGTTGGAACGGTCTTGGCAGGTACCTTGTTAAGTAGGTATGCAGCCGTTTCTTGGGCATAACCCCAGAACGAAACTAGAAGATCGATAAAACTCATTATGGAACGAACCATGTCCAACAGTTTTCGATTTCTCCTTTCAGATACACCATTCAACTGTGGTGTTCCTGGTGGAGTCCATTGTGAGATTATACCATTTTCTTTGAGACAATTGAGAAACTCATCGCTTAAGTATTCACCACCTCGATCCGATCAAAGAATCTTAATACTCTTGTCAGTTTGTTTCTCTACTTCACTTTTGAATTCTTTGAACTTTTTAAATGATTCAGTTTTGTATTTCATTAAATACACATATCCAAATCTTGAATGATTATCAGTGAATGTAATAAAATAAGAATACCCTTCTCGTGCATTCGATGTCATAGGTCCACATACATCTGTGTGTACCACCGCTAACAATTCTGTAACTCTTTCTCCTTTTCCACTAAAAGTGGATTTAGTTATTTTACCCATGAGACAAGATTCATAAGTTGGATATGATTCATAATCAGATAGCTCTAAGAGTTCATCCTTATGCAACTTGGATAACCTTGTTTCATTGATATGATCGAGTCTATAGTGCCACATAAAGGTATAATTAATATCATCTCTTTTCCATTTCTTAGTTTGTTCTATTTGAAGTATATTTTCATGCAAGTTAAGTATGTAAAGTCCATTCAGTAATTTACCAACTCCATATAAAATATCATTATTATAAATAGAACAACTATTGTTCTTTATTATTGTAAGACCCCGACTTTTATGAAATAAAAGTCTAATTTAATTTATGATTATTATTATTCTAAAATTATAAAATGTTAAATTGATAAATGTTCAAATGAGCAATTAATCGGATAAAAGAGCAAATGCTGATATTAATTTTCCATATGCTTCCAAACTTTTCATAAATTATTCACCAAATTCTTTCATGATTAGTGGGTTGTCAAATGTTAAGCAAGAGTGGGGCAAAGATGTTCCCTAAATTATTGGCCTACTAAGGAAATTTTCAGCATACTTCTCATTTCCAACACTCCCTCCCATAGCAACAATTGAAGAAAAAGAAAAGAAAGAAAGAAGAAGGAAAGAAAATAAGAAGAAGAAAATAAGAAAATCCAAGAAGGTAATATATCTAAACCTTGATTAATCCTTTGATTTTCATGATAGAAGTTAAGTTTTATGAAGTTGATTTGTAGATGACATATTTATTTTTGTATGTGATAGATTAAACTTACAAAAACATGAATCAAACGAAAGTAATCAAGAAATTAAAAGAAGAACAAAATCTGAAAATTTTAGAAAAATTAGTTTACTACTTGATTTTGTAAAATTCATAACTCTTGGTGGATAATGAGTTAGGAGATGAGCCTTATATCAAAAGAAAGCCCTAGAAGTAAGCTAAACACAAAAATTAGAATTACCCAAAAATTCCTTGTGGATTGTTTGTGGTGACTATTTGAATAAAACTGGTCCGAAGGACTTATAGTCCGCTAGAATATGAAACAATCAGTTTTCTAAAGCTCTATTGCGTGAATTATAATTCTTAATCCGACCGTTGGATCGTTTTAATTTTTGAATATGTTATACATATATAAGTTGAGTATATGTACACAAATTTTGAACCGTTAAAGATTAACGTATGATTTTCTATGAATTTCGTGTGGTGGCTGGTTTGGAATTTTTCAAGCAGAATTTTTAGGAACAAGATTTAAGTTTTAAAAATGTATAACTTAATGATTTTAAATCCGATTTGGGTGATTCTTGATGCTAAATTGGAGTATTTGAATTCTAGTTTCTCTTAAAATTAATTATTTTGACAAATTAGTTTTAGTTAATGGTGGTAATACCATAATAGTGGACAGACGCTTTAAAAATAAATTTCCATATATGGGTATCATAAGTTTTATTATTCACTTATAAGTTTTGGAATATGAATTATGATTCAATGCGATAAATAAAGACACCTTGAATGTATAATGAATTATTACTTGGTTTATATGTTATTCGAGGTAAATATGTTTTGGTGTTGATCCTGACTTTTAATAGAATTTAAATTATTTATAGTAAGGTGTTGATTTAATAAATGTTTATAGATTTATATTGTTGTATTTTATCATCGGTTGAGGTGGTGGCTTAGTGGTGGGAAGCCGGACATAAGTGTTCATTAACGTGGGTTCGAGTCCTGGTAAACTCCTCTATGCTCAAGTGGTCTCACGCCCTGGATTTATTCGGGGGTAAGTTGAGCCCTGAATTTATTCGGGGGAAAGCAGAGTTGTGCCGATGAAGACACCACTAAGGCCTCCAAGTTTTTTTGGTTATCATGCACTTATTTTCTCCCTATCATGCATATAATTACTTATTACGAATATTCATTTTTTCGGGAAATATTCTTTCTGTCGGAAAATATTATATTCGATAAATTACGACGGCACCAAAATATTCAATCATTGGTGGGCCTCCCAACAAAATAACTGTTGGATATAGAAAGTGACAAAAATAATTTTTAACAAAATTGGCAGCATAACTTTTATCGTTAAATGTTAAAATATCCAGTGATAAAAGTACAATAATACGCGTTATTTCATAGTAGTACACGGTATTACACAGTAATACACGTTATTGCACAGTATCTCTAATTATTGATTCTTACGTAAGAAGTCACTCAGTATTTCATTCAATAATTGTTATAGTAGTAACTATAAAATATTTCGTATTATTGACTCAATAATTGTCATGGTAGCAACTGCATAGTATTTCATCAATAATTGTCATGACAGAGTAACCCATATTATTTGATATGATATATTATACCAGTTAGCAATATTATGAGTTTATGTGAATAATTGTTGAAATATTGAAAAGGTGTAAATAATTGATGAATAAAAAGTGTTGATTAAAGATAAGTATGATATGTAGATGCCTGTTTAATTTTATTTTTTACGAAAGTAAGTTTGGCAGGACTTGCAGACACTCTACTTTTCCTAAAGTAGTATGGACCATAACTCTATTATTAATTTTTTTTGTTAAAATGTGTACAAGTTGGTTTAATTTTCTCTGTGGGATCACAAATTTCATTATCATGATTTTATAAAGCTCATTTGGTTATTTTGTTCAAAGCGTGTGTGCTAATTTTTTTTTTCAATTTTAGTATAAATAGGTTGCTCGGTTGAGCAACTAAACACACACCATGATTACACCAAACATACAAAATTCTTCTACTATAATATTGTGAGTATTTATTTTGAGTGTAAAGTTATTCCAAGTGTTGATAAAGAGTGCAAGTATTGTTCAAGTTGATCAATTTCATAGAAAGCAGCATCTAGTCACGTGCTAAGGTAAGGGGTATCACTTTTTCATAATATGGTAAAAGAGATGTCATTTTCTTTCATACTCCATATTATTGTAAGAGATTATTATTCGTTCTTCAGCTTATCATTAAATGGTGAAAAGTCCTGAAATGATTACAATATCCTTAATAGTGTGTGCTTCATCTAATATCTCGACCTGAATCTTTCTATTCAGTTTTAAGTTATTATATTTGATCCAGTAACTTTACATTTACTTGAACTTTATATTCTATCAAGAATTCTAATCGATTTTCTGGATATCGTGTTGGTAATTTGGACTCTTGATAATTAAGTTAAAAATTTCTAAAATCTATTTTATCTTATTATTCTGATTATTTCTTTCCATTCATCATATATATCATTGTTATAATCATTGTGGTGAATTTTTTCTTTGGCCCGTAGTGCAAAGATGAAATATTGATTGGTATGGTCATGACCATTGGTTTTACAATTGTATGTCTTTGGCCCGTAGTGCAAAGATGGACTGTTAATTGGCATGACCATTGGTTTTACAGTTGTATGTCTTTGGCTCGTAGTGCAAAGATGGACTGTTAATTGGCATGACCATTGGTTTTACAGTTGTATGTCTTTAGCCCGTAGTGCAAAGATGAATTGTTGATTGGCATGACCATTGGTGTTACAGTTTAATATCTTTGGCCCGGAGTGCAAAGATGAATTTATTAGCATGATTATGAACAGGAACTGTGAATTGGTATAACCAAGATATTTGGTGTTTCAGGTAAAGACAGGTGATGAAAGTTCTCTTTGTCTTGGGTACAACGGAGAATTATTGATTGGTGTCACAGAAATAAAATATTGATGATGGACTTTTAATTTGGAGAAGATAGTAGACATTATATTCTACTTGACCCTTCTAATGGATTGCTGATTCCGTTGCAATTATGGTTGAAAAACTTTTATCATCTACCATATGTTTCAAATATCTGATTTATTACTGATGAATGTTATTGATAATTTAATTATCTTAGTCATGATATTCTTTACTGGGATATTTGTGCTCACCTCTTTGCTTCACAATTCCTTTCAGGAAATTAAAGTGTAGCTGGGATTAGCAGAGAGAACATGGGTATAAAGTGGTGTTTCGAATTAGTCGCGATCCTTATCAAGTTATAGAACAGTGTGCAAAATAACTGTACCGAGAACTTAAAATGCGTGTGCCGTATTTTATACGTCATGTAATAGTTAATTTTGGTGAATCAAATAGGGTGATATTAACCCGAATTTGGAAGCGTTAAAAATGCACTCCATTAGAATGATGAGAACAAAAATCTTCTCGGGTTCCTTTAAGGACTTAAAATATTTGTTACTTTATTTTATACAACATTATAATAATTTTGGTGTGAATAATGTCGTACTATATACGACATGTTAATAGTTGTAAATAGGAAGATTTGTATTTGGATTTTGTTGTGTGTATTTCTGGCAACTCAGAATGGGTTGTGTGGATCTATTTTGGGGGCGACAGAATTATTATATTATAACCATCCATATCCAATACAAAAATAAAAATAATGTTTCTTATGATAATTGGAACAAAATAACAATTATTTAAATTAATGGACTTGTCCGTAGGCAGTGCTAAACAATAAGTCCCTATAGCTAATGTAGCAACCTTTGCTCCATTCCCACTCGTAGGACGACTTAATCCTTGTTCAACATTCTACTTCTGACCAGTCCCTGCACAATATTACATATGTGAGAACCACAACCGGTATCCAATACCCAAGTAGAAGTTTGACTTTCAGAAAAATTAATTTCAATCGTGAACAAACTTTGATTGGAAGTCGAAGCTTCTCCAAGCTTCTTCTATGCCAGAAACTTCTTGCAGTTCCTCTTTCAGTGACCCGACTCGTTGCAATGGAAGCACATTCCTTTGCTAGCTGGATCAGGTTTCTTTTGATCCTTCACTTTCGCCATGCCCTTAGTCTTCTTGGTTTTCTATATTTCAGAAGATACCTTGGGCCTCTTCCTTTTCTTGGAAGAATCATCCACCAGTAAGACTTGGTTCTTATTTGATGGGAAGTGTCCTTCAGCAGCTTTCAACATGTTAAGTAATTCAGGCAAGCTGACATCAAACTTATTCATGTGGTAATTCACAACAAATTTTGAGAAGGTATCTAGGAGTGAATATAAGATCAAATTTTGACTTAACTCCCCATCCATGATGAACTCAAGCTGTCCAAGACGTTCAATCAAATTGATTATCTTTAGGACATGATGTAAGACCCCAACTTTTATGAATAAAGATTTAATTTTCTCTATATATTTTTTTTAAAATAGTAATGTGTTGATTTGATATAATGTTATACTTATGGGTGATTTGTGCAAATTTTACAAAGTAAGCAAGTTCCATAAAATATTCGTTGTGTCAAAAAATAATCGTTTGGTCGGAGAATATTCTTTTTGTTGGAGAATATTCGTACGACGGCCCAATCATTAGTGGACCCCACAACTGAGTTGCCGGATATAGAAAGAAACAAAAATAACCTTTTTATAAATATAATAGCCAGACTTTTACAGTTAAACTGTTGAAATACTAGGTGATAAAGGTACAGTAATACGCGTTGTTGTACAGTAGCACAAGGTATTGCACAGTATCTCGGATTATTGATTCTTACGTAAGAAGTCACTCAGTATTTCATTCAATAATTGGAACAGTAGTTGCTGCATAGTAACTCATATTATAGATTCAATTATTGTCACAGTATCATCTGCACAATATTTTATATTATTAAATTAATAATTGTCACGACACAGTTACTCATATTATTTAATATTATTAGTTAGCATTATTGGCAATGTCTAGAAATTCTGTCAAGGAAAGGGGTTAGGTTATTTAATTGCACGCCAGTAAGGAGAAATTTTTATCGAAAAGCCCCCTCTTTCCTGGGAACAATCTGATTGTCAATATTATGAGTTATAATATTAATGATGACTAATTGTTGAAAGATTGTGTTAATTAAAGATAAGTAATTTGTGGTGGATATTTATTCAATTTTTGTTATAAATAAAAAAGTTGTTGTAAGTTTGGCTTATTACTCAATGGACCCCGACGTGCCAAATTATTCAAACCGTCTGTAGAAAGTTATCTCAGTTTTGTTTTATTATTATTATAATAGTAATAAAACAGAAAACTTTTATATAAAACAGAAAACTTTTTATAATATATATAAAGTTATTTGTTTTATTTGAATATAAATAGAATATATTATATTATATATAAAGTTTTTGTTTTATTAGAATATTTTATTGCACAGTATTGCATAGTGAAAATCTGACGAAATATTTAGGTTACTGTGCATCCGCAAAAATTTTCTTCTGTTCGTCCGTGATTAATTCAAATAGTGTCCTGCCTTTCTCCTATAAATAGGATGCTTAATTAAGAAATGAAAATCACGACAGAATCAAAGAATTCTTCTTCTATAATATTGTGCGTATTTCTTTCTAGTATAAGAATACTTTGAGTGTAGCTTATAGTGAAAGATTTCCTTAAGAATACCTTCGCTATACCAGTCAGATTTAGCCTCATACTAAGGTAAATGATGTTATTTTTATACTCACAAGGGTTGTCATTCTATTTCTTATTAATCTGTGGGAATAACCTATCTACGCGGACTACCGCATACATGGTGAATAACCCTTCGTATTCATTCTTTATTAAGTTGTGGAAATGATTTGTCTACGCGGATTACTGCATGACGGATGAAAATCTATTTGCAGTTTCATATATTCTTTCACACTCGTCTAGGATATAATTTCTTTTGTACTCGTCAAGGGATATCATTTTTTTTCATATTTCTCCATTTATGGTACAAAATTATTGTTTGTTTCCATAACCTTATTATTAAATGGTGGAAATCCCTGAAATTAGTGGAATATCCTTGAGTTTTACGCTTCATCTAATATCATTGCACTGGAATATTAGTCCTAACTTTTTTATCAAATTTTAATATTTTCATGTCGGGGTACTATTCATACGGTACTATTCATACATACGGTACTATTCATACGTATGATACTATTCATACGTACGATACTATTCACACAACACTATTCACACGACACTATTCATACGATACTATTCATACGGCACTATTCACGATATAAAAATAATAATTTCTTTTTTGTCCAAATTATTTTTGATATATGAATATCATTCTTGAATTTTGCTCCACAATTGATTATTATGTTGACAAATTAAACATTCTTGAACTTGAATAAATTAAATTACAAATCTCTAATATTTATCCTTGTTCTCACTTGATTCGTTCTTTATATCATTTTTTATCATCCTCAGTCTTAAATTGTGGTGAAAGTTATCTTTGGCCCGTAATGCAAAGATGAACTGTTGATTGATGAATATCTTTGGCCCGTAGTGCAAAGATGAACAGTTGGTTGATGAATATCTTTGGCCCGTAGTGCAAAGATGGACAGGTGTTTGGCATGATCATGGCCACTGGAGATATAAATGAATATCTTTGGCCCGTAATGCAAAGATAAATTATTGATTTGAAATATTTATTGATTGATGTTACAGGGATAAAATAGTGATGATGAACTTTTAAATCATAGAAGATAGTAGACATCATTCTCTACTTAACTCTTCTAATGGATTGTTATTTTCGCTGCAGTTGTTGATCTAAAATTTGTTGTCCATAATATTTTATCTGATTTATTGAAGGCTAACAATAATTTATTTTTCATTATTTTAGTCATAATATTCTTTACTGGGCTAGTTGAGGTCACCCTTTTCTTTCATTGTTCTCTTCAGGAAATGAGAATATAGCTGGGACTAGTCGGGGAATGGAGTGATGGTCCGAGATAGTGCTATAGTAGTCCTCACTATTTTGTAAAATAGTGTGATAATAATTATAATGAGGACTTAATTTGAGTGATGATATTTTCGTATTATATACGATATAATATCTGTATTGAAGCTCACAGTCTGTGTGGTCGTATTTTGCACAACAGTTTAATGTAATAAGATTTGTATTTGGATTTTGTACCATGTATTTGGCGACTCAGAATGGATTACGTATTGGACCTATTTTGGGGGCCTCACAGTTGATATCAGAGCTTAGGGATATGATCTCTAGCGGAGATCTGGGAATAGAACTAGGAGGGGAGAGACGAGTAAAACCTTCGCTAGTGTGTCCTACCTAAGCTTATTTGTTACTTAATTGGTCGGTCGGAATATAGAGATAATATGTGACATGTCAATTTCTTTAATTAACCTTTGTTTTGTGGCAGTATTTAAGAATGACATTTGAAAATCAAGAGATGAACTCATATAGAGTTTTAAGTGATGAATTGAGGAGATTTATTTAAAGAATAAATATTGGAGTATAATATCTTGTTATAACAAAGATGTTTATTGGGGAGTACTAATTAAGTTATTGAACTTGATTGAAGAAGAAATTAGAGATATCCATGTGGTGAGTGAAGAATTAATAGTTGCACCTGAGCTAGTCGCAGAGGTAGCAGCTGAGAGTGAGGAAGAAGAGGACCCTGAGGAGGATTTATTAGGAGAATTTTATGATCGAAATATATAACTGCAAGATCGTATTTGTGAGTTAGAAGAGCAGGATGAAGAACGGCAGGCGATCGTGGAACAAAGGGATGCAACAATTCAAGATTTTGTTACCCGATATACGAAGATTGAACAAAAACTCTCTCTGGCAGAGCATATGATAATAGAGCTGGAATCTTAGAATGCAAATGTCAAAGATCAGCTAAAAGAAGAAACAATTGAACAAGTGAGAATGGAAGATGCATGGGTAAAAGCCGCACAACGCGTTGATATTGTAGAAAGAGACGTCCGATCCAAGAAGGCCAAAATAGATGATATTGATTTCGCTTTTTGGACAGCAATTGGGCGAATCCAACATCGAGTTTGGAATTACCCTGTGCAGAGCGGTCAACCCCAATTTGATATGGATCGAAGAATAATGATTCAGATCATGGATCAGGAGTACGACAAAGTATTTGAGGATGAAATGTACCCCATAGCGAAGTCAAGTCCAGCTAGAACGGTGACACCAAAGGCTGTCCTAGACAAGTCAAAGTTAGTGGTTCAAGGGAGAACGTTTGTAGTGACTTCCCAAAAAGCTAGGAACCCGAACGAAGTTATCACGGATAAGTTAATCATAAACTCATGCGAAGTCTATACCTTATTAGATACCGGTTCTACCAATTCTTTTATTTCACTTGCTTGTGCTCAACGTTGAAAGTTGACCCTTGAGAAACTAGACTTTGATTTGTCTGTTGAAA
This sequence comes from Panax stipuleanatus, assembly GCA_020205555.1. Taxonomy (NCBI): domain Eukaryota; kingdom Viridiplantae; phylum Streptophyta; class Magnoliopsida; order Apiales; family Araliaceae; genus Panax; species Panax stipuleanatus. The sequence goes on from CM035117.1 coordinate 140,620,220, forward strand.
CTCCGTTGGGAGAAACCTTCATTACATCCATAGTTTACAAATCTTGTTTGATTCAAATTGGCACCCTCACATTACCTATTGATCTCATCTCTTTGAAAATACTTGCATTTGATGTGATTTTAGGAATCGACTGGTTAACCACTCATCATGCTAAAATTGATTATTTTCGTAAGGTTGTTAGCTTTCATATCCCTAACCAACCTGTTGTGCGAATTCAAACAACCAAACCACTAAAATCGATCACTGTCATTTCAAGTCATAAAGCTATTCGTTTATTGAAAAATGAATGTCAAGCTTTCTTAGCCTATGTCACCAATTTAAACAAGAATACGTCATATTTGAATGATATTTTTATTGTTAATAAATTCCCTGATGTATTTCCCGAAGAACTTCCTGGCCTATCCCCGGAACGTGAAGTTGAATTTTTTATTGACCTTGAACCTGGTGCAAAACCCATTTCCAAAATCCCATATCGAATGGCTCCTATTGAACTTCAGCAGTTAAAAGTCCAACTATAGGATTTGTTAGACATCGGCTTTATTCGTCCTATTACATCGCCTTGGGGTGCTCCTGTTTTATTGGTAAAGAAGAAAGACAGGAGTATGCGACTTTGTATTGACTATCGGGAGTTAAACCATGTCACCATCAAAAATAGGTATCCGTTACCTCGCATTAATGACTTGTTTGACCAGTTGCAAGGTGCTAAATTCTTCTCAAAGATCGATCTTCGTTCTGGATATCATCAGTTAAAGATTAAAACTGATGACATTCCAAAGACTGCCTTCAAAACTCGATACGTGCATTATGAATTCTTAGTTGATGAGTTCATTTTATACCAACGAATTGATATCCGTTATAGCTTGATTCTTTCTTAATTCAAGTTATTTTAGTGTCATTTTACCTGGTTTGTGTTATTAATTGCAGGATAGGGATTGATGAGAAACCAGGAAGAAAAGAGCAAAATTTTAGATTATATGTGAAAGTGGACCCCCGCCGAGGCGAGCCTCTCCAAGTCAAAACACCCGCTGGGGCTGGTGTACGAAAAACTCAGGATTTAAAGTGGTTTGCCGCCGGGGCGGGTGTACCAAGAGTAAAATGCCCGCCGGGGCGGGCATACGACAGCAATAATGAAAGATTTCCTGTTTTGACTAGGATTGTGGAGGAAATAAGGGGTGATTTGTATTGCGGTTGGGAGAGTATAAAAGAAAAGAACAAAGTCTATTATAGATATAATTTGGTCCGATTTACAAGCCCAAATTCAAGGATTCATCTAGCAAGGAGGATTGAAGCATCGATTGAACACGAAGAACGCAAGATCGGAGTGGAGAGCGGTGATACAATTCTAGAGTTTATCTTCTCTCTTTCTTTTTATCTTGTAATCAGAATGTTTTCTATGATGTGGATATTGGATTTTGATTCATCTATGATGAACTAATTTTCTATTTAAGCTATAACGGATCTTTTTATGTAATGGATGATTAAATAATCTTTAATTCAGTTTATGAATGTTATTTCCAGATTATTTGCTATGAGTTATGCTTAATCTATATAATTGCCTGATAAACAATTATCCGTTATCCTATATGAAATCGAGAGAGTACATATGGGATTGGAACTAGCCATAGTGACATATGTTTGTGATTTCTTCGTAGTTGGAATTCATCATTCACATATAGGATAGAGATATCTATGCGTCGTAAGGGTTGTTCATCTCAGTATTTATTTAACGAGTCCGCACCAAAGAAAGTTTGGTTTAGATAAGCTCAAAAGATAATTTGGAGTTCAACTATCATCAACTAAGGAGTAGTTGAATCAACTTACAATAATTAAGAATTCAATAATAAAAGAATTATGAAATAACTATGAGTCATAACAACAGACATCATATTCAATATTCATGCTTTAGAAATAACCTTAAAGCATTTGAAAGATACAATAAACCTTGCTTGAACAATTAATTCAAGGTTACCTTATTTCAATAATGAACTTCAATTAAATACTTGTCCATTGCAGAATAAAAAGGACTTTCTCAAATAAAAATAAGGATTAGGAAACTTGCTCAATAAAAATAAAGTTTGAGTTTAGACCACTTTCTCAACAATAGTAAATTAGGGATAGAATACTTGCATAAACGTAATAATAGTAAATTAAGGATAGAATACTTGCTCAACAATAGTAAATTAAGGATAGAATGCTTGCCTCGTGCACAAGCTATAGTTATAATTACAATTCACTTCCTCAATCGTCCTACACATTACATTACGTTTACACTATCAATTAGTTTCATAACCACTACGTTTAACGTTGAACTTCTCACTTACGCTCAACTTAACAACGTGGTTCGTAATCTTAACTTGTTAACTAACCACATAACGTGAATCTAAACTCACAACATGCATATCACACATGTATAATCTCTTAAACCATCATAATCATACCCTACAACAACAATATCCAAATTCACACATAACTTGTTAATATGAGACTTCAAATATCTTATACATGTCAACAATATGTTATATTATTGTTTTATATACTAAACATGTCATTAGGTTCATTACATTTAGTTAGTTCCTTATATTAGGGCTTAAAACACACAAAAAAAATTTGGATAGCAAGGGGGCCCACTGGGGCGGGTTTGAGCCTGCTAGGGCGGGTGTCCCTGCTGTGGGAAAAATCAGCTCTCGAACTTGTGCAGAAAAAAGCCAATTTGGCATATTTTCTCGCACCAAACCACGAATTTAATACATAGAATGCATATAAGACTTTATAAAATCATAACTTTAAGCTTCTAACATGTTTTAACATATATAAACATCACAACACATAATCAAAAACCCTTAATTTTATAATTTTGAAAAAAACACCATTGTTAAGTGTTTTTGAAAAAAATAAACACTGTGAGTTTATTTTTAAACCAAATCACATAATTCAAATCATATTAACTTCGTTTCTAAACATATTATTACAACCCATGATTAATTTATATAACATATCACAATCAAACATAAATTTTGATATTTAAAAAACTATTTTTCAAACTAATTCACTGTAAATTGCTATGAACATGATTTTTTCATGTTCATCATATTTACATGGATTAAATAGCTAGAATACTCATACAAATCATATATAATAGTTTATATATATACAATATAACATATATGAATCATATTACACAATACACCATGAAAACCAAATTATAGAGAAGGTCTAAAACATATTTTCATGAAGAACAAGGAAAAACATAATTAGTAATTTCTAGAGTTAGATTACTACCTTTCTAACTTTCAAAGAAGATGATGATGGTGGCGATTCTTTATTTTTTGAATTCACAAAGCTTTTCTTCCTTCTTTCTTTCTCTCTTCTTCTCTCTTTCTTTCTTCTTCTCTCATTTCTCTTTAACACTCTGATATTTCTAACATAGTTCTAAAATAACTGATAAACATATATTACACATATAATAATATAACATATAACTGATACAATATTTAATCCCTTTAATAAATACATATCAATTAAAATATTTTTGAAAATCAAAAGCCATAAGGCTTGTTTGGCAAAACCCTTTATTTTTAAAAACAGATTTTTAGGAACTAAGGCCTTATTTGGTCAAACAGATTTAAGGGCCTTGTTTGGCAAAACTAATTTAAAACCCTTTTTTAATTTATTTTAATAACTCTTTTAACACATAGTTTCTAATGTCGCACTTTATTTAATTAAATCTCAATATTCCAATTTAACTAAATTAAAGTTATCATCAATTTATTAAATAAAATTATCACATAAATTAAATTGCTACCCAATTATAATTTACTCATTATTCATATTTTCATGTAACAAATTAGTAATCTCTAATTTAATTATTATTATATCCTCATTATCAAATACCACATAATATTAATCTAATTTAATTATCTCAATTAAATTATGATTTCATCACAAAATTACTCAAACATCAATTTAACATTTAAACATCAATTTAACTAATGTGTTGCACTTAATTAAATTACTCCACAACATAATCACATAAATTATTTATTCAACTTAATGTATAATTCAACTAAAATCAACTAAAATATTTATATAATTCAATAAATATTTAAAATTAAAATACAAAATTCTCGTTTGTTATAGCAGTTGCGCCTAACCCCAGCCTAGACTGCCCTGGTACGCAGCTACGCCCAGAACAAGTACAAGCATGGTGTAGCTGCGCCAGTCACTGAAGCTAAAACTCTAACTTTTCACTTAATGGACCAATCAAATTCTTACATAAAGAGGGGGTCATTGCAAGTTAGGGCAAGGATTTTAGGACGTTTTTATTGCCTTTTTGGTCATATAGGAACGTAGAGAGAGCTGTGTGCATATTCTTCTCTCTACTTTGAATCTATCTTAGTTTTTATTATAATTTCTAGATTAGCTTATATTAGGGCTGGATTTGGGAGCATTGAAGCATTGGCTCAACATTGAAGGTTCAGATTTGAAGAGGAGAAATCATATTTGCATCTCTCATTCCTTAGCTTCTCTTTATTTTCATCTTTGGCTTTCAATGTATGAACAATTTTGGATGATGGATCTTGATTCTACTATGAACTAATTTCTATTTTGGGATTATAATGGATCTTAGTGCTTAATTCAGATTGCTATGCTTCCTTGTTGAGATTTGATTGATTATGTATTGCTTGTCTAATATGGTTTGTTTTAATAGCCTAATTGCTTAATCACCAATTACCAGTTAACTGATATGAAATTGAGAAATGAATTATGAGTTCAGATATATGACCATATTAGCTTGTGTTTATGATTCTACATGGTGTTAGATTCCATAATTTGTGCTTAGGATAGAGATATACCAAAGCACCACTCGTAGTCATTTAAGAACTTGTACTTAAATCTTTATTAATTTTAAGTCACATAGAAATATAGTGAGTTAATTAATTTGGGTGTTCACATTCATTCTATCAATTGTGGATTTAATGTGATATGGGTATGGTACATCGGGAGATGGCCATATTTCGCTTTCGTGTTCTCGACTAACAATTCGAAGCAATCAATTGGGCTTAACAGGAAGTGTAACAACTTGAGTGACAAATTAAGTGAAATTATAATCTCATATCTCCCTTATCTGATTTCATCTCATATTAGTTAGTTGTCTTTTGATATTAAGTACTTTTACATAAATCACAATTTGCTCATCTGTTTAAGTAAACCGAATTATAAAACTGGTGTATGTTAGATTAAAATGTAATTAATATTCTCCGTGGGATCAATACTTTACTTCTTCTATATTACTTGTTGACCACGTGCACTTGCGTGTGTGTATTGATTTATCATATTTACAAACAAGCCAACAAATAATGTGGGAGAAATATCAAATGAAATACCTCTTACTAGACCACCATGTTACCAATACATCAAGGAGTATTTGCGAGACAGATCCACCCCCGAAGGAGTGAGCCAAGCTGCAAAGAAGCGAATACAAAAGATGGCAATGAATTTCTATTTAAGTGGGGAAGCTCTCTACAAAAGAGACCTGTGCATAGGTCCTCTAAGGTGTCTAGACAAAGATTAGACCCAAAGACTTATGAATAAAGTGCATAGTGGAATGTGCGGAGCACATATGAGTGGACCCCTACTTTCCAAGAAGATATTAAGAACAGGACATTATATCCCTCAAAGCTGATTGTAATGATCACGTCAAGCGCTGCTATCAATGTAATATTCATGCCAACATTATTTATTCACCGTCGAATCAGTTACATTGCATGACCTCGCCATGGCCATTTTCCATGTGGCGAATGGACGTGATCGGACCCGTCGAGCCTAAAGCCAATAACGGTCACAGATTCATCTTCACCATGATCGATTACTTTATTAAGTGGGTAAAAGCAGTGTCTTTCCCTAAGGTTACCAAAGAGGACATCGTTGGTCTCATCAAGAACAACGACATCTGTCGATACGGACAACCCAAGGTTATAATATCAGAAAATGCCAAGAATCTGAATAATGAGATGATGAGGGAAATGTGTAGCAAGTTCAATATCAAGCACCGTAACTCGATTATTTATCGTCCGAAAATGAATGGCGCGGTGTAAGCTGCTAATAAGAATATCAAGAAGATAATGATGAAGATGTCGGCAAACCACCAGGAATGACCTGATTTGTTGCCTTTAACCCTGCTTGCTTACTAGACATCGATTCGAACCTCAACTGGGGCAACACCCTATTCATTGGTATATGGAATGGAAGTCATACTTAAAAGTAGTATGCATACAAGCCAATCATGTATGATGATAAAACATATACTTTAAAAACGATCTTATTTATTTAATAATAAAAGTATTCATTTATTAAGGGCATTTAATTATCTACATGATGTTATTTTTATAATATATAAATAAGCCATAGTTTTAAGCAAAGATTTTAGAATCATGATGTTGATCATGCTAATGAGATCTAAATTCTTAGATAGCTTAAGACTAAAATAGTTCCCAATCGATGGATTACTAAAAAAGGGATTAGTAAATCTGGATA